>JAYKKI010000102.1:6152500-6842500 GCA_039881145.1 Druceiella hillmani
AAGCAGCATAAAAAATGAAACGTCTATTTATAGCATCAATAAGCACTGTAATTATACTCACAGTGTGAGTGATTTTCTTAAATATCGATTTTATCAAGGAAAGCCAGCTAGTGTATAATTTGTACTTTGTTGAGTGTAAATATCTACAAAAATAGATATGTTAATATAATTTTACTTGCAAGAATGCAAATAAGACAAAATGGATAGCTTGATATATAAAAAACGTTTAAACATTTTTCCAAGCCGATTCACCAAAACTTAGTTTCGCGGGAACTACCAAACAACCATTTGTTGGTTGGTGACTATCATTTTCTATCATTTTCTGTACAGTTTTATAATAAAGCTGTAAAGATTTCCTGTATATACATTAAATATATTTGTAATAAGAAGTGTGACGATGAATTAGAGAAGACAGTAACATAATTTTGGGAATCATTGTCTGCTTGTTTATAACCGCATCACGTAATAACTACTGACTCAATTCAAATAAAGTTAGTAGAAAAAAATATTGAGATCTAATGTCATTTAATTTTTACTTCATCACAATCGGTTCACACTGTCAGACGAAATGCGAATTTATATTCTTAAAAATTAATTCACATTGTATTAGTAAACAAACAAAGATGTAAATAGACGGCGCCACGTGTTTTTTAAATCACACTGGGAATGAAATGGGCGTTACCAGATTTAGAACGTGGAAATAGACCTGTAAAAATGGTAGAAATCTTTTAAGTAAAAAATCGAGTTTCTTTCATCAAAAGCGGGACGTATCAAAAAGAGTTAAATAATTTTTAATGTTTAATTACTAATCCTTTTATTCGAGCTTAAAATTAAGTTTACAATGAAGATACGTAGCCATAGAAAATGTGTTATGTAAAATACTAATAACCATAACCGAGGTATATAAATTTTGAGGAATGTAAATAAGTAAGAGGAATGTATATAATAAGTAATGAATTACTCACGTTTGAATTATTTACTTATATTTCGCTGAAGAAATCTTCTTTTAAAGTTTTCTTTTTTTATTTAATATAGTTGAAAACTATGCACCGGATATCTCCAGATTAAATTGGATGGGTAATTCCGTTTTCTTTAAATTTATGGAGATTTTGTTTCTGGTATCAGACCATTTTGTATTAATTTGAGAAAAAACACGTTCGAGAGAGCAATTTAAAGTCGGAACACTTAATATGAAGGACTCTAGTTTAAACATATGTTTGGTATATTTTTTTGGAAACTGTTTAAAGAGCTGTTGCCATTTCTGTGCAGTGGTGCCTTTGCATTTTCCCACTATTATGTCCAAGGACTTCAACAAGTTAAATTCTTCCTATAGGTTATCTACTAAAACATCGCCTGTCAAGTTTAATAAAGATATAACATTCTCAACCATTTCAAAACTAACTTTATTTTTCAGGTTTATATATTCTAGTTAAGCGAAAATATTTTTGTCTGAAAAATTATAACCTTTGTCTAAACACGTTTGCCAATTTGTGTAAAACTAACGAAGCCTTTGAAGGCTTTGGTATTTTCAGATACAACTGATTTATTTAAAGTCTGTTTCGTTTGGTAGCCGAAAAAAATTTTTTTTGCTCTTAAGTCATACCTAAGCGGAAGAGGCATGATGACTCATGCATTTCTATTATGACATTTCCCTGAAACTCTTTCATTAATATACTAAAAGTATTCATCACATTATGAACGAAATGCAAGTAGGCTATAGTTTTTTCTTCTTTTCTTCTGAATGAAAAATCTTTTCAATGGCTTTCGCACACAATCCTGGCTCATCAAAGTAATGTTTCAAAGCAGGCTAAACCTTGATTACTCTCTCAACTGCAGGATAGATAGGCAGAAATCCTGTATGAACGTGAGGTAATAATTTGACCTACTCCATTTTCGTAATTTTAAATATTTCAATCGATTCTGCACGACGTTAAACTGAATGTGAAAAATGGCAGTATATTTTAAGGTGATTGCTTCTACAATTTTTTAGAGATGGCCATCTCTAATCTATAACATGCAAATTTGCCCATGTTATACAAAATGAGAAAATAACAATTGGCTTTTAATATTCTCTCGTTCTTGCCATCGAGATTCGTGTAGACATAATGATTTATATCAAAGTTTACGTTTGCATTGTCAACGCCATATGAAGGTATTTGCAATAATTTTGAATTACGTTTATCTAATGTTTCAGAAGGTACCTTTGTTATTTGGGTGGCTGTTTCATCATTACTCTCCATAAAATGTAATAACTTGTTTTGTATGCCTTTTTTAATATACTGAAATATCGCACATATATCGGAAGCATTTTCCGGTTTCCCTTATTGCTGGTATCCGTAGGAAATAAAAAAATAAATCTTCTTTTCAATTTTGTTTTGCATACTTCCAAGCTTCTTTCGCCAGTAATTCACAAATTATTGCTTTTCTCTTTGTCCTACCACATTAACATTCATTCATTTTTCTATATTTAACATTCTTAGTTATTTTGGAATCGGCTTACATGAGGGTAATGACTTTTGAAAACAATCCGTAGTGTTGTAGCTCAACAAATGTTTAAGAGTGCGATATATTTAATTATTTTCTGCGGCCGACGTTTTATATATAATGTCGTCTAAATCATGATCAGAATTGAAAGTACCTGGTGCTTAGAAATAGCTGGTTATATTTCTTACAGCTTGCGTACTTGTTTTTGAGTGCTTTACTACATAATTTAGTCCACCATGAGAAATACTAAACGTTTTTTTAACACAATCTACAGTATGATTTATACTCATTCGATTCTGCAATACACCGCTAATTATCAAATCATTCTTCCCAATATATACTGTATTTTGTTAGGAATATTTTGCTAGTTTGGCTTTCTTCATGAGTGTGATGTTTTTTGGCTGCGATCAATCTGAACCAATACTACCAACTTTTAAGAAGCCAATAGTTTGTGTTAGCTGGTAGTGTTCATCTTTAAACAATTATAATATGTATGTTTAATTAAATGCAGTATTTAAAAAAAACGTAAAAGCTTACTTTTGTTTGTTTAAATTACGCAACACTGCTTAGTGCTTACGCAATCTAACAAACTAATAAACAAATGCACAAGTACCTAAATTTGTATTCTTCCGTACGTGCGTGATCATGAAAGCATATGCGTGATCATGAAATAGATAGAAAGAAACAAACGAATAATCGATCGATGATTAATAAGTAAAGAGTTAAAGAGAATATGTTGTGTTCATATGCGCGCTTTTCTTTCATTTCGCGTTGGGCGGCCGAGTGATTAAAACACTTGCCTGTGCCGGCCGTGACTTCGGCGCGATGCACCATCGCTTAATCCCTAAAAATCAGGACTAAGCTTGTCCTGCGCGGGACATTTAATTTTGGGCTAAAAATTTTCCCGTCAAAATCGGGACGTCTGACAACGCTGGTAACGATTTTACATTCACAAAACGTAAGCGGAGACATTAATTAATACTCACATAATATAGCTTAAAGCTTTGTTACCCTAAACTTATTAGGAAAGTTGGAATGCTTCTACTCGTTATACTCAGCAGAATCATTAAATCTAGCGACACAACCTTTTCAAAGCTTGCCCAATCTTGTCTCGCTTGAAGTTCATAAGAAGTAATATTTACCTACATACATATACGTATCCGTTTTACAATGACTTTAACGATATGTACTCAACATTTCAGCATCTAAAAAGTTCAATTGAACATAAATTTGTTATTATGATGAATATATATTTCATTATCGAATCCGAAAGTATTACAGGACTATTATATTAGAATTTTTAGTATGAAATCAAATCTACTTGTAACTTTTAATAGGTTTTGATGGAAAATAATTTGTACATAATATTTACTTAAATTTAAAAGTTAAGCAGTAATACTTAACACTTTTTGCATTATACGGCATTTTCAAAAAATATTAATATTCTAAGTTTAACTAGAGATTTTGGCATATGATGAATTAATTTTGTTTTCGGAAACCAAATGAAGCAAGTAGAAGTAAATTAAAATTTAATACTAAATAAAATAAATAAAGGTATTTCAAAGTCTTAGAATATGAGTTCCAATTTAATATTTGAATTAAAGTGTATCGCTGGAAGGAGGAATGTTGACAAATAGCTTCTCCTTTTTCGGCAAGTAAATATTTAAAATAATTTCTCATTATAAAAATTTAATACTCGATAATTGTATATTTCTAAAATAATAAATCTTCCCGAGATATACCTACTCGGTAACTATTTTGTGAGATTTTTTAACAAGAGAACTAAGATTCTTGCTTTAATTAAGATGATATTTATTTAGGTCAAAAATTAAGCCTAGTATATATTTACACGAGTTGATATTAGAATTTATGTATTTTATATTTTCATGTATGGGAAAATAAATTCTCTCTTGTCAACGATTTCAACAACGTCTGAAATTAGAAAAAAAATGTGCTGACTTTAATTCTTCCCTTTTTTTTATATGAGGCGAAATAATAATTTTTCTAAATTATTGACTGAATTTGAATTTACGTAACCTTTCCAACCTTCTCTTTGAGTATTTTTATTTATTCTTGTAAAATTCATCGTCTTTTTTTAATTTACTTAAAAATGAAATTACGAAAAAAATGATTATTTATAAAAACGATTACATCATTCATGTATTTGTTCTTCTGACTTGTAATTACTTGTTTGAGCAGTAATTCAAAAGGATTTGACATAAGAATATATGACGTAATGATGAATAACATTAGAGACTTATTTTATATTTTTTATATATTTTTTTTATTCAGAATCCAGTTAATAAATACTTTAAAATTATTATGTATGACAGCTAAAAGATCAACAGCAATTCGCCTGGTATTGCCACGCAACTATCCGCAAAACATTTTCCAAAATATCCATATATGCTAAACCGATGAGCTAAATCCTATCATCGTTTTTTATTAAAGGGAGTTCATGTACACTTACATATAAACAAACGTATAACACACTATATAACATGTATATATCTATATATCATATTGTAAGGGGTAGCGTTAACGTGATACGAGGTAGAGCCCACGTTGTCGGTAGTAGAGTTAACTTTGTCCGCGTTCAGTACGATGCTTTTTGAGGTAAATTCTTCGATTTATAATAAATAATTTCCACTAATTATTAAGTCGGTTCAAGTAATCAGAGCGACTTAGTAAACAAATCATTACGCTGAACAATTCCGACAAGACATATATTCGACTGACTAAATGATGAAAATGCTGCTTAAGTTTCTAACTCTTCCATGACACGAAAACTTAGCAGTGGCCATGCCTGTTAATACTATTTACCAACTTACGGAAGCTTACTATACTTTATAATGTCATGGCTAAGGTTATATACTTTTTGGTTTCTTTTACGCGTTCGTTTGTTACGTTGTAAGTAACACCATATATATAATAAAAACAAAAAAATTAAAAGAAATAAATAAATAAATATATGAATACACAAAACCGGAGATATGTAGAATTAGTGTATTACCTTGTCCTTACTTTCAAATACCCTTGCTTTTGTATAAATATATTACTGATAATAACTTCCATTTAATTTGATTATATACACCGTAAGGTTTGCATTGTATAACCTCACATAATAACAACAATTGAATTTATTACCCACACTAAAACACTGATATATTGTATAACTCTCGGTAATATAATAAAACCTACTCTGCGCCCCTGCAATAAACTCACTAACAGAAACAATGGAAAAATCAGCACAAACCAGGCTTCCGTTATTGTGTTTGAAACATATAAATGCTGTTGGTTGTTCCTAAGAGTTAATCTTTGCTAATATCCCACCTAAAGATGTTGTAATATAACGAAACCTAGGTCGTGGTAAAGAAATTAAAGAAAGTAGAAATAAAACTACATCATGTAGTTTCATTTAATTGTGAATAATGAATTTCTTTAAAATTAACGCCAAATATATTCAATATTTTATTTTCTATGAAATTATAAATTTCATCAAAGGCAAGTTTATAATAAATTCGGTTTTGTTGAAAGCTGGTTTTCAGGTTTTCAGTTGCCTCTCGGTGAGTTCCGAAATGTTAAATGGCAAACTGTGTGGTATGACAATAAAGAATATGATTTGACATTTTTTTAATACTTCAGTAAGGTAAATATTGATTTGCCCCTAAGCTTTCAATAAACATTTCCTAGTTTTCAAGGTGCAAAGGATCTCATGTCCTTTACTTCTTTCAGCTTCAATAATTTGTTTAGTAAACAGTCATTCAAAATCACAATTTACAATCCCTAAACAAACAATCAATGCACCATACAAACCAACCGTCAATCCTTCATTGAATTATTGATCAGCAACTCATGAAATTAATTGTTATTTTAAAATAAAATTAATTGTTATTTAAAATTAATTGTTATTTAATGGTAATTGGTAACGTATATCGCGATATCGTGCTCACCGGTGAATTGTGCAATAATTTTTTTATGTCAATCTTTTTTTATAGCAACCCACTTCATAATTTGGGTATTATTTTTATATTGGGTATTATTTTTATTACTATAATTAGTATTAATGGTGAAACAAAATCTTTAGAGCATAAATTATAATACTCGCGGATTTTGAATATCAGTTGTATTTTTCCTAAAGTTTTATCATTGAAAACTATTACTTTTCTACGCACGCACGCACACACACACCCATATATGTATGTCCGTATAAAAACACATGAACATATATATGTATATATATATATATATATATATATATATATATATATATATATATATATATGTGCAACCCAAACCGGTATCATAGATAATCAAAGACACCTAACAAGAACTTAAACTACCATCAGTCGGCCTCATCTGGTCTCATTTAGGTCCGCTTTTGTGAAATTTGTCTGTAACAACTATCAAATATACAGATCGAAAAGCAAGAAGAAATAACAAAATTTGTTACTCAATTGTACATATAGTATTTTACTCAGTATTCAATAGCTAATAAATATTATAAATTGTGGTAATTAAAAAAGTTAGTTGATTTTACAATTCAAAAATTTAAATAAAATTTTTGAATTATTCGTTATAATTGTAACATTAACAGGCAATATTTTTAGGTAATACTACTATGCTATTAAATACATTTCTAACTAATATGGAATCAACTGATTTTTGCACAAAATTTTGTCGTTAATACAATGACGTAACTATCACTTTTCTATTTAAATATACAAATGAAATGAGTAATTTTAATGTAATGGAACTTGGACTATTTGCAAAATAAATAAAAAGATATTCAAGGAAGTTCAAAATAGATTACATCTATTAAAAATATTTTCAAATTCAATGTTTAATATGGTAACAAGAGAAAAAGTGGCAAAACACAAGAAAGTGACACTACAGTAACACACAGCTTCATCTTATGAATTGCGCTATGCCACGGCACATTAACACAATTGAGGTGCAACAGAGTTTTTAGTAATAATTTTAACAAACATTTTGAATCGCTACGTGAATTGTATGATGGCGTCTAGGATGAATTTAGAAATACAAACCGTATTATTGTGTATATCTCATCACCATACTTTATGATAACAATATTACGAGTTTTTTGAAATGTCATTCATGAAATGCGTTATACTATGATATCAAATCATACTAAACACATTAAATACATATTAGGTAAGTAGTACTCTTTGGGGGTTTCATATAAATATCATTCCATCAGAAGAGAGAAGCCATCCTAAAAATGCACGTTTCATTATTGGTGATAAAATTACTATTATTCTAGATTTTTCTCTATAAGCCACGGTGAAGCCTTTCTCTTCTGTCCAATTCCGTTTTATAATCCATTCTATAACTTTTTTCTGCGCAGTCCCTTTATTTTGGAACCCTTCCATTTCTGATAGAAATAAAGAACATGAATATAAATAGGATTAAAATTTCCTTTAAATATTTAGCACCTAAAGATAAGCAAATTGAAATAAAAAAATTCCCTGAAATTTCCATACAGTATTTTTAAATCGAAAAGTTTTTTTTCCACTTCTCTCCCAAAATATTACCCTGACGCTCAATACTAGAAGAGCGTATTATGCGATTCGATTCAATTGTGGAATTCGAGAGGCATCACCTCCAATACCGCGTACTAACTCTATTTCACCATTCATCTGATAGAAATGCATATGCAAATCTTGGCCTTTAATAACGACAATATGTACGATACTAAGAAGGTATTTCGTGTTTTTACCGTCAAAATATTCTGATCTTCATCCTCAAATGTTCGGCTAAATAAATCTCTTATTAAATTACTGAAAAGGAAGAATCGCTTGAAGCTAAATCTATACTGATAGGCTCGGTAATTTATTTCTTGAAAGCTTGCCTGAAAATTAGTGCCGTGTGAACTAGTGCATTATCTTGCTGACTTTGTCTCTTCTTTTCTCCACACTAATTTGCCAACTATAGTAGTTATATTTTTACAGAAACGTCATATAATACTTTCTACTCAGTTTGGTGCATATAATCACTTATAGGAATAATAGACACAAGTTTTATATTACAAGTTATTTTATTAGGAAAATGGGGAAGTTTTTTCCGTTCCTTTAAAATTTAAATTTGGTTTTTTAATGTACATTATAGGCTTAAAGAATTTCTTCTAACGCTGTTGCTAAATTCAATTTAATATCAAGAAAATTTTCCTTCGTTTTCATTTTATGGGAATATTTGTTAGATTTATTTAAATAAAGAAGACGTCATAATATTTAAATTTTTAGTCTCAAATTCTTCTTCAAAAACCACCAGCAATGTGCTAAAATGTATTTATAAAATCAAATCAGTAATATTACAGGGCTTTCTAATTCGCTTTCGATTAAATTTTATCAAGAACGCAATCAAATATTCTCAATAAACCTTATGACATTATCCAACTGTTATAATATTTTTTGTATTTCTATTTGTTTGGACTAATTTATTATATAATATTTTAAACTATTGTAAGAGTTCTGAGACCGAGCAGTTTTATATCTTACTTCAGATGCCATGTTCTGATAACAAGACACTAAATGTAATTATTAGGAAAAGAAACTATCTTTCTTTTAATAATAACCCGAATTATAGACTCAAAAAATCAGTCTCTTAAAAACAAAAATTGTATTATTACCACTTAAAAGATTGTCATTTGCCATATGCAACAAGACAACGATGTTTAGCTAAATATATAAGAATGGTTTTTGGGTGAAACCTTTGTTGTTCCTATGTGAATAGCACAAGTTCATCTAAGTAAGGAGTTGGTATGAAAGTGATTCTAATGCATTTAGAAAAAATATAATAGAAATATTGAAAGGGTAAAATGTTAGTCAAAACAAATGATGTACAAGGAAGTGATAAAAGATGATACCAATATGTATATACCTAGAACTTTAATTCCTTTATTATGGGACAAGTGTTTCAGACATAATGTTCGAATTCGTGTGATTATGATTTATTCACAACAATAAAAAATGTTAAAAGAATACATTAAAAACAGGAATAATATATTACATTAATAAAGTACTAAATTTTATATAAAATGAATAAAAGTGTGACATAAAAACTTTTCATCAAAGTTTTAGCAGAGCTGAAAGGTGTTGTAAATATAAAAATTTCATTGTTCAAAATAATGTATGTGTCGATGTACAAGTTTTATTTGATTGTTTTGTTTATTTTTTAGGATTTGGTAAAAATTCTAAATATGTTAGATACATTTTTGAGATTAATTTTTAATTCACTCTGGTTGTATTAAAATAATAATCGAAAACACTTTAAACAAAGTGGAAAAATTACAAAAAAATCACAACGTATTAACTATTATAATTTTTTCTTTGAAAGTATTTTACTTTCAATGAATGTGTCGTACAGATCTGTACTATAAGGTATAGAATAACTAAGTAAAGTGTTAAGAACATCATTGATAAACTAATTGTAAATAATATTAATATATGTAAAAAGTTGCCAAACAAAGATGTATCACCGTCTCTTTTTGCCTAGACAAAATCGATATGGATAGTTTACGATGTTTTATTTCTACTCTAGCGTCAATTTTCAATATTTTTATATATGATATATGATATTATATTATTTTCAATATTTTTTAAGTAATAACAGAGATGGGACTAATAACTATAAATTATAAATAAGTAAAGAAAACTTATATATTTATTTCACTAGAGTACCACCCATTCGATATATACTTACCTTTCCGTAACCAATTCTGTACGAAAGTTAACATGATACCATTCAGATATTTAAGTAAAAAAATATTGGAAACAAAAGGATAAGCGTTGGTCTAATGATGCTGTGATGGTGTTGTTTACTGCATCATAACCCACAATAGTTATTGCAAATGTGTACTATCAAGGAATGCGTTTGGAGATAGAAAACCTTTTACCCACTGATGTTATGCAACAGGCCATTGTATAAGTGCAACAAACTATTTTATGCCTATAGAACATAAAGCTAAAAATACTCCTTACTTGAAACAATGTCAATTTACTACAATTTTTTGTAATTCGAGACAGTTTTATTACAATTATAAATCATTAGCTACCTGTTTGGAATATCCCACATTATTTGATCAAGAAAACATTTTCGAAATCAAAGGCATGACCACTAACTGAAGTAAACTTTCATTAAACAACATTAATGACCCAAAATTTCATTCAAGATGACTAGTTGGTATGGTTAATATACCCTTAGTTTATCATATTTATAGCTTTTAAGCGATAAAAATATAATGATAGAATTTTTTTTTCATAACATACAGCGAAAGAACTTTGTTCCAACTGGGACACTCGATAATAAAAACTATTTCAGTGTACCAAAACATTGTTAATTTTAAGATATGAAAAAACGATAATGGCAATAAGGAGATCCGAGCAACATCTTTTATTTAAACTAAACTTGTATAATACGTGAACAGTATTGCATGAATTAATTTTGATAACAAAATTAAGCTAATATATGTGTAGACTTCTGTCGATGCAAATAAAAGATGATACAAATATTTAAGTTTAAAATGGATCATCCACTTTAACACTGGTACTTACCTGATCTAATCTTCATTACCCTCAGCTTCTACTTAATCACTTTCACCGTTCATTCTTTATTGATAAAAAAGTATATGTGTTCTTTTTTGCGTGCGTGTTATACTTTTTTAACATAACACAATATTAGCTTTATTTGGCATGGAAATAATTAATGGAAATAAAATAATAAAAGTTCTGGACCGTGATTATAAATAAGGTTTGTAAAATCTAAATTCAGTCAAATAATTAAATTTAAAAAAAGAACAATTTTGAATTTGTTTGTCAGATCAGCTGTTCACCATTTTATTTTTTTGCTGGCTTTCCATTGTAGGCCAATCAATCATATGCCAATATAATTATCGTTTACAAATGACCGTGTTTCATTTTTACTATTTTCTCACACAGAGTAATAAAAAATTTGATCTTTTTAGCTTTAATTAAAAAAAAATATTAAATTTAAAACTAAATATGATGAAAATTATTTTTTTAAATTTTTTAAATTGTGTAAGTAAACTATTCAATAAAAATTAAATTTAATAATTCTAGAAATTTCAATGAACGTAATGAATTTTTAAATTTACTAACACAATTTATATAAAGTGTAAATAGTAATGAAATCAATGAGTAAAGAGAAAATTTTTTATAATTTGTTAATGTTTTAGTATTTAATAAATGATAAAGTTGTAATGAAAATAAATGAAAAAATTTTTCCAAAATTTTTCCATATTGGTAAATCACAATAAATTTTTTCCATAATTTATTGTGATTTACATTAATTTTTTTACAACTCGCTTCATATGATTGCTATGTCGGTAAACTGTGTGTAAAACTTTAGTGTCTACAATATTTGATCAAAGTGATGCTCTGATAACACTATTACTATCTACATCATCTTAATGAGAGATATCTTAAATTATGATACACAGCGTAAAAATAAAGTTTGCCACAAATGCGGATTATTAAACATTTTTCTAAATATTTTTTTGTATAATTGTGAAATCTATTTCAATGTGAATCTAATTTTATGTGAATAATTAGTTTTTACGATTTAAAAATATACAATTTCTAAAATAAGGAACTATAAAAAACATGTTGCTAATTTCACGTTTCGTTTTATTCTATAGAAAACAATTTTTTTGTGTTAAATAAAAAAAAACAAATTTTTAATTAGTAATGGTAATTATTTATATATATTTGAAACGATAATGTTTTTGTGTGAATTTAATGCTCTTTTTTTGGGGTTACGCCTAAAATTTATTTTATTTGTAATTGGATAGAATGGAATTGAAATTACACATTTGAAATAATTTAATATCTTGGAACAATATTACTATATATACGTATACATCCTAATTATTCTCATTATATTAACAAAATCAATTAAAAACCGTATAAGGACTAAAGATAACAGAAAAAACTCCGAAAAGTACAAAAAGCTTACGAAAATATAATGAGCAAAAATGACGGGGCGGAAGTTCATGACGCGTTTCCGACAAAGTTCTGCACAACAGGAGGGAACAGACGAACTTTCAAGATAAAGCACGAGTGTCTCCCAAGTGAATTATACAATTTACGACGCCACTCAAGAAATAACCTTGTTTCGCTCACGTTTTGTTCCCGACTTCAATTGTTTCGCACGATACGTTTTTTATAGTTGAAATTATGTTTTTTTATTAAAATAAGAGTTTCTTTAATGTACCTTTCGATCTACTATTTTACATATTTCCGGCTTAAAAAATTCTTGTCGTATATACTTTTTCCTGTGATTTATTCTTATATATGGTTTACCAGACTTTCTATAATTTTTAAAGCTCATTATCTTCTTACATTATCATATTAAATTAACTATTAAACCACGACTTCTATTAAAATGTATCGTTTTACAGCTTCATTTTGTTCCCGACGTCAATTATTTCACACGATACTTTTTTTATAGTTAAAATTATGTTCTTTATTAAAATAAGAGTTTCTTTAATATACTTTCCATCTACTATTTTACACATATCCTGCTAAAATAATATAGAAAAGCAATGAAAAAGCAACATCTTACTTTTCGTTTCGTATGTTCTTCTTCCGGATATTTATTCTTATATATGATTTACTAGATACTCTATAATTTATTTAGCTTGTCATAATCATATTTCAATTAAATCGCGACTTGTATTCAAATGCCATCATTTTGCAGTTTCATTTTATTACTCCTTTCTAAAATACTTGTCTTAATTTTTTTTCCTCATTCAAGCTTTTAAATATTTTTTTCACTTTCGAGAGAAAACTACGTTTTTCTCGGTATTAGGGGGGCTTAGTTCTCAAGTAGAATACAACGAAAAATATACCATTCTGAGCACTGACATCTCCGAAACTAATAACTGTAGAGCAGTAGTAAAGTGTTATTATATTAAATGAATTGTCAATTAGACACAAAGCAACTATTTAATTCCTAAATTAATTTCTTTAATACACTGGCGTTATAATATTTAGTCACATTCAAACAATTTTATGTGCATAACCTGAACTTTAAAAATAAATGCGACCAAATGCAGGTTTGGAACGTGCATCGAGGTTTGTATACCTCGTTTAAAGTGAAATTACTCTTTTGTCATAAGTTATCACTACTGTGGACTTCCTGGGAATTAATAATACTGTCTAAAATTTCTAATATTTAATAACACTACCTATAATTAAAAAAAACATATTTTTCAGACTGCTACAACAAGTACTTCCAAACAATATCTCCTGATATATAAAGAATTTTGAAATTTTTTTTCTAGAAGTTGGCCCTCTGTCTTATTAAATTTCAAATAAAATATTTTCATATTTTAACTGATGATCAAATACCAAATTTCTACGTCAGGCGGTTCCCGATAGATATTGCTTTAAGGGACAGATAGACGGGTACGTAAATCATTTTATAAAGGTATCGTTTTTGTTTTTGAGGATCAAAGTCCCAAAAACTAATTTAGATCGTTTACCCGACAGAATCCGCCTTATTTTGTTTAGAAATGAAACAAAGTCAGTAATTACCATTAGTGTCCCGGATTTCAAAAATTTATTATCTTTGTTTTCGATCCATTTAAAAAAAAATGTGGTGAATCTTGTTTTGGTTATTAGTGGATTAGTAGACATTTATCTTTGATATTTTTCTCATATCTCGATCTAGTTTATTGAATGTTTGTGCTTGGAACATAATATATTTAGTAGTGGATAGTAGTGTAGATATATTTCCATATTTAATAAAGGATTCAATCGCTATATTTAGTAATGGATATATCTCCAATATTACACCGATTCCAAGTTGTGATCGATATTTTAGTACAATTGTGGGTAGACAAATATTTTCTGTTTTCTATTATATTACTTTTCAATTACTATACCAAATCGTAGCTTATTTTTCATTTTATGACAATTTTAACCATGATTTTAACGATTCTAACCAGTATTTTAATAAACAATCGATGGAAAATCTCCACCTTCAAATTTATTGGATGTAACCTTAGTTTAAATTTTCTCGCAGCAAATATGACTTATAATTTTTTTAATCATTAGCTGCGATCGAATATCCTCTAACATAAGACTTTAGATTATATCCGATAATAGCTAATGATAATAATAAATGTGAGGTTTACGATGATAGTGATGCAGACACTATGGTGACTGAAAAGAGGAACGGGGAAGAGCGAACTGGTCGGCATATGAATATTAGAGCAGTTGATTTATTGAATCAACAATTTGAAGTAATTTCACGTACATAATTTTTCCTTAAATGTTTAGAGAAATAATAAAAGTAATAAGGTACGAGTCTTGACACAAATTGAGTAACCCAAGCGGAGATATTTGTATTTGTACCAAGTTCCAAACTTCTAAAATCTTAAAGATTTTTACACTTAATTTCAATTGAAGAATCTTCCATAAAATGATAAAAAACTTCCAAAGTTGAATGCGAATTTTGTGTTGTAAAATGTCTTTCTTAGAAGGCGGGTCGAGCATAAAGGCCGACGCTGCACATCGGAACATTCTCCCTTGACACAATATATGGACAAAGGGGAAATTGAAACCGTGTTATTAAATATTACAGAAAAATCATATGTACATTAGAAAATTTATCCTAAATAATATCATTCACATTATTCTGTACTTTATTGGTAAACTAAGGCCACTAGAAAATAGAATACTTCGAATGTCAGACAATGCAGACTGCTATGACCAAGTATTTTAAATCTTTTTCTCAGTTATGACGCTTTCCCTTTGCATTGGCACTTTAATTTCGCTCTTTAAAATTTTATAAAACCTTATAAAATCTGAATGTGTCATTAACATGTTATTAAGCTTAGTTATTGGTCATCATAATTGCCATATTCGTAGTAATAATTCATTAATTAATTGACATTTATTTTTAAAAAGATTCTCCTATTGCCAACTTTCTTAAAATCATTGAAATGCGTAGGGGAAATATCAAGAAATTGGAATCGCCAAATAGCTTAAGGATAGCGTTCAGTTACGCGAGCATGACTCAACGCTAGGAACTAAGGAATGGGTAAGGAACGGGTAATGTTGATATATTACTAACATACAAACGACGCATGAATTCGACGGGGGGCATCTTAAACTTACTTATTTTTTCAGTAAGATTGGTAAAGTTAAATGTTGGCTAAATCACGATACAAACTAGTAATTAGGTGTAACTAATATTGTTCTCGGTTTTGCTGCCAACGTTTGTAGTTTCATTTTAAAAGTAATGCAGATTGAAGTCCAGCTTCATTGTAATATATAGTTGAAGTATCACGGATGAACTCTCACAATCCATCTAACTATAGTGGATAAACTGCTACAAGTCATCTACGTAGACGATTATGTTAATGGCACGCCTAATAACATAATCAATAAATGTCAGATGCTCGACTGAAAAAACAGAGTTGTTGTAAACCGCTTATGCACTAGAACACTTGAATCACGTAACCGTGAAAAGAAATAGCCTGGACTCGACACCGATAAGGACTCAATTATAAAATCAGTTATTTCGCGAAGTAACATCTAACACACATTTTAATAAGTTTAGTTATTAGGTATCACGAATACTATATTTGCAATAATCAAATAAAATTTATTTAAAAAAAAATTCTTTTACCACAGAATTAGTTAACATCATCGGTATGCATAGATAAAATATCAAGGAGATGATATCGTTAAAGTTTAAAGAAAGTTTCGTGTCACGCCGGGATGAACGCTAAGATCAAAAATTACTCACGTTTCAGCCCAGTATGGCAATTTAAGCTTTTATTATGTACTTTTAACAAACTACATGCAAGTTATTAGCGAAATTACGATGCAAAAAGTAAAAATAAAAAGCCACAGTTTTACATAAATTGATTAAAACCTGCAATTCAATCTATATGTTTTATTATAGTGTAATATGTTTTCACATAATATTTAAATAAAATATCGACTCAAAAATGCTAGTTACTTTTGAATTTTTTTTGCAAATTACAGCAAGGTGAAAGCAGAATTATCATATTACTTAATGACGCAACTGATATAAGAAGTTTAACTATAGAATGACGTTTCAACTAACAATATTTAGGCTGTTTAGGGTTCCGCACGTCAACGGAAAAAAACACACTGTATAAGACTATTCACTTGTCCGTTCATCTGTTTGCACCCAGCAATTTTTTTTTCTCAAAAATATTTTGACACCTTAATTTAGGAAAGTAATATAATATTTTCAGCCACATAGTTTCCAATTTCAACCAGCTCTAAAACATTTTATACGAAAATTATGAAGGGACAAATATAATTATAAACTCTTTTCAGGTGCAACATGTTTAGTTTAATTTATATCATTACATAAAAATTAAATAAAATTCCTATAATATACGACGCGTGAAAAGCTAATCAATTTTAAAGATATTTAAAAATACTATTTTATTGATGAAATATTTTTTTTTAACCTTAAATGTTTATAAAGACTGATTACAATTTAAAAAAAGATTTTCTTTTTGGTAATTGTTACTTTCAAATTCCTCTTCAAAAAATAGAAAATTATATGACATACTTTTATTTTTTTACCAGTAATAGATATAGGCAGAAAATTTACTTAAATTCGTTTAATTGTAACTCGTTTTTTTGATACGTCTTCAAAATTTAGGTGAAGTAAGATTTTGGTATTATGTTAATTTTTAGAAAATAGAGCCTCTTTTCAGTTTCAAATATATTTATATATTAATAGCAAAAATATATAAAAATGAGATAAAATACCAATAATACAAAGGACATCGAAGCATTGTAAAATTAATCTTGATAAATGAGGACATTCCATAATGTATCAGTATTTTTCTTTCAAGTAAGTATAAACACGCGGACCTAATATGATGAAACTTAAGAACTAATCTGCGTGATTGTTCCATATTCAGTGCAATATTTATCTATATTTTAATTTTTAACTCAGCTGAAACAGTGCATAAATCAACATTTGAATATTGAAATAAAATACATTCTATCAACCATGAAACCACGCAGGCGAGGAAAGCGATGCAAATAAATGAAAAAAAATTCGGAAATAAATCACGTTTTATGCTTAAAATTTGGTAATTTGATATCAACTTGAGTTTGGTAATAAAACGAATTTTCCCCTAAAAGTTTCGGCTTGAAAATGAGTCGTAATCCTTTCGATTTTATTCGCTAAACTTACAGGAAGTTTCGTTATCGATGTCGCCGGATTTCGAGTCCCTGCCTTTGATCTTTAAAACATTGTAACAGAAGGAAGCATTTTAAGGACCATTACCATTATCTTGTGTGTTTGTAAAGATGCGATAAATATTTAAAAAAAAAATTAACTATTGCTCCCAAGAAAAATCACTATTAACAATTCTGGTAATAATGTTGTTTAAGATGGCAAGGTACCAATACTAAAAGAAATCCAAAAATTATTTGAAATGTTTTAGAATTAACATAAAATCTAAAAATTTGAAATGAAACGTGCATTGTCAAGGCAATTCGACCCTTCTTCACAGCATTTTTCAAGTCTCGTCCCCCTGTTTAAATCGACATATTAAATACTAACCTTTGCCTACTTAACATATATTTTGTTTTTACCATAAGTACAATATTATATACTAGCGTGACCCGTGCGAAGTCTTCGCATTATTTATTCTATTTTACTAAAATTGACATATAGAGGCGCAAGTATCAAAAGCATTGAGCTAAAGTGCCACTTTATTTATACGTGAGTGGATTTGAAATTAAACGAATATTTTACCGACCGTCAATCATATTGACGTTGAGCCGTTAGATGGCAGCATTGCTGTTTTGTGTATATAATTTTAATAATTAATTAATTTGCAAAAACAATAGCAATAATAAATTTTTTAGTTGTGGCTGCCGGTAGAGCAAGCAATTATCTATAAAATGATATATAATTTATGTGGATTAGTTGTGAGGTTTTTTCTAAAAAGGGAGTGTAACATCTTAACCTTATCGTATTAATATATACTAGCGTGACCCGTGCGAAGTCTTCGCATTATTTATTCCATTATGAAGCTCAGATGACAGATCAAACAAATATTTTACTAAAATTGACATATAGAGGCGCAAGGATCAAAAGCATTGAGCTAAAGCGCCACTTTATTTATACGTGAGTGGATTTGAAATTAAACAAAAATTTTACCGACCGTCAATCATATTGACGATGAGCCGTTAGATGGCAGCATTGCTGTTTTGTGTATATAATTTTAATAATTAATTAATTTGCAAAAACAATAGCAATAATAAATTGTTTAGTTGTGGATGCCAGTAGAGCAAGCAATTATCTATAAAATGATATATAATTTATGTGGATTAGTTGTGAGGTTTTTTCTAAAAAGGGAGTGTAACATCTGAAAACCTTAGCGTATTAATATATATGACGATGATGATGATGATGATGATGATAAATTCTTGATATAAATAATTTTTTTTTTATATATTTAGCAGTGAGATAATAAAAACTGATATATTATAAAAATAGGATATGTCTGGAATTTTAAATGAAATAAAAACATATGTTTGTGATTTCTTGATTCATTTAATAGCGAAGGGCCGACTACTAAAAGTCGGTCATAAAAATGTTAGAGAGGCTGCCTCTTAAACATTTGTTATTTTAAAACCCATAAAGAATGTTTTAATTTACGTACGTAATTTCACGTAAAAACTCAGGAATAAATAATGTCGGTATCTTATTGCCAATATGAATTATAATGTAAATCTTATAATGTAAATCTTATAATGTAAATATTATAATGTAAATCTAACAGTCGCTTTCTATAAATTGATTCAAAATATGTATCAAAAACAAAAAGGCCTTCTCGTAAATTAAAGCTTACTCACTTTTTCTTGAATTATGGAGCCCCATATTTTGGCACTAATTAATTAGTATTACGAGTTTATTTAGTGAATATGTAAAAGTTCATTTATGTTACCTAGACCTTATCGTCATTTGCTCAAGTGTGTTTAAGCTCCGTGGAAACGTAAACGGGAAGCCGTAATGTTTTTTACGTTATCAAAAACCATAGTGACTCAAATTATTGAATAAAGATTATATAAACTTCCAAATTTACATTCTTTGTTTCAGTAAAAGTATTATACAGCCTCGATATTACATATTATTCAAATCGTGATTTACAGTCCTCAATATTTAATAAAAGTTTATTTTTTGAAGTATTTACATAATAAGAGGTATATAGCATATAGTTACGGAAAAATTGTCAAGGCAGATAATAAGCTTATAAATGAACATTCAAATATTTATAAATGTAATAAATATATACTATATATGTAACAAATGAAATTAAATTTTATTCGTTACTGAAGTAAGTGTGTACATTTAGGGGTTTAATTTTCACAGAAGGGTTATTACTATTACAGTGGATATTTAAGTATAGTACTTTTCATCATTACCCTGGAGCATGTTATGTATGTATTAAAAATACAATTTTGAATTGTAGTATCTTACTAACTACAAAAGATACGAAAGTAAAATTTGAAAGTTTACTTCAGTTCACTACACCATTAGACTGAACTTTGAGACTTAAAATAAATTTAAAGGCAAAGATACGAGGGAATCAAAGTTCAATAAATTGTTTTAAATTAAGCGCTTTCTTGACTTGACGGGAGTACTACGGTACCCCTAGATTCATATCTATATCCATTAGTACTATAAGTTAGACAATTTATATATGTCAAAATACACAATCAAATAAAACGACGTAATGTAGTATTATTTCTACTTTCTTTAAGTTCTTTACCACGTTGTATTATTACATCTTCAGGTGGGTTATTAGCAAAGATTCTTTGGTCTTTGCTAATAGCCCACCTGAAGAAGTTGTAATACAGCAAAACCTAGGTCATGGTAAAGAATTTAAAGAAAGTAGAAATAATACTACATCACGTTGTTTCATTTATTTGTGCATATTTTTTAAGTTTATGTTATAGTTTCGTGAGTAGAAGCAACATGGGGAGACAGAAAAAGTTCGTAGATATTTATTTAAATCTGAGACTCTCTTCTCAGTAACGTGTTAAAACTATTTTTAACGGTTATTATTTATGAACTATGTGAATGTTTAATTTCTGGATGTTATAATTTCATTTCTATAATTTATTTGCACATTGTAATTAAAATTAATAAAATTTGTTTACGTCTGCATATACTCAGTGATATCCAATGAAGTGTAATAATTTTTTTCAGTCACTCTTATGTAGTGTTCAAAGTTATAAAACAATAATATGTTGTCAACGATAACTAAGTTTTCCGTAAATTTAGTAAATTAAACTTGATGGAGTACTACCCATTTCAAAATAAAAACTTCTTGAAGGGAAAACTCGTTTTACTTCCAAACTTGAGTCAATATTAAATTGACTCAAGTTTGGCAGTAAAACGAGACTGAGAATAACTTCCGGCGGCTATAATTATAACACATAGTATTTACTTTCGATGTTGCACATTTATTTACCTCGTAATTTTTTGACTGCACAATATCGAAGTTAATGAAATGTATTTTACGCCTTGATTGAAATGTTTATTTTTAATTAATGGTTTGATACTTTAAGACTCCAAGTGATATAGTTAGTGTTGTTAAGTGCAATAAAGTAATACAACTGAAGAGTAAGCTGGACTGACGTGTATTTCTTTTGCATTTCGGTGTCATAACGGGGAAAAATATTTATTTTTATTAAATTATCAACCTGTAAGCTAGTTACTGTAAAAAAAATTCTTTCAGATAATTTTATTAGCGTAAATTAAAAATATAGAATATTTTAGTAGATTGTGGCTATGAAGAATATTAAAACAAAAAAAAATTACTAACATAATACTCCAAGAACAAAATTAAAAAGATTATAAACTCGCAATAATTATTCCATTATTCAAATCAAATTAGGATACAATTTATTATCGTTATTATGGTAAAATATTGTTATTTGGCGCATACTTATAAATATTCAGATATAGATTGCTTTTGGAAAAGTATCGTGTCTTCGCATTGAGTCATTTTTAAAGAATATTGATTACTTTATCTATACAGTTAGAAATCTATTTATTTCAGGTTTAAGTTTATAAAAATTTTTGGAGAATAATTTTAATCATTCCGAAAATAATTGTCTGGTAGAAAAAGAAAGGCCGATTAACATCTAAACCCCTTGAAATGATGAAACCCTTTGATATTTGAAGATTTGGAATCATGTTATTTTCTATGACGAACAGTACTAAAACTTTACCTGTTTCTTAAGAAACGGTACATTAAACACATTAAACATAACGATACATTAAACACATATCAAGGTTGAGGGATGTAGGTAAAAATAAAAATTTGGCCTAAATAAATGAATTCAAAAATTGAATTGTTTTTAAGAAGTCTTTGAATAAAAAAGGATGGTTTCGTCAAAATATGAAAAACTATTAAATATATATAGTACTAATAATCATGTGTCCATTACGTATCGTTTGATTATAGCCTAATTTTTTAAAGGTGAAACCTTTAAACCATTATTTTATTTCAAAACTAAGGGGAAATTTAAAGGACGAACAGCCTAATTATTTACGTTTATAACTAATATTACGTGTTGTATGTTTATAAACATCAAAAGTTTTTATTTATTAATTTCTTATAGGATCTAAAGTAAAATTATATGAACGAAATGTTATCCTTATGGGTAAAATTATTACCTTCAAAGTAATTTGTTGAAGTTACAATTGAAGATATTATACCGATATCAATATTGGTTGGCTTTGGGTTATTAACGGGGTATTTTGCTGTTAATAAAAGCTTAGTAATATATTTATCCTAAGAAATATAAAAATTGGTAATTTCCTTTAAATAATTTATGTTTCGAATTTTGTAATTGTAGTTTAAATTTTCACGTATTTATGTTAAACTTTTCATGTTATTAAGGTATCTCTTTGATCAAAAAACAAATTAATAAGGAAAATAACTTTAACCTTATTAACTGCTTTATTTAGGTCTCTATATAAAGTTATATATAGGTCTCTCTACAAATTTAACCGCTTTATACAGACCTCTATATAAAAAATATGTGTACTATTATGTTAAGAGGAAAAGTTTGCTTGTTTGTTTATTTGTCCGCTCTTATATCTGGATCTCAACATCAGATTTTCAAAATTATTTTCCAATATTTTGAGGAAAGTTACAGGTTATAGGCTATACGTCAATATTAATAGGGGTAGAGCAGTAGTAAAAAATATAATAGAAGCAGGGAACACCGCTTAATCTGTGCAAGGGAGGGAGATTATTTATTTACTGATCATCCCATTGATCGATGTCCTTTGCAAACGGAGCGGAAGCATTCAGATCGGGAGGTAAGCTTCATAGTTAAAATATTTTTATATTGATGTAACCGCGAGTACAGCTAGCGTAAAAATATTTATAATAATCCAGACGTTAATACTTTTTTCCTTTACGATTAGGTAAGCAAGTTATCAACGAAAATGTAGTAATAATATTTCTTCTTGATATAATTCTTTACGGTTTTTACTGATAAATTAAAACGGCCTGATTTTTAAATTTTTTCGTCATGTAAATTATTAGGCAATGAGCAAAACAAATAGTAGTCGAAGGGCGAGAGGTCAGAAAACTATAGTGGGTGAGGTATCATAGTCCATTTCAGCTAGTTTTTTAAGCGTTAATTCTGCTATATACCGAGTACTATCGTATAAAGATTAAATTTATTTGTAAGAAGTTAAGGGGCAACTTTACTCAATGGTTCACAGTAAATATTGCCAGTAATTTTGCTCTCAGTTGGAAGGAGTTCCTAGCAATTAATGCCGTTCCTATTCCACCACATAAAGAGAACAAATTTTACCATATTACGGTGTTAGTACGTTCTTTTCTCCAGGTTTTAATAAAAATGCTTTAAGAAAAAAAAATACGAATATAATTTACTTTTTATCTCTTGCAGTAAGATGTTTAGCTAATCATTGGTCCGACTGGAACTCAGTAACCCCTTCTTTATTCAGGTTATCAGAGATATTGGAGAAGTTTTTATATTATTTCAAAAATTACTGAAAAATGGCGGGTTTATCAGTTGCTATCCCACTATCACTTATATGAAATCTAAGTGCTCATTTTTTCGGATTGAAAAAATACGTTTGATAAGTGAATAAGTTCCAATCAAAGCAGTTTTGGCGGTATAACACATTGTTATTCTACAAAAAAGAACTTAAGAACAGCACGAATAATTACTTCCATACTACAAGTATATTTTTGTATTACATAAAAGCTCCGTTATTTAAACCAATACATAATATCGCGCAATGACTGCTCTAAGTCACATTATATATAGTATAAAGCTTTCGTGCTAAACTTTTTAAACTGGCAGTAAAATCCGACGTAAGTTTAATAGAACAAATCTAATAGAAAGGTAATTTTTTATGTTACTAAATTTGACTCGACGTTTGATGGAATAATCGAAACACGGGACGCGGTACCAAGCTTTTATTTCAACGACTATTTGTGTGTACGTTGCTTTATATGTATTCGATAGAATTATGTGCATTTACGTATATAACAATTTTAGATGTATTTTCACATATCAACGTATATTTTATATTACTCATGTAAGAAAGTTATTATTAAGTTCCTTGGGATGTTATTATAAAAGTCATGTAAACTCGGCTTAAAATAATTTATTTTTATCGATACTTGCAAACGTAACAATCACAAAAAATATTGACAATTTAAAAATTGTTTTAATCGAGATTTGTGTATTAAATATTACAATATTTTTCGTGAAAACTATTCCCTATCTTTCCATATAGCATCGTAATTGGACAGGTGAGTTATGTCGAAATTAAAATATTTCAAAAGTTAATAAGACAAATCAAATAACTAAAATTAATAACAAAGATGAGAAAACATTTAATACTACGATAAAACACTTAAATCTAAGTAGCTTGTTGGTAATATACGAGCGAGTCGATTGTGCACCCATTTAATTTAAGTTATGGCGGAAGATAACTTGGGACTCCAGACTCTAGCTACATGAATGTTTATGAGAAATAATTGAACACGTAACATGATTTATATACAAGGTAAACAGTATTGCATCCGCAGAGGTATCATAAATTTCAGTTCAATTTTAAAACACTCATACTTTATTAAGAAAACTGACCTACCTCTTCCCATTTTGTGAGACATTTTTATTAACTGTGCCATACTTATGTAGAGTTACTTTTTCCATTATTTTTTCTTGAACTTTATAAAATATATATTTTCTTTTATAAATTTTCCTTACTTGTATTTTTTTAAGAAAACTTTTGAATGATTTTAATCATTAATATGTAACTTAATACTTGGGACTGGTTCGTTAGTATAAATGAGATATTGTATAAACAACTCTCCGAATTGTCAGTATTAGCTTATTATTGTAAATCGTAATATTTGGATGAAAGATAAATTTTAGTAAATATTAACATCTAGGACAGTATTATGGAAATTGTTGTGGTAACTGAAATTGAATGCCAATACCATCACCAGCGTGTGTTATCATCATCAAGATTAAATGAATCTATGAAATATTACACTTGAAATGATGTTTTTTTTCAATTTCCAAATTTTCCTAAAATAATGACATGTGAAACACGGGTAATATCTTGTTAAACTGTGTAGTAAATACACACTAGCCAAACATGTGTTCATATTTCCATTAAAATTATCCACAGTATGTCCACCACGCCGCTATCTCAGAGCTTTTACTAAGGCCTATAAAAACCTACACTATCGAATGCAATATCGAATCTACGTAATAATATATGTGTGCAATGGACTTTTCAGCACTTCTTTTTTTCCACAATGCGTTTAGCGAATAATTTGAAAGTATCAACAATTGCCTCACTGTAAATAAAGAGACAACATCCCAAGGATTATTACGATTCTGCTCTTTTCTTTTGAGACACGCTTTTAAACATAACTCTTGTACTCGATGGATTATTTTAATTGTTTTGTTTTGCGGAGTGACTTTATGGAATAGCAAATATAATTCTTCGAGTAAATTATTTTTAATAATTTAAGTTAACATTAATTTTATTCAGTTTAAAATTTCGGCACCACTAATTATCTCTTTTTCTAATTATTTAATTTAGATTAAATAGGTTACCTAAGTCATTTTTTTCTCTCTTAGAGTGCGTATCACTAAAAATAACTTGCTGTATAACAACCGACCAAAATAGTTCTTGAGTCAATAAGGGAAAAATTTGGAAGTTAATAGTAAAAGATTAAATAGATTTCATATGTGGATTGTCATGATTTCTATAATACTTTCCTAGATGTTATCATGAAAAGAAAAAAGAAAATCCATAAAAGGGTAATTAGCGCGATTTGTGCAGCTTTAACGAAAGTGTAACCAGCGGGGCTGCTTTTCAACTAATGCTTCGTGCTGTTGCTAATTACTTTAGTTATGTTTCTTTTAAGTCTTTCAATTTTGGTATATTCGAATATCTATTTAATAAATATGTAGAAATATTTATAATGTAATTCATACATATTTCGTGACCATGATTGTTTACACCAATATTTGAATATACGTATAAAATAAAGTGAATAACAAGGAAAATCATTGAAATGTTACTTAGAAATATTATTTTCCACCCCGCATTTTTCCTGCAGAAGCCAAGAGTGAGCAGATTTTTGACAGTATTTTTATCGCTTTAATAGATAAAAAGAATCCTTCGACCAAATAAAAAAAAACAATTTAAATTACTACCGTAATATCCACGGTGTTCTGATGTAATCAGTACCTGCTCCTTGGCTTTTATTATGTGGGCGTGGTCCAGACGAAACTAAGTTACTTATGCAAATACGAGAGCTTCATTTGCAAAATATTTTAAAGAAGATATAGGCTTAATATCTAAACAATTGCAAATTTTGATAATAATGGTAGGATTACTATAATTAAATCGTCGTTTCAATTGTTCGTTCGTTCAATTGTTCATGTGCTACTAATTATCTTATTTTGTGCATTCTTACGGCTAAACTCTATTGATACGATACATCATATGTTGCTGACGAATGTTTCTGAACTTACGCAGTACAAAACTTTCAAGTGGTTAAATTATTGTGATACGCAAGATTGCTCTGGATATACTATGATTTCTACGAAAACTAGACTGATTTTGATAATGATAATTAATGGGTTTTTTAAACAATTTCTATATGTTATAAACGTTACTCCTGTTGTTACGGTACAAGAAGTTCGAATGTTAAGAAATGACACTGTAACAAAAAGTGAAACACTATTAGTCGGTAACAGGTACTAAGATAATAGTAAACAGTGGCTAGATTGTGCAAGCGAGCAGACCAGACACACATTTATTATTCAAATTTAATGTTAATTTTTTAACCCAAGATACGATTTTTTCAAAAATTTTAAATTTATGAAAAAAAATTAACTCTATTTTTTGTTTCTTCTTTTCAAAAATTTACAATTTAAAATATTATTCTGAACCATAAATGAACTATATGACGGCTATTAGTGAAATATTAATTTCTATTGATTTGAACAACAGAATTAGAATAATTTACCTGGGCTGGGGATATCAGATGAAATATTAAGATAAACCTAAATAATGTCATGCATTGAGCCTGTCCACTATACAAAAAAAGAGTAAATTGATCGAAAACCGATGTATTATCTTACATACAATGGTTAAATTTTTTCTACCTTCTATACTTCTGTATAAATGAGGAACCTAATAAGCAAACTAGGAGTATAACATTATAAATCGATAGGGCTTGCAAACTGTACTTGGAGCGATAAACATTAATTCAGATGTTCAATTTGCGTTAAGAAAATAAAATTTGTTATTCTTGAATAATCTAATCAGTCCATTAATCTTTCTCAATTCTAGTACGATATTTTCATCACATATAATGAATCCATTATCACTTTTATTCACAAACACCAATTAACAGTCTTGACGCCAAAACGTTAGTTTTACCGAACTTAACCTTGATTGGAAATAACGATTTTCTCATTACATACATTCCCGCAGATCTTTTTATACTACTTTCAATGGGTCATTACTGGTTATGGATATGCTACAGAATTTTTATGATTTTTTATAATATAGAAAGATGAAAAATTGTTTCAAAAATTAGCTTACATACGGAAATTATTACACACACACACACACACATATATATATATATATATATATATATATATATATATATATACACAATATATATATACAATGTTGGGGTAATTCTCATTCAACACGTATATGAATGAAGAATACATATAATTGTATTATAATCGTTGGATTATTGTTACGCTCAAAAAAGGTACTTGCATAATTTTGTTCAACCTACTTGAAATTTGAATCACCATGCGTTGAAAAAAAGTGTCTCCCTTTTATTTTTTTTATTTTTAGTTTCTCCTTTCTTCGATTTCCAAATATGTAATTTAAACTGCGAAATAAATATTTAATTCCAACATCTGTCTAATCAACCTTCAATTTCTCTGTGAGTACTAACCTTTTCAATTAATGTAAAGTATGCTGTGTTAATGGTACTAATATAAATTGAATTTAATTTTCCCCAAAATTTTCATTCTACCACTAAAATTTCTTTTAACGTTAACCATCCTTACGATTCTATTTTCATTACTTTAATCCAATTATAATCAGTTCAGACAATATATTTTCTCCATAACATCGTAATAGGCTACTTTCTTTAACCACAAAATGGCTCCCACCTGTTGAAGCTCCTACCAAATGCCCAGCCAATTTCCCTCCGTGCCAAATTTTGGCTCTAATTTACGCAGTTTCAATTAGATTACGACGTGATAGTCTTTGAAAGAGTTTATGTGTTCGTAGCGAAATCGGAACCACTGAGTTCTTCATCAATTACCGTTAATTTTACCACTTCTGCTATCGCAAAAACCTATTATGTTGAATTCTCAAATATTGTTTTTTTAGAACGTGTTTACTTTCTTACGTATGTAAGTTTTACCTTAGAACGAACAATTTTGTACTTTGCAGTTTTTTCTATAACTTGTAACCAATTTACTTATTTATTACGAGGCATAATTTTGTTGCAAAAATATACAAACATATATACAGCGTGAGGTCAAAAACTTCGCAAAATGGGACGAAAGGAGTTAAAGGGGATAAAAAAGTGGTGCATTTTTTTTTTCAAAATATTCTTCCTTAATTAAATACATTCCTCAAATATGTCGCTTAACATGTTTGTACTTACCAAAAAATGTTTCCCCTTTATCGTGAAAATTAGCTGAAATTACGGACTTGACCTTTTGTCATCACTGATATTTATTCCATTAAGCTCCTTTTTCATTTTCAGGACAAATTATTGTTGCAGAGGGTCAAGTTTGGGCTGTAAGGTGAGTGTTGCAATATTTTAAAACTGCGCTTGTGAAGGACAGCCATCACAAGATGGCTCTTGTGTAAAGGTGTGCATAATTCCAGCTTCTAATACGTAAATTAGTAAATCCAGAGTATTAGATAACATATGTGCTGATGACTATATACTTTTGTAATTATTTAATACATTGGATAGGGAGAGATTGGGTTGGTATATTATTTCTATTATAATAGTCAGCGTACACTTGAAATTATATACCACATAATCTATTGTGGTATTTCGGAGGTATTAAATATTCCATTTTATTTTGCGCATAAATATACACGTTCCATTATATAAACAATCCGGTATATATGATGACTTTTACATGCACTATTTGCTGATAATATAAGTCATTCTTGGAATCATATTCAAATTTATCTAATTGGATACGTCGATTTACTTTAACTTCAAAGAAATCGACCTATTCGAATAAAAAAATGTCAATCTAAATTAACCAGTTCAGACATCGCAGTCAATGAAGTCTTACTCAAACAAGTTCACCTAATTGTCATAAATAATTTCTTATTTTATTTCTTGGTTTTGTCAGAAATTACATTTTCTAAAATCTTGTTAATATCGATAAGGATGTTTTGGTGTACGTCCAAAACTATGCGCTAATCTTTGCAGATCCTGTGGACGTCATACATTCGGATACCATTGTATCATATATATTATTTAAACTCCCAATTTTGGTAACAAAATCATGATTATAAAAAATTAATAAGTTGATCAAATGCTACATCGAACTATCGTGACTAATATGCTTGGTGTAGAGTGAACTAAATATATTGAAACTGGCCAAAAATGAGCAAAATATTTAAAGGAGTATAATTCATGGTTAAAATTGTTTTAATTTCTAGTTTTAAAAATTCAAACTGGCATTTTATTATTTAAGGCAAAATCTATCGTTTGAGTTTGACATTCTGGTGGAAAATATTTACAATTAAACGTTGCTAATATTTAAGTTGAATTACGGTATATTGGTCATGTTACTAATTTAATTTTGATATTATTTATACAATAAAATTATTTCAATCATTAAGTACTAGCTTAAAACCATTAAAATGTACCTAGTTAATATTAATTTATCAAAAAAGCTTGAAAAAATTTTCAATTACATTTTAACAAAAGTTATACTCGACAAACAAAATTTCTCAGACATTTAAGAAAAATTAATTAAATGAAATCATTAAAAGGTTTTTAGAATTTTGGAAAAACATTCCATGAACTTACATTTTTGTAACATATTTTTGAAACGTAATGAAAAAATGAGATAAATCATTTAAATCGTTGTGTACATAAGAATTATGTTTTGTATTAAAACAATCTAGGAATTGAGTAATGTGAATCTAAATTGCATTTTATCTTGATAAATCTGACAGAAATAAGGTGTTAATAAATATGACATGTAAAAATTGCATAGGGCGGACAATATACAAATATAATGGCAATTAAAATATCTAAAATGCAGTGTTACGGTCTTTTGAAGAAAAAAAAATTATCTTTAAACTTAAAAAAAACATGGGTAACATAAGCAGCCTGAGCAGGCTTTAGAAGTTTAAATAAATAATAATTACGTAGTTACGGACTAATACGTAAATTCAATATTTTTCCATTTAAATATTTACGTTTCCGCTTCATCACCCAATATGAAAATTTTCCAAGCAGATATATAGTGACCAACTGTCTAACAGGCTGATGAGTGAAACGTGACACGTGAAGGCTGTCATGTTTGATAATTTGCCAAGAAAACACGTTTTAATTATTAGTTTTTCATTAGCACAAGCTTTTATAGAAAATTTAACAATTTCCTCAGCAAATTTTCGAATTCAATTAATTGTGCTTCTTCCATTGATAGATTACTTAAATATTACATGTTAATTTAAGTTCGTTACAATAAATTCCATTTGATTCCACGTATATATAATGAATAAGAAGAAATGCCAATTTTAATTAAACTTTGATCTTTCAATAATTATATCTAGCTAGTATTATTTCAGTTCTTCGAACTTCTTTAATTACTTTATTTTCATTGTTTCAGTACGTAATATGGTACATGTGTATAATTTTAATCATAAAGTAAATTTGACATTTCTGACAACTTGGCATTGAAAAAGAAATTGATTTTTTAAAGTAAAAAATTTAAAAATTTTTCTATTTTATATTTTATCGATTAGGGCGGTCGCAAAATAATCGATCCAGTTAAATGTCTGATAATTGTATGTAGTCGCAAACTGAATCGTGTGTTCTTAATAAATAATTTGATTAAAACAACAACGAATGAAAGTAACCCACTAGAATTATGTTAAGAAAATATCCGCACGTAATTTAATGTATTTTATATCGGTTTTTAAGGATAATTATTAATAAAAAACATCTTACTTATTTCCAACTAATTTGGAGACTACGTCCCTTCCTCTCAAATAATAATTTCTTTTCAAAGAAAAATTCTAAGGAAAAAAACTCGTATGATAAATTAGTATTAACATTTTTCTAAAAGTTCTCCGACTATAGAATTACATCAGTTTTACTTCTCTGACAATAGTATTACATAAATTTATCATTTTGTGTCATTTTCGATTAGTAATATGTGCCTTTGTTGATATTTCACTATGTCCTTATTATAGTTTTCTTTTTAGTTACCTTTGTTTATATAGAGAAAACTGATGCTATCGAAAGTGAAAAACAATGGACTACACTTGGTCTTTTTACTGCAAGTTTTATCATACGGCAAGATTGAGAAAAGCGAGCGATGTGGCTGTGGGTGAAAGGTTAATTGGAGCAGCATGTGTTAGTTTATCTCAGAGCATGTTAAATCTCGCCTTTTAACTTTTAACCCTCTGCGAGCATTAGCATTGCTGTAGCACGAGAAAATCCTTGATACTCTTTCCAGAAATAGCCACTTAGATTGGATCTTTTTAACTGCAAAACATTAAGTTTAACTATATTTATGGTTTTATAAATTTGAAGTTCTTTACTTCTTTTTTTATTGTAAGACTCGTTATATAAGACAATATAGAATATGTTTTGATTTTAGACATATTTTTTTTATCTTTCGAAGGGTTTCTTTGAGATCGATATTATCATAATCCCGTTGACCGTAAAGCTTTGCAGTTTTGATAGAATACGTATTATTGCAAAGGTCCTGACTTAATTGATTATAATAGAGTTCGCTTTCATAGTGTAACTAAATGCTTTTATGTTATTTGTTCCTTTTAATTGTTATTGAATTTGTTCAATTGAAATTGCAATGTATGCAAATTATTATCACATAAAAACATTCATTTAGATTAAATAATCTGTTATATGTGATGTTAAGGTGTTGATGGTATCAAGGTACAACGCATAAATATTAGAAGGGCAGAAATTTGGGAGTTTATTTTTTAATGTTCTAAAAAATTGTTATTTGACCCTACGTTGCTAGAATTAGATTTTTTTAATAATATGGCCGATTTTACGTTTACTCAATATACAATTATGTATCGAAATACTCGTAGCCTTATGTTCCTTATTCTATGATTACGTTATTCATAAACATTTTGGAACAAAAATATATTCAAAATTAGGAGAAAAATCTATGCGAGCATCCCAACTGAATTCTAAGTCGTAGAATTCTTTCATAAACAATTAGCTATGTTTTATTCCCTCTTTTCCATTATTATTCGCGTTGTATAAGGTGGATATTAATTTTGTGAAGTGTAATTCTAATCGCTCTATTTCACTATTTTTCGTTGTGTTAAAAGTCGACAATAATTTTGTAGTAACTTTTAAGTTCCTCTATATTATTCGTTATGTAATTAGTTGACATAAGTTCGTGAAATGCTATTTAAATTATTCTTTTTTACTATTATTCATAGTGAAAAAGATGGACATTAATATGGTAAATATCTGTAAGTTTCTCTTTCCCACTATTCTCCGTTGTGTGGAAAGTTGTCATTGATTTCATGAAACATCATTCAAATTCCACTTTACCACTGTTTGACATTAATTTTATGAAACGTGGTTTAACTTCTTCTTTCTCATTATAATCCATTGCATGCAATATTAACTTTTCTCTATCACCAATAGACTCTCTTCATTCCTGAAAATTGCTGTCATTTTCTGAACATTTATTCTCCATTTGTGACCCCAAGTTATGGAAATAATTAGGTCTTTGCATTAAAGAGAATCTGGATGGATTATCTATACAATCGTTCAAAATTCGGTTGAAAATAATTTGCCGTGGTTTTTCAATTCACTTCCCGTTACCTTCAAATCCGTTTTCTTTTTTCACCTCATACATCAGTTTTAAGTCCTTATTTTGGAAATAAACAATACATTTTTTTCCGGAACTGAGAACTTTATTCCTGCAACCATAGTAGATTTGTTTAATATGAAGGCAAAATAAATTAATAAATAAGTTATTGCCATGGCTTGGTTCATTAAAATTCAATATTTTGCTTTTAATCAATATATTTTGGATTTCCTTTTTTATTATGTTTTAATAGTTATGAACAGTATTTATAAAGTCAAAGTATAACTTACTTACCAATCTATGAATTGCGGGAATAAAAACTTCAAGAAATCCTTATTTTTTAAATTTATTGACTTGCCCTTGCCTCATTCCTTAGTTTTCCATTCTTTTTTGTTTTATAATTTCATTCTGATTTCTTTTCTGGTTTATTTGGAAAAAGCTGGTGTATTTTCACTCAGTTGTAATTAAGTCTTACGGCTCTTTAGGATTATAGCTACTTTAAACCCTACATTCAAAACCTTATGCAAATTGTTAATTAATATAAACTATGAGTGAAGGACTCAACCACCAAATTATACAATTGCGCTATATAGTTCTTACAGCTTATTTCCTAATTCACACAGTACCAATATTATTACTGCTTAACAGAGCGTGGGCAATTATATTTGTTGAATGTGCATACATAGGTAGCGAATCGTAACTTGCTCAATTAATCAATCTAGACGCCGCATTTAACGACTCGCAATTTAAACAAGGTAATGAAATGTGATTGGCTTAATTTGCTTGCAGCCATCTTACCAATTCGTACGTCGATGAAATCTTGGCATCCAATTTCCAGTATTAATAAATTAACATTTGCACGAGATACGTTTCAAGTTCAGCAATAATTTGCTATTCAGGTATTATTTATTATTTCAAATAGCCCTTTGACAAATGACATTAAATTAAAAATATCTCTATTGTAATAGCAAATATCTAATGGATTAATAGTACTAAGTTTGACTTACGATATTACTTATAATATTTCCGTAACATTTCAAATGATGTCAAACATTTTTAGGAATATCCATTTCAACTGATTTAAATGGCTAAAATAAATTTGAATTTGGGATATCATATGTATTTCACAAAAGAAAACTATAAAATATAGAAGACAAAAAAAATAAATACTGGATTGAATTATTTTAATTTAAATGTAATAAGTAACTAAAACTTAATTTTAATTTAATGTATTTTTTGGTCTCTTAAAAGATAAAATGTGTTTATGTGTGTACGTGTTTATATGTGTGCATGTGCATGTATACGTACGTGCGTAAGTGCGTGCATATATGTAATGAAACTTTTTTGTATTTCAATAAAGTGTATCATTCTTTAATATATGTCTTATAATATAACTGTAATGAAATATTTAAATCTGCATGCATCACGTACTCCCTTTAACTATATAATTACTACTTATTTTTCATATTTTATAAAAATGAACAGTTTATCTGGTGGGCATAAGACTTTCACCGTTTTATAATTTATAGTGCAGAAATTTATATAATATATCCCTTATGGCAATCTACTATATTTTGTTAAACACATAAAATAAACAAACCAAACTTTTGTCTTCATTTCCCACTTCCCCCCACCCCTCCGAGTGTACAATGTCATAATATTTGAGCACGTACGTTAGAATATTGTAACATGCGCACTCTAGGGGTTAACATGTAAAAATATCCATTGAAAGTAAACAATTTCTATCTACCAAAAATGTATGCATATGTTACGTAACCTAAGCACAAAAATAAAAATAATTTTGTATTCATGAAACATTTTAAATTGGAGAAATATTTATATCACTGGACCTAAAAACTATATATATTATAAGACATGCTTATAATCTAATTAAGTCGATAAGCTATCATCGTGACATGCTAAGAATCTAATTAAATTAAAAAATCCACTCAAAACATACACTTAAGTAATTATTGTGAACACAGTGGCACACAATCATCGAATATTAGGGCCGGCCGCAGGACGATCGTTGCATTCCATACTACCTCACGTGACGTGATTTGGTTGTGATGTTTCTGTGTCAAGCGTGCTCATTTTTCCCCTTCGTAAATAAACACAACGCATTGCACATCATCAAAATGTGCGTTTGCAATTTTTACTTCCAAAAAATAAGGGACAGTTACTGTGGCTTATTCATAAGATATAATTATGTGCTACTACAGATTTTTCTGCAGGAATAATAAAATATAAAACTTTTCCATACATAGTGTCAGTGTATATGGAGTATTTGTAGCGGCATTCATCATGAAAGCGCCCAGATAAGGGAATTTTTCTTTGACGTATTAAAGTTGTCCACTATTATTATAATATATATATATATATATATATATATATATATATATATATATATATACGGCCTATGTGCTCACTATGTAGCCTACAATAATCTGGAAACCATAATGATCATCATACTTTGCAAAGTTTTACGTCGACAGACTTTTGCTAAAAAATAAACGAATGTAACTTTCTTTTTCATAATATCAGTACCCTTTAATAAAAATCGGTGGTTTTTTATATGAACATGTTAACAAAACCTTTCATGTGACTGCACTTAATTCACAATAAACAGCGCTTATTAGTGAGAAAGATAGTTTAAGAATTATTTGAGTTTAAAGCTTGCTTAAATTTTTGTATTCTTGATGTTAATTTATCATTAGAAAAGCTAAGCGTTTCCGATAATGATAAAACAGGACGTCAGAAATTTGTTTGGAAAGTTATTATATTTATAAAAGTTTCAATTATCGTCCTTTCCGTTAGCATGTGTCTTTCTTTTTAACCTAGTTCAAAAAAGGAGAAGTTTCTCAATTCATTGGAATATTTTTGTTATTTATTTTCAGCGATAATTCGTCACTAAGTGGACCGATTTTGACGATTCTTTTTTATTTCAAAGATAGTGCTATAGATGTGGTCCCGTATAAATACGATGATGATCTGATAAATTAAGTCCTGAAATGAATGATGGAACTCCTTAAAGAACGGCAGTAAATCGTAATTTTTCGTAGAGGTCGTAGAGGTCGTCGTAATTTTTCAAAATAACTACACAAATTACCAAGTTAGTATCTGATGATAAGTTCTAGATATGAATAATGTAACTCTTTACGGATATTAATAAAATGAACCGTGATTAGAGATATTTGCAACTAATAGATTTCACTTTGCCAAATAAATACACCGCTAACCAGGTCAGGGTCTAATGAGTTCTGGAGATGAACAATGGAACTCCTTGATTGATTATCGTATATTGAAAGTGATTGAAGGTATTTGCTACTAGTAGTTGAAGCTTTGCAAAATAACTACACTATCAATTATGCCAGAGTCTAATGATGTGTTCTGAACATGAACAATGGAACTCCTTATCGGATGGTAATAAATTAAAAATAAGTGCTTGAACCGACTTCAAAAATAAGTAACTTCATTATTTACGACAAATAAGTAGATATATATTTTGTGTTAATTGTTTATTATTTTTTAGTACTGACCTTTTTTGAAGTCGGTTTTTTAAGAGATATTTTACATGTTTACATTTTAAATTTGTCTTTATTTTGTTTTTGGTAGTATGATATATTTAGTGGCTTTGTTGTGTATCACTAATTTGAATACTAACAAAACATTTAACATGAACCTTTTTTAACACACTTATTATTTAGTCACAGCAACGTTCATAAGATAAAGAGTTGTGAGGTAACAACGCGCAAGCTAGTCTGACAGGTTAATTGGTACTGTTTTAGATGGAATGTACCCTCAGTATAGTATATTAAATTGACTGTACCCGTATAATGCGCACTTCTATCGGTGAGTGCTGGGGTCGCGGTGTTGCAGGTGAGAATTATGGACTCGTTATATCTTGTAGAATTTATATCTCAGCTTGTATGTGAGGTATATTGCAAGTAAAGTTATTGAATATAAGTTTTGGTTCATGTTAGTATTTTAACCGTTTTTCAAGTAGATTTAAACCATTTGTTGCGGAAGTATAATACTTTTAGGTTTATTAGTTTTAAATATTTCATTATTTTCGTCATATTTTTATTTCATATTTTAAAAAGTTACGTGAATCTATGTCCAGAATACAGACTCATCCGTAATAATTATATTAATTTATTAGATAGAATATGATGATTTTACCTGGCTTAACAGGTAACTTTTACATAGCTATATTCTAAAATGCTGTGAATTACAATATTTGTAGTTAGAATTTATTTATATATTGGCATTTATAATTAGGTTCATAACGGAAACAATGTAAATGAAAACAGATTTAAATTTGAAATTCTTCAATAATTTTTATATTTTTTTCATTCATCTCTTATGATATTTGTATGCCAAAATAAATATATTTATTATGTGTAATTATTATATAAAAATTGAATCCAATCAATATTTACTCAAGGTTTTGTTTTTAAAAATTAACTCTTCATAAATTTGTTCCAAAATTTAATCAAAATTTATGCACGTATTGAAGACTTTTATTAAACATTTACTTTTATTTATTTATTCAAACGAATCGATGTTTACTCAGTAGTGAAGCTGATATTTTTATAAGACTCAATATATAAGATGATATTTTTATTATAAAAAAACATTCGTTCAACATTGCTAGACAGACATTAAACAGTTCTGCAATTGACAAATTACCTTTAATGATTGTCTGAAAATCAAATTGAATCAATATTTGCTCAAGGTTTGGTTTATAAAAATTAACTCTTTAAAAATTTGTTCCAAAATTTAATCAATGTATTTTAGACCTTCATTAAATATGTACATTTATTTATTTAATCAAACGATTTCATGTTCACAGTTGATACGCAAGATGACTTTTTATTATAAAAATATTCGTTTGAAATTGCTAGAAAGAAATGAAACGATTCTGCAATTGACACTAAAAAATTGTGAAGAGAATTTTTAAAATTTTTATTCAAAATTATTTACGAAGACTATCCATATGCATAACTGTTTTCTTATTCCTTCATTTATAAACATTGTTGTCCAAACATTTTTTGTTATAAATATAGTCATTTGTGGTTAGTCATTGCCAGAACAGAAATTGAATAATTTTGCAATCGACTCGATAAAAATTGTGTAAAGGGTCCTTAAGTTTATTTAAATTTATTTGCAAAAATATTAAATGAATATTTATATTCATATATAAACACAAATTTACATATATATACATATATACATATATATATATATATACATATATATATATATATATATATATATATATGTATGTATATATATATAAATATATTCATATATATATATATATATATATATATATGTATATTCATATTTTGTTACATATATAAACAACATTGAATACCAAATTGTAGGTGCTTTGTTTCGTTTAATATTATTTATATCTATTAATTTGATTTTTCACTATGAAAATATATTTTCTAGCATTTTCTTCGCGGGCGTAAAAATATTATGAAACCCTAAAAATATTTTATTTTTGGTTTATTAGTTCTAACTTTTTAGTGTATTATGTTAGTTTTTTTAGGATATTTTCTTTAATTTTAATTAAAGAAAATATAAAAAAAAAGAAAATTGAAGCCACCTATCTTAAGTAATGACCTTTTTGAGGTAAAGCGGATAATAAAATGGGTTTAAAAGTTTTATGGTCAAATAATGAATTTTTGACATGCAACCCATCCTTCCCTCCCTACATTTCAAGATTTCGGCCCCAAGCGTAATATCTAGTAATTTTTAATATCATTTCTAATATTGAGTTAAGAAAATACAAATTTCTGGATTCAAAATTCATATTTTATTTTGTTTAGAAGTTAGAAATGGGACAATTGGAAGAAATAAATGACGGACTGATTGATGCTTAGATCCTTCGGATACAAAAATATAAAAAACATGAAAAAATTGTTGGGCATTACTAGAATTAATTCAGGCAATATGCAAAAATAAGTGAGATCATCCATAAAAGGCATTTATTTTAATTATTTTTTACATATAGAAAATATATCGATATTAACATGGATTTTGTAGTAAACTGCTGACAGTGATATTACTATTTTTATGCGCATATAATTCAATTAACTATACATCCATCTTCTGCGGAATCCTACTCCTTGAAACGGAACATATACTTTGTTAAAGTAAGTAAAAGTTTGCTTACGACCTTTTTCGCTTTTATTGTTCGGGAGAAGCATAAAAAATCTGCATCTCGATTTTTTATGCTTCTTCCGAACAATAAAGACGAGCTACTCACGAATACGCTACTACACTTACGGAAAAGTTAGCAATTTACCACAAACTTTCCAATTTCCCATTTTTTAAAGTTGCTATTAACTTTTATTCGATATTTCTTTTATTATTTGTAGTTCAGCGAGGCTACATAACACAAATGGAATACAGCGTTATCTTGTTCATTTGAGTGCATTAAAGTATGCCTAAATTATTCATTTGGCAGGCATTGCCTAATAAATTGATATGTATTTTGATATGACAATACTTTGTTTTGAAAACTTTACTGAAGACTGGAAATGCGTGTTCGACTATACATAATTCGGATTAGAATATTTTTCTTCATTATTTTTTATCGCACTAAATATTTCTTCTTCCGAGTAATATTCCCAAAAGCTTAAGTCTTTGCTTCTGCTTTTATTTTAGCACATCTTTCATAAATTTAGAATATAAGTATATTTAAAATATGTAGGGAAGAAGCAGAGAAGGATAAGTAGTAATTCAGCTAAGTGTGTGTTAGGGTGCGCATAAAGCAGGATTCTGTATTTTTCTATATATATTGCATTCTTTAATGAAAATTAGCAAAAATAATCTCGGACGCTAAATCAAATACCATTTTGAAGCTACGTATTCTGGAATAGTGACTTAAAAACGAAACATGACAAATTAAACTTTAATTTTATTTAACGCGACTCGTTGTTTCTTCTTGAGGAGAATAACTAATTCATCCAAAAGTTGGAAATATAAGTTATATTACGAAAAAGTGAAAAAACGGTGATTTCAAATTTTTAAATTAAACGTGCAAAGTTTAATTTTCGCATCAGTAAACGATATATAAGTGCTTCAAATGACTGCAAATCAGATATTCGGTCCACATAATTGGAATGCTGTGTAAGTTAAGCATACAGTCATGACACTTACTTTAAATGGTAATTTTGTTTAACATTTCTGTAGGAAATTCATTACGAGAGTTCTATTTAGAATGTCGATGGTTTATTAGGGGTCAGTGATAGCACTTTAGGCGGTAATATTTACTACTACAACATTTTATTGAAGTCTTATTAAATATTTCAGTGATATATTTAATATCCATCATCTTTATAATTTTTTACAGCGCCCACGTCGTTATTACAGAATTTTATTGTGACACGCATTATGTTGTTACAGCTTGCCATATGGGATGGTGCCACTGAACTCTTTACAGGTCAAACTTTGAATTGTTCAGAGAGTAATTGTAGAGCGTAAGATATACACACGTGCTATCAGACTTGTGACTGCGCTATACGAGGGGTAATAAATACCCTTATTATATTAGTGATCTGTGTCTGTAGTGATGAGATATGTAGTTAGATTTGATAACCATATTCGACGACTAGCTTGTACGTCAGATATCAAAAATAAAAATCAACTTCCAATGGAGCCTGGGGCTACGTGAATGAAAATCTGAACCTAGAAAAAATGAATCTGTATCGGGGCGTGAGCGGACTCGTGACGGACTGGTAGCTTCTCAGGAATTTCTTGTGTTTACACCTGTGGGAGTACGTAAACGTACGGCGGCACCAGAGATTAATGCTTCTACTATGGGAGGATGGGCAGCGGGGCGGTGAATAGTCGCTGGAGGCACGTAAGGACGCGGGATGGGCCTCAGTGCGTTCCCGGCAGCTCAGGATTCATCTGTTTAATGATGGCAAATATTTATTTTTATAATGATGGAAAGCTGATATAAACTAATCTAGTGTAACTACCACGTTGCCGTGCCACCGATCCGTGCTCAAATTGATATTGAGTTGACGCTTAGAAATATACTCGTTTCGTTCATGAATACTCACTCACATATTCAACGGTTCACTCACTCACATATATACGTCCAAAATCAAACCAAAGTACTCAGACTTTGGTTTGATTTTAAAGTTTTGTTACTTTTGTCTAACTTATTACTTGATCCATTAATAATAGTTTTGGTTAAATATACAAGATGAAGAATATAATCAAGCATAATTATATTATAACTAAATAAATATTATATTATATATTATATATAATATTATATTATAATTATATTATAAATAATAAATCAAACAAAATTATATTACAATGGAGATAAAGTTTGAATCATCAGGTATTTCGGAGTATATCCTGTTTTTGTTGACAATGGGGACAGTACCAGGGGCTATTTCGCAACCCTGTGGAAATTTGTGTCTTTTGAGGTATTTCGAGTAGTCCGAAGGAGTACGATTAGTGTTGATGGGGTCGGATCTTGGGAAGAAAGTAGTGCATGCTCACGCAATGATGCGTACGGCGGGTCATGGTTGTTATATGAGTAACGGGGCCACTGGGAGTTGCTGTGATTGGGCTACTTGATAGTCAAAGTAGACAACGGCGTTAGAGGGACATGCTCTAAACGGTAATAATTGATTATTGGACTTAATTTAAAATGAAGTTATTGATGAAAAAGCAGTCTGGTGATTTATGATCACGGGAATGAATGTAAGCTAATTCATTTTATATTGCATTGTATAAAAAAGGAACAGATATTGCTTAGAGTTGCTCGATGGTGATGATATCTTCAGGATTATTATTTTAAAGTCGTATATCAACCCAGTATGAAATTTCAACATGTCGACTATTTGAATCGGAAAATCGTTCAAAATATTGAGTATCTAACTATGGATAGTCTTCAAAATGGGTTATTTCAATACGTATGGGGCGAGTTTACAACATTATCATTGATTATATATTTAAAAGTGTTTGTTTACTTTTTAGTAATGCACAATGCCAGTAAGTATAAGATGAAAAAAGATCCTACACTGCATGCCGAGTGGATCTAAGAAAAGCTGATAAAAGTGAAAGATGGAGGCCATGGATAACGGTGTACTTGCATTAAAAAAATAGCCCCATCGGTATGGAATACCAGCAAGAACATTAAGATGGCTAAAGCCTTCTTCATGTAAGCAAACATTTTGAAAAAAAAACACATTAGACAAACATCCACCCCCAACCTTTATTTCAAAGATCAATTATACTCACCACAAAAATTGCATATCAGCAATCATCTGGGCTTAAGAAATGATATTGTTTTCCTTTATTGTACGTATACAGTCCGAGTTCTATTCGCGCTTGACACATTTGTTGTCCCTTGGAAGAAGAAGACAAAAAACGTTTTGTGATGTCTTCTTTGTCCATTTAATAGTTTTTATATACGTATTTTAACATATTGGGCTTTATTTGAGGTAGACAATTATATAAAAAAAAAACTGCCACGTAAAACTGGAAAAATGAAAAAAATATTGAAATCCATATTGATAGTTATGTTTTAACATTTTTTTTCATAATAATTTTTATGTACCTTTAATAACTAGTCTGTTGTAACCAAATGAATGAAGATATTAAATCTAGCGGTGTATTATTAGCACACGAGCTCGAATAATTTAAATATTTTTCTTTTATATTTGTTACAATTGTTATCTAAAACTATTTTTACTTAACATTTACATTTACTTTTCTATAATTTTTTAAAATTTTGAGATTATCTATAAATTTATTGTAACGAATATAATAAATCTTTACCGATATTATAAGTGAGACATTTTGTTTTTTTTTGTCACCTAATAACTCGATAAATACGTAGCCAATCTGATCAAAATTTTGCAAACGTGTAAATTGTGGTAATCTTGTCTCTTTCGAGCTTTTTTAATCAAAAATAATAAAATTATATCAAATAGTATTGCTATGAATCTAAACACGGCAATGTTTCATTTTCAACTTGCTTTTTCATTTTAATAGTGTCCGTTCAATTAAGAAACAGTTTTTTAACATTTTATAATAGAGAAATTGAATAAAGTCAATTATTCAAAATCATCATTCGCTACATTCTAATCTACATATCAATATCCATTTGTATTCATTTACAAACTGCTTGCGACATAAATGTACACGTGCAAACCGTTTAATAATTAATGTTTTCATAGCATCGAGTAGTTTCTTAAGGCGTAATTTAAAAAAATCTCTACCCTTTAAATAGTTTTGTTATGAGTCAAATCTTTCATTACGGCATTATGTTTTTGTAAAATTTTTTTTTCTTGTTATGTTTTTTTAATTCTAGTAATATTTCATGTAGAATAAATGAACGTATCTCAAAATTCATTTTCAAAACCTCAAAATCCATGAAAATCAGTGGAATGGTTTTTTTTACATGAATATAATATTTCCGATACTAAAATGGATTGAATTTTTTTTAACGAAATGTGGATGAATGTAATCTAGTATTTTCTGGACCAAAATTTTAAAAACTATATTTACGTTTGTGATCGAATTAAATGAAACTACGTGACGTAATATTATTTCTTTAAGTTCTTTATCATGACCTAGGTTTCGTTGTATTACATCTTCAGGTGGGCTATTGGCAAAGAATATCCAGATAACGTTAAATGTTTACACTGTGGAATTCACTCGTATGTAACAACTTAATTTTTAAATTAAAATCAGCAATCTTATAAGTAGACAAGTAACACGAGAAACATTCCTTAGATTTTTGTTTATATATTTTGAATTTTTGAATCGCTTGATTTCTTTTATAGCATTCAAAAACGTGAAATTTTCACTTCAAAGCAGATCTTCTTTGTACATATTTTTCAAATAAAAATTAAACACATTGTAGGATAAAATGAATATTTTTCTTTCATTCCAAAATAATAAATATGTCCAAAGTTTTGATGTTACAGAAATGTTCAATGTTTTATTGTATCAAACATTTCCTTTATGAAAGTCATTTTTAATCATTTACAGTAAGTAATCAACGTAAAAATTATTTAATTTCCTATTTTCAGTCTTTATACCATTTTTGTTTTTTACGGGTGACGTTTTGTAAAAAAAAGGCTAACCGCAATGTGACATGACTTTCTGTCGGTTTTTCTCTGAAACTGTTCTAGAAACTTGAAATTTGACGTAGCAGTAAGGCATACTATTTTTCATACATATAAATTAATTGTCAACGCTCAAAATATTTGTATAAAATTACTTGTAAGTTTAAAGAGCAATAATTCTAAAATTATTTCGCAGAATTTAATATGATAAGGTTCTAGAGGTACTTTTTGAAATGTCCATAAAGAATATGTCCCCCCAGTATCAACGAAACTACTTAATGAAAATCATATCGATTTTTCTAACTTAACATTTTCAAGTCGTTTAAGATATTTTTATATCCGTAAAGGATGTGCAAGGCTTTCTATATTTATGTGGTAAAATAATATTAAAATTTGTAAAATTTCTTTATTAAAAAAGTAAATAAATTTATTGCCAAGCGGAAAACTTAGTCAAATGTAATTTATCCGCAAATGAAAAGCTTCAATTAAAGCTTAATTTGGTTTACGTAACTGTTATCTTCAATTAAAGTTAATGGAGCTTTGAAACCCCAAACTTCCACATTAATGCAAATGGTCGCAGCATTCATCGTGTGTTACACAATCTAAAACATACCGTTACAATCCCTAAAGCTTTCAAAGTTTACGCTTCATACCTTGCCTTATACGCGTGGGATAGATTTGATTATCATTCGATAGAACTTTGAAAGGATTTGTGTGCACATGCGGTCTTACCAGCTTGGGAAATTCGTGTGTCTATTTGTTTACGGCTTGTAAATGAAGATGTGAGGGATTTCACTTATCTTGTTGCTTGCATTTAATTAGGACATTAAAAGTTGTATAAAAGATTAGAAATGGAATTTATTTTTAGATTTTGTTGCCAATAATAATAAATTTCAGGAACTTTGAACCAAAAAATCTGTTTAGTTTTTATTTTTCAGTGGAACGCGGACCGGAAAATTAAATATTTTCTGCGATCTCTTTGGGAAAGAAATTTTAATATTCTAATAAAAAATATAAATTAGTGTTTGTGACTTTAGTTTTAGCTTGTATCAGTAAATGACGAACTTCTCGTCTTGCCTTTTCTAGGTAAACATCACATTATGCACTTGATTCTGTAAGTGTATATGATTAACGTTTTCTTCAAACAAATGATTTAAATAATTCTAATATTCTACGTTGTTTGCGAGTCTTGGAAGAGCGAGCTTATGCAAAGTGAGAACAAAATTCGACCCAGTGCTTCGTACCCATCCTCAGTTTCGAAAACCAAGAGGTCATTCTTTGCATTCAATATGATTTTGACTGCTCTCTGCTGTCCGACTGATTTTCCGCTAATTGCATTAATCTATTTAGCTTAACATAACAGGAAATTTTCTTTTATATTTAATCACTAACTATTACGTACATCACAAGAGATCAAATTTGTATGTATTTTTAACAACCGGTGTATATATCTTTAACAATAGTAAATAAATAAGCAATTAAAAGAATAATTTATAAGCATAAGTAAAAATAAAATCCAAATCTAGAAGTATATTGATAATTCCTTTTTCAGAGAAAATATAAATTCATGTAAGTTTTATTTTTTATTTGAGGCGCAGTTTTTGCGGATTCATAAACTCTAAATATTCGAGCAAATGCAAAATGAAATCGAGAAAATAGTTTGTTAGCAATGTTTACAGCATCATTGAGTAACAAACTTGTGTAACTCGCTCTATGGATCGAATATCTTTATATAAGGTTATGGGAACATTTTGATGGCAATTATTTCTGACCACATCTATTAAATTTAATCAAAAGTAGTATTAAAAACCATTAAAGTCGTTCGTTTTTTCTCGACCAGTTTAGTATTAAATAAGAGAAAAAAAACATGACAAGCACCGATAAAAAAATAAATAAATGAAACCATAATTCAATATCAATTAATAAGTTCAATATCAGCTGGCTGACTGCTAACACGGTTTTCATCCTAAGCGTTCTGTCAGCACTAAACGCCCTAACTTTGTGTAAACCCTTTTAATATTTTAAGATATGTGCCAATCTTTTCTTTAGTTAGTAAAAATTATAAATAAAAATATAATTTTATTGTACTTTCAATCTAGTTATAATTCATTTTTAACTGGTTTGAAAAAAGGGTTGAGGTTCACAATTCTATCGCATTTTTATTTATTTTTTGTGTATTACATCTTGATTGTGTATTACATCAATTTGTCTTAACATAAGCTTCTTGCTTATATTAAGACCAAAAAGCAAGGTAGGAAATTCATTCTTATGTATTTCCTACCTAATTATTACGAACCCTTGTTCGTAAATGGCCTTAAGCCACATTTGTAAACCCTTTTGTTTGGCTTCAAATTGTGTATATTTTTGTAGTCTCAATATTATTTATTAAATTAATACTTATTTCTGGAAAAATTACAAAAAAACTATTTCGACTTAATATGTTCTCAATAAAATTCACCAACTCAAGTAGAGATTACGTCATTAAAATCCGGGATCTAATTCCACAGTCCTGATGCTGCAAGGGTACTGAGTGCATAAACCGAGAGAGTTGAGGATCTATTGTTTTTAAATTAACATTTTTGTTATCAAGTAGAGACTCTTTCATTGAACTCCAGTTTCCTATTTTTCAGTAATGAGGCTTTAGGGCTACTACCTGCTTAAATCACAGACTTTAGGATCTGCTGTTTCTAAGTTAGTATTTTGTATCTGAAGTAGAGATTATGTCATCTAAACCCGAGTTTCAGGTCCTAAATCCTAATAATAGGCTTCAGGATCTGCTGTTTTTAAATTAATATTGTTACTATCAGGACGATTCTGTTATGAAACTCTAGATTCTGAAGTCTGAGCGTGATGCCGCAACTACCTGCCTAAGTTACAAGACTTGACGAACAGATTATTTAAAATTAGTAAAGTAGACCATAAGTGATCAATTCAGTTATTAAATAGATACAATAAAACCCGGCGAAGCAAACAAAGCACCCTAAGAATTTAATAGTAAAATAAAATTAATAAACCTATTCAAATTAAATGGTCTTATCTTATAATCAGTGATGTATTAAAAACTCAAAAATAATTATGGGTTCTCAAAAATAATTTTGATAATACTAAAATAAAATCGTGGACTGCGGAAATTTTATATTGTTAAGTTATACATCTCGTTTTACATTTGGGTACAAAATTAAGAAGCCACATAATTTTATATTAGTCTGATCAAAGTTCCAGAATGGTGACCAATAATTGTTTTCTAGCATTTTAGTACATTATAGATAGTAAAACAAAACCATTTCATTTCTATCCTTTTTTCCATGTACTTTATTTTTGTGTACGTTAACTCGTATCTATGAAATAGTAATCTGATGCGGTTGATTCTTATTTAATTTTAAAAGGGAAATAATAATATAGGTGTAAAGTAAAAAAATTGGTTAGAATTTTACCATACAAATTTAAATTACACCATAGAAATCCTTAACAATGTACAACAGAGTTGCTGGGACTGAATTTCGACCAAATAAGGCTAACGATAATTTAATAATCAAATCTTTTAAAAACTCGACACGACTAATGATGACACAAATCTGTTGACCATAATCCAAACTCATTGAATTTGAGCTCTGTTCACTTGTCTTAATCAAAAGAGAAAATAAAGAAATTAATAACTAAGTATGTATTTGCAGGTTAATACAAAGGGGAAGAAAATTCAAGTAATGAAGTGTATAAATACATATACAAACAAATATATGAAGACTAAAAATTATACGTAGGCAAACGTAAAAATACGTATATATAGAGATATTTAGTAACTTGATTATTAGCAGGCCGATACGTATCATGTGCAGATACATACAGGCTTGATACACTGACTATTATGAAGCCAAAAGAGGGAAAGTGGTATATATGTCCGTATGTATGTATACACGTACGTGTTGTATGAAAATATTAGGGTTCATTAAATGGTACGATTTTTTTGCAGATTTCAATAAGTGATCTCACTTATTTCTTCGATATTGAATTCATTTCGATTTCGTTACTTTTGGGTAATATAAAAAACCATATGTAACATGAAAATATTTAGGTTCATTAAATGGCACGAATTTATTTTCCGATTTCAATGAGTGATGCCACTTATTACTTTGATATTGAATTAATTGTGATTTCGTTACATTTTGGGTAATATAAGAAATCATTTTCATGAAAAATGGAAAGATAAAACTATTTACAAAACTATTTAACGGAATTCAAATAATCACCAAATAAGAAACGCACTGAAAAGTAAAAAACAATAAACAACTAGCACTTAGTTGGATCTTTCGCGATAAAATGTCGTTTCCGAGCATAACAAAATTTGTAAAAGTCTACAATTGCTATAAATTTTTGGAATTGGTGTGCAGTAGAAGAAGCTTCGACAGTATTTTTGTAAAGTGAAAAATAATACTAGTACTTATAACAAAAATACTATGTTCCCTTAAATTTTTTATCTGATCAAGTATATTGAACTTTCGTAGTAAGCGTTCTAATTAAATTCTAATTAAATTTATTATTTATAAATCCATAAATGTTCACTTCCAAAACTAAGCAAAGATTGTTGAATAAAGTGAATGTACATGAAAAAAATATAAGACAATTTAAAGATACGTCTGATTTTGAATCAGATATAAGTATATGAAAATAATAAAAAAAATTTAATAAAACTTTTTTGTTATAGCTCCTGCTAGTTTATATTAGTTCCTGTAGTAAATTTGTGGGAATATATAAGAATATGAAAAATTTCGAATCTCATACAAATACTAAGTGTTATAAATAATAAAATGATGTTCTGACATAGCTCCTTAATCAAATTATATGTTGACAGCAGTCAACAAAAATATAATTTTTCCTTTCGTATTTCAAAGTTACTTCGAAAATATATTTTTAAATATATATGATTATACTCAATGAAACTTAAATTTGTAATTATGAATAATAATACTTTTTGCCTTTAATTCTTTCGTTAAAATTTTAATACATTATTGCATTAATAAAAACGTTACAAAAGTTTCATTCTTCATGATGACAAGAACTAATAGAAATATCGGCTTTTACAAAAACTGGCAATTGACAAGACTGAACGAAGTTTTTATTATAACCTCCTTATCTTGTTCAAATTATATGTCATTCACTGGAAATTATTATAACCTCCTTATCTTGTTTAAATTATACGTCATTAACTGGGAATTATTATAACCTCCTTATCTTGTTTAAATTATACGTCATTAACTGGGAATTATTATAACCTCCTTATCTTGTTTAAATTATACGTCATTAACTGGGAATTATTATAACCTCCTTATCTTGTTTAAATTATATGTCATTCACTGGGAATTATTATAACCTACTTATCTTGTTTAAATTATATGTCATTCATTGGGAATTATTATAACCTCCTTATCTTGTTTAAATTATACGTCATTAACTGGGAATTATTATAACCTCCTTATCTTGTTTAAATTATATGTCATTTATTGGGAATTATTATAACCTCCTTATCTTGTTTAAATTATATGTCATTAACTGGGAATTATTATAACCTCCTTATCTTGTTTAAATTATACGTCATTAACTGGGAATTATTATAACCTCCTTATCTTGTTTAAATTATATGTCATTCACTGGGAATTATTATAACCTACTTATCTTGTTTAAATTATACGTCATTAACTGGGAATTATTATAACCTCCTTATCTTGTTTAAATTATATGTCATTCACTGGGAATTATTATAACCTCCTTATCTTGTTTAAATTATACGTCATTAACTGGGAATTATTATAACCTCCTTATCTTGTTTAAATTATATGTCATTCACTGGGAATTATTATAACCTACTTATCTTGTTTAAATTATATGTCATTCATTGGGAATTATTATAACCTCCTTATCTTGTTTAAATTATACGTCATTAACTGGGAATTATTATAACCTCCTTATCTTGTTTAAATTATATGTCATTTATTGGGAATTATTATAACCTCCTTATCTTGTTTAAATTATATGTCATTAACTGGGAATTATTATAACCTCCTTATCTTGTTCAAATTATATGTCATTCACTGGGAATTATTATAACCTCCTTATCTTGTTCAAATTATATGTCATTCACTGGGAATTATTATAACCTCCTTATCTTGTTTAAATTATATGTCATTAACTGGGAATTATTATAACCTCCTTATATTGTTTAAATTATATGTCATTCACTGGGAATTATTATAATCTCCTTATCTTGTTTAAATTATATGTCATACATTGGGAATTTTTATAACCTCCTTATCTTGTTTAAATTATATGTCATTAACTGGGAATTATTATAACCGCCTTATCTTGTTTAAATTATATGTCATTCACTGGGAATTATTATAACCTCCTTATCTTGTTTAAATTATATGTCATTCATTGGGAATTACTATAACCTCCTTATCTTGTTTAAATTATATGTCATTCACTGGGAATTATTATAACCTCCTTATCTTATTTAAATTATATGTCATTAACTAGGCGATTGTTTGATTAGTAAGATGCACCCCTCGCAATGTTAAGCGCGATTAACATCTCATCAAGTATTTTGTTGTAATTATTGACATTAAATAATTATGAAACTAAATTACTCGGCACCTTAGTAGCATGTTTTAAATTCATGATTCGTTTGCCAACTGTCGAGCCTACGTGCGGCGAAGGCGTGGCACGACATCACCGCCTTGGATAATGTCGTACCATGGCTTCGCCGCTCATGCGCCATTGTTGACTGATGTATTGCGTAGCGCAGGATTAACCATGCTTTACTGCGTGCTGACATTGTCCTTGATTTCTGTAATTTGATGGTCTTAACAAAATTTTTCTTGTGTTTTATTATTCATTGATATTGTGTCGAGTACTGTTATTTGATAGTCTTCACCGAAATTATTTTGTGTTTTACTGTTATGTGGTTTACACTGTTTGGTACGTGAGCACAATTACAATCGCATATGTAAATAACACAGTATTTGCTATCGATGATAGGATTATTTTATATGTCAGTACTTACAGTGATATAAAACCATTATTTCAACTTCACGTTGTTTTCTGTTAAGGTTGAGGATGTTAAATATCTTAAGATATGGTACTTATTACCAAATTTGGTAATGAAAAATAATTACGGTGTTATATTAGCAAGCTTATGAAATACAAATACGTCAATTCATTATCAACTTAAGAAGAATGGATTCGACCCACAGAGAAATATTTAGAAATGAATGTGGAGCAAAAATGTATTTTCACTTGCCTGACTGAAACTCATTAAAATTAGATATCTCATTCGTGTTTTCTTAAGATAAGCAGAGAACAAGAGGCGAGATTATAATACTATTTGAAATCGTAAGAGATCTCACAAATATGTATTTGGAGTATATAAACTTTTAATGAACCGAATTATGGCACACAAAACAGTTTATATTTTTCTTGTTTCTATATTTTTATATAAATGATGATAATATGAATATTTAATTTGAACTCTTCCGATACAAAATCGTTTCCAAACATAAATAAAATTACAAAATACAACTACTGCTGATGGTTTTTTAGAGTTTAGCCTCAAGCCGATGATCGCCTTTCTTCCTCACGTACGTACACATTCACGTACAAAAATATGAGTGCTACATTTTACTTGGTGCCTAGTAATATCTTAATTACGTCACGCCTTTGTATGTACTTACCTACCTATACACCTAACAAAGTTTTAATTAATTCACCCATTTGTTATTTAGTTATTTCTTGCCTTTGTTTGTACCTAAATACACTTACCTACCTATTTATTTGGTTATTTTTTTATTTATGTCAAGACAAGTCAAACTAGCCCAAATTGGACTAGTTAAGTTCTCATTACTGAAAAGTTTTTACTACAATCTTATAGCTCCATCTTCGTACCCTCATTCTGCTAAGGAGGAGATTTATATTGACCTTAATCGTGCAAAAACTTAAAAAAAGTATTATTTGAATATAATTGGGACGTTTACTACCTAATCTCGATAATGGTACCTGTGCTTTTACCAAATTTTTATTAGACCATACTGTTACCAAATTTTGATGATAGATACTAAGGGTTCACACTTCCAACTAAAAAATTAAAAATACAGATGGATTAATAACTGCCGGAGATATTAATTAATGACTTCCTACTTTTCAAAGTTACTTAAATATGAGAAGAAGACAATGAACGAAACAGATTTCAGAAATAAAGAAAATAGAAAGGTTTTCATGAATTTATTTATTCTTATGCCAATGACAATAAATTATTTGGCGATAAATACTTGTGACATATTTGCATATAATAAAACTGTGCAATTGGCCTATCTCTGCATTGAAAATAGTTACGAAGAAATGGTTAAGGACGAAGGATTAATATCGAACACAAATATATAGTCATTGAAATGTTTGTTTGTTTGTCTGTATTTCTTTTTTGGTGTTTAAACGTATATTGCGTAGACTAAAGTGTTAATTGAAACGGTGTCGTTTTCAAAATATGGGGAGCGACTTGAAGTAACATTTAATTTTTATATCATCAAAAGTTTAAGCCCATGTTATCAATACATTTTTGCTGTACTTTGAGATAAATCACTTCATCATTATAGACGATAATGTATGGGCGATTTCGACAAATTTGCAGAAGAGAAGATAAGCAGTCGATAATAAACTGCGTTCATTTTCAGTTCCGTTTTTCAATCTATAGAACTCGTAATAAAAAAAATATTTGATAAAAAATGATCGAATTCTAATCGCAAAAGTATTTTGTGTTAGTTGTAGTTCTATAATAAACCTTATGCAAATGATAAATGTTATTAAATACAAATAGAAATTGACCTGAAAAACTAAATTCAGTCAGGTTATCAACCGAGTGAATTCAGTTCTTCAATGATGTTTAGTTTAAATTTGTAATGTTTAGTTTAAAGTATATTTAAACTTTTCTTCAACGGCAAACAAAAAATAATACTTCGTTAAAATGAGAAATGCTATTTTTTAAATAAAGCTATTATATTGGTACTACTTTTGTGCCATATTTTCTTGCTAAATATTTTCTGAGTTAAAAATAACAAGAAAGACCTGTTTCTAATGATGTTTAATAATGCTTGGCACACCTTTAATGAATATGACAAGGTGGTATAATATTTACAGACTTTTTAAAATTTAAATTTTATGTTGCAATTTATGTTTTAAATCCATCCTATCCAATAGTTATTAAGAAAGAAAAAAGAAAGATGTAATATATTTACAAATACAAAATAAAATAGAAACTTTTTCCAACATAATAACGCCCTGCGTGTCATAACTCATGTAAAAATGAAGTAATTATTATGAATACAGAATTTTAGTCAACCACAATAAAAGCAATGAAAGTCATTTGTAAAGATTTATCTAACTATAATAATCTAAGTTACGAGATAAATGTATTTACAGAAAAACATACAGAATAGTCTTCACAAATCATATGAAATTATTGTTTTAATTTATTTGTTTCTCAACTATTGATTACCGTCGATTATTCAAAAGAGTGGCCGGATAGACTCTATGTTACGGAGCATAGCTGTTACCCAGGTGATTCGTGCGTCTTCGAATACGTGCATTCGCTGTGAATCATCCAATGTTATAGGGCGCGGCACGGCTTACACAGCCCAGCCGCACCCGATTAACGCGAGAAGAACCAGTAAGCAGCTTTTTAACTTTGTGTTCATATAAACTTCCAATCATGGTTTTACAAACTGCTGTTAACAAAAGTTCCAACTAATTCAAGCAAAGTGCGTTTTTAGAATAGCGCGTATAATTTCAATTAAAGTAACTTTTTTGTTTGTTAACCGATTGGAATAAAGCAAACACTAAATGTTAATGGAAGCTTGAAGTCTGCAATGAAGTTGGTGGTGGCGCCTTCAAACATTTATAATTAAAATTATATAAATCTCATAACATTAAATATTTCATTTATTTTGCCCTTTTCATCTTATTCTATACAATATATTTCTGTTCCAATATGGAAAGAGAAACACAATTGAAGACTTTCTAAAGAAATAAGATTTTTATCGAGAATTTATTAGGAGCTTTCCAATAGCGAATATCCTATTTTTGATAGCTTATAGCGCTATAGTCGCAAAGCTACATATTTTAACGAGAATTAGTCTTGACAAATAACAGTATAAGTTTCTAGAATATTAAATTTGTTATCAAAATGGGTTTTTCTGTTGCTCGATGTTTCATGACTTACGTGTTATATTTCCATGTGTATGATAGTTCCATGGAAAGAGCGATAGACTTTTTAACCAATGAAATTACTTAATTGGAAATAGTGTGAACCTAACAAACTTTGAAATGAAAACCACGATGTCTCAAAAGAACCACGATGTTTCAAAAGAACCACGATGTTTCAAAAGAACCACGATGTTTCAAAAGAACCATGATGTTTCAAAAGAACCACGATGTTTCAAAAGAACCACGATGTTTCAAAAGAAACCACGATGTCTCGACGTTTGAAAACCACGATGGTTCAAAAGAAGGAATTACAGCATTGGATATTGCCGTAGTTATTTTCGCGAAAATGTCAATCTCATAAAATATATTTATATAAAATTAAATATTTTTTTTTAACTAATTAAATAATTTTCAACTTATATTCATTGAACGACACCATGACAAGTCCATCGGTCGAAAGCAGTTAATACGCTTTATGGGTACTTAGTTCGCGACGTCTGGAAGCCAGAAATGTCGGAATTGCACAAACTTTCCTCCATTTTCATGAAAACGAGGTTACATGGCAGCGCTACGTCTACTTTTAGCCTAGTAAGTGTGAAATAGCTTTGACAGAAATGGTCGTTCATTTGAACGAGATTCTCACCACATTTAGCATTGATTTCCGGGATTATTTTCGTCCGGCGGTAACATCAGTACTAATTATTTCAAGAGGAACAATGAAGTTTTGTGGCTGTCTGTTGCGAAAGGTATCGGGTTATGAATACTTTTTATTTCTAGCTTCAACTAGAAAGTGTCGACCTCGTTATAGACACTTTTATTATGACTGTTATGCTGATTAGCCGACATCATTGGATTATTTTCATGAAACTATGTTAAGTATAGTTTTTGAAACTATTTTTAAATTAACATTATAATTTATCACAATTTAACAATTTTCCAAAAAACCCTTATTTATTTAAAAACACAACGATTTAAAAGAAAGGCACGCTACTTGTGTATCTTGGCGAAACAAACAAAAAATGAAATTGCTCAATCAGTCAAATTTTGTTGCTCTATGAGACTGTAAGCAATGACGAAATGAAACACAAATTGATTGCATAAACGAAATATGAAAAGTCAGAGCGCTTTTTGAAATAATTTCTTTATTAGATAAATGATTGTAAAGCACTTTGAATTTTCATAGCGGTATTGCTCTCGAGTTGAATTCATCTTGACTGTTAATGAATTCGTGGGCAAAATAAAGTTTGTAAGTATATTCAATATTATTGATAGAATTTAATTTTTTTGAAGTTTTAAAATTGTCCTAATTATAACATGCCAAATATGAGTAACGTTTCGACAAAATTTCGTATTACGTATTCTTCTGGTAAAAAATGTTTAAAACCACAAAACCTACTAACATTCGTGTAGTAGTCATACTTGAAAATTTCTAACAAATATATCTAAACACATGCATAACAAAAGGAATTGTTGTCGGAAAGTATCATTAAAAAAAAATTTAAAATTAATAATTTATATGTCCATTAACCTTCAGACAATAACACCTAATAATTTAATATCTGTGTAAATATTTTAGACCAACAAAAATTCGAATTTATTATTTATTTCAAACGACAACGAATTCAGTCATTGCAAAGAGGTATTTGATCAATTTATCAACCTCAACACAAAAAATTTCTGAAATTGCCACTAATACTTTATTGGATGAGAAACCGTTCCTTTTTTTGGTTTCTGTGAAAATAAAAAAAACCTAATTTTGACGAAGATTAAAAAAAAGTTGATTATACGAAAAACATTCATTTTCGATAAAATTTATTTATAGTTTTCTATGGCCCACGGCCACTGTCCTATATGCCAATATTTGTACACCGCCTAGATAGTGGGTGATGAACGAGTTAATATTCTGTTAGGGTAATTAAACGAAGAGGTTAGCATCCCAATACGCCGGAGAGTTTAATATAGTTCAATACCAAACACAAAACATAACATTATAGAAAAAAAACAGCTAATCATATGTTAGAGATTAAGAAATATTTCAAAATATATATCATAAGTAATACCATCTTCCTTTCATTCACAAATTGATAAATAAAACTAAAAAAGTTGTAAAACAAATGTGTGACTAAATACAAATATGTATTAAAGCTCTGTGGTATTTCTCAAATTTATAACTATAATACATTTTAATGAATTTTTTAAAATTATACGTTTAATTACAGCAACATGTTAATTCGACATTTGGTAGAAATATCACAAAGCAAGTGATGTTAGGTTTTCATTTGAACGATTTCTAAAATACTGGAGGAAAAACGTCATGGATGTTGTTTACATTAACGATGCACTGTTCTATGTGGAGAAGAAAGTTTCAACTAAATACATGTTTGACGAGGGAAGGCTCATCAATATAAATTACTGCTTTTTACTGTCTTTCAAATTTTAATGAACTAACTACTTCTACAAATTTGTTCATAACGAACAAAATCTAGTATAACCAATATATCACTTAAATAATAACAGAAAAACTGTTTCTACGTGAATTTATTTATTACGTTATTTTTTTTAATTGTTTTATTTTCACTCTGCTAACAGTTTTCCAGTTGTTTCTATTTAAATCCCCAACATTCACGTCATAAGGCATAAGTGACTATGTAAAGTTTTCATAAACGTATCTATTAATATTTTGAACAAGGTTTTATTAATGATAAACAAACATCACGCACGTTATCGAGCAATAGTTAAATAGAGCTTTAAGTACAAAATATCTAACAAAACTGTCCATCATTTGTCAGGCTGTCAGGCCCACGGCTTAGCAGTGACTCGTCAGCACCTTTAAGCTGTAGCTCACCGCACATCAGTCAAAAAGACTACAGTCTACAGTAGGTTTGAGACGTGTAACGTAAATACTTCTAAATTTATAATACCCCTTATAAATAGGGTTTTCATCACCCTCTTCACCTAGAGTACAAATGTACTAAAAGACTTTAATTTTTTAAATATTCTTCATTCAATTTTAATCTAGGTAAATTGTATATGTATTTCAAGCATGTATTTTCATCAAAACTCCTTTCACTTTCATACACATGTCATATTGTTACCATAGAAAAACTTTACATAATAAATTTCAAAATGGGTTAGTTTAGAAGATGAAATAATTAGCTTCTCTATCTGTTTTCGTGATATTTTAAATGGAGAGGAAGAAGTCTAATATATCATGACCATACAATAGTCTTCCATATATATGTATATATATATATATATATATATATATATATATATATCGATGTTTATCGGGTTGTTGTCTACCAAAAACTTAGCTGAGAAAGAAGAAAGAACAAGGCAGAGAAAACTAAAAAAAATGAAAAAACGACTCAATCAATTGCGTTTCGAGAGTTTATCGTCATCTCTTACTATACGAGAGAGTAACATACAACCTGAAGAACAACACTATTAACCTATCTGATGAAAGCCAGCCTCGATATCTCAAACCGTAAGTTCCGGGATCATTACAAAAAGAAGGAAAGACTTTATCACGCCTAAGTTAGTGTTGCTGTTTTAAACAAATGTTATAGTTATATGATAATTTTCCAGTCAACAAATCTAGTTGATAGGAAAGTCATCACAGCTGAGACCTAATGTTTCCACAAAGTACATTAAGTATTTGTAAACAGAGTAGAAAACATATGGCGGAATCCATAAAATTCAATTTTCAGGATAGGTGCTTGAAGTAAGTGACGTTTATTGGGATGGGACATTATTACCTAGACTGGATGTGAGAAGTTCTAAAGAAGAACGCTTGCCATTTCATATATCATTTGGGAAGAGAGAACAACTTCTTGCTGTACTAAAATTAGAGAACTCTTCCGGACAAGAACATCAGTCACTTTTCAAGCATTTTAAAGGCAGACTTGAGTATATTTAGCATACATCTTGATACTTGTCAGAAGAAATGACCGTCTTATCGCATTGATGATGAATTTAATGAACAAAGAAAAACATTGGAGTAACCATACAAAGAGAGAGTCTGTGTGATTATGGAAGAAATACGTTCCATCGAAAGAAGAGATGTTTGATTATTTGTATGGTAAGAGGGAATACATTGTTTTGTTTCTTACATTGTTTTTATGAGATAACAATATCACCTAATTTTATTGTTGCAGAAAAATCACTGATTTATTTCTTGTTCGTCGAGAATAGAAATTTATTTCCTTGATTAAAAAATGATGAAAATTTTCTCCAGAAATATGTTTCTATATAAAAAGAAGATATTGGCTTTTTGAAGGCAATGAAAAGGCTATTTTTTAAGAACATTTAATGATACAGCTAAAAGATATGTAAAACTTATATCAGACTCTTATGGTTTGAAGCAATTTTGGTTACACTCTGTGCAAGAATATAGAAATCTGGGTTCAGATTGTAAAAAAGAGACCCTTAGAATGAAATAATCCGAATGAAATACCAATTTAACTTTTTTTAAATAAATAAGTACTTATCACTTAGACTTGTCGATAAATATTTTCATAAAATGTAAAGCGTTAAAAATAGCTATTTTCAATAACTTCAGAGCCCTGCGGCAAGGGTAAGGGAAGGGACAAAATTTTGTATTTGGGCTAGTCTAAATAGTCTAAAAAGACTTAGGTGTATAGCTTCGGTAGCCCAAAAAAATTTTTTTCGTCTATATAAGGGACATATATATATATATATATATATATATATATATATATATATGTATATATATATATATATATATATATGTATATACACTAAAACGATAACGCCGCAACAGGCTAAATTAAGTACCTTTAATAGTAAATTAAAAGAAAATGGAAAGTGGAGCTTTGGTAATAATAAAAAAAAATCGGCCAGTTAAAAGTCGATATTGCAGGCATAGACGAATACGTGAAGTTAGTCCTAATCGCGTGTGATGTGGGCGCAGTCTTTGTTATAGTACGTATAAACCCTGTTGCCAAGAATGTAAAAACTTGGAAGTAATAAAAAGAGAAGAAGATAATTATAATATTTCTATGTACGTAGCAATGAAAAATTTAAAATAATGTCTTATTTTTGCTGACATAATTACTTTTTTGTTTAAATATTTACAATTTACGTAACAAAAAAATTATCTATTTTTATGAGCTTTGCTAATTTTAAAGTAGTATTCGCCTTTTCATTATCTATGGCTACGAAATTAAAAAGAAATGTTTACAAATCGTGTAGGTATTTTAATGACTCACAATACATTTAAATTTTATTTTATATTCTTGATAAAATAAAAAAGTTGAATGCATTGTGCAGGATCACAATAATTAAAACTAACAAAACAGCAGCAGTTAATAATTCAAAGTTTACAACAGTTCGAAGTTCGATTACTACAGGTTAATGACGATCAAAGTGATATTACGCGATATAAATTGTGTAATTCAATTGCTGAGGTTGAAAGTGTAAACATATTCGCGCCGAATCGAATTCTGGCCGTGGGAACTTGTAACCTGCTTCAGCAGGTGTACAATTTGTCAAGTAAATAATGTTTATAGTGACGCGTTATGAATACGACGAACTGCCGATTGTCAGTGTTGCTTCTACTGTGTATGAACTTATAACGTAAAACGAGGAAAATTTAATAGTAGTATCCACGTTGATTCCAAAGACAATATAATATCCATTTCTGAGAAGAATTTTTGGATGAATTTCGAAGAAATAAAAAAAGGTCATATAAATATAGTGATAAGAATCATTAAATTTTCCTTGTTTCCCATATAATGTATATTTGTATTTGAATAATATGTATATTTGTATTGAAAAAAAATTGTATTTCAATTATATTTATTGGTATTGTTTTTAATTTACACTAAGTTATAAATGAATTATTGTGACAAAAAAATTGTAAACGGGTAATATCAAACTGGCGACAAATTTTTATTCTATGATAATATTGCGATTATTCACAATGTTAAGGCCAGTTTGGCAGCAAAAGAGTATATAAAACCGCGCACGATAAATAGAATTAAGGTTGATATGTTGTTGTCGTTACTAAGGTAAACAATTTTCTGTTCATAACATTTTGTGAAAATATTGCCCGTTTTATATATTGCAGTTTGTTACCCTCGAATAACTTTTTCTCAGTATTTTTTTTAAATTTAATAATTAAAAAATGCCATATTTTTTTGCAAAAAAGCTATATGGCGAAGTCAGTATATATAAGAGTGTAGGTAGTTACTATTTTAGATATGACAATTACATTCGAAGAAAAAAAATTTCTAAGAAAATAATTAAAAATCTGCTTTTTTTAAATTTGCATTAAGGGTTTGAATATTTGCACAGATAATATAACTTTTATATCCTTGGACAATGTCATGTGGCATTATAGTACATTCATAATAATTTAAATTTAATAGCTAGCTTCCAACTACTCTCATAATTCAATAACACGTAAAAACTTCGTTAAATAAAACTTTAGAAAAGTTAAAAAACCAGAGGATAATTATTGTTTAAAAAGTTATTCCGACTTATTTTTACGTAATAGATATATTATCAAAATTTAAAAAAATCAAATAACAAAAACAACTTCCACTATTATGGATGGTACTGTAAAGAAGTTAAATTAAGCAATGCGTTATGTACGTGATAACAGATGAAGCTCCCTGCATGAAAGGTATGATACTTTTAGAAATATGATAGCTTTAACATTGTACGAGTATAAATATACTCGATTTATAAATTTAACTGAAAATGAAATTTGAGAGGATATACCATTAAAATAGTACATACCCTAAAGCTCAATAATTAGTTAAAATGTTGAATGTACCATTCACCACCCAAATTCATCTTTATCAATCAATATAGAAACAAGGCACAATATGTATTTTGGATCATTCAATTTCCAAAAATCATTTTTAATAAAGACAAATCGGCTAATAACAAAAGTTTAATATTGGTTCTTTCACTCGAAAAAAAAACCTCACGATTTAGAAATTCATAAGTTGGAAGGTATTCACGATGCAACTGCAATGCGCCATAATATAAACAAATTTGAACAGTACGTTTGGAATTTTTATCATTTATAATGTGTATTATGAGACTTATATTTATGTTAAGTAAAGAGGTGTAATTCATACGGTAGTCGTTGAAGGTACATATATAAAAGCCTAAATCTTCAAAACCTAGTTTCACTACTGAACTCTAAAATATTTCCCAACTTTACGAGAAACAAGAAATATAATTATAGTCGTGTACTTAACAAGATTATCAAAGACTAATAAACTTTTCAAAGTTTAGTTAATTACAAAACACTAATGTGTGTAAGTGGAACAAACTGGTGCTGACAAAATGAAATAATTTGCTTGCTCAGGTTAAAATTGTAAACAAGAGGCATCTCTGTGGTGTCTAACTGTTTATGAAACGTTTGAAGTTCTGTGAAGTACTAGCGATATGAACTTCGAGATCTATAGCATAGGCGAGAGGTTGTGCACGCGAATGGGGTAATCTGGTGATGTGATGCGAATAAGACGACCGATTAAATGAATTTAATTTAATTATATGAACAGGGTTCGCCAAACTATTCCAATCTCAAGAGGAAATGCTGACGAAGAAAATGGATTGGTTTTGAAGTGTTTTTTATGTTTCACATTAAATTGACTCCAATTTCTCGGTAATGCCTGTTCAAGAGTAATATTTCTCCTGTACGTAGATCAAGTCACCCGTCGGTAAGAATGAAAGAACCCAGGTACATCAATTTTATATAGATGTTAGCTGCGCAGTAATTTAATAACAATTTTTTTTAAAGAAATTGCACGATATATTTTTAATGTAACTTTAATAATTTTTTTCGATAAAATTTATAACGCTTTCTTGACGTTTTTGATGAATATTTCAAGAATGAAGCTATTTTTTTATAACTACGTGAGCTTAAACAACGTTACTATAGAGAAACCTTGTGATGTTCACTATATCGACTATTTGCTTGAATTTAAGACTAATAAAACCTGCCTTTAGACAACATTATACAAAAATATGAAAAACAATACCATTAACGGCTACAATGTGAAATTGTTCTTGATTTTTGAGTTTTTTTTTGCATAAATTTTACAAATTTCGTGTAATTATCTGATCCAAAAAGAGGATCCACCATGCGTGTAAAAAATATTGGATACAGCATTTGAATCAAAGATAAATATAAGTTTTGCGTTGAAAAATAGCCATATAGCACTTTGTTCTTTTTTTGTTAATAAATAATTATTTCCATAGGTTTTTTGGATTGACAGGCTATAATTATATATATTTGCTTTATTATTTTTTGAATGAACTTATTTCGTCATAATGACAAGAATTACAATTGTCTCTGTATTGCGTAGTTCTCTTCGAGTTATTGTAATTCCTAATGATAGATATTTCTTCGTTTCTTATGAATATTTTCAAAATTCTTTAATAAGTGCACTTTATATCACACCCACCGCTTCTTTTGATTTTTAATGACGATTCCAAAATAAGCCCGGTACAATTTTTCCATTATCTATATTACTAGTTTTAACATATTTTAATTGTAAACGTTCGTAAGTAATTTCTTGTTTACTTAGATGCACTGATTAAATATTTTTAGAGTCCCGTTCTTCAATTGGAAAAGCGGAACTCTTGTATGATCACTCAAGTTTCCGGTTTTATGCCTGTGTTTTCTTAGAAGTGTAGAAACTTAAATTTTGGTACAATAATAAAACATATAGATCTGCGTATACCACAATAGATACATTGAAAAATACTTAAAAAGAATTATTTTGGGTGCAAAATAATTACTCGAAATTTTATTTGAATTCCTTATAGTCGAATATGCCTAAAATATAATATTAGGAAAAAATTAATATGTATGTGTATGTGTATGTGAAGAAAAGAAGAATATTGGAATGAAATTTACTTTTAATATTGAATTTATTAACAAAGTTTATGGGACTGTCAAGTACCGGAAAAAGGGATATCTGCTATGAAAACATTATCGTAGAAATACATATCTTACACGAAAAAAGTTAAGTTAGCTTAACACTTAAAATACCTGCCATCAATAATGTGTCACGTTCAGGAATTACCCATAGAATACCCTTAAACTTTAAGGGTGTTGATGGGTGATTTCGTCGTATGTCAATCAGAGCAACGTGGGGGGCGTGACATGAACAATTTAGTTATTGAAAATTTCGAATTTTACAGTAATTTGTACTTTTTTGCATTTCAGCCTTCCCTTGAGGTACTTTCCGTTTGAACTGCTTTCCGTTTTCTCTGAATGGCTCTTAAATATGTTCCAAATTATTATACAAATATGAGATCACTCTCAAATATCATACTAGATTTTGCTAGTTACATCGTTTGTATGGGTGGTTTATTTCTATTATCTCCAGTGATATAGTGACAGGATTTAAAAGTAAAATGGAATTCCAAGATGGAGAACATTTAAAACTGCATGCATTAAATCGGAACAATAGTTCCAAAATACCTAAATAATATTCAGATAGATTATTAAAAAGAAATTTTTTTTTCGCGGAATTGAAATTCATAGTAACATCGTGTTATTCGTAATTTATCTTAGAATCCATCTTTTATTGGATGTGCTTCCAGCACAGGTAATTCAAATTTTCAACCATTTTTTTTATTTTATAGAGCCCGTGAGCTTCGGTTAAAAAAAATCAACTTTATTTTACGTATTAGAAAATATACGAGTATTTTCTCATGTTCTATTTCATAAAATAGTCAGTATGAATATATACATATATATATATATATATATATATATATATATATATATATATATATATATATATTATATATATATATATATATGTATATATATATATATATATATATGTATATATATATATATATATAATCATAATCAGTATGGGCAGAACGCAGTGAGTGTATACCTTCGTCTTTAGCGATAACGGAATCGATGACGTGAAAATTCGACACAGTTTCCCAAAGGCTACCCAGCCTTGACTGGGCAGAGTAACATTATTTATACTCTTAGCTAACACTGCCGATGTTTACCTATCTTAGTACGTTCTATGAGTTGAACACGACTTTATTTCATCAAGACTCACTCATCGAAAATAATCTTCTACCAGCACCTTTGCCAACTTTTTATAGCCTTCTTATAACAAAAACGAAAAGGCTGCCGTTATTTTATTCGCTAGCACAAAAAGGAAATCCGAATTCAGAAGTTATAAGAAATACCTTACAAAAACCACGGTTTTTACATCCCGACGTTTTTGCTTACATATATGGTTATATCCTAAAAACTAGATCTATTTATTGCCACATTGAGTTTCGACTAGGTCCTGGTCAAAATAGGTCAGAATCTATTTCTAAGATGATTTTGAATACCTTGCGTAATCTGCGCGTTTACGTGGGAAGTGTGATCCATTATAATTTATGTGTATAGTGTGTATAAGTTTATGTATGTGTGTATATATGTATATATATATATATACATATATATATATATATATATATATATATATATATATATATATATATATATATATAAATATTGTAACTAAAGATATTATTGTAATATTGGTACGGAACTAACTGCAATAATCTAATATCATTAATCTGGATCAAGGACTTTTTCGATGCTTCTTTTCAGAGATTAGCGTAGTATTCTCACTATTCCAAGACACACAGATTTCGTATTTCCTTTCCTGGTTTGCATATTTTCATACTTTTCTTCTTCTATGTATATTTTTCATAAAGCTATGTATAAATAGTTCATGACTGGATTTAATATATAAGTTACTTTTTAAACTGAGAATCGGAATAATTTCTGTGGGATGAAACTAAATTGTTTTTTATATCGATACAATGAAATATAACTGAAGAGGATATTATTTTCGAATTTTAAATTCTCAATATTTCTTCATTTACGTATTCGACACAAAAACAAAACAAATGTTAAAAAAAGATTTATCTCTCCTTTCCTATTTGCATGAATAGATTTAATTCGAAAACTACTGAAGTTATTAACACAGGACTAAATTTATTAAGGTTATATGCGATAAAACTGGAATCCATTTATTCTTCTTTTATCAAATGGTTCCGAAGATATGATGCTAAAAATGTTAAGAAGAAAATGAAATAAAATCTACGCCAGAAATATGGTGGTCTGCGGTGGCTGTAGGAGTTCGCGGAGCGTGCAGGCGAACGGCGAAGGAGGGAGAGAAGTGGATTGAAAGAAGCGTAAATCGGATTGCACGGGTTTCACTAAACGCGTAATTTTTCTAATATAAGAGCATAAAATAAATGCATTAAAATACTCCACTTGCATTTGGAATTTCATGCAACAAGGTCGTAGCGTACTGCCAGTGCAAAAATAAAATTACTGTGCTACTTATCAATATGTGGGGTAACGTGTATAATATTATATTTGTGGTTCATTTGTTCGTGTTTCTATAAATCCTGCTAGGTTTAATCATTATAAATGCATGTGCAAGGATTTTTATTTCCTTTGTAGCTAAAATTAGGATAAATTTATTCTTCTATTCTCTTTCTAAGTTTTAATTATATTTTTCAGGCATTATTGTTATTTTTTGCTTTCTTTTATTACTAACTAATCTTTGAAAATATTTGAATTTCCATAATTGTCAAACATCCACTGATGCTTTTCTTAAATCGTTCAAATCGTGTATTCCTTCTAAACGTAATAAGGGCCTAACATAGAGATTAGATCCGAGTTATAAAAGTCACAGAATAAATTACAACTTCAAATGTACAATATTCCATCAGTACACATTTTTGAATGCATGTTGATGGATAACTGTCTATTTGCGGCAAAGAAATATTAACTTTTACGATTCTTTACTATTTTCGCTATTCTAATTTATTTTCTTGCATTTAAATCCTAGATTGATAAATACATACGTCGGTGCATAAGGATTGAGTAGAGGGCGTATGTACAGTCCGGCGCATGTAAAATTGATTAACATATGGAATAACCAAACCTTTCAATCATCACTGATACTTCAATCAATTTCAATGTATTTTTCTTTACATCATATCCTCTCTTTTATTTTCAATAAATAAGTATGGAAAATAAATAAGTATTCTCATATATATTACAAATTACGTAGTATAAATTACAAAGTACTTTGATTGTGATACTGTTTTTAAGCAAAACAGGTCAACCCAACTAAATTCACAATAAAAAACCTAATTAAAATGTTTTTATTTTTATTTCTATTTCCGATAGCCTAGCTGAAAATCTGGAGCAAACTATGTAGTAGTTTAAATAGTTCAACATTTTTAGCGTACAAATAAATCGTAAAATATTTATATTATTCACGATGCATTCAAAGCTAAAAAATCTATGTTTTCACAATGAATTTATTTAAAAATCACAGGTAAAATTTCATCGTTATTATTAAGTACTACTATATATGTACTACTATATATGTAGTATGTAATACTTTAGTGCAAGAAACGCATAAATTAAAATGATATAAATCTTTCCCCGAATTTATGTACAATTTTTATTGTTTAAGTTGAAACTTTAGTTTATTTTGATAGACTTTTAGCCACAATATTTGATGGTATAAATCATTCATAACACACACATTTAAAAGAAAATGAAATTACTCCAGATTAAGCTTTCCACTTGACACATGAAATCTCATATTACAAAAACTTCAACGTGTAAAGTTACACTATATATTGCAAAATGTCAGTCTATGTCACATTATTATATTATTTTGGAACCTTTGTTAATTTATATCATCACTATATATCACACAATATAGCATTGATTGATTCAAAATTCATTTAAACTTAAAATATTTCAGGATTGTAAGTATGCTCTCATTGGCATAAGTTAATCTAGATATACTTAGTTCCTACTAATTTTTTCACTCCAATCTTTATTTGATGTAAATATCTTGTTTGAGTCAAATTGTTTATCTTTCTTTGGGGAAATATTATTCCAAGTGCTTTTATTTTTGTTTTAAATTATTAAGTGCTTTTATTATAATCTTGTTCAATAAATGGGAAAAATTCTTTTGATCAGACATTTATTTCTATGTAAATACTTAAAATGTAAATACTTAATATACAAATTAAAAACTTTAAGCCATCTCATGATATATATGAATTCATTGAATGAAGAATCTTATTAATCTAGAAATAATACTAAGTCATGCCGAATTAGTTTCTATGAAAATTTTCATGTTGATTTCTTCACCACTTGATTTCTTTAAATGTGTGCGAGTGTCTATCGATTAGAATACATTTTCAAAAGAAAAGAATAGCCAGTTTCATGTTACATTAATGAGTTCTACTGAAAGACTAAAATTAAGAAAAGTATCATCTCTCGGTTTCATATAATTAATTAAACGTTCCTAAATCGTCTTGACTTTTCTTCAATAACAAAACTATTTTGTTATTGAAGAAAAGTCAAGACGATTGCGTAATAATTTACAACCTTTCAGCAATTTGTACTAGATTTATTTACTAAATTGTCAATCAATAGCTTTGTCTTAATCACGAAAGCTGCTTTCTTAAGTCCATATAGTCTTATTATTACTAAAGGTATAATAAATTACTAGCGTTGTTACTAAAGGTATAATAAATTTATTATCACCTATAGCAATAACGCTGAATAATGAAAAGTTCTTTAAGATCCTTGTAACCTTTCAAATTTAGCAGCTATGTTTAAGCTGGATTCTCAATCAAATTCCATGATTTTTTGGATTATAATAAGCTTTAAATTAAGGCATGAAGCTTTTACTTCGTATGGCGTTGGAAAACTATGTGTTAGAAGCTTCAAATTATGAAAATATTTATTACGATTACACACAACGAATTTTTCAGCTTTTTTCTTTGTTTTAAGACAATTTTTCATATTATAAAATATACTTTCTATTATTTGACTTTATATATACAGAAGTATATTATATACGTGTAGAAGTGCTTCTGCTACACATTTTTACTAATTCTTGTTTAAAGGTCTTAGTTTGCTATTTACGAAATTTAAATTTTGACTATACTAATGATTAAAGACTATTGTTGCAATGAAAAGTTTTAAAATGAAATAAGTACATAGTTAAATAAAGGAAAAAGAAAGAATATCTAATAAAAATGCTAGAGAAATTGGTTTCAAACAAATTTTTTCCTTGGTTTACGAGCATTTATTTTCTTTCAAAACAAAAATTTTCCAGCAACGCTCCGACCAGTCTAACTAGAAATAAATATAAAAAAAACTAAATTTGAACGTTAAAATTAATAGGTTTTATTAAAATTTTGTCCATTTTAAAAATTTTCTTCTTATTTTATTTCAAAAAGAAATTACTAAATGTACCATCATATTTAGGATGTTTTTCAGCAATGTAATAATTATAGCTTAGAAATAAATAATTATATCATTGAAAGAAAAATTTTGACAAATTACGAGTTACAGAAAATTAAATGAAATACTAAAAATAACAAATAAAAATATATAAATGCAGTGGAATATTACGGAGAAAAAAAAATGCTTTATTAGCATTTACGCAGGGGAATATTTTACAAATAGAACAGGTAATAAAAAATTCTACATTTAGTATAAAGTATGTTTGAATTAATTGACGTAAGAATGACAGGTTATCGTGAAAAAATTGTCACATTATTTAGACAGTATATAATAACGCTGTCATGAATAATCATCACACAGTACTTGCAATGGTAATTCTAGTAGCGGAGCTTTACATTTTATTCACATGGAAGTTTTAGACAAGTAAAAATATTTACATACCTAAACTCCACATTAAATATTCCTTTTTATCCCATAAAAAGGTCATATATTAAGTATTAACAAGATTTATTGGCATTTTGTTCAAGTGAGGATTTTTTTATTATCTCGATTCATTTATTTAATTCCAATATTTAATTTTGTATGAATTTTCAAACTCTTTATTCCTATTAGTCAAAGAATGGTATAAATTATATTTTCAAAAGCTTTGAAGCAATTGTAGCAGGGCTGGAAACTTGAAATATTATAATGGAAAAATATAGACAGATTAATGAGGAAAAGAAAATATCATGTATAGAAAAGTATAAATTTGACCCATTTGTTTATTATTCGAAATAACTTAAAAAATAATAATCGTTTTACAGTTGAATTTTTATCTAAAATATTTGGAAAGTTACTTAATTCTTAGCTGACATATTAAAGTATTGAAAACCTGTTGATAATGACTTAAGAGCTTTGAAATATTGTCAGAGAAACTTTGGGGTCAAAAAACGCTATTCTCATAACTGCTTTAACGTTTATAAAAACAGAAAATGGTTAACAATCCTAAAATGTTAATTTATTTTTTTAAATATTTACTCGATTTCCGTACTAACATAATTAAACAATTTCTTAAAATAAACAAACCTGAAAAAGTAAACGATTTTTCGCAAGCAAAGTGTCCTGCTCTTTCTCGTTAAGTGAGGGAATAAACAAACGACTATAAAATGTCTGCGGTCTTTCCATTGACGTTGGAAATATTCAATGATGCGAGGTGTTATTTTCCGCGTCGTTACCCAAAGCACGCATTCGTGTAGAGTGGGTCGAAGGTTTCCTAAGTCGTTTGAAGCAAAATTATTATTTGATATATTTCGTCACCTATGTATTAAGGAGGAAATATGCATTATCGCGAATTTCTGCAAATGATTTCCCGATAATCGTAATAATTTTCCTACAATCTTAATGCCAGCTTCAAAAATCTTGTTTTTTCCATAATTCTAGTTTCAGTAGCGTCGGAACAAAAAGGGAGGGGGCTATATTGTTGTATAATTTTTGATAGTATAAGTAGCATATCTCCAGAAATGTATGCCTGAAGATATGTTACTTAAATTTATGAAAAAAATATTTGGAGGCTTTTATAATTAGATCAATATTTCATAACTATGCCAAAGAAATTTTCAGTCTAAATTTAAAAAAAAATGGGTCTAAAAGACAAACGACAAGTAAGTGATCTTATTATGGTTTCACCCTCAAAATTGCAAAAAGTTTTCGGTAAACATCTTAACATTAATTTAATAATAAATATATTAATGTACACTATTGTTAGACCCATAAATTGTATGAAGCTAACTAAATTACGAAAATAGCTGCACCAAGCAGTTATTTTCAAAATTTAGTTCTTTTAGATAATAATACAAACCGAATGCTTAAGGCGGTGAGTTAATCCATTTTATCATAGTTTGAGAGATAAATTTTTTTTAGAATGTTTATATGTATATTATTTTGTGCGAATATTATGCAAATTCTGCAAGACGGGTTTCGAGAAAATTTGGTATGGTGATAATATATATCCAGGAGCAACATATATTAGAAAAAGAAAAAAAAAATTAAATGGAAACGAAGTCGTAGACACAGCTAGTGTGAAATAATCTATAGATAATATATAAAAAAAGGGTAATATTATTTAAATATACACCTAGCCCGTTTGGTTGGAAATAAATAATTTAGGCAAACAACGCGTACAAAAACTTATTGTAATTAATTCCTTATAAAAACTTATTAAAAATATATAAATATACATTCGTATATTAGAATCGAATTCGTATATCAGATCGTTAATAATAACAGTCTTTCAACATTTTCTACAAAAAAATATTTTATCTAATATATAATTTTTAATAAAAAAAAATGCACAAGCAAAAAAGCTCACTGAAACAACATTTCTTCGCATATTCACATAAATAATAAAAAAACTTACGTATAAAGCACCCAGATTGGTTGCCAGGCAACCTATACCCGTATTCCATATACGCTCTGCGATTCATGTTGAACTGTACTATTTTTTAATTAATTGAAAAATATTTGTCAAAAGCGAGCTTAATTCAATAATATAACAATAGAGCTTAATTCAATAATCATCGTTTATGTTTTTAGCTGATGGCTTAACTGATTTATGGCAAAAACTTCTTCCCTACGAAAACATAGATCAAATGTGTAAAAGATGATATAAGTAAAATTGTAATACGATAATAGGCTAGTACACAATAAAATACACTTTGATTAGGATTGGTGAAACTATAAAATATGTGGATATATTAGTAATTCCACATATATATGTGGAAATACTAATGGCATTATTCCGGATATCAGTGAATTTATCACAGCCATAATTGCTCTGTCACATTTCGCAATGACATAATGTATACTTATAATAACTGTACTGATGTGCGGAATAATGCAATTGTCCATAACGTATGACAGCCGTCTCATATTTCACAATGACATAACATATACTTGCAAGTGAGCGTTTAGAATACTTGGGTTTTTCATAAGGCACTTCTGGGCATTCAATTATATATATTTCATTCAGGTTTTACATGCTATTGTTCGTTGAAAAATTTAAATTAATTCAGTGGTTTTGCTTCAGCATAGGATAAATTATGTTCTTATGTTGAAGAAAATGGAAAAAAATGTATTCAATATTTTTATTTTTCAATTATGGCTACCATACTTAAATGTACTTAAATGTCACTTTTTACTTTACTACAAGTAAGAAGAAAGTTGCTACTGATAAGTTTATGGATGTTAGATTTATTTTATTATTTAAACAAAAGATGTTGTTTTTACACCTCATTTTAACCAACAATTCGTAAGCTTTAACTTAACAATAACAATTATTTTTCATAAAGCGTTAAAGTTTTAACAAACAGTAAATTCTTTCATCTTTGCTAATATCCCACCTGAAGATGTTGTAATACAACGAAACCTAGGTCGTGGTAAAGAAATTAAAGAAAGTAGAAATAGTACTACATCACGTAGTTTTATTTAATTGTGAATAATGAATTTTTACAAAATTAACGCCAAATATATTCAATATTTGAAAACAGTAAATTGTTAGAAGCCTAGTTTGGTTTTATAAGAAGCGGTCCAAACATATTTGATTTGAATGAAGAACGTGAGTGCGTGAAACGCACTTTGATGTAAATATTAAGAAACGTTTCGGATTTTACTATGTTTGCCGTATCACTTTGAGGAAAGCTCTTAAATATTAAGTAGCTCGTGCTAGCTAATGAAATTACATGAATATATATTTCAAACAGCGACAAAAAGAATGAGTTTAAATGGCATTATAAGAGAAAATTATTTCCTTGCAGCTGCTATCTCCGATTTCGTGAGGGTTTGGTTTCAAACAGGGCAATCAACCGACGATTGTAGATAAAGCTAAATCTTTTTGAAACTCGATGTTTGCGACATTTATATTTTGTATTAAATAATTGGGTATACATATATTAATAAAACATATTTTGCTATTTTAGTCCTTACTTACTCAAAAAACTAGTAAATTATAGCGCTAGCGTCCAAGATTTAATCAATGAAATAAAGGAAAAAGGATGTTTCAAAAGGAAGGATTAGTGGACAAACACGATTTGCGTCGGACTACACACGTATATATGTTTGTATATTTTTACGCTCTATTTAACATAGTTAATGTATTATATTAGCAACTAATTATACTGCTATTTCAGTTTATCGGTGGTAATTCAAGTGTAGCCAAACTGAATATTTTCACCTGTTTTACAAAGTGTGATATTTTTTAACGTATTCTGAAAGCGTGAAATAATCTTTGACATTAATACCGACTTAATCTGGGATTGAATTCAGTAAGATTTCTCAATTTTTTAAAATTCAATGTGGGACACAGCCACTAGCTACTAAACTGAATTCATGAAATAACGAAAAATCGAATGTCGCCCTCTTTACATGTTCTACAAAGTTGTTCGAGAAATTTTTAGAAAATTCCAGAAATCCATGGTAAATGTGACAGTGAAATGAAATGATTCAACTTTCTATTTGAATGAAAAATCTAATTTCGAATTTGCAAAAAAAAATATAAAATTACAAACACATATGTCAATCAGTAAGGTTTTAGTGTATTCTCAAGCAAGTATTAGATGAGTAAGTAGCATTACCAATAGTTCGTCATTAGCGCTAATTTTAATAATAGGGATAGATTTTTTATGAATCTGTGGTGGCTGGTTGTGCCAATGTAAAATTTCTTATGGTTCACGTAGAAAACTAATATTTCTTTTGTGTTTTTATCAGAAATATTTCTCTAATATTAATCACTAGAGAAAAAGCTTTTAACACGCATATTACGAATTATTTCCCGACAGTTAAATGAGTGAAAAAAATGATTAAATACTTTTATTCCCTTCAAAATTTGTAAAATTTCCGTAAGTTGAAAAATATATTCACGCCATATTAAAATCCAAAAATATTATTATATATCTAATCTACTGACATTTCGTAAATTCCTCGATTTATGAACTTTGACCAATAAATAGATTTTGCTTATGTCCATTGGAATATCCACAAAATTATCAATTTTTAAATACAAGAGGATCCTGACTGAAAATTCTTCTGTACTGCCTGCATAATTTTAATGTCTTAAAAAGCTATTAGATTACCCACCATAAAAATACCTACCAATATTTGTTAATTGGGATACTTTTAATAAATCTTGGGATACTTTTTAAAGAATCCATTTGATATTAAATTAATACATAAAAAGAGCCAAACAATAGCGACATTTCATTAAGTTTTAATTGGGAAAAAAAAATAAAAAAGTATAATAAATTATTTCGGCAGAAATGTGAAAAAATATCTATTTAATTTAATTGCAGAGTAATTAAAACTTGCCAAGTAATTTACGTTTTTTCTTGTACGACCAAATCGTCATTATGCGACCATTCATATTATGACCATTTCATTTATTACTAACAACAGGTACTGCTGTATTTTAATGGTAACAGAAACATAGGAATCATGTTAAATACCTGTTAAATTGGTTTTGAGTTGTAATATAAATATTGTTGTTACCTATTAAGAACTGCAGACGTTAGACAAATACTTAAACATTACCATAAATATCTAAATTGGACGCAGTTCGACGACAACATTGAAAAGAGTAATATCAAGTGTTCGAGTATTTTTAAGTAAATAACACCTAAAACTTTGACATAAATACCAATTACCCATTGACAATACGTACCAACTTTCATAAAATATCTCAAAATTTATAAATAAATAATTAACATGAACATGGACAAAGTATTATTTATTTTGATTAGATATTTAACAAATATTTTTGTGTAGAAAAAATATTTAAACAATGCCTATTAAATGTGCCAGTCTATTTAAAAAAATATTAACGTCTTTCATAATTTTATATATTATTTTGATACGTACATATTCAATAGCCTAATTATCTTATTAACTTAGATAAATACATAAAATAACATATGTTTTCATTTGATACATAATCGGTTTTACTTTTAAGACCATAGTTTTCAATTCAAAATTTTTATGCTGATTTCTATGCCTCTCCGTCCGTTAGATTATTCGAATAAGAACAAGCTATTGACAGCAATTATGAACGGAATTTAGTGACTTTTTTCTATCAATTGGTTAACTCCGAATAGAACGCTATTGATTTTAACGATTATTTGTTGAAAAGTGTAACTTTTATGACCAATCCTCTTTTAAAACTCTTTATTTCTCTACTCGGGACCTTTTTCGACCATTATTTTACGCAGAACTTCTTGCCACTTTGTTCTGCTCCTTGTAGTTTTTTACCTTTTTTTATTACTTATATAACCAAAAGCGCAGTTGAGGGTTAATTATAATTAAGTTACGTAAACTTATCGGATTACTTAGCAAATAAAGATGAGAAAAATATATTCAATATTAAAATAATATTAGTAAAAGAAAAAAAACCCTATGTGTGAATTTTGGTTCCACCAAAAATTTTTCCTACTAACGAAACTGTAGGAGGACTTGTATAAGTAACTTATACACTTGCATGAAAAATTATATTTGTTAACCAAATGATTAGAATTTTTTGGAAATATTTATAAAAGAAGTTACATTTGAATGTATATTAACCATATTGCATCCATTGTAATGAAATTCTTTCTAAAGACACTCAATGTTATTGGAATTAAAATTTTGTTCAAAATTTCGGAAACTAAATATAATTTCGATTGTAACTTTAAAACATGAGTAGTATGAATGTGGATTTTATAAAACAAAATATGAACTGTTTTAATGATTAAGTATGGTCTCTAAAGTAAAGGGTGTTTCTAGGTTTTATTTTTAAATTACAAATTTTATTAATATATATATAGTCTATTTCTTCATATTATTTTAAATATTTATAATTCCGTAAAGAATGAGAGAATTTTCCCGTTATTTATATCCCACGTTTCAAGACTGTAAGTTGATTGGAAGTTCCCTATAGGTTTTGGCGATCAGCGATTAACAGTGTTATTGTATGAATAAGAAAAATACAATTTAAAATGTGATTACCATGTTGTTGCGTGAAGCAAAAGAGAAAATGAATTTTTATATCGATGTAATACTGTAAACCTAAATATACCATATTATTTTAACTTGATATATGAGTTTATTACAGAGAAAGACAGGCGGACGAACAGACAAACAAACAATTGCCCTATAAGGGTTCCGCACTTGTATGGAAGTAAAGAAATTTGTAAAGCTACCTAGATTTTTTCTTAAATGAAAATATCATTCCTAGCATGCAAAATTGTCATTTTTGGCATCTTGAAAAATATTTCTTTTTCTGGGACGCAGGTTTAATTTTTTTAACTAAGTCATCTTTACTGTACGTATTGTTAAAATATTTAATGTCATAACACGGTTTTCCTTATATTATTTTTACCAATTTTTAATTTTTCTTGAAATTTATGTAAAAAATTTCGAAATGTTAAAAGACGGCGTCAGTGATATCCCATTCGATAAAAACTTTAAAAAAATCTTTGGGAAGATTACGTCATATAACCTACTAAGTACACGAAAGATAGCCTCCAGAAAACGAAAACGGAAAATTAAGAAAACTTTATTGATTCCTACACCAATGCACAAATGAGAGATATCTTGAATGGAAATATTGAATAAAAGCAAAAATATAAATTAAATAATTTATCTCAATCCATCATGAAAGTATCAAAAAACATTTTAATAATAAGTTCAAAAATATCTGTATAAAACAAGCAGAAAAAAATTATAGACGGGTGACATTTGTTTCAATTTGGTTTTTAAACCTCATATAATCGCAGTCAGTTTTTTTTTCTGTTAAGAGTCATAACTAATATAATTAAAATGTAATAGTATTTTTTCTCAACTTGCCAATAGAAATTACAGAGATTTATAATTTTTTTTTTAATATAGAGCTATTTTTTACTATTTTTTATTTTTTACTACCTAAATGTGGGTGGGTCCCAACCCAACTGTACTACCCGTACTGCACGTACTTAACCGGTACATTTAGTCTTCCATAAATTTAATGAAGAAAATAGAAACTCTTTCTCTTTCTGGAAACTATCTCTCTCTCCTTCTCTCTCTCTGCCCATCTATTTACCATATTTATCATTAGTAAAATTAACGTAGAATATAACAATTCTCTACATTTAACATGGCACTTTCATATCCCTTTTTTTCTATATAAATAATATAAGTTCTATGTAAATATATAGTATAAAATATTACCAATAAAAAGCTAATAAACCATTATTAAAATTGTGTTTTCCTACATTTTCTCTTCAATTACTGATATATTCATCAAAAATTTTCATAAATTAACTTTATAAATATCACAGTAATTTATTTTTTAGGTAATAATGGTCATTTATCAAATTAATAAAAGAAAAAAACAGTTTGGTGGAATACGGTTATAACCAAAACATTTAACCCCTAAGCCACCCAGTGGCTAGCAAAATTCATTAAATTTGAGGTCAATTCGCAGGGTCGACCATTGGAACTTGTCATTATTATTTAGAAAGTTGGAATGTGTATTTATTTTCAAATAAAGGTCGCAGACCCTCGTCAAATATTTAACGCACAGTGACGCTTTGGAAAATATCCCTTTTAGTGGTGCGGCGCGTACACTCATTCGTTCCATCCATTTTAGATGCAGAAGGCTCGTATTCTGCTTAAAGGATACGTAAAGATTAAAGAAATAACTTTTAACGATGCATTAGAATGTGTATTACGTGTATTTTGTACGAGTTCATTTAAATCTCATAGTTATATTTAACAAGGACCGTAAGTTGTTTTACGACTAACGACAACTTGTATCACGATTAAAAGAAGTTTTCAGAAGGCTTTATTTGAAGAGGTGAATTTCACAGAATCCAGAGCGTTTAATTACTTATGCCTTTGCTTTTATATGCTTGTTCTCTATTTTATGGTATTATCGTGTACAATTAAAAAAGTGAACATTGTAACAGTCTTGAACATTATCTATTAAATGCTGGAAAAAGCTTTTTGCTCACTTATTATTTTTAAAGTTCTTTTAAACAACACGTATAGTAAATCTTGTGTCGTTTTGTTTTAGTATAAGTTTACGTGATTTTCCTTTTAAATTTTGGAATTTCTTTAACATATTAAATACAATTAAAAAATACTGATCCTTAATATCGTATTAAACACGGGTTAAGAAATTCCTTGAGAGAATCCAAGCTATAAGCTACAGATATGACAAAAACCTCTACGCAAAGATGCTGGGTGCTTGATGGTATACCACATAAGTATAGTCCAAAATTATCGCGTAGGCTAGTGTGAGCTGCACTGCAGTCATAGTACCATAGGCCATATGATGACAACTCCTGAGGTATCCACACACCGTATTTTGAAACTTTCTGCAATTCGTGCAAATGTGTTTCTATGGTACTACGACTGCAGTGCAGTTCATCTGCAAATTAAGGAGGAGTCGTCAGCCGAGGACCCTCTTTAATTAGGCTTAATTGTTGAACGTCCAGTTCAACAGGACGACCAATACGGGTTCGTCCTCATTCCTGAACCAAATCTTTCCAGTCACATAAGACACCATGGATTCGCCCATTGCATTAAATATATTATTTATGGTAGTTTTTGCATTGCGACCCAGACGAAATTCGTTTAATTGATTCGATTAATTGAATCCGTATTTGATGTCGATTTAAATCATATTTTATGTAATTCACTTAAAGCATCGGCGCTGACTGTTATCAACAGATTGCACTTTGGTTTATTTATACCCTACTGTAAAACCTTCTAGAAATTTCGTAAATATTTTTAGAAAAGTTCCGAATTTGTGGTTAGAAACTTACTAACCAACGTAATTAAATATATATATATATATATATATATATATACGTATATATATATATATATGTGTATATATATATATATATATATATAAACACATATGTATTCATATGTATACAATTTATATGGTTACAGCATATCAACTTAGTATATATTGATAAACACTACCTTCGGAGTAGGTCCATTTGGTTTTATATTTCATTGTATTCATTAACATAATCTCGCTGATTAATTTTATTATATATTTTTTTCTGCACAGTATAAGTAAGCACGTCATTAAAAGAAGGTACATTGACCAACTAGATAAGAGGTAACTTTAACAAAATTAATCCGCTTTGAATCTGTTGGAAGTCATATAGACGGCGCTGCATTTTATTGTTATTTATGTGGATTTTACGAATTATTATCACGAATCAAAGCACCAATTCATCGTCACCGTAGTGTATTGAGTTGATCACAAAGCGTACGGCCTTTGACGGCTTAGCTGATCGCATGGTCCAGGGTTCGATTTCCAGACTCTCATCGAGTGGAGTTGGACTGATGTTCTGGTTGGCTGTAAGAGATTGCATTCGTAGCAATAAGTTTGAAAAATGTACTAATTGTATAAATTAAAGTAAGCAAGGAAGTAAACCATTCAAAAATTTATTTTTGGCTAATTTGCATGCAAAATGTTCATACATTGTTCTAATTACTATTTTTCCTCTTAACATTATAAACTCTAGTGATAATTGGAATCTCCGCAAAACTCTCCTTTACAACTGGCAACTACCATTGATTTTATATAACAGGAGAATTCTCATAATTTCTGCAAGTAAAAATTGGGGTTTTTATTCAGTATTTAAAAATAAGTGCTATAACCTATCAACAAATGTAACAATGTGTATATTAAACACGTGGCTTGCGCGGTTTGAGAGCTCAAACCTGTAAATGCTGTTGCATTAATAAAAAATCGGTGTAGAAAAAGCTGCATTTTAAATGTTAATTCTATATTTCATTGTATTAATGCCCCATATTTATGAAATAGATGAAAAAATGGATAATAAGTGTATAATACAATAGAAAATAAATATAGAAAATACAAAGGGAAACTTGCCATAATTTCTTCTATACAAATAATTTGGATAATATTTTTATTAATCCAAATTTAAGGGGATTCTTATTTTTCCGTTGGCTTTTAATAACATAAGTTACTCCATGTTACTTAATGTTATATAACAAAGATATTTATTTCATATTAAGTAGATAAAAACATTACGAGAATACGTGCATTGTTGAAAAAACAAATACAGTTTCCTATGTAATGGCCTGGCAATTAATTGGTATTTTACATTAAGTAGATAAAAACATTACGAGAATACGTGCATTGTTGAAAAAACAAGTACAGTTTCCTATGTATTGGCCTGGCAATCAATGGGGCTTAACAATTACAACCAAGATGGTCCACGCAATAAAAAAAGACAATTTTCCTATAATTTAAGAGCTCCTTTCAGTGATGCCCGATATACCTATACAGGGTTTTTTTCCGCCCTTTACTTGCCGATGTGTCTTAGCCTTTTCAAAAGATAATCATAAATTATTTTTAATTCAATTTCTAATTTTAGGATAACTACTTATTATATTTTAAGTCCCTATCTTATTTAGTTTAGATGTTACAAACCTGTAAGAGAGAGATTAACGGATAGATGGAGAGGAGACGTTGCCATAAAAATAGGGTTCCGTTTGGATCTTTTGTGTTTAATACCCTCCAGATATGGATATATTTTATAATGTAAGGAATCTGATTTCGTCCGTCTAATAGCATCACGCTCTTACAAAAGTGCTTCGTTACATAGTAAAATTAACATGTGTTAAAAAAACAAAAATATTATTTTTTTGGAAACCTGAATTACTGTAATATTACGTAAGTTAAAAGCCGAGTTTTATTTTAATAAAAATGCACAACGATAACTTATTCTCGTTTGAGAGCCCCGATCAAGAATATGTACATATTAGCTGTTTTACCAAGTATATTTTTAATGGTCGCAACCTTGGCCCAGTTGTGGACAGTTGTATTATATTCACAATCATTTATAATCTCATATATATTTATATGTGTGTGTATAATATATAACATATTTTACAACCCCATTATTCATACTTATTAGGCTGTATTAAGAATACAGAGATGCGGCACTTGAATGGATTTTAACGTCTTGCGTAGTTCATTTGCATTGTCCAAATTTCCATACGTAAGCTTTTATTACGGAGCAGTGCATCTCAATTCAGAAAAGTTTATCATAGCAGAAGGCGTCCCGATAACAAGTGACTATTTCTGAATTCAATTTATTTATTTCTTTTGGATTCAAATCCCTTTCTTACGAATTGTCTATTAGTACGGCAGACTGACACTTTCTGTTATTATGTTATGTTTTATATTTATCAGCTGAACTATCAGGCACGATTTCATTTCACTTTTGGACTTTCAATTTGTGACAGAGAATAATTTTGTATATGTCAGGATGACACAATATCTGAAGCCATTTTGCAGTAAAAAATGGCAATAATATTTTTTTAGAAAATACAGTCTTATTAAAAATCAAATATTAAATCTAATTTTAAATACCTTCGATGTTAATATATGCATGCAATACTAAATGAAATATTGAGCTGATAAAGATTATTTCACATATAACTGTACGGGCAGTTCTCCAACCCCTATCATCCAATAAAAATGATCGACTGTAGAGCACACCGTCTCAATTCGATTGGAAAGCATTCGGAAAAGTGTTCCTTCTTTTTGTACTTTATAACTGCAATCAACTTTTATACCTTCCTCGCTATTTATGGGGCTGAGACACCGCATAGCTCGAATAGAGTCTTAAAGTAGTATAAGTGATTTGATCATTTCATTACTTTCCCTTTGTATTTCTTGAATAGATATGAGTTTTTATTGACGATATAAACATTGCATTGTTGAGCAAATTAAACTTTTTTCATTTATATATAACTTTATATTAACCTAATAAGTGTGCAGAAAAAATGAAAAAAGCAATGAGGCCATACTATCTCACAATTTCATCGGTTCATTAAGTGATTATTTAATTGTGTAGATTATTAACCTCTTAGAATTTTCTAGCACTTTTTGTTATGGCATTCAGAGTAAAAGATAATTTTTGTAAATTTGTATTTATCGAGGCATAACCTAATGTTTAGAGCAGTTTCAGTGAATTCTTAAACTTCATGATTTTAATGATACTTTTAAGGTGCCATATTTTTAAGGTGCGATAACCTTAAAAGTGTCATTATAATGTAAGTATTTGACTTATAAAGTGCCATGATGATACTTTTAAGGTACCAGAAGACAGGCACCTTACGACCTTGTTATGTCCGTCACTCCCCCATACACACAGAATTTCTGCAGTTTTAGATGTAAAGGAGAAACATTTTGAAAATGAATACTTCAGATGAGAATCGCAATTAATGCCTAGTATAATACTTAGGAAAATTTAATATAGCTTTCCAGCAATAAAAACTTACATGTACGCCAAAAAAGGAATTTTTTTCGTTTACTCAGTAAGTGTAATTTATACTAGAGGTAATATTTTTATTTACCTATTTTATATGTTGTGTTGTTTTGAAAGTAGTTTAAATTTTTTTAGATGTTTTCTTTATTTGAGAGGATTGAAAAATACAAAATTTTTTAAAATAAAAATTAAATGTGCTTTCAATGTTAGACAATGGAGTAAAGAAATAATAAAAAAGAGTACGAGTATTGAAGTGGATCATTAAGGTTTGGGAATTCAATGGCACAGACCATTTCGGAAAGTCGTTTTGAAAAAAAATGCACTTATAGTACAGTACGTATTTTTTGTATTAAGAATTGAAACGATTTTCTTCAGCATACTGTCAATTTGGTATACATATGTATATATATATATATATATATATATATATATATATATATATATAAAGGAGCTAAATTTTCAATAAATTTTAACATATGAATTGCAAGTAATTTTGAGCTTTAAAATGTACCAGTAAATATAAATATTGTAATAGCTTCGTTTTAAGACCCTCTAGTAAAAAGGGTTTATTTCACTCGCTTATATCCTAAGCTTTAATTTCACGTTGTGGAATGCATAGATGATGAGATGACGTAGTTTAATTTTTTTTAAAACATCCTCATATACCAATATCTTTCAATATATTGTATTGTAGACTCGCTTTAACGATGTGTACAAGCAATGAGTATTATCCCTAAACATAAAAAAAACGTTTTCTGTTTTCTTACCTTCGTTTCATGCTTAAACAGCTTAAAATATTCTACTGAATTTTATGGGAAGAAATTTTGGTATTATAGATTTAAAAAAAAACCTATATTGTTATGCTATTATTTACAAAAGCAGAGCGATGAGCATAAACGGTAAAATAGATCACGTCCGTGCCCAAAAAAAATAATACACTGGGAAAATTGTAAAGAAAGTTCGTGACGACATATAAATATCATCAAGACATATAAATCAATAGGAAACATACAATAAACATTTTAAACAATAATAAAAGCATTATTGTGGATATCGTATTATTTCTGAATATCGATATTTATTGTGTGAGCATATAAATCCCTATGTAAATAAATTTTAGTGTTTGCAAGTAAAAGTAGAAAAATTCGTTTGATAGCATGTGACATGTTTATAGTTTAGTAGTTTTAAAAGTAATAATTTATCCTTGCTTATAAGCGATACTTACATATTTCGACTAGCTGGAAATTCTAGTGGATGGAACACGTGCATGAGGTGAAGGGAAAAGACCAAATCGTGGGTGAAAGTAATATCAAAAGCTTTTATCTGCTCAATGTATTTGTATTTCCAGAGACATAAAGGAAAGTATGGTCACATTTAAATTACATATTTGATTATACATATTGTATCACGAGTCAGCGTAAAGGATATTTGACGAAAAAAATGTGACCAGTATTTCTTAAACTATATAAGTACCTATTCCGTATAACCTGTACCCGCTTTGAAAGTAAGTACAAAATGAATGTTTAAAAAAGAAATTATTGACCTGTCGCAGTATTTCCCCTCAAATATTTTATAAAAAGTCAATTTTAATATAGAGACAAATATATTTATATGAAACATTAGCTACAAATACAAACGTAAAACTTAGAATAAATTAACGGATTATGTTGAAATAAAATTTCTATTTATTCACTTGTCTCGCAACTCCATCTAGCAGGGTAAATCCTCTTTCTGACGTGTGATGAGCTAACGTCTAACGATGATGATAAGTAATTTGTGTGTATGGCAAGTGATGGACAGTTCCGTTAAATATTTTTGGGCTTAAAGTTCACTTGAATTTTGCCGCAATTGTGTACATAAAGTTGGTTTACATTAATAAAAACTTTTTTTGAAAATAATTTGTTCAGTAAGCTTTCACTTTTAATCCACCATTATTCTTTGAATTGAATGTAGAAATGTTATACAAATATTGCGCCTAACTCAGATATTTATGGACGAAATTAATGACCTATATTCAGTTTATTGATATTCAATCCACCTTAGAACTGATCTCACTCAATTTCTTGTTAATACCATGACAACTCCATTTCGTTAAAATTATCCTATAAAAGATAATTAGCGTGTCATGTGTATTAGGAAATTTAAATTAAACTTATTCTTACTATTAGGAACTCATGAATTTTTTTGCATTTTAAACTGATGGCTATTTCTTTCAAATCGATTTGGATATAAAGTATTATTAGACCGAATAAATTTTAATCTCATTTTGCTAGTTGACTATTATCATTTTCGTGTAATAAACTTAGGGCATACGAAATTTGTTTAAATAATTTAGATGTTTTCATTTTTAACCGACTTCAAAAAAGGAGGGGGTTCTCAATTGGTTGAAATGTTTTTTTTTTATATATGGCAGTAAATCAACTGATTCAAAATATTTGCTACGAATAATTCTAACTTTGCAAAAACAGTTGTCGTACACTGCACAAACAGTTATCGTAAATATCATTTTCAACAGAGGCAATATATCTTGACTTCTTTCAGTCCTACTAACCCGTATTCCGATAACAGCAACGCAGCTATTTTTTTTTAATGGTTTACTTAATGTGGGTAATAGGGAGAATTAATTTATTCCAAAAGATAATTTAACCGTTTTAATGCCATGGTTTTTTTTACCCATGTCTCGAAAAAAACTGTATCTCTTCCAAATATTATCCAATTTTACTAATTTTTTTGGTGTTTTCTTAATAAAAACTTGGACAAGGATAATAAAATACAAAAAAAATTAAGGAAATATATATTCTGAACAAAAATTATAACAAAAACTGAAATCAAGGTCACATCGTATTTTCGCAGTCCGGTACATCCTCCGTATCCCCAAAATAATTGTTATCATCACTATTATCACTATCACTCAAAATTTGCATTACGCCAAATTGTGAGCGCACCACAATGTCACTCCCACTATCACTTTCTTCACAACTTGAAAAACGATCATTGTCACTCGAATTATTTTCGTATTCCGACATTATGGGTTAAGAATTTCCTTTTCCTATATCTTTTTTTTGTAATTACTAATGATATTATAATTTGAACTTTAACACAACACGTAGAAAGTTAAAAAATTAGCTATGCGTGCGAGCGACTTCCCCTACCGCGCGCTAAACAGCAACTGATTTCGCGAGTGCCATCGCGCTCGTGGCAAATTTAGTTAGTACGCGCACGATCGCGATGGCGCTCATCGGCACTCAAACGGTTAATTTACACACATCAATGTAAACTTTTATGAATATTGTTTTATAAGTTAACGTATATTTGTTATTACATTTTATTAAGTTCCCTGAATGTACAATATTAAACTATTCTTTTAGGAATTTACTTAAATTTATTGACTTACTTTAGTATCCATTTTTAATATTAAACTCAACGTATTTACACAGTATTTCTGCATATTTGCAACTTTGCAGTGTACACACGCACATATGCTCTATGTCATTAAATAGTGATTTATATTTATAGTAAATTAATAGTTCTTTCAATTTCACCCTATTTTCCGTTCTTTCCCTTATTACATACTTACAAATTGAGGTTTGTATTGACAAATAAGTTTCACTTCTCTCACGTGTATTGAGTTGCACGCAATAATTTTTTTTTCTTAACTTCTTGCTTCGTATTGGTTACAACTAAGAAACGAAATGAGTATTGAGACCCTTTTATTGTGTAAATTACTCAAATTGTATTTATATTTATTTTTCTTAATCTTTGTATTATACATATCTGATTCTGACAATGAGGAGAGTAGTAATATTTTAAAACATATATTATTTTAAAAGTAGACATCTACAAATGTTCCTGTCATTTTACGGTAGTTAAATACACTACATTGTCCAGTCTTTTTCAAACTTCCGCACATAATTGAGAATGTCATGAAGATTGCTTCTCCCTCAATATGTTGCTGCAGATATAAAACAAGCGTAGATTTTGAAAAATGTTAAAAATAGCAGGAATATTTAAAAAATATACCGATGCACACATAAATATAGTTTTCTGAAAATATATACATACATATATATTAAGTATTAAATTCGAGAACCTATATAGATTGTCTATATCTACAGATATCTCTCATGTAATTTTTCTTGTCCAAAAATAGCCGCATAAACACAATGCCGATGTAAAATTAATAATTCGTTATATTATTTGGAAAAAGTTACTCCTTATTGGTTGGAAATATTAGATTGACTACTAAGTAATGAGCTCTTAAACAATATATATGTTTATGTATAAAAAAGCACTTTTGGTTCTTATTTAGTTATAGTTTAATTATAATTGTAAAAATTAAGAAAATGCGAACGGCGTAAAAACCATAATTTCAATGCAAACTATTTCTACTCGACTTGATCGCTGTGAAGATTGATTAAGAAGACATTTATCAAATTAGGCCAAGTCTATAAATAAACGCGTTTGGATACCTCATGAATTGACATAACATCATTTCGGTTATTATGCAGGCATTTGTAATATCATAAACTGGATTGTCTTTCAGACATATTTAATAGTATAGACGTGATTGTCTTGCAGGCATAACTTTTGTCTTTTGGCCGTAAATTCAACAAGTTGAGTCAGCTTACGGCTGAGAACGAAAAGTATGTTATATGTAGGAATAATACTCGTCGTGGTTTGGTCAAAAGGAATAGATTAAAATATTGCAAAAATTATTAATTATTAAAATGAACTCTGTCAGAAAAAGGATCTACTGCATGTTTGATTGGATATTTATAGAATTACTGCTACAGTCGTACTCTTAATCATAATCCGAGTCGTAATTCCTTTATTAGCTCAGCGTACACAAACCAGCGTAGACTGATAATTTCGTGTTCATATCGTTAAATACATTACTTAATTTGTCTATTGTAAATTGTTCAATTAAAAATTCTTTAAAATTATTGTTAGTATTCCTAGTTAACCAAGACAAAACCACTTTTTTAGAAGCAAACAGATTTTTCAGTCAGAATTTCTGTTATGTTTGGAATATCTGTCTGGCAATCTCAGCTTTATCATCTGCACTTTATTCTTCAGTTACTTAAAACACGATGTATTCCTCAAAATATTGGTCACAAAATTTATCATTTTCTGCCTGTATTTTTTCCCAAGCAGTTTTAATTTCATTAGGAGCGCCAATAATTTTAGCTCGAGATAACTTTATTTAGCATCCAGTGATGCTGTTTTCAGCATTTACTGTACTTGGACATATTTTATACACACTTCGTTATTTACCACATTGCACATTCACATGTTTATTGTTTTAACAGGACAAATAATTATTATTTCAATGCGCAACCTAAAACTTGCATGTCGAAATAATTATTTATATTTTTGAATAATTATTTTATATTTGTGATAATTTGTAACAGAAAAATAATTCATCTCAATATATTCTGATTGCAGGTGTGCCATAGCTACTAAACTTTTTTTTTCTTTTTTGCGTTTCAAATTAATCAGCAGAAAATGATCAAATTGTAATAAAATATTAAAAAATTATATTGTCATTTAAAAAAATTTCCCTAGTTTGCTCTTAAACGTTCGATACTACTTTTGTTACATGCATGCTTATAATCTGCTGTAAATGTTATTAAAAGGTGTTCGTAATTTCACTAGTTGTCCATAGTTGTCAAGCTTAATATAATTAAACCAACTCATATTTTACACTCTTATTTACATAAATATGTCATCAATGTACATTGCTAATGGATTTGTGATCCTTGTATATTGATAACGTTATCGATTTAAATAAAAACCGACAAATATTTTGGATCAGATTTGATCGATTTGAAAAATATTTCCTAGAAATACAACTATCATAATAGTGTACTGCAGTCAAATTTATAATTTGGACAAGTACTAGGGTGTAGGAAAGTTGCATGAAAAAAATCATGTTTTGAGACGGTGTATAGCCTAGATAGTTTTATAGTATAGAGGGTGTATGCCTTATATTAAATAAAAATACATGTTATTTTTCTGATAAATTGAAAAACATCTTCCGCCTTCGCACTGACTTGGAAAAATCTCGGTACACTTGTGTTTCTTTGCCTGGCATGAATTAATATTACAGTGTGTTAAATGAGACTAAATATGTGAATTGAGCATGTAATAATACACTTTAATTCAAAATAAACAATGAAAATATCATAAATTTACAAAAAAAAACTTTTATGCAATTTGATGAGTTGAAACACTTTATCTCAAATTTAGATATTTTATTTTGTGACTACAATTTGGCTGCTATACCCCTAAGCACTATTTTTTTGCACGAAAAAGTGGCAAATCTCGTCGCGATCTTTACAGTTTGGGTTTAGCATGGAAGTTATAAAAAAAATAAACAAAATAGTTCAACTGTTGGTTAGGGTCGTCCTAACCAACAGTTGAACTTTTTTATTTATTTCTGCATTAGTTAAATTTTTTTTTAAATTTTTGTTTCGGTTACTTTGTTCTAAGATTTTTGAGCTATATTTTAAAAGCTTTATCATTATTTTCATATTAAAGCTTTTAATGTGAAATTGAAAGATAACACTTGTTTGACTTGATGACTATTTTCAGGACTAAAGAATCATTGTAATTAAAATATACTTGAAAGCATAATTTATATATTATTTAAATTTACGTTTAATTTTCTTCTTTCATTTATCCCGCGAGAAGGTGTTATACAGAAGTGGCTCTAAACTGCTAAGGGTTTATAATAAAACCCAAATGTTAAAAAAGTAATTAACTAAACGTCTGAAATTTGTCAATTACCAGTTAAACTCGTACTACAGCATTCCGTACACATTAAGACACTCGTAAATTTTAAGGGTACAAAGTATATCTATTAAAAAATTTAAAAATATTATTTTTTGGTAGAACCTAAATGTATTGCCTTTATTATATCTTTCGTATTATTTCAACGATAATTATAGAATCCAGTAAAACCATTTTAGTTTTCCTATAAGTTTTGCCTGTGTGTAAAAAAACTATTTATGCATAATTTCAGGTAAAGTAGTTTCAAAAATATGGAGGAGGAAGACAAACTTTTTGTCTATTTTTCAGTATATCACTAAATATATACTCCCTGAAATTATAAAAAAATATTTTGGAGGACCTTATTATTAGCCTTTTCAATAGGATAACCCACACATTTTTATTGAGTTGCATATATAGAAACGCAATTAAAAGAAATCGACTTTTGTAACTTTAAATATGATTATACCGGAAGCAGTCGGTTTTTTCCATATTCACAAATATCCCAGGTTTAAAATGATGAGAGGAATTAGCCCTATGAAAATATACACCAAGAACAACATATCTGTATATCCAATGTAAATATATGTAAGCTCCTGTACAGAGGTATCAATTTATATATATATATATATATATATATATATATATATATATATATATACATATATATATATATATATATATATATATATATATATATATATGTATATTCTGAATAATAAGAAGAATTAGTTCTGTGAAAATATTATCTTAGAACAACACACTTGCATATTCAGTGTAACTACATGTAAGTTTCGTGAAAACAACATATCTGCCATTGAATATATTTGGCGTTAATTTTGTAGACATTCATTATTTACAATTAAATGAAACTACGTGACGTGGGATTATTTCTACTTTCTTTATGTTCTTTACCACGACATAGGTTTCGTTGTATTACAACATCTTTAGGTGGGATATTAGCAAAGATTCTTTAGTTGTGAACATTACTGCCTATTAAGTGTGCATACATGTAAGCTCCTGTATAAACAAAATCAAATCCTTACCCTTATTGCCATTATCTTCAACTGTAAACGATATTTGTTCAGAATAATAAAAAGAATCAGCACTTTGTAAAAATATTCTGTCGAACAATTCACCTGTGTATTCAACGTAATAACAAAAAAGAATTATCTCTTAACCCTTATCGCTATTATCTTCCAATATAACGGATTAGGTTCAGAGTAATGAGAGGGATCAGCCCTATGAAAATATTCTGTGAGAACAACAACCCTACGTATTTATTGTAAATACATTTAAACTACTCCATAATAGAATCAACACCTAGCAATTATCGTCATCTTCTTTTGTTTATGTTAATTACGGATATATTTTTGTTCTCAATTGTTAATAATTGTTATAATTTTCCTGCAGTCTTCTGGTCAGATTTTACCAATTTTTTTTTCACGATTTTTGGCTCAATATTTTTAGAGGCAGTTTTCTATATTTATACATTGAATATATTTTTAAAGAAGCAATTTTAAACTGTGGACAGAACATTTTTTTATTCCTCATAACAAACTTGTCAAATGATACTCCACGTGATATATAAAAAGAGACAAAATATTTTCTTAATACCTTCATTTACCTCTCCTTTAATTGTTATACAAATGTTTTTATAACATCGATAGCGTAAAAAAGAAGCAAAATATATGGTATAATAAGCTAACTTTGAACTTTCTAAATTGGATGGTTTCTATTTCGCTGAAAAACTAAATCACTGTCTCAAAACACGCGGAATATTAAAAAAATGTAAATAGAATAAGCGCCATAGTTTTCTTACAAACTTTGTGGGGGCTTCTAAAATCCCATAAATTCCGATTGAGTAGTTTCAGAAACAAGGGTTGGATAAAAAAATTTTATCTGTATATTTTTAAGTATATCTCTGAAAACTGCAATTAAGAAAAAAATTAATTTGTGGATTTTTTTTATTTTTGAGAATATTTTTTATTTTTGCTCTTTGCAAATAGCTTTTTCATACAATACCCTGTAGTATAAATGGAATTTTAAAAAAGCTTTCGTGTACTTAATTAACTCTTGCAAAAATTTGTAAATGAATGTATTTAAGTTTTAGGTATTGCGATATATGCTGACTAATATGTTTTATTACAATGCCAAATTTCTAGTATCTATGTCAAACAGTTTCTGAAAAAAAAACGGCTATGATGAACATACTGACAAACACGTGAGTGATCTTAAAAGGGTTTAATTTTTTCTTTCCGCTGAAACTGACGGTCGCATTGCTGAGTTAAAATTTTGGAACCAAATTTTTGTTCAGTGATTATTTTGGTCTAACATAGTTCTTTGTGTTTGTTGCTGCACACGATTCAGTTACTGTAACGAATAATATTTTTTTAAATGAACTATTTTTTTATTTTAAAAACATAACACGCATGGAAACTATATGATGTATCAATATGAAGAGTGTATTAACTATATAACTAACCATGTGACCATCCGAACACACCACGCGGCGATGTTATGCCAGTCTTCTGTAGTTTCGGATAGCAAGTGAGTCATTATGTTCTCAGGAAAGTTAACTTGATCTACTGAGTGGTTGCCTTCCAGTATAGACTTAAAAACTAGGGCTTAATCGTTGAACTTAACATGGTATATGCATTAAATACTGGCGAGCTTTTGAACTTCATTTAAATGTTTCCACAAAATGATTTTATGTCATTTGACAACTGATCCAATATTTTCCCAGGCTTTTTATGAAAATTTGAATGAACCAGTTTCGAAAATAGTATCTTAATATTTTGAACGAAATGATATGTCTACAGCGTTATGGACAATATTTTGAAAAATAATAAAAATATTACAAACTCTCCAGTTAGTTTCATTTGTATTATTCCAAAAACTTTCAGCGTTATCTCTCGCTTCTCTTACATGCGCTTTAAGCTGTATTTATTTATTGCTATTTTAGAAAAGTTGGATCGTAAGTACGGCCCAGAGTGCAAGAATTGGTACTTCTGGTAAGACATAATTGATTTCCTTTGCCCTTCATAATTGATTTCCCTATTACTATAAACATACATTTTTGGCTTAATTTTTTCTTACAATTAAATATTTATTTTTCACTTTTGAAGCACTTTGCTTTTGTTTAATATGCTATTGGTATATTTAACTAAAAAATTATATATCGTGCGGGGATAACGACATTTTTGTTATTATTTCTAAAGCTCGCTTTTATTTCGTTTCTTAATCAATATTCATCGTTCCGCGGTACGTGATTTGAATGTTTGAGTGCATTGACCGTCACTGATTTATATTTACTATTTTGAGGAACATACAACATAAAAATCTCTTATCAATTAATGCATCAATTAATTTAGGTAGCTATATGTACATGAAAAAGAGTCAAAAAAGATATGCGCTTTTTAAAAAATAAAACGATGGAAATAAATTTTCTATAAGGCAGTAATACATTTTCAGAAACAGTAAGTAAAAAAACTATTATAATTTTATCATATTTCCCTCGGATACTCCACAATTTTCTATTAAATATGATGAAATTACTCTTGTGCACTTTTTTAATTGAAATATAATTAATTATTAATTATGTCATCAGACAATTTTTACTTCAATGTTATAAAAATGACTATTATATAATCAACAATATATATACATACAATCAAACATATGTACAAATATATTCAAAAATATATAAACATATGGTCAAAAATATCCTGCCATCACTAATTTAAAAATGTACAAAATACCGTGAGATAACCTTGGAGTAAATTCTTTCACTAAAAACAATGAGCTGAGCTTGAAGTATTTATCTACAATTTAGACTTGGGTACGTCTCAAGCTATATTAGACAGAAGTTTCTCTTATAAACTAGTTTTTGTGTTAATCGGTATTAGGATAACTTAGAAAATAAGCTGAAACTTTGCGAAGGGTCGTTTTCCATTGAATGTACGTAAGGTCAATTCTCATCGACTTCATTTGATCATTTCCTAATCTATCAGTCTAAATTTAGAGGAGGGATCAATGAATATGTTTAAATTTGCGTATTATAAGCAATTTTTTAACCATAGTGAGCAACGATGAGCAGGAGATTTGTGGCCTATAGCATCTCTTCATCTCAAGAGGGTTATACATTTATGAGACGCTGTACTGAGGATATTGAACCTCAGTGTTAATATTTCTGACACCAAATTTCATAATAAGGTAAATTTTCTTTTTTAGCAAAAGGACAATGCTATTTTTATTCTATCATTCCATGCTACATTGGTTCATTTATTTAAAAAATAGAATCAAAATGCGGATAACAGGCTTTTAAAAGTTGTTTATATTTTTGTCTGCGTCCTGTTGACAACTGACGAGTAGTTCAATGCATAGAGCTAGTCTCATCAAAAATATTATTTAAATAATTTATTTATTATTAAACATTCGTAAAATAAATTAATTTTTTTGCTAAATGAACATTTTTTATTAAGGTACTTTGTTGGAAAAAGTTGATTTTTCCAAGATTCCAAATGAAAAATAATTTTAATTGAAGTAGATTTAACAAAAAAATATGTAGCTTAATTTATTTTTATTTACTCTTTATTGTTTATATATTTGTCATTTTTTTGTTAAAAAAAACCTTCATGATAATCTTCCAATAATGGACTTTATTAAGATCCAGAATTTAAAACCGTCTGGGTTTAACCTTATTATGTTGAACTACAATAAAAAATACATAGGTTCTAAGTTCAAATCCGAAGGCAACCACTTAGTGGAACAGCCAGGGTGGCTTTCTATTGATAGCATAAAGGCCTAATTAGAACAGCATCCAAAACTGAAGACGACGGAAAAAATGTTGATTTGATCACATGTTGTGATGTGTTGAGTTGATCACATGCTTACTGACATTGATCGTGCGGCACAGCACGGGATAGCGTGTTCGGTTACAGGCCGCTGGTGGAAAGGGGGTGGATTGTTTTGTCCGTAAAAATACCAAAGTTTGCCATACTGCCTGCCATTATAGTCTATAAATAAATAAACAAATAAATAAATAATAACCCGGCAAGTGTTTGCAACAAATAATCGAAAATGCTTAGAATCTTCCTGGATTACACTATCGGAAAAGTAAATAGTTTTTTATTAAGGTTCGAATTTAAAAATATGTGAATTTATAAATATGCCCATCACTACATATCTAAAAAAGCAACTGTTTTCGTTGGAAGTATAAGATAAGAAAATTTGGTAATGAAAGATGGAAATGGCGGTATTATTCACAAATAGTTTATTACTGGCGAAAGAGGAGGAAATATCGTTACTTTATATCCTATCTTTGACGGACAGCGATATATAAGTATATATATATATATATATATATATATATATATATATATATATATATATATGTATTATATATGTAATGTAATGAAACAAATTATGCTCATTTATTTTGCACATACTCGTAGATCGGAATTGCATTTTCTTTTATGGCTATGTAGAATAATAAACATATGAATAAATATATAAGAAAAAAATTCCTTTTCTTTTCTCCATACTTATTAATATGAGCGAATTTTTGATATACCGAATTTGTATGAAACGGCATAAAACAAATTATACTTAAATAATGTGCATTAATCCACTTTAAAATCATATTTTTTCATGGATATGTTGAATAAAAACATACAAATATATAAATAAAGTATAAACATTTCTTTCATAACCTCAATACATGTTTGTTCTGCAGGTTCAAGCTTCAATCGCAAGTTAGACCTCGCTTTGGTAACCAGGTTCACATTACTTTACTTCTCACCCCTACACTCGATGAGGTGACCAAAACGGCTTTGACTTGACTACGCACAGATGATTAACCACAGCTGGCTAGCTGAAACCGAAAAAAACTATTATAATGGGGTGTCTACGCTTAATTTCTTGCTTCTAATATTTTCTTATATATCGTTCGTATTCTAATTTTTGTGTGATGCATATTGCGAATGAAAATGAATTGATTATTGTTGTTAAATTAAATCTTTTTATCACCCATCCTTCACCCCAATCCAGATCTAAAACTCCATCAGACATATCAAATTAGATTCTTATTTTGTTTTCTTTTTCTTTATTCTCTCTTTTTCTGATTTTGATTATTTCATATTTTAAATATTATTGTTATATGTGGCTTTCTGCCTATCCTTTTTTGTCTCTTTTTCGTTTCCATTATTTTATCTTTTACATATTGTTATAATGTGTAGCTTTATGCCTATCCCATTTTGTTTTTAATACATTGTAACTATGGTTAACTATAAGAGATTGCTCCTGTAGAAATAAGTTCGCCAGATGACTGTTCATCAAAGTTTTTCATAAATATTTTTATCTTTTTTTATTTTGGTTATTCACTGTCACCAATAATTATTAGAATACCAATGAATTTACCTTATATAATTTTTAGCTATGGTATAGTACTTGGTCTATGGTCTAGGTGTTAATCTGTTGCGGGTAAATCAAATCTGTACGGCGTTTCTGAAATATGTTAAATGATAATGGCAATATTTTGTCAAAGTCAAATTTCGTTATTGGTGGAAAAAAGTTATTTACATTATATTGATTTTAGATTAGTATTAATGGTACAAATTGTTTTATGTTTATGCCAAATATACATAGGTTCATAGGGAAGCAACAATGTACTATATGTATTTTAAAGTACGATTTTTGCAAGTTAAATTTAAGATATAATTAAGTACGTTAAGACGAAGCAGTGGTAAAGTCGATAAGTGTGTATTATAAGCAAAACTTCATTTATTGCATAAAGGACAGCAAATTTTTTTCTTTAAGATCCTTTATTTAAATAATATCATATAGTAATTTTATACCTATACTAAGTTTACTAGAAAAATACCTCTGGCTCCAGCATTGCGATTAATACACATGGAAAGAGATGATTCCGGTATAAGCATAGTTCAATACCGTTACTATTCAAAAACTAAGTGTCATTCATTCATACATTCTCTCCCATAATATAAATTTTAACGTGGAACCAGAAACAATTTTTCGTAATTTTGTACACAACGATACTCAAATATTTTCTAGAGTTTATTTACAGGCATAAATTTCTGCATAAATATAGTAAATTAGCACTTTTTGAGACCGGAGACAAACGCTTTTCTGCAACTTTGGGCTAATATCTCTAATCAGAAAATTTGTAATATTTATTCAATGAGCTCCTTTAATATTTCAATTTATTTATTTAATGATAATTTATTTATTCAATGAGCACTATGAAAACTCACACGATTAACATAAAAACTGAAAAAACATTTTCTTAATATAAACACATTTTGCGAGAGAAGATATTTTTGATACCAATCGCTCTTATGGGTATAATATAGATTTTTTCATTTGTATATATAATTAATACTTGGTATCTGAATTATTCTAGCCGTAAGATGGTTGTGGTTGACAGGTGGATTACATAAACGCATTTGATTTTATACAAGTCTTAGAACTATATTAGTAATTCACATGATTTTCTCATGCTCAAATAAACAGGAACGGAAATCGAATGTCAATAAATATATTACGAAATTTAGCCCCAGCGCATAGCTCTTCTGGCACCGAAACACGCGACTCAGTATTTTACATAATTTATTTGTTTTTTGTCATGGGGTAGTTATTGTTAGGTAATTTCCAACATTATGAAAATTTTACAGTTGCCACCGTTCATGGTGACACTCCAAATATGGCTTCAGGAAAAATTAAGTTAAGACATATAATATTTATTTCCATCATTTTGAGAGCGTTTAGGCCTCCGTATGTCAGTTTCAATGTTGCAACAACACAGATATTTTTTAATCGGTTTTAGGCAATTAAAATTTTTAGTATATTAAAGCATGTAGTTAGCCTGTGTGCAATGGACATAAAGCCAGCTTGTACGACACACTTTATGTAAATAGAATATATTTGACTTAGAGGCGGAAAGATCAATATACTCTATTATATAATGCGTGTCGTAAAAGCTGGCTTTATATCCAATGCACACAAGTCTGATGATACTTCCAGGTAACCATTTCCTTTTTTATTGGCAGCTACCAAACAGTTTTTGCGGCCGTATATGATTCGTGGATTTCCACCAATTCTTTGAGTACACACTAAATATTCATTTGACTGGAAGTACAAGAAAAATTTCCGATAGCTCCTTTTTTTGGCAAGTATGTAAACGGCGTCCTACAATCACGTGTGTACTTCTCATTAGAAGTGTACTGTATGGTTTTGGATTAAATAATTTGCCGTCTCCAAAAGTATGAAAAAGATTGAGTCACTTTACAACTATAGTAATAATGCATCCCTAATGGCTGATGTGATTTGTTTGATGTTGCAGTTCATATTACGATACGATTTCTTAGGAGCTACACCGGACAGAAAATATGGAAATGGTATATTTGACATTTAAATGTCCTCCCTCAGCCGCCAACATGTCAATAAAAGATATTGCAGAAGCCAAAGCAATCAACTTTTGGAAGAACACAAGTTAGAGCAGTTAAGGTTAAACAAAAACAAGTGCAGGTCAACGGCAAATAAAAAGGGAAGCTATTTGTAGATTTGCTATATATATATATATATATATATATATATATATAGATTAGTAAAAGGTTTACAATTGACGAAAGAAATTATTGAAGAGAACAATGAATTTTGGAAGAAATTCCTGGAAAGCAAAACAATTTATTTTATAAGGATTGTTTCTTCCATGAGTTGATTGACCCATGGTATCCAAGGTCAGTGAAGAGATTTACAATATACCCTAGGTTCTACGAAAAATAAAAATGAAAATGCCATTTAAAATGTGATGCCAGACAGGATTTTTTTGTTAAACAGTCTTTTTTTATTGAAAGGAAAATCATTTGTCATTATATTTATTATGTACACATAAAACTCATAGCATTTTTTCTATGGATCCTTTAAAAAAACTAAAACAATTATTAGGTATTGAAAATAATACGTATATTGCAAAGATTCTCTTTCCAAAGCTTTAGGAACACCGAACCAAGGATCAATTATGCATTTCCCAAATTATTGAAGATAAAAGAATATTAATATTAAGATAAAGAAAAGAAAAAGGGATTAAGATAAAGAAAAACAATCTGGGTTCTAAGTCATCATAATCATATAACAACTAAAAACCCATATTTCGATTTCATGAGTTACGATTTATCTTTAAAAATGTATTTTTCTGGGAACTACTAAACCCACCACTTTACAGAATCTTCTAAAATATTTTTGTAGGCTATATAAAGGGAGCCTCATTCGATCTTCTATTCAATGAGTTATTGTATTACGGAAAGAAAAAAAAAACAAACAAAATAAGGAAATTTAGCTAATAAACTTTGAAGAACCCTTGTTTCACAAATAGTGTTTATGGCCAAAAAAAAGCAAATCAACTTGTAATATGTGCATAACGATGAGTGAAGCTGATGCACTCTTCCATTTTAAAGCCAAGCATGGATTTCAAAACTGGAAAAAAGAAATATTGAACTCTCCAGTGATTATTCTCATCCATGGTGACTTCTAAACTTTATGGAAGCAGATACCTAATATTTTTGGTGCCAAATATGTATCACAAAAATTTTCTAATTATAATTATAAATCTGAAAAGTAGTCGTTTCCATATTTAAAATCAGAGTCTAAGCGTTTCACATACACACATTAAGTATTCTAAATGATTTAAGAAGTTTTTTAAAATGTGTTTTTGCTACAAATTTTGATTTACGTCTAATATGTTATTACTTAGGCTCATTAATTTTAAACAGGTCTGAAATATTTTTTTGAATGTTGTATTTGTTTAAATTTTAAATTGTTTAATATTAAAGGGTAAATTTCTTTAATTGTTACTTTATATTTCTTTAAAACATAATAATTTAGTTAAGATATTAATTAAGATTCGGTTCGTTGATTTTTCCCTTCGTCCTGATGCAGAGGCGGAATTATGTAAACGGACTACTATTGGAATGCTGATAAAATGTCGAGAAAAATAAACCCCTATAATTTTAGTAGAACATACAAATCCTCAAAGGTATATATTTACTTATTTATTGAAGTACTTTAATGCATAAGATGGATACATAATTGTGAATTTATTGCTTCGAGAGCAATCTCTTCCAGCCAACCAGAACATGCGTCCAGCCTCGTAAGAAGAGCGGCCGAGAATTGAACCCATTAAAATAAACCTAAGGATGATCGTTAATATTAACCTTATTTGCCGTCAAGTATTATATCTTTCACAAGCATGAACATGTTGTGAATATCTCAGAAAATATGACATTTAACGTCAGGGGGATTGTCTTCTAATAATCTTAAGTAAATTTTAATATATTTTTTTCATAATTTTGATTCTAAATTCGGATATGGAGAAAGACGCAATAACCTATTTTTGTGATAATTTTCGACATTATCTCTAGAATTACGTTATTCAAAAATTAAAAAAAAATAAGTTTTAATTTAGAAAAATAATTCCAGAATCTTCTCAACTTGTTATTTTCATTAACATCCCACATGAAAAATGGAAAGAAAGAAAATTGCGCCTATTTTTTGGCCCCTCAATAATTTCGATATAAATATTTTTGAGTGTTTGATATGAATATATTCTATTTAAATCGGTATTAATATACCTTATGATTGCAACAAATTTCAATTTTGTGTATCAGTTTTTGAAAATAATTTTGTGGTCATTTTAGCAATAACTCCAGATCTATCTAGCGTAACATTCTGAAAAAGATTTTATTGAAATCCTCATAAATATTATTCTTAATAAACATCAGAAAACCCTGTGATCCGAAAGTTAGAAGAAATAAAAAAAAAACTACAAACTACGTTCGTTACCGCATCTAAAATTTATGTTTGAATGTTTTCAAGGGTTAAATATTTCGCGAAAAACACGGGTGAACTTATAAGTGTTTCTTTTTTTAATTGCAACATCAGATTAACAGAGTTTCAAAATATATTATTTATTTATTATCCCGGGTATTCATATTGTACTTTTTCCGAAGATGCCTTTTCATTTTCAATAGACCCAAATAAAATATTCCAGTTTAATAAATCTCTGCTACAAAACAAGTACAACGAGTAAAAGCATAAATATATCAAGCATATATTCCTCACCCCTAAATCTCGAAACTGCTTCTAACTTTTTTATTCGATAAGCATCTGTCTTTTTAATTTATTTCGGGGTCAAATTTTATTACCTCCCAACTTTACGGGGCCACCAGATGTCGACAATGCACGGAAACCATAGGCTAATGACGTGGGTCCGAAGGTCGCTGAGGGGAACCGAAAGTTTGTAATGTTTCCTTCGTGGAAAAATCGTAAATATACGGAGTGTGAACGTAAAAAAAAGTTATTGCTTAATAAGATAACTTTAGTAGCAACGTAATTGTTTGAATTTAATATATTAAAGAACACAAGATTTTTATCGAAACGATCAAGAACGAAAGATAATTTTTTAACATGATACTTTCCTTTCTAACATAATACTAGATATGATTAATGTCAATGCACATGGGAAAATTAAGTTATCCGTTGAGTTCAAGTACCTGTATTTAAGAGACTTGCTTGGCAACTACCGAAAGAATTTTTCTCAGTTTTCGTCGATGGATAAATTGATTAGCGAGGAAAAATTAACTTCAGATTGGTTTTCATATATTATTAAATATTTACTACATCCATAATCTAAAGATTTTTGGTTTAAATATTTGGAAAGAGCAAATATAAAATGAATGTAATTGCGTACCCTCCGTATAAGAGATGGAGTTATGTAGTCCCCGTATCATAGTGCTTTGCATATTAGTTCTACAAATCATTTGTTCAATTAATTATGGTACTCAGAAAAGTATGACAAGTGTATGATTTAGCTATCAGACGAGAGTCGGTCTTCTTTATATACTGCAGTTGGCTACTTGATAAATAAGTAGTCATTTTGGGTTTGAGAGCAGAATATTTAGATCGAATTGTATTCTCCAATTGTTCATTTTATTGTATCATTTAACTCGGTGTTATGATGAATTTTCATATTTTTTACTCCTTTAAGAAATCAGTGTGAGATCCGTTGGGGAGAACGTTTTTTATTTAGTATATTGGTTTTTTATAGGTTTCCAAACATAAAAGTAATCACTATAAACTTTTGTTTTCTGATCCAAATCAATAAATCGAAATGTTTTTTTTTTTAAATCTTATTTACGCCTGACAGATCACGAATAAATGAATGGACCATTATTGTGTTATTTCAATTTCTAAAGAGGCTTTAATTATTGGTTGATTTAGAGCCAAGTCCATGCACATATCGTATTTTCAAACCGTATTTTCTGATCATTCCAATTTAATACTGTAAGACAATTCTCTAAATAAATGATTACTTAACTGATAAGACATATCGATTGAATGTATTAATTTTTCATAGCTTTTATTATTTTATAGCTTTTATTGTCAGTTTGAAATCCTGAATTTTCAGTAATATCGAAGAATACATATTACTTTCAATGTGCAATTACTTTGAGTTTTGAATATATTTGGCGTTAATTTTGTAGAAATTCATTATTCACAATTAAATGAAACTTTGCGATGCAGTATTATTTCTACTTTCTTTTATTTCTTTACCACGACCTAGGTTTCGTTGTATTACAACAATCTTTGCTAATATCCCACCTGAAGATGTTGTAATACAACGAAACCTAGGTCGTGGTAAAGAAATTAAAGAAAGTAGAAATAATGCTACATCACGTAGTTTCATTAATTATGTACTTTGAGTGTATTAAAATTTTCGGAAAACACATCTTTTGTTTAATGTTTTTCCTTTGCACCGTAATAAGAATTAAACGATATCACTAAATGAATGTTTCGTCGTATTTCATATTTAAATATTTTAGGTAATGCAATCTGCGGAGAAGGTGACATTTTAATTTATATGACAAGAAAATTATATAGTTAAATATATATAATATTACAATAAAATTATATACCATCAATTGACGAACTAGATTAGGAAATAGTCTCCGAGTCATTCAATTATAAAACAATTAAAATAATTAAGAAGCCCGTAATAGAGCAAGTCTTACTGAAAGAGAAAAAGGAGAAGTCTGAAATGATTTGTCCCAAAAAAGGGAACATATGCACTTTACAACCAGGAACATTTCGATAAATTTCTTGAAATCAGATGAAAGTATACACATTAAAAATTATATACCAGGAAAGAAATTCTGCAGCTGATGGTAAGTTAAATTATAAAAAAACGATTTAAAAAAAAATACTCACCAGAAATATGTCGAAATTTGTACATTACATGATTATTTCTCACTATACTCACAATCAATTTGTCACTACACTACACATTTGACACATATACAAAGTAATTAGAAGTTAATGAAATTAAATCGCTTAAAATAAATTTTTAAAATTACGTTGAAACAATGTAATTTTTGACAGTCTTAAACGTCAAATGAGAAAAATTATCAGTTATACCAACTTAATAGGTTTTAATAACTCTGAATCTATAATTTATGTTTTTTTTTATTTATGGCTATAAAGTTTTGCAATTGCCATTGCTATATAAATGTAATGAGGGTTTTAAATTTTTAATATATATATATATATATATATATATATATATATATATATATATACATATATATATATATATATATATATATATATATATATATATATATAAATGTAACTAAAATAATTATCGGCCGTGGCTAAAGTCTTAAAAAAATTGTTTAATAAAATTGACCCGGCCAGGGCTTGGCTGAATTTAAATAATCAATAATAAATATTGACAATACTAATAATTTAAAATTTGGATAACTATAATATGAAATTAATACCATATTCTATCCAAAAAAGATATATGCCCTAGCCTAGCCTAGTCTGGCCTGGCTTGGCCTGGCCTGGAACTAACCCAACCCAACCGTAACTTAAATAATTTCTAGCCGTAACTGATGAATAAAAAAATTGTTTAAAAAATAGCTTCCATAACAAATGTATAATTCCAAAAAAAATTTGTTAAAAATATTTTGAAATAATAGGCAAAATCCCAGCCCAGCCTGGACCGCCGGCGGACTGATCTGGGCTTGAACTAGACTAGCTGGACTATATTTAAATAAACAGCAATAAATAATATTAATATTTGAATTTTAATTATTAAATAAATTGATAATAAAATGATCATGAAAAAAAAGATATGAATTTAAAATATATTTAAAAATAAGGCAACTACAAAATAAAATGAAAGCCATAAAATTACTTTTATCTATTGGCAACAAACCAATTTTAGGATTAATCATTCGGTTCATAAGAAAGAACCATACCAAAAATATAATTTTTCGTATTTATATTTGTTTGTATATACTTATTTTGTACTATCTTTATATTATAATTTAATTTTCTTCTTTTTGTTTAATTGTAGCCAACTTCTTATTTAATTTTTATTATATTGTTTATTCTTTTGTTAACAAGCAACAAAGACAAATATCCGAAATATGCCTTAATCAGTGTTACTTAACCTACTTTCTTTACTTGATATTGGCAAAATTTCTCTCTGGACAGAACAAACGGCATATAATAAAAATAAAAATAAAGATGTTATGATTCTAAATATAAACCATAGACAAATAGACTTTATCGTTTTCTGAATGTTGGTACAAAAACAAAATGTCGCGGTGAAAGTGACAGGTTGAAAATCATTCTAATTAAATAACTAAATTTATTTATTTATTTTTATTATAAATGATAATTTATAATAAGTTTTTCTTCTAATCGTGTAATAAGTGCTTAGGGATAAAAAAGAAGTAAAGTAAGTGGAAAAAATAAAGTTTAAAACACATTGCCCCGCAAACAAAATCGTCGGGTACAAAATTTTTCAAATTGTTTTTTTTATAATAAATCAGCTGCAGAATTTTTTCTAGGTAGTTTTTAATTTATACTCAAAAAAGAAATGTTTGACGCAAGTTTAAGAATGCATACGTGATATATACATATATTAGTACTTTTTCCATTTTAGTAATTTTTCCAAAAATATTATATGTTTATTCATATATATATATATATATAAAGATTTATAAAATATTAAGGTACCACTTTAACTTAAATAGTTATATTTCAAGGACTTGATGAAGTATGCCCTATGTGATCAAATAGTGATACCTGTGGACACGAGTGAAACCACATTGTTTCATAAAAGTCATCAGCTATATAGGTATACATATACCAAATATTAAAACATAATTTTTTATAATTTCGACTCTGGCATTTCGAAACTGGCATTATCTTAATTTTAGCAACAGACTTACGGTCATGTCGATGGCGAATAATAAAATACGGTTGAAGTCTTTAATTGGTTTCAGTTAAATATTCGCTGGAATTAATGTCTAATTCTGCTGAATGCTACATAATGTTGACCTTTGACAAAAAGCTATCAAGGCCAAGGGTAACGATAGTAGTATTTAGAAGTATACCTTGGAACTTACATAATGTCACAGCCCAATTTGCAATAACCGGCAATATCTTCCATTTTAGTAAGTTTTCAAGCTTAGTCATCACTTTCTATATTCTTGAACGTATTTACGCTTAGATGACAAATGGATTTTGGGTTATTTTGTTAATGAGTATATTCTTTCATGGATTCGAAATATTGACTCCTTATTAATTTGAGTATATTTTTTCATGTCCTTATTGAGTATATTCTTTCATGGATCCGAAATATTGCTACATTATCTAAATTAAGTTGCGTTTGCATGGCATTTTTTTATTGTAAAGTTATTTTTTCTTCTTTTACATAATAATATTAAAAAGGGTTGATTAAAAGTATACAAAAAAAAAGTTTAAAATGTTTATAGAAATCTGATATTTTCATTGGGAATAGTGAACCAAATTTTAAAAAAATGTTAAAACTAATTTAGGCAACTCATGAAATTGTAATGCAATACGATATTAAAAAAAAAATAAATACAAGTAAAAGTCCCAAAATCAGAACTTAAAGCTACATAAAATTAGATTATAAAATTAATATGTGGAGTAAGTAAACTTTACGTACTTTTTAAGACTGCTTTAATTAAGACAAGAATGTTAATTTATGAAACTCTGTAAAATTACATCCGCCATTTAATTAGATATACCGCGCTGCGTGCGAACATATATTGAGTTATTAAAAACGCATGAAGTTGCCATCAACGGATGTGAGAACAGGCAGACAGCAGGTTTGTTATCACAAAGCGGAATTATTAAATACCACAGTAAGCTTTAAAGAAGATTATAAATTTGTAATCAAATTATATGCCAAAAGTTTCAGCATAATTCAAGCAACTTTCTCGTAAACTTTATATGAGTATGGAGGTTTACTGTGAGCGCTTTAACTACTTAGCATTATGAAAATGTTTAACCACGGTACCTTTCAGCTGTTTCTTGCATATATTTACCAGAATTGCTGTAAAAATTTTCATCACATTTTTAATTTAAATATTTTTTTATACTTTTCCACTTGGAGAAAAACTCACGCATCCTTTATTTATTAAACATTCATTTGATATTAAAAATGAAAAGAAATCTGTTAGATACGATTAGAACTCATATAAACAGGTTACATGTTTCAGTACATATACAGACATATTTATAAACTTTTAAGGATACTTTGTACTTTTATTAAATTATTTTCAAATGATAATTTTCCCCAATTTAAATATATACTATATATTTTGTTATATATTAGAGGCATAAAATTTATTTAGATAGAATCACTTTTCACCATTTAAATATATAAATTTATTGCTTCACATATCTTTCATAGATGTGATAAATGTACCTTTTAAAATACAAAGTTATTTTTGTAGTTGATTCAAATCACATATATGAAGTTTTAATGAAATTTTTTCCAGATCTAACTACACATCAGTAGTTGATCGACTATCACTCTTAAACTAGTGGTGCCTACTTAGTTATGATTGAATTTTTAATTTAATTTCCTTGTATTTACTACTATTGTGAACGGTTTAGCTAGTGAGAGGGTAGGGGGGGGGGGGTGGCGACACGGAACTGTAACAAAAATGAGTATTATAAAGCTTAATATTTAGTAAACCAAATCCTATATAGAGAAGGTGCCCATATAAATTCCAATGTTTTTGAATGTCCTGTTCAACGAAAATGCAAGGAAGTATGCGAAAAAATACACCCGCTTTACTTGTCAGGGAGGTACCCTGTAATTTTTTTTGGAAACTGATTTCACAGTTTTGTATGCGTTACAAAATATGTATAACCATGAAAAAGTTCAACTTTATTGCGCTAATAGTTTGCTAGGTAAATGGCTGTGATAAGATGCAGAGAGGTAGACTTGGCGAAACTATAAGGGCTAATTTAATAAGGGAACTCTAAAAAAGAAAAAATGTATTAGTACCCCTAATTGAGTACCCTTTCAAATGACTAGATAAAACAGTTTACGTGAGCTAAGTTACGGGCAGGTGCTTGCCCGTAACTTAGCTCACGTAAACTGTTTTATCTTTAACCTACCCTTTCTTTTCTTACGTTAGCTATAAATAACCGCTAAACGTAAGAAAATGAAAACTTATTCATAAGATTTAAACAATTTTTTAAGTGAAGTTTTTAAATCATTTCACCTCATTCCCAACTCCTTTAGGATGTACATAAATTCAATACACTTTGCAAATCTATCTTAAAATGCTCATTTACTTTCGATTTTATTATTGTTTTCCATTATATGAAAATTTACCAGAGAACGTTTTATCTGGATAAACGTTCTCCAGTAATTTTCACTGTTCCAATAAAATTGCATGTTATCAAATAGGAAAGTTAAATCATGAAACCAAATAACTCCCTAAAGATAAAAAAACACTTTATCACACAACATTTCGGGACTAGTTCTTACTGAACGCGGCGATTGCTTCATCCGTTTCAAGTTACTTTTCTTGCGATTTTCAAAGAAAATATGTTTTTCCGAGATAGTGTTTATGTTTTTTTTCATATAATAACAGTCAAATCAACTTTCATGTTTTAATTATAGTCTCATTTTCTAAGTTAAGTCTACCTTGCAAACATTGATAAATACAGGATATAAATATCGGATATTTAATAAAGTAAAAATACGAAATAGTGGACATTGTATTTTTCTGTAATTAGAGATTCTTTCCTACATATTAGAAATAAAACAATTTATTTTTCATTAATCATGAAAATGTTATAATTCTAATATTCAATAATTTTAGGGAAATTGCAGTAAATTCTTTAATTATGCTGAACTGTTTTGTCTCGATTTTTAATAAGTTAAATACGTAATGTAAGAGTGTGTTAATTCTGATAATAATATCGTGGATCAGAATTTGGGCAGTAATTTGTCCAAAATAGATTTATTTACCTATTTGTTCATTTACACACGTACATTTATCGATACATTATAGGTTACCGATTAGTAACGATGAGCAGTTAGTGGTTTAAAAAATTAAAACAAAAGAAGGTATATTTTAACATGAATACAAAATACACAAGAAATAAAATAAATAGCGACCACATATTTAAATAAATTTACTTTCACTCATTACAAACAAATCACATCGATGCCACCTCAATCAGGTTGTTGAGAAGTCGAATACCGCGCATAACTGGAGAGTTCCAAAATAATTCAGTTCATCTGTTTGCCTGATGTATACTTTATTTGTGCAAAGTTGATTAGAATCTGACTCCATTTTTTGGAGCCCACGTGAAGCCAAATACAACTTGATGATTGAATATTTTACTTATGAAATTTGTCTTCTAGCTATTGAAATGAAAGATTCTATGCCCTGTATTATTAGGTAAAAGTAATTTTTTTTACCTGACGACTTCTTGCGCTCACGCAATCATCATCTTTTTGCCATACTCCCCAGCGAATAATCTTTCAAAGAATCATAGTCGTAATAGGTTGATTGATTGACTATAAAAATAAAAATTAAAATAATTCGGCTTTTCTATTAAATGTAAAAAAAATGACATACTGGTGTTTGACTAATAAAAATGATGAAATTAACAGAAATCTGTTATTTACATTGTATTTTATTCGATTTAGTATCTCGACTTAAATGTGGAACGGATAATATTAAATATTGGATGATATACTATCTCTAAAGACTTTTAAATTAGGAACGTAATAAATTCTTATAATCTTTATTGAATATCTTATAACAGGACATTTTTACGGACAGTCAGGAAAATTTTTGTTTTGATAATAAATGTGTAATTATTTTAATTAAATTTAATAATTTGTACTTGTATTTAATAGTCTTCTTGTTAGTATACTAAGGTTCGAACTGACCAACAATAACCACAAATTCTGTAATTTTTCCAACAGTAAATTATTGACAAATTAAATCTCACGTCTTTAACATTACATTTCATGAATTAGATAAGATACTTTTCTATAATATATGTCACATAACAATTGCCCTTTATATTTTATAAAAAAAAACCATTTTCCATTTCAATCTAAAAAAACAACAGATGAAACTTTAAACTTTCTACCTTACCCATTGTTCCTTAGCATCGCTACGCTATGTCCTGTAGCACCGTTATGCCATAAAATTGAAGAAAAAATAAAGTTAGCAATTTTAGCAAAGAGAATTTTGTATGTATATATACATACATAAATATACATACACACACACACACACACACACACATATATATATATATATATATAAATATATATATATATATATATATATATATATATATATATATATATATAAATAAATATATATATATATATATATATATATATATATATATATACCCAGTGTCCGGGAATGAGTCAGACAAAAAAAGCCGCCAGTCGTTGACTGGAAAATAGTTGATGGTCATTAAAATAACATTTAAAATATTACTTTTTTCGGAAATTTTAAAATATTATTCATAATTTTTGTCCTTTTTTTCGTAAACGCGATGCTTCTGCTCATTATTTAGTTCCGTTTGGAGGAATATAAAATAAAGGAAAAATATGCCACGACGGTAAATCAAACCCTAACACGTCATTTTTATCTCCGAGGCGTTCAGTTACGCGAGTTTGTCTTTGAAATGATTTCTTTTTCATTTACTTGTTAATTATAGAACAATAAGATACTTTACGATACCCCCCCCCCCCATTTCAAGAGTATTACTATACTTGTACTCTCCTATGTAAATACTATTGAAAATAACTAACAGACAAAATTTTCTCGAAACCGTAAAAGCTTACTAGTCTGAGAAAAGTAATTTTAGTGGAATAACTTTTTTCAGAATCATGGCATATAATTTTGAAACAATTTGAGATTATGCTGTAAGATTATGGCGTAGAGTAAATCGTAAATTATTTTCTCTAGGTATTGCACAAGATTTGTTTTACAAGTAATAATAATGATAGAAAATTGTTTATAGTCATGGTCTAGCTTTATTTAAATATATATATATATATATATATATATATATATATATATATATATATATGTATACATATACACGTGATTATGTGTGAAAAATTGTATGGTATTATATATTATAATTGAATATTAGTGATGTATTTCCTGTTATGACTTAAAAATAAAGAGATATTGCGGAAATATAAATTAGCTACTTTGTTTTCAAATTCTGTATATATTTTTCAAGTTTACTTTTTTTTCTTCTCTCATAGATAGAATTCTCTTCTCATAGATAGATTTTTTTTATCACATAATTTAAATAAGAAATTATAAACAAATAACTTAGAAGGGCAAAAGTTTAATTAGATGATTATGTTAATTAGAAGAATAAAAGTTTTAAATGGAAATATTCTTTTACATTTAAAAAAAAATTATGAATTGAATTGTGCTTACGTTCAAATAAACGGGAGAAATGACAAAATAAATTTAATTTTTGGAAAAACATACGTGTATATACATATATATATATATATATATATATATATATATATATCATCATCATCATCATATATATTAATACGCTAAGGTTAAGATGTTACACTCCCTTTTTAGAAAAAACCTCACAACTAATCCACATAAATTATATATCATTTTATAGATAATTGCTTGCTCTACCGGCATCCACAACTAAAAAATTTATTATTGCTATTGTTTTTGCAAATTAATTAATTATTAAAATTATATACACAAAACAGCAATGCTGCCATCTAACGGCTCAACGTCAATATGATTGACGGTCGGTAAAATTTTTGTTTAATTTCAAATCCACTCACGTATAAATAAAGTGGCGCTTTAGCTCAATGCTTTTGATACTTGCGCCTCTATATGTCAATTTTAGTAAAATATTTGTTTGATCTGTCATCTGAGCTTCATAATGGAATAAATAATGCGAAGACTTCGCACGGGTCATTCTAGTATATATATATTGGTATAGCAAAATACACAACAAGAAAGTGATTATTGCTTTTTCATAGACTTGTCATACATTGCTCTTTTTGAACTTGTATTTTCTTCGCCACTTGACGATGCTTGTAATGCTTGCATAGTACTCTTGATCATAAAACATATAAGGATATGTTTTATAATCAATACTACTATGCAAGCATTTTATAACACTCTTTACTGAATTTCTATATCTCGATATTTGAGTCACCCAGCCCAAAAAAAATTCGCTTGCCAAAGGCTAAGCATGCGTATAAATTTATGGATTGAACATCAATTCTGTGAACGGACACGCAAAAGGTACATATATTTTATTTGTTGTTATTATCTTCTTCGAAATAACAAAAAGCGCACATTATTTCTATTTAGTAGCATAAACTCACAGTGATTTCTTTTTTCGTTCCCCGTTTTTCCATTTGTATTAACAAAACTTATTCCGTTTCTTTTATCAAAAACTTTGAAGTGAAAACTTTATTTCATATGTATAAAATATTTTTAAATAATCTAAAAATATTGGTACTCCTTCCTAATAGAATGAAATTGTTTCTCGACTACAGATTCAATGATAAAATAAAAAACAATTGTTTACAAAATTAAAGTATTTTCTGTGGTAGAAATAATAATTAGCTACAAAACTAAAAAGAGTAATCACGTGATCACGACGTGACGAAATGCATCTGTTAAACGCCTTCAAACCAAATACCTGTGTGTTTTTTACATATTATAATGCTTTATAATTTTATCACATTCTGTTCTTATTTTTAAGACTAGTTTCTAAGTTATCCATAACAAAATGTTAACCTAAAGATTTCTCAATACCTAAAGAATTTGAAGAAACTCCCACATTTCTTAACGGCTACTAAATAGCTAAAAAAAGGGAAAGAACATCTCAACACAATTGCTAACCGTTGGTAAATACCTAAGGAAGTGGAAGAAGCTCTTATCTGGCTGATTACTGTTTCTAAGTAGTTCAACAAGTGGAAGAAACTTATAACTTTCGTGTAACGTTGGGTATATATAAAAATATTACCCAACGTTACACGAATTACCGACGTTACACAACTACAGTGATTATTCTCTATTTGTATACCTTTTAATTGTAACTGAAATTAATTAGCAAAAAATTATTATATCAGGTTCTATATCATTATATCAGGTATTTCATAACATTACAAAGCTTTAAGGTTATTAAACTTGAAATATTGAGCTGAAATTTTGTTTCCATTATATCAAAAAAATCATTACGTCACAAGACACCTTTTTACTAATGGTTAGAACGATTGCAAATAACAGTATGTCGTGATACGTTCGGTGTTTTTATTAATTATATATTATTTATAGCATATATGTAAATTATTTATCAATTTAAAACGTATTAAAATCTAATGCTTAATTTTCACACAGTTTTCACTGACCATCTTTACTAACCATTTGAGACAAGATTATTTAACACCTTTTTTCCTCACAATTAAATGAAACTACGTGATGTAGTATTATTTCTACTTTCTTTAAGTTCTTTACCACGACCTAGGTTTCGTTGTACTACAACATCTTCAGGTGGGCTATTAGCAAAGATTCTTTGTTATCTTTTTTAATAGCCCACATCAATATGTTGTAATACAGCGAAACCTAGGTCGTGGTAAAGAACTTAAAGAAAGTAGAAATGATATTATATCACGTAGTTCCATTTAGTTGTGAATAATGAATTTCTACAAAATTACCGCCAAATATATTCAATCCTTCTTTCCTTTTAAATAATTATATTTCGCCATTAATTGAAATGCTTACAAAATTTATTCAATTATAAGAAGTCACACAAGGAAAAACATGCAAAATGCAACTACAACTAAAACCAATATATGATGTGATTTCATTATGAATTTAAGTCAATGTCTTGTTATATGATAACATTAAAACAAATATGGACATTCAATAATCTGACTAGGGATATTAATAATCCGCTAAACGAAAACCTCAAATTAGATATTTCTAATATTATAAGAAAACGAAACGATGATCGTTTCGTTATCAGAAAAAGATTTCAAAGGAGCTTTATATACGACCCTCAAGTCAATCGATGTACAAGAAAGCAAAATTTGTGAGTCTTCGAACGGTGATTTTAATATTATCGTAATTAGTTAAATATTTCCAATTAATTTTGCGAATCTTAATCTATTCAAAGTAGTATTACATTGGCTTAAATGATTTTGAAGAACCAATAAATTGCTTCGTTTGTTAGTGAGACACTAAGTTTTCATTACTGAGAATACTTAAAATATCGTTTTCGGTTACCTATTCCTTAAGGGCTTCGCAATTATGTATAACTAAATTTTAACGCGGCAATTTTCGAAGAATATTTATTTATAATAATTACACAAAAAGACAATTCGAATTATTTCAGTATTGACAATTTGAAATATCAAACGCTGAAAACAAAACCAAGATTAATGCTTACAGAAAACGTTGTTAGCTGAGTGAATAGATACGTAAAAATTGTTTTTCCTCTTGGTTATTTTTAATCTCTGGGTTTTCTTCTCATCTATTATTTTACATAAGTACGCCTTAAGAGAAATTATTTAAATTTTTTTATCAAACTCCTTCTGAAAGAACAGCAACGAACCATTTGAGATTAAAATTAAGATAAAAATTTTGTTGATGTGTTTTTTGTTAGAATTTATTTCGACTGACTAGGCAATTTAGTTATATCATTAATCTTATTATTATCCGACATTACTATGTTTGTATCGATTCGAGCTCGTATCGCATTTGTTTGAATCGACCGTAAATATTTGAGTATCGTATGATGTTTCAAAACTTAAAAATTTAATTAAGAATCAGATCACAAAATCCTATCAATGTATGTACTATGTAGAGCCTATTAGTTGGCAAGTGCGCCATCGCGATATATATATATATATATATATGTGTGTGTGTGTGTGTGTGTGTGTGTGTGTGTGTGTGTGTGGATTCGACATTCGACTGGAACGGGTCGCATCAATGATATAATTAAATCGCCTAATTAGTAAAAAAATTCTAACGGAAAACATATCACCTAGATTTTTATCTCAGTTTATTTTAATTTTTTTTCTGAAGAAAAGCAGTTTTTTTCTGAACAAATAATAGGAAAATAAATTTGAAATTCAAAATCCAAAAATTATAAATAACTAAGAGGAAAAAATATTTTTATGTACTCAACTAACAACGTTTCTGTAAACTTCAATTTTTGTTCTGTTTTCACCGTTTGATATTTCGAAATGTCAAGACGAGACTCTTACCCTTTAAAAATGGGTTATTTTTGTGTGATTATTATAATTAAATATTCTTCGAAAAGTGCAGCATTAAAATTTAGTTATACATAATTGCGAAGCTCTTAAAGAACAGGTACTGAAAACGATATTTTAAGTGTTCTCAATAATGAAAACTTAGTACCTTACTAACGAACAAAAAAATTTATTGGTTCTTCAAAATAATTTAAGCCAATGTAATAATTCTCTGAATATACCAGAATTCTTCAAATTAGTTAGAAATGTTTAATTAATTACGATTATATTAAAAGCATTATCGTTTGAAGACCTATAAATTATGCTTTCTTGTACATCGGTTGACTTGCAGGTCATATATAAAGCTCCTCTATAATATTTTTCTTAATTATGAACCTTGAATATGATTATTTTGTTTTCTTGCAATATTCGAAATATTTGATTTGAGGTTTACGTTTAGCGGATTATTAATGTCCCTAGTCAGATTATTGAATATCCATAATTTGTTTTAAAATTAACATATAAATAGACATTGACTTATATATTCTACATTCATAATAAAATAACATCATATATTAGTTTTAATTGCAATTGCATTTTATCTGTTTTTAATTTATTTGACTTTTATTACAATTGACTAAATTTTATAAGCATTTAAATTAATGGCTAAATATAATTATTTAAAAGGAAAGAAGGAGTTAAATAGTCTTGTCTCAAATGGCCAGTAAAAGCTATTCAAAATTAGGCACCAGATTTTAATACGTTTTAAATTGATAAATAATTTTCAATAGCTATAAATTATGATATACACCTGAAAAACTTTGATGAAATTTTCATAAACTTATCGTAAAAATACAGAACGTATCACGGCATATTCATCAGTCAAAATATGTCTTGTGACGTAATGATTTTTTGATATAATGGGAACAATATTTCAGTACAATTTTCAAGTATAAAAACTTAAAATTTTGTAATGTTATGAAAACTAGAATCCGATATTGTAGTTTTTTTTTTAAATTCACTTCAGTTATAAATAAAATGTATGCATATAGAGAATAATAATTAATATGTGTAACGTTGGTTAATATGTAGTAGTTTCTTCCACTTGTTCAACTACTTGGGAACAGTAATCAGCCAGGTAAGAGCTTCTTCTACTTTCTTAGGTATTCACCAATCGTTAGCAACCGTGTTGAGATTTCTTTCCTTTTTTTAGCTATTCAGTAACCGTAAAGAACAATGTGGGAGCTTCTTCAAATTATTTAGCTATTCAGCTACCGTTAAAATATAAATTTATCATAGATAGTTTATAAATTAATTTTAAAAATTTAATCAGAATATGATAAAATATAAAGAATTGTAATATATAAAAAATGAACAGGTATTTGGTTTCAAGGGGTTTAACAGATGCATTTCGTGACGCTCGTGATTACGTCATTGCTGTTCTTAATTTCGTAGCTAATTATCATTTCTGCTACAGAACATATTTTACTTTTGTAACAAAAAACTTTTTTATTTTATCATTGAATCTGTAGTGGATAAACAATTTAATTCGATTAAGAATCGGTAGCAATATTGTTAGTTTCTTTCAAAAATGTTTTTACACGAATGGCTAATAGTTTCAACTTCAATATGTTTGAAAAACGAAACAGAATACGTTTTCTTATTATAAATAGAAAATAAAAAACAAATCATTTTATGTTTACGCCACTTCTTAGAAATACTGTGCGCTTTTTGTTATTTCGTAGAATACAGTAACTGCAAACAAGTATTTATGTACTTTTAGATGTATAAATACAGAATGGGTGCATTCAGTCTTTAAATTTATAAGCATGCTTAGCTTTTGAAAAGCTAATTTTTTGGGCTGGGTGACTGGAATATTAAGGTACAGTAATTCAGTAAAAAGTGTTGTAAAATGGTTTTTATGGTATTCTTGAATATAACGTTTTACGTTTTACATCGTCAAATGGCGAATAAAATACAAGTTTAAAGAGAACAATGTGTGACAAGCCTATAAAAAAAAGCATTCTTTTGTTGTGTGTATTGCAATACGAAAAGGATATATATTTATATTCTTTAAAAAATTAAATTCATTTTTTCATGTCTCCCGTTTATTTGAATATCAGGGCAACAGCTTTTTTACAGTTTAGAGCAATTTTATACCACAGCTTATCTATTTTGCCACTGAACATGCTTAGATAGCATTGATTTATGCAAATAACTATATCTGTGGATCCAAATATGGATTTTGTTGGGAAAATTTTGCAATTTACATTTGTCCATTAAGATTTACGGGGTTTAAGAATGATTAAAACTTATGGAGTTTTGGAGCTTGGAGGATTAGAAGTTATGTCAAACGTATAGAAGCTTTTTAGTTATAAACTCGTTAATAAATTCAAAAATTTTTATTAAATATAAAATAATATTTTTACTTAAAATTTTTGCACTTCTAATTAAAATGTAATTTTAGTTATTCTTATAAAATAATTTTTTGGTAAAGATTAGAAGCTTATCAGTTACGATACACTGAATACAGTTTTAATATTAATTATGTTATATGTACGGCTTATTTATAATGAAAGGATACAGCGTTTTCAAGTGCTTTTCAGTTCACTGTTGCTCGTTGTGTAAGTTAGCGCGTCGTGTGCTTACAGTGACACTAGTTCTGATTCTATCTCAGTCAGCAAGGTGAATGAAATAGTTACCAAATGAGGGCATCAAAGTAAGTATTTTTATTTGTATTGAGTGGTCGAAATTTGACCACGAAACGTCATATATTAAGTTTTGGAAATTCGTAACTTTTCTTCGCCTTAATAAACCCAGAAAACATTAGGATTTTATTGCCTTGACTAATTACAACATTGCAAGTGATAATAAAATAGAACTAAGAGTTTTGATAAGTTCGATCCCGTTTTGATAAAATATTTGTGAACGACGTATCGGTATCGAACCGTTAGCTGATCGAAACCTTACTGATTACGATAGCCTGAATACATTCATTGTTCTTTACTGTAAAAATATTTTATCGAACCAAATCCGCATCGAAATTAGCCCAAATTGTGACAGTTCTCAATACAGTTCAGTGCGCTCTGTAATCGATAAACTTAATGGTCGAAAGATTCTTTCATATTTTGAGGACATTTCCTTACTCATAAAGTTTCACGATCTAATATTATTTTTTTTGTTTTTCTTCTATTCTTATTATTTTGGAACCTTCATTTGAAATATTATATGTGACCTTGATGAAGATTATATGTATCTAAATTTGCGGCTTTGACCAAAAAGCTAAAGCGCGGTCGAAATAGTAATATCGCGCGCGCGGAAATGTGTTAGGAACTGCTACATAGTGGATATGCCTAAGTGATTTCATTTTCGTTGAACAAATACAACTCAAAATTTGACCCGAAATAAATTATTGAAAAAGGTCAAAATATTAATTTACGTTCCCTCCATTGCTGTATTTCTTTATGAACGTGAAATGATTTTTTGATTATTAGCTGTGACAAGAAGAGTAAAATAAAATGTCAACCAATTTACTATTGCGAGATATTTTCTTCAAATCCTTGCTTATTCAACTATATTTAATTTCACCTATATTCTACACGTAAGCAACTTTTTTTGCTGAAGTATTCATTTGAAACATAAAGACACGAGTACACTTAGACAAATAAATATATAATTTAAATATAATTAAAGTTTTACCATTTAAAAAGAGAATAAAAAAAGAATTTAAGTTTCACGATATAAAAAAAAGATAATTAAATTTTTTAGTCAAGAAAAACGACCATCATTTTAGTGGTAAAGAAATTGAAAATGATGACTAAATTTTAATAAAATATAAGAATGCTATGCATGTTTTCATTTTGTATTATTTTTATTAAATTAGGGATTGTAACTTTTCAATTATCTTGTTAATTTGATTTAATCGATATGACTTTATGCCTGTCATTTGGGCTTTTAGAAATTTTTAGCATGAATATCAATGCGATATTCATAATTTTTATAGACGAATTGAACTTTGGCCGACTACTGAATACAGCAAAACTGAAATATATGTATATATATATATATATATATATATATATATATATATAACACTCCTTGGGATGGACATAAAAATTAGTGGAAGCTAAACAAATTTTTAAATAGTTAATTTATAAATGAAATGACTATTTTTAATATTTGATGACAATTTAAGGTTCATATCTACTCCATGTATATTGAATTTGACCTAGTTTGCTGCATTACATATTACTTTTGCACCCTAATTTTTGCTCCACAAACTTTTCAATATCTCATATATTGAAAAATTTGTGGAAATTGTATAATATATTGAAAAATTTGTAAAAATCATGATAGATAGCTTTTATGTTCATCGTGAACATAAAAGCTGTCACACTTCAAAAAATAATTAATGCAAAGTAACAAGTAACAAAAAAATTAAATGAGGCCCAAAGTATTATTATGGAGAAAAGAAACTTCCACGAAAAACGTTTTAATTTAAATTAATACTATTCCTGGGATTGTCAACGAAAACTTACTTCCGTCAGAATTCTTAATGAAATTTAATAAAGACAAATTTTAATTTAAGCCATATTATGCTTTAGACATAATTAAACGATTTTATAATCAAAATACTCTTAATTCCAAGATTAAGTCCGTCAAAAACTGCTCAAAGCAATTTCAATTACAAAAGTAATTTGCGGATTTCCTCGAAACCACTTACATAATAGTTTTACGCAAAATGGTTTGTATTCACCAAATATGATGGAAGTAATTACTGAACCATTATTATATTTCAAATATATATCAGGCATATTTAAGCATAATGAGAGCTTTGAAAATGTTTAGAAAAAAATGTTGCATTTTGTCACAATCTTTTCTGAAATTTTCTGAATATTCTTATGGGAAGCTTTTCTTCTGTTTTACAGAAAATCCCTATTTAATTATAAATGAAGAACATAACCACTTATAACTGGAAATACATGTGACAAATTCGATGTTCAAATTTCCTAAGTTGACGTGTGCATACTCAATTAAAATGGAAATCCTCAAATATTTAGAACGTGAAAATAATAAAAAATAGGTAACGGGCTTGATGGCTATTATTAAAAATAGTTTTCATAAAATCTGCACAAAATGTTATATATTACAATTAACTGACTACTACAAATTATATGCCCACCAGTTTGGTTATTATAGGCACTCCTAAAATTGTGCTATTCGTTTTTATCGTCAATAAGACCAAATATGTTAAAATGAAGTATACGTTTTCGGATTTATTTTACTTGTATTCATAAAATAACATGTTTTGTATACGAATGAAAAAATATGGTTACAAAATTCGATGATTTTATTAGATTGAATTCAAATTCTAAAATAAAGTTATAAATTGTTCATAAAAGCAATCCTTTAAATCAAAATTCAGCTCTCATCCCACTTTATTCCTCATTTAGTCGAAGCGAGTACCTCATCTTTCATTTTTAGTCCCACGGTTTGTGACTTTAATTATTAGGATCATTTGCAGTTTCATAAAAGGAGAAATTAAAAACCAATCAAGTGCGAGTGGGGTTCGTGCACCGAGAGTTCCGTAAATATTTTATTATCATTAGCCCTGAATAATATGGACTGCCAAGTAAATGTATATAACGGGAGAGTAAAATCGCATATAAAATACACATTATATTTGTCCATCATTTAATTTCCTCCCTCCCCTATAATTTCTATACACATATTTTTCATTGTAAGCAATTGAAATATGTGAAGGTTAATATGCTTTATTATTGTGCCAAATTTTCATTTTTCACCTCAAGTGGTTTGTGAGAAAAACGGCCATGGCCGAGGGACTAACAAGTGAGTGATATAAGGATTCCGTTTTTCCTTTGACTTACGGTACCCTAAAAAGATATGTTTCATGATTCAGTAAAACGATTTAGATAATTTGTACAGTGTTTTTTATAAAACGAGTACATCCAAAACATATTGTGAATTTGTTGTAGTAAACTAACACTTAAGAGTAGTAGGTAAGAACAATCGAAACTTGTATAGGACGATACAAATAAATGAGAACAATCATTGTCTTTATGTTTTGTTTTACCGATATATTTTTAAAATAATTCAAAATCTTTCAGATATGTATATCAGTATTTACAAACAAATAAACTATGGTAATGGATAAATGTGTTAAAAATGACTTTTGACTTTACTTTATTAGAAAGTTTTGAAATAACAAAGTTTTGATCTACAGTGCATTGAAAAACTTATGGCTCCGTATTGCATCTTAGAGGGCCGTAAGGGGAAGTAAATTATGTTTCATTTTTGCGTACGATATTTATCCATATCTAACCATACACATTTCGTATATTCAAATTTTTTTGTTATACTATTACTTTTTTGCCTTAAGGAAAAGATAATGGAAAATCTCACATTTTCTTGTATTTTTTTAAATTTTCACCATTATACTTAGTTTAAACGAATTGTTATAATTTAGTTTTAAATGATTCGCTAATGCGAAAAAAATCTTTTAAATATATTCTGAAAATTCAGAACTGGTATCAAGATTTGGTTAATGTCAATGTGTATGTGTGTGCCCATTCTCGTGGGCATGTATGTTTATGTGTATGTGTGTGTAAATGGGCAGGCAGAACGACTGGAGGACGACAGTTGTGTTTTATAAATGTAGAGATTATTTATATTCAGTTTTGTTTTAATATGAAAAGTTAAAATAATGAATAAGGGTGTATTGAAAATAAAAATAACTTGGGAGTGAAAGTACCTTTCACTTCTTGCTTTTTGAAAATGTTTTGAACATATTGCATTAAATTTTTTTTTCGGTTCATAATTCTCACCGACCATATACATTTCCTAACCGTAATTTCAGCGTTTGAGGTGAGTGATATTTTTTTAATTGATGTTTTTACCAATTAACCCTGTGTAGCCGTAATTTTACTTAACACGAAACATTTTATTAAAATTTATCGAAACGGGCAAACAAATATTTATTGAAGTCAAAGCTACATAAGAATTTTAACATTTTTATAGTTCGATACTAAAATGAAAATCTATGGAAACATCCTTACGTCCATCTTATCACAAAATTTTTAACAAAGACCATTAAATTTAGAAATTTCAAATTTGGTACAGTAATGGTTCGAGAATTAAAGAGCTAATGATGCAAATTTGTCAAGACTGTTTTACTTATTTATTTACCAACTTCAGTATTAGTTATATATGGTGGATTTATTCTTACAAAAACAATTTCTCATAGTTAATAATGCATAATAAAGTTACTGTAAACTCAGAATACAAATAAATTAAAAACATAGCATGGGAATTTCGCGAAGAATACTTATAGGGCTATTACTTAATGGATTCCATTCAGGGAGAAAAACAAGCAAGGCAACTTCCAATATTTGCACAACGATAGGTAAAGATGTACTGTTTATGACATGGCCAAGCATAATTATATAATATAATAGATATTTGCCTTATGGTTTTAACGAAAATTATTTTCTAAATGTTTAACGGACAAAATATAAATATGGAAAGCAACAATTTTACGTGAAAAGGCCTTTCAGTTTGCCTCGCAATATGTTTGCTGTTTCTGCGGGTTGAAAAGCGTTTTTCGCTAGTCTAAATAAAGAGTATATAATGTATTGTTTTGTATAAGATACCATCAGGGTATCACGGAGTTATTTAATATAAAACGTGTGAACTAAAATTATTGTTGAAAGCAATATATTATAAACAATGATAAACTTTAATCTGTTTAAGTAAATTTCCAAATCTACCCTATACACTTAATAGGATTTGTGAAATAACATCTAGTAATTTGAAATGAGAGACTATATATGGAAATTATATACTATGATAAAACAAGAAATCTTACAATTTCATTATAAGTCATAAATATAATGAACTTGTAGGGGTTTTTGTTTTACTAAGGTAGCATAAATCTAAGACAACATTTAGGTATATGAAAGGTCGAGAAAACGAAAATGTTGTCTTAGATTTAGGTTACTTTCTTAATATAAGAATCGTTACAAATTCATTATATTTGTTTATAATTATAGGGTTACACTTTCTACAGTTTTACACCTATGCGCATAAGATTTTCAAAATCGATTATTTTTTGCTGACGACATAAATCGATTATTTTTTGCTGACGACATAAATCGATTATTATTGTTGCCACGCGTTCCATGAAGTGGCATATCATTCAGTAGGCACTTTGATATGAAATTAAGGTACCGCTTATTATTATTTTTTATTTTCATATTTAATCTGTCAAATATCAAGCCCCGTTGTGACCTATCCCCTTTTTCTAGCTAATCTCTTAACCGCAGATTTGACAAAGCAAAAATAGTCTAAAAAGCTAAAAAATGTTCAATTAAAATTATCCCCCTCTATTCAAATTATTCAAACATTGGTTTTAAAAACCTATAGAAAATCAAGATGCTTTTCGTAAATGTTCCGTCAGCACCATCCTTTTAAATTGCTAAAGTAAAACTTTTCGCATTGCCTCAAATTCAAAAAAACAAGGTATTATACTAGTAACAAGGTATTAGTAAAAGTAAAAGTGTAGCATTCTGTTTGGCTAAAGTATAATTTATTTTTTTTATAAAACTTTACTATAAGTTAGGAAACTAGGCTTTGCTGGATTTATTATGACAAGGGTAATTCTCTTTGAAGCAAGTGAGAAACCAAGTGCTGTGATACATTCTAAATAATTGAAGAATGCCAATTAATAACACAAAACAAAATAAATAACATGAAAGCAAAACGGCAACATGTTAGGTATAAGGAAGAGATATATATGTGACTTAGGATGGATTCGATATTAATACCATTCCAAGCTAAATATATATATGTACATATATATATATATATATATACATGTATACATATATACACACACACACACATACATATATATATATATATATATATATATATATATACTCACGGCAATAAAAATATGACATAATGGCTACATATTATCGTCCTATTTATAGCACAACGTTCAGCGTAATATTTTATATTAAAATCTACTTTTGCGCAGTGACCTATGATGTCCTAAATTTGTTAATTAATTTGGTAAATACAGGTAAATCGCGTGACAGTCCTATTAGTTATAGGGACTCAGGTTTGTAAAATTTTGAATAATATGATACCAATAATCTTTTTTAATCTTAAGATACATTTTTATCCAAAATGACGTTATGTCAAATACGACATTATTGCATTTAAAATTGTTTCTTCTTTCAGTCACTAGTATTATTTGCAACTTATAGTGTATGAATATATGTTATTATTGACATGTATGTTACATAAATGTCAGTAAAAACGGTATGTGTGTTACAAAAATATTGACAAAAATTACTTCCTTATGAGGAAGTTTTGTAATTATTGGGTTGTATCCCAAGAGTGTTTAGAATTGACATTTCCTTCGCAAATATATGCAAATAATAATACCAAATTTATTATATATCTTTGAATATTTTATAAGTATCCAGAAGATGTGAGACAAAATTAGCGGGATAGCAATACTTAGATATTCTTATCATGCTTCCTGATACAGTGCAAATGATGGAAGATCAAATTGAATTTTATCGTTTGTTTATGAAGCAGAATGATATTACTCGAGGATTGGAAATTCAATGAGAATGGAATGAAATGGGATAATAAATAAAACTGAAACATTATATTATTATCCTAATTTTATAGTTTGAATCGGCTTTATTATTATTAAAGTGAAAATTGAAAACTATGTTTAACAAAACTGAATGTGGTTTCGAAATTTATCGTATAATTTTTAGATCCCCTCGTAATCAGTTATTACGAAGAAAATGAGTTATGAATTGAAGTGTTGAAGTCATTCCGAATAAAAGAGTTTAGTTGAGTTTTTTTTTCGAAACCCTAAACTTTAAAACAATTTTCAATGCCCGTAAACTAATGAACTCCAGTCATATTTTTATATCGGCTTCAATATTTAATACACTGCGTAAGGTTTCCTTCGCTCGGAAAATACATATGGAAAAACATCAAAATAAATTGTATAACAAAAGTTTGAAAAGAAACGTCCCCAGAAATATTATTTAAATATGAAGGAAATAGACAATGTATTTAAAAAAAGACCTTTTGCTTTCGAAAACTAATTTACGGATCAATATTTCAAGACAGAGAAACCGATTTCCAGAATAAAATTCGTGAAAAATAGAAAAAATTATTATATTCTAATAAAATATTTGCCTATTTTGTATAAACTTGCTTTAATTATGCTGATTAATAAATTTTTAAAGCAAATTTCTTCCTTCAATCTTTAATATGTTTTCGAAAATTTTAGAAGAATCAGAATGAACCAACAGAAATAACCTTTTTGAGTTTAATTGCAAAAACACAAATAAGTTTTAGTTACATATTTTAAGTTTTTTTTTCAAAAAGCTATTTAACGATTTTTTTCACATTCGAAAAATTAGGATAAATTCAAAACGTTCGTTAGACTTATTTTCTCAAAAAAAAAAAAAAATGACTCAAAAGTTTAAGTCATTGAATTTCTTCCATAAGGTATAAATTTTTAAATAAAATAGTTTTTTTCTATCATCGTCATTTTTCTGCCATTGTATTTTGCTTGTTGTTCGTGATAAAGCGATGCTATCCCATTCACACCTACGTTGCACTCCCTCACCTATATATAATATAAAACAATTGTAAGAAGTTTAATTTTATCTATCTCTTTATATATAAGTATTTATTGAGTGTCGGCCTCTTCCTTTGCTTCGTGTTTTTCTATATTTAAAAGTATATGTAAATTTTCATCAAGTATATGTAAACCCTGCTAAAACTAGCATCTTCGTTTGTTTTATAAAAGCATAATATATAAATTTGATATAATCTCTTTGTTTACCAATGTGTTTTAAATTGTCATTGTAACTTAAATAAAACCAATAAAAATTTAGTGAAGAAATATTTCAATAAATTTAAGAGAAATTTAAAAAATTAAAACCGTAACAGAGAAAGAAATAACTAATATTACACTGATATACATAATTAATTCGAGCAATCAGTGACATAATTCGTACTTATTATAATTTTAAATGCTGTCGGATATTTGCTGCGTTCTTTTATTTGTTATGATATAACCACTTTTTAAACTTAATTGAAATAAAAGTTCTAAAGAATCTTTCTTATTTCCTTTCTGCTATTCATCTAACGATAAATTGCCGTTGTTGTAATATATTAATTTATTAAATATAAAGCAGGAAATATGTGTTAACTGACATGTTGCATAATATAACTAACAGTACTTGTATTGTGTGCACGGTTGTTAGGTCTATGATTATGTAAATATAAATTTATTTAATAGGAGTGTATTTAATTAAATGTAAAGAAACTAAACATATTTAAATGTCACATAATATATTTCACATAGTTTGTACGTGTAGGATTTGAAATCGTTACTTTGTAAATTTTCTGAAGTCATCCTTTTCAAAAAAATTATATAAAAGCGTAAAATATAATTATTAACATGTATATCTTAAAATCTTTGATTGTATTCAAACTAAGAAAAAGGTTTTTATTGCAAAGTTCAAATTCTGACAGACGAAAAAATATTGATAGTAATTCATTAAGATATTTTAGTACTTCTAAACAAAGTATTATATACAAACAATCTCTACGTTCAGATAAGCAAACATGTTTTGTGTAACTGGAAGTCATAAACAAGTTTTAGTGAACTGCATCTGCTGAACTTAAGTTACAATGATGAACATAAAAACTAAAACGAGAAACTCATTCAAAGTTCAAATCACATAACTTTCTTTTCTAGATTATTACACTGTTCTGACTTTTCTGATGCTATTCAATTATAACTGTATTTGTGCTTTAGGCAGTTTTGTAATAAAATTTAAGAATAATATAAAATTTAATAGAAATCATTTATAATATAAATAGATTAAATTAAAACTTCATTTATGTTTAATATTTTAGGTTAATTTAAGTCTGAGATTTCCTTGCCTTTATTTTTCGATATAAGTAATAATTCCATTATATAACTTAGATTTATATAATATTTGAGTTATGCACAAAGAAATTTGCCACCGACTGTGATTTGAGCAATGCCACGTCACAATTTACGCATATTAAATAATAATAAATGTTACATTATAACTAGTATTTTCAGGTCTATATAACGTACTAAAATATTACTATTAAAAATTTAAATGCCTTGAAAATTTTTGCATTTTTGGTTTTAAAAAATATTTCTGAATGGAGGCCGTATATTATAAATTAAATCAATGACTGACACAATCCGTATGTACTTATGTTCCTATTTAACATTTTGAATAAACCGAACGAGATAGACAAAAATAGACCTGGTATTTTAGAAATAAAACGTAATTAGGAAAAGTATTATTTCTTAGAATGTAAAAAAACAAACAATCCAGAGATTGACAATCTGGAGAGAGCAAAAAATTAAATGAAATTTGTAAAAATAATACAGAAGACAATAGCTATTTTCATAAACGCACGTACATTATATTTTTGATACGAAATAAAAACACAAATTAAAATCTACTTTCTAAAACTATTCCATAAAATTATTAGCCACAGCCATTGCCTAAAGAAATTAAAAATAAGCTCTTAACTGATACCAACGTTTGTTCTTTATTTTTAAAATAAACATCTTTGTGGAATGTGATTCGCAAAAAGCGAATCACATCTTTTTTCACAATCTTTTTTGAAAACTCTGCAGAGATGTTACAGATCACAATTTTTACTTAGTTTCACATTGCATGTTAAACAATTCCGCAGAAATGACACTTACAGACTATTATAAAAAATTAATTGACTTTTCTTAAAAATATGCAAAATTTCTCATTTCCTTGATTAGCGATTTAAACGAACTTTTTATGAAATTTACTTTTTAATTTTCTCTATACGACTATATAATTTTTTATTCTTAAAATATCTGCGTACAATACTGTGTGGATTTTTCGGTCTCACATTCAACCCAGATTCGAAGTACATTCAATTACTTATCTACACTCTAAAAATATAGTTTTGCCTGAAAATCGAACTACTTTGAATGAAAACTTCTTTATCTTCAAGTTGCAAGACATTGGAGTCAATTGGATTCAAAAACTAGTACTACATTAATATTTTCTAGGAATGTTTGAAAAACCTTATTCTTTATAGTTCTTCAATTGTAAGTTACTTAGTTCTATTTGGATTTCTTTCTTTAATCATACTAGGTCAACATTCGTCAAATTATGTTTTTATTTATGTTGATATGGTATTCGTCAAAGTACTTTTTGATTTACATTGATACAGTATGGTTTGGGAAAGAGAAGTACTTAACAGTCATTTATTTAATTTTTTTTATTTCTAGGATTCTATACCCTAAATTACAAAATTGAAGTCTTGTAGCATCACTTGCTTTTATGTCCGTCTGTTCTTATGTCTGCCAAACCCCTTTTTCACTGAAACGGCTTGAGATATCAAGTTGATATTAATACTGTATATGGAAAACTATAGCCTTAGATGTCTGTGAAAATTTCAAGTTTCCTGGTTTACGCAATAAAAATATGGGGCCTTTTAAAAGTATTTCTTCCTTATTTTTACCAAAGTCTTTCTAATGATCAATGTTTTTAGGGTACTTCCATTCAATCTTTAATTTTGAAGGTCATAATGAGATAGTACATATTAAAAGAAAAATCCGAAAATTAATGGTTTATGTGGATTTCTATATTTCCTGTTTTTAAATATACCTACAACTTAAAAAGGCTTTCGAGGTTAGGTTGTAGGTTCTGAAAAATTAAAATGATGTGAATAGTTTGGTCAAAGTTTTATGTTCAATTAAATGTTTATAAAGGACAAAATGTGTTCGGACCTATCATTGTGCGAGTGCTACACATGCTTGATAGTGTCTATCTTTATTAAAGATATTAAATTTTGTAGCAGCTGAGTTTTGATGTCATTTTTACTATGATTTTTAAAATCGTTTTTTTAAATTAATAGTCGAACTTGACTGAAACAGATTGCAAATGTCACAATATTCTGCTTAATGTATAATATCTCAAAGACAAAAGCAATAAACGATAACCGCTAAGAAAAATTAATAAATCAATTAGGCGAGTTTGGGGAGAAATTTGAATAAATTTTAGTAAATAATAAATTGTATGATAAAAATAAAATCATACAACCTGATATATAAAAGAAAATAAGATATATCATAAATTTTAATTATTTTATTGTGCAAGTTAAATTTGCAAAACACTTGTGAGATTTACTTGCAAATATCGCCAACGGAGAAGTTGTTGCGCTAATGTCCGTGAAGATTTATAGTTTCAACAGTAGGTTCTCAAGTTTAATTGAAATATTTCTATAAATTAAATTTCTTAGATTTAGTTTCTTGAAATATAATTTTATGTTTACAATTTGTCAGGTTAAAACAAGAAAATCATATAATTCAATTACATTCATTTATTTATCGATCTATCTCTTCCAACATTATATTTCCAAATGAGCAATAATTCCCCTCGAAATAATTTAAAATTTAAATAAGTCGGGTCGAAATGTACATAGCACTATTAACATCATTTTAAAGAGGGAGAGGAAAAGTGGATTGCTATTTATATTTTACTTTTCACACAATAACTCTTTATTCAATAACTCAATATACAAATAAGATAAAATATTAAAAAAAAAATTATTTCATGTTAATACTCTATGCACGATTAACTTGTTCACGAAAATGACTGAGACAGTATCCAATACTGTAATTATATTCTTCTGTCCGCACATATGTATTTATTTCTGTTTGGGCCCAATTTGTAAAATATTAAATTTGAAAATCGCCCTCAAAATTATCTCCTTGTAATTTTTCAAACACAGTTTTGAAATATATAAGCATATATATATAGTCTAGCAATATAATAATGTATAGAACATTTTTCAGTAGTTCTCTGACCCCAAAAGTATTTCATTAAATATCTTCCCGATTTATGTTTGTAATTTGTAATCGATACGTAACCTTAATATGTGCAATTTCTATCCGGAAAAAACTGACAGACGAATAACAAAATAACACTAATTTTCACAAGAATTGAAGACATTATTTTAAAATATTAATCTATATTCTAAATTTTCCATCCACGCCCAAATCACTAAAATGAATTTATTAGTGTTCCCCCGACGAAATAAGAAAAGAAATAAACATATATTTATATTTTAGAATTTTAAACTCTAAAAAAATATTAAGTGATATTGTATCAATAATAATTATATATATATATTTATATGTTTATAAATATATATATATATATATATATATATATATATATATATATATATATATATATATATATATCGGAATAGTACCTTTAAAATTTTATTATAGATATAGTTTGTTATAATTAGGATGCCGTTGTAGGGTCCCCAAATTTTATGGTATACAGAAAAACACCATAAAATACTTGGAATAACTATTATATATACTAATGAAACTATCTAAAAACAAGTCGTTACCGTGGGATGTCGGATTGATATCAGGGCATACGGCCTTTGATGGCGCAGCGCACCCCGGGGATTCGTGTTCCATTCTCGACCGTTGATGGAGCGGTGCTGGATTGGTGTTCTTGTTGATTTAAAAGATGGCTCTCATAGCTTTAAGTTCACGTATCTATAGACTTTATAAATTAAAGTACATAATTAAACTACATAAACAACATGTCGGAATCTTAAAATTTTTACCTTTAAAATTTTGATACATTTATAGTTTGTTCTAATTAGGATGCCGTGTTTACCCTAATTTTATAATATACAGAAGAAAAGCATGAAATACTCGGAAGAATTACTATATATACTAATGAAACTACCTAAAAACAAGTCGTCGCCCTGATATGTTGGATTGATCTCAGGGCATACGGCCTTCCACGGCGCAGCGCACCGCGGGAATCTGTGTTCGATTCTGGACCGGTGATCGAGCGGTGCTGGATTGGTGTTATTGTTGATTTAAAAGATGGCTTTCATAGTAGTAAGTCCACGTATCTATAAACTTTATAAATTAAACTACATAATTAAACTACATAAACCATATTAACATTAAGTATTGAACATGAGAAATCACGTTCAAATACTTCAATATTACCTCCATATGTACATGTTTATTTGTCTCGAAAAAAAGATTCGCCTATCTACTGTTTCTTTTGTATTAGTTATATATTCGTCTTCTCAAGATAGTAAGAGAAAAAATTCAGCCTTGTCTGCGAGAAAAATAAATGCGAAGGAAAAAAATAAATATTCCACAAGGAAAACCTATTTATTTTACCTTCATCACATGGTCAAACAGCATTTCCTGTTAGCCAAACTGACGTAGATATTAATTCACTGTTACGTAAAAAGTATCGAATAAGATGAAATTGTAACATATATAATATTGGAGTTGTTGGTTTAAACGTTGAGAGTATTGAAAATATAGAATTATTTAATTTTTTTACAATAATCACTTGTAAAATTTGTTTACAAAATTATACTTGCTCTTAATTCAAGCATACATTACGTTTTGTAATATGAAGACTATTTTTTTAATGAAAAGCAAACTTAAATATTTTGCCGTATATTATTAAGTATTTGCTACAGAAAGAGAAAAATTCTGCATCGACTTTAGAGAACATGGCGGATCTTAAAAAGCTACAGTCAGTCGAAATTATGAATACAAAAGTTATCTCTAATATTATAAATTGTATAATTCTAGCATAGCTTTTTACTTGCAATAATTTTCGAATAAAACTTTTGGTACTTGATGGAGTATCCAAATTTGTGTTATTTTTTATAATATATATTTTAATACAAATTATTTAAAAACTAATAATTTTTTTTAAAAAATCAATATTTTAATATATTGATTTTAATAATAACATAATGTTTTAATTAATCTTTCTTTGTTAAAAATGTATGAATCTATTCTTGAAATTCAAATGATCAAGTATGTTATGATATTATTATAATTTTAATTTAATAAATTATTTTTCAGTCTAATTTCATAATTTAATTTACGTTTATTAAAGTAGGTTTCCAATTTAGACATTTACGTTCTATTTCTTTAATGATAATTTTATTTGGCAGAGTTTAAACGAAAAGTATAAAATTTATGTTACTCAATGCTCATCGGGTCCATGAATACCATGAATTTTTTACAATTCCATGAAAGAGAAAAATTTGAAAATAAAGAGTTATCAGTCTTAAATATAATCTGACTGTATCATCGCTGCAAGGTAAATTTTAAGAGATAAAATATGACATAAAGGTAATAATAAGCAACCTGTAGTTATTAAAGTTAATAGTTAAGAAACACCAGCCAAAATTCTTCTACTTACCTTGGGTTGGGTTCAATTAATGAAGTTAAAGGCAGTGTAAGTCAGCTCTGCATATCAGATCTTACCCTTGGTAAAGTGAAAAAGATCGACAGCACTCGTAATCCTGGTTCATTGTTTAATGTTATGCAACCATAATTTTCTTCTACAGTCGGCTTTCCTTCTCCTAGCAACTTTTTCCATGATCATTGGTTTCAGGAGCTTGTATTTTGCATGCCTGAGAATATGTGCTAGACGTGCAAATTTCGTTATTTGAAGGATTACAAAATCTAGTGTTTCTGACTATCAGGTAGTAAGACTCATTAGTGACTTTTTATGTCCAATATGTAGACATAATTTGTCTGTAGAGCCACATTGCGAATATTTCTATAAGTTACCTGAGATCATCCTTAATGGTTCAGGGCTCGCATTCGGATAGAAGTATTGGCCAGAGGTGACACTGAAGAAGACATATTAGAATTGGAATTTTAAGGCTACAATTGCATAGTATCTTTTTTATTTTTGCAAAAGCTCTGTGGGAAAAATTAAGAAAGTAGGAATTAAAAAATTATATAATTTTTTTTCGAAAATCAGTTAAATACATAATCTAAAAAATATAAGAAATTGTCATCACTGATACTAAACAAAGTGATCCATGAAAATAAAAAGTTTGGATTAAATGTACACTGAGCACAAAAAAGTGATATCATCAGCTTGAAAAAAAAACAAAAAAGTTTGTTAATTTCTGATTTTTCATCGTAGCCACTTTTCAAAGTATTTTCACTCAAATTTTGATTAAATAGTATAAAATTACTAGCTCAGAAACATATAATTTCTCAAGTCTTCGTAAAGACAAATTAGAAAAATTGCTTGAAATATAATGCGTTTTTTGAAAAATTGTTATTCTTATATAATTTCTCTATAGTTGACCCTTTTTATAGGTAGTACTTTTTAGTCTAAACAACATATTCTAGTATACAAAAATGTTACTTAACGTTTAGCGTAATGCTTTCCAATGGGCAAAATTATTTCGACTAATTTGTTATATGTATTCTGGGAAAACAAACAATCACAAAATAAAAACATCATAAAAACATCAAAGGAGGAAATATGTAAATTAAAATTACATTTTTAAATTGAGAAAATAACAAAAATTAAGATTCTTAAACATTTTATTTAAATCGTTGATCAGGCACATAAGAAATCTTATATTCTTTGTAACGAGTTAGGTTATTTTTCATAATCATTTTAAATGCCATTTTTATAGAAGTCTATGAATCAGTAAGATGAAACAAAGTGCAAACCGTGACCCATTATATCTACCCTGCACAGATGTGACATACCAAGCCGCGAAACTCACAGGATTGACAGGCTTGTTGAAAAACGACACACAAAACTTAAAAAGACCAAAAAAGAGATTTATTATGATAACAACCGGACGATCGTAAATTTCCTATAATAATTTATTTTTAACTAATTTAGGCAATGCTTTTATGCAATGGCAATGCTTTTCTTCTGCTCAATATGTTGCACATTAAGCAAATAAAGCATTCCTTATTATTTCTTTAGTTGTTTATAAAAAGTTATTATTTATTTCCATTGTCATTTTGTTCATTATTAAATATTCTTGACATATTTATTAAAACTATAATACATGTTTGTGAAGGTAAAACACGTTTATGATGGTAATTTTTTCTTTTGTATTATGTTTACAAATAAATTTTATCTCGTATCCCTTTTTAATTGCAAATTACTGAATTGATTCCTGTCTTATATTACCAATTCTAACAGCTTTCTTAAACATATATTAATTCAATACCATCAGGTCCATTTTCGACTGCTTCCTTGTAGGTTTTTTTTAACGTTTATCTTTAAGAAAAAATAATAAAAAATAATAAAATATTTGAATAATAAATTAGTATTTTTTATCGGTTATAAAAGTAAACCACTCCAATTCGCCCATATTTTTGTAAAATATTTACCAATTAGGGATCAATTTAAACAGAATGACAGGATAAATACGTCAAATAATATCGTCGTTTCAGTACACCGTATATATAACGATTATTGGATGTAATTTCCCTGCAAAGCAAGAAAACTTTTAATTTCATTAAGTTCATACTTTCGTCCGTTCATATATCACAGCCTTACAGTGTTTATAGTTATAGACCTTTATAAACGAAATTTCATACGTATAAGCATCATATAATATAATATCAAAATATAAAATAAAAATGTTGGACTTGCTTCTCCATACTGTTTTCTTTCTCATATAAGTGTAATTAAAAAGGTAATATTACACAATATCGATTGAAATTTTAAAATCTTCATCATTTCGTTTTTAACAGCTAATTAAAATATCGATTATGAAAATTAATCTCTCCATTTTTGAGCTATGAGAAGTAATTTGCAAACAAATACAACGAATTTACCGGCAAAAGGACAATTATATTTCAGGCGACTAAAGGGTCACATATTGAAATTTGTACATTACGAAATTATTTTTTGCAGAGCGAAATAAAAAAAAATGTTAAAAGTATTAACAATATACAAGCAAATAAAAACTAATGGAAATAACTGTATGTTAAAAAACAATAATTTGCTTAAATCAAAATAAATTGTTAGCTTTCCCGTGACTTCATGATTTTGAATTTATTATTTTTAAAAACAGACCATCGTAATATAGATTGCGCTGGTCATCACTAATCAATTAAGTTGTAATATATATTCTGGAACAAGTTCTTATTTCCCGACATGAGGAATATAGCGAAAAAATACAATATTTAACATTCTTTTCACTCATTTAAGCGTTTTATTTGGTAAGACCCAAACAGCACACATCTCCACAGTCAAGCAAAATCAGCCAGTTCAATGGAGTGGTATTTTAACATCGGGTAATATATAATGGTGGTGTTTGCACAATGTATTTCACTAAAAACTTTCCGGCCAACATCATTTAATTGAGATTGGTTATTCCAGCTTTGATTTATCAGTTAATTCAGATTTTTCATAATAAAAGTGCCGATAATTGCTGTGATATTCAGTAACAAGTACGAAAAATACGATATGATATTTTTGAAAGAATCCATAATGACAATTTAAAACTTAGAAGTTAACGCAAAAGTCCATTTTACGATCTCATTGAATAATTATATTTGAAGAAATCTAGGAGGCAAAGCTAATATTTTTACAGATTAAATATCATTATTGAAATCTTTTCAATACTCAGTATTCGATAGCTAAGTTAATAAACTTCTTTATTGTTATTTGCAGTTCATTAATTTGAGTCAGTACCACCACCAAAACGCATAAATTAAATATAAAGGCAAAGTCAAGAATGTTAAATAACCTCTGTCTTTTTAATTAATGTAACAGGATTACCGTATTTTAGGAAGTAGATATAGAAAATTCGATTTGCATCAAAAAGAATTTTTAATAATTTTTCGTATATATTAATAAATCGAATTCACAAAATTGTATACTGAAAAGTAGTACTTTTATGTGTGAAATAATATATGCTAATAGTACAAGAAAGCAGACTTTATAGTGAAGTAAAAAGAAATTCTACATGTGATTTATCATTATGTAGTATTCTAGATATTGCAATCTCTAATTAAGCATATGGTCCTCCATTAGCAAGAGCAATGTATTACCAAAAATTATAAACAGTTCAGTCCAATCAAACTAAAGGGGATTTCTGAATATGCCCAATATTGATTCTAATACTGCGTTACATAAAAATGACATGAAAATTAACGCCTAATAAATGTTGTTGAAAACAATATTGTTAGTATGTTTAAGACAGTAAAAGATCATTTTAGTAATTTTCTTAAAATTTATAAATTGCCAATGTTTTTAAAAATGACATTTGAAAAAATTTTGCAAGTTTCCGATCAGCTTTGAAAATAAGGATCTCAATAAAATAAAAAGTAGAGTTTGGCGTATTAAACTAGGAAACTTTCAGAGAAAATTTAAAAGGTTGCACTAAAAAGTTAAGGGTATTTGCTTGATTATCCCAAAATTAAATATTGCGCTAAAAACATCCAAGCAAAAGGCCAGCAAATAGTTTAATTTTTCGGTATTCTTTCTTTAAAAATGTCATTAGTTGTAAATTTCGTTCCTATTCAGCACTTCGCCAAGGGTCCAATTATTTTCTTTAACTACCTAACTTATCTAATTTTTCAAAGAATTATATTGCAGTTACGTTATTAATAATTCAATAGTTTATAAAATTAAGCTTATATGAATAATTAATCATTATCTAAAATTTTAAATTTCCGTAAATTTCCACAAATATAGAATAACGACAATAATTATCCTTTAACATTCGACCTTTACTGCTGAGTAATAATTTATAATTTACGTAATTATTTAAAAAAAAAATGTTGCAATTGCATATTCAATAATTCCATATTATATTTCCTAAGCTCAATTTAATAATTAATTATACAAACTTTTCAGTTTTCGGAAGGTTCCAAAAATATTTTGTATATACAGAAAATAATTATACTTTGATACTAAATTTTTATTGCTGAGAAAGAAAATTACAGAATGCTATTCATATTGGGTACATTAATGGACTTTACCCGGATTTACGATTACGGTAGTGTAGAAAGATTTAATGTTGCTATTTTCATGATACCGAAAATTTCATAACCCTTATAATATTATTTAACCCTCTTCCAAAATGTCAAACATTAAAAAATTGTAACACCTATTACCGACATAGTAATATATGTGTGCTTGTAGATAATCACCATAAATAATAGAATTATAAAAACGTATACTGTTGGTAGTTTGAGCTATTTTAGGAAGCCGGAATATATATGAATTTCTTGTTCAATCAGAAATTTATCTTGATTCGAAAAAGTTCCAAAATTTCAGTGGAAATATTGAAATGTATGCATAGCATGTAGAATAAAATACTGACGCAATTTGAATATGGTGATATTGATATAACATTTCTAATACCAAATAAGGTAGTATTATAAACAAAACTTCCTGAATGTGAAATTCTATAAAGCGCCAGGTTAACTGACATTGATAATATAACCAGAAGCTATAGATTACGTAGTTATATATATATATATATATATATATATATATACATATAAAGATTAAAATTCTTGTCTTTCGCCTCTCAGCCTTAAAAGGTTCCCAGGAGGACAAACCATTTATTGTAAGTAGTGTAAATAAGATTCCATAACATCTATGGGCAATATTTTAATTTTACAAATTTTTATTTCATTATACATATTAATACAGGATACAGACAAAATTAATGTAGTTTTAATTTATTTATAAACATAAATTAATTTTAATATAAGGAAAAGTGTTAATAACATGAAAATATTACAATTCACAATTAAATGAAACTACGTGATGTAGTATTATTTCTACTTTCTTTAATTTCTTTACCACGACCTAGGTTTTGTTGTATTACAACATCTTCAGGTGGGATATTAGCAAAGCTTTGCCCATATCCCACTTGAAGATGTTGTAATAGAACGAAACCTAGGTCGTGGTAAAGAAATTAAAGAAAGTAGAAATAATACTACATCACGTAGTTTCATTTAATTATGAATAATGAGTTTCTACAAAATTAACAACAAATATATTCAACATATGAAAATATTAGTAAAATATAAAAACTCTTTAATCAGCCTAAAATAAAAATGTTGAGGAAAGAAATGTTTTCAAATAACTCAATGTAATATAATTTTTTTTCTATTTGAAATGAACGACTAGAATTTTGTGTGGTAAGAAATGTAACAAACAATTCATGACGTAAATCGGAAACATGTAATTGGAATATTTTTAACACGTATATGTGTTTTGGTTACGGTCGTAAACATAGTCATTTTTCATATGTTTATTTGCCAGAATATTACTAACAGTCCTAAAGTTAAAATATTTTAACTGATACTAAGAAGTGACTGTGTTAAAGAAACTGAAAGCTCAGAAGGATTTTCAAACGAAGACACGCTGTGGATATTTCACGCAATACTTTTACGGAAAAAATTATTTCAAAAGAGCGAAAATGGATCAAACCGAAATCTAAGGGCTCTTCAACATAATAATATACCGTGTTCAGTTACTTTCACATTATGACCAAATGACGTTTGTAATTTATATCCGCGTGGAATAAGATATTTGGTGAAAAAAATTCACAAGACATTTTAGATTGGACTTAATGTAAAAATTGAGTTGGCTTGAAAACTGGTTTCTCACTAAGATAATAATAAAAAAATTAGGCTAGATTGAATCACGTGTTATGTTTTGATGAACACAAAAACATAATAAGTGATCCGCAGTCAACTGAAGCAGCACACACACGCATGCACACGTTGCACGTGGAGTGGATATGAGGAATTTCTTTTTATATAAACTATATATATTTAGCGGAAAGTTCTACCGCACGATGTATTTGACTTGTATCTTGGGTTTTACATCCCCCACCTGAATGGTAACATATAGAAACCCTTGTTCCTCGGAACCATTAGTCTATAGTCTATAAAATATCGATAAATATTCACAAACACATAAGGTAATAGTAAACCGGAAGAAACACAAGGACAAACTCATATCTACATGGAGATAAATATAATGATAAGATATATAAAACTTTACTTACAGAAAGAAAATCTTTGAAAACACTTGGTGACTTCACAAACATATTGTTATTAAACTTATTATAAATTACGATACAAAAATAATCAAAATGTACGAACATTTTCAGAATAAATTGAAGGACATGAAAATTGCCGCAATGCAGGTCTTACTAAATAAATTAACCAGTCAAGTTCCTCAGAGATTATTTAAATTGAAAGTCGATGTATGTGATCGACGTATTTATTATTGATGAAATTATTTGCAAGATTTTTAGTTATAGATTTTCCATATTTTATTTATTACATATTATGCTTAATCATAACGTAACATCATTCGTATAAAATTACATTTCTATGTTAAAAGGTAGCCCATGACTAATATTTTTTAAAATAATAAAATGTGTCATTTTTACAGCTTTAAGTTTTTGTGAAATTTAACATAGGTTAGGAATATGCGTCCTATTGCCGTTTACATTTTTTATTTTTTGTAATCTTACTATTTATTGAACTCACATTTATATGTAGTCCACATATTTGTGTTTATTTCTTGAATGACTGTCAGTACCACTGTTTGTATTTTACGTTAAATTAAAAATACGTTTTATCAGATAATAGTGCCTCACGATTGCGTACCTTTGTCGGAAGACAGAGCATTCAAAAGATTGGTATCAAATTACTCGTTATGTTTTAAAAGCGACTCGAGTTTAATAAAATGTAATGTTGTCACAAATAAATATGCTTAAATACTTGGTATATTTAATTAAATTTTAAAGAATTTCAATGTAAATTTCTCATCAAAATATCGATGAACGTTTGTATAAATTGAATGACTTAGGCTTGATTTTTTTGAAACGGGTCTGAAATAAATATCTTATGAAAAATTTTCGTTTAAATGCTGAATTATCAATTAATATTAATGTTTTTTAACAAAATTATTGTTGTAATATTGATAATCATTGACAAGATTTTATATTAAAATTTTGTAATCAATGATTATGAACATTATAAAAATAATTTTATTAAAAAACTTTAATGAACAGTAAAATAAAAAAGAAAAATCTTACATACTATTACACATACAAAAACGAGATATGGTTAGGGAATTCTATTCATTGCGTATCGGACACGCGTTAGCATAGATCTATCTACCTGGCATTTGTTCTTAGATACATTAAAGTTTCAGGCTTGCCGAAAAACGAGTGACAGATTCTAAACGTATACTTTATGTGACTGAATTAATAACATGTAAATTAAACAAGTCATATGCAACCATATGACATTCATATTAGCTTAATATGATATTTCTATGTAGCCTATTATATGCAATAATATTGTTTTAAACATCTCTTCAATTTAGTAGCATATGTTTTCGAAATAACCTTTACTACATGATAAATCACGTTATCATGGTTTTTTTTAATTGTTGATACACATTATTAAAAAGATATAGACACTCCGAAAACTCTTAGGAGACCTACATCTCGCAAAGGACGCGTTGCACAAAAATATGTTCAGTATTTACATTTTCAATGGCATTTTGAAGATCAGTGTCATACATACAGCCCTAGCCTACTATACTACGTATTTGTCCTTAAATGCTATTTTCCCCATATCGCTCTATTTTTTTTTCAAAAATATTAAGAGATTCATTACAAGAATAATTCATCCACATCGCATTTTTTTCCTCGCCATTAACCGTTAATTCTACATGAATATTCCAGGAAAGCTTTACGTCAACTACGACCGGATGTTGAGTCGTACTCCGCAATTTATTTCTCTCATTTTCACTGTTACCGGAACTGCAGTCCGCCTGCAAATTGCGGGTTTAAATTTTCCACGTTTTGCAGTTAGAGGCATGTGCACACGATATGTATTGTTTAATAATATTCTTTATTATACGTACGGCAAGGCTCTCTCTGATGAGCTTGTTAACTACGTGTGAGAATTCTTATGGAAATAAGATTCACACGAGATAAGAAAATAGGTTTTTGGCTCGTAACTGGAGTGTAAATTTCAACAATTTACCCTGATGGAATAAATAAAAAATATTTATTTTTTATTAAATTGATACAAAGGCAGTCCACCTATGAAAAACACATTTGATTGAGTCTTAAGTAAGGTGAAACATATTTCATGTGTAAGTAATTTAAAAAATGAAGTTTTCTTTTCGACTGCATTTTTTGTACATGTTCTCTGCATTTTGTAAGTTTGTCTGTTCGAAGTATCTATTAATTTTCCATCGTAATGAGATGGTGCATGTTAACAATATACGGGCGCTGGAATTGATTGTTGAACCACTCAGCAATAATACTTTTTTTTTTCTCAGAATCGTCACGTTTTCTATTTTGTTTTAGTTAAAAAAAATATTGAATATATTTGGCGTTAATTTTGTAGAAATTCATTATTCACAATTAAATAAAACTACGTGATGTAGTATTATTTCTACTTTCTTTAATTTCGTTACCACGACCTAGGTTTCGTTGTATTACAACATCTTCAGGTGGGATATTAGCAAATATCTTCAGGTGGGATATCAGCAAATGTCTTTGCTAATATCCTACCTGAAGATGTTGTAATACAACGAAATCTGGGTCGTGGTAAAGAAATTAAAGAAAGTAGAAATAATACTACATCACGTAGTTTCATTTAATTGTTAAAAAAATATATAGTTTTTATATAATAATGTAGATTTATATGTATTATAATTTATTAATGTTGTAAAGAATTTTCTAAACAGATATGGAAATAATGTGACTACTAAATGACAGTGCGGTAAAATGACAGAAACACATAAAGCTGATAGCCAGGCGGCTATATTTTCAGTTAATATACGAGGAGGAGTATACAATACTGAGTCCCTGTAGGAAAAATATTCTAGAGTTTAAACTTTCAACGAAGTTTAATGGTTATTTTTTTATGAAATTATAATTAAACCTTTGTTTAATCTCTGTGGATGGTTTAACTTTTGTTTGATTTTATGGGCCTAAGAATGAACGTTACGTTTTCGTTTTAGGTTTTTTCCAAACAGTGAAACAAAAGTTTATCTGCCATCTGGACTCTTTACTAAACGTTACATGTCGCCAAACTGATAAAAGGCGCCATTTACATAGAATGTTTAATTATTATATACAAAACTAAGTTTCATTACTTTATATAAAAATAAGTTGTTTGTCGAAAATCGTAAACATTTATTTGCAGACAATACGAAAATGTTACTTTCCGACTCTACGCATTTATATTGTAACGCCACTTTCTGTCCCGATATATTTATATTTGTATGTTTACTTAATACGAATTGCGATACGGTTCATATTACTGCGCGATAAATAGTTTCAAGGTGTTTTTGTTAGCGTGGTAATTATCTGTTATTGCTACGAGTACTAGTTTCTGTAACTGTATCTCTTTCGCAACGACCATTTCTATTTTAATTATCTAAAATAAGATTTAATACGAGTTTATTTTTCAATTTTGTAAGGATACTTATGAGCTAAAATTAAGAAGTTAAAATTATCATCAAATCAAATCTTATTTTCATGAAGAGTAATAAATTATATTTATTTGCGATTAGCATAGTTGAACGCTGAAATATGACATTCATTTTTTAATCACTTTATCAAATGGAATACTGAATACTAAATGTGAAATTATTTAAAATATACAATGGCTAATATTTTAAAGAAGCTGAATGCTATGATCGAATAAAATTGTCTTCCGGATATGACAAATCGATAAATGATCATTCACAATGAGCTTAATTTTTAAGTCTAGTTTTTAAGCAGTTATTTGCAAATGTCAAAAATATTTTCATATGGTAAATTACTTGATAAAAAAAGTTTGATAACTAAAAGAAATCAATGAAATATCTCGATTAAGATAGGTATTACCAAATTACATTTTTGTCTGAGATACTGATATCCAATAAAGTTTATTTAAAAAAAATTACTTCTACTAAAAAAATTAATTCTGCAACTATAATGAGGTGTTGCAACTTGGAAATAGTAATAATTTAGAAAAACATAAATGTGCCTTTTTCTTCTCTTTTCTCATTTATTGAAATTGCCCAGAGAGTAAATGGACGTTGTGTAATGTTTTCAGATCATTTTTGACGTTGGTTACTTTTGGTGATCAAACGAAATAATTAAATACAATACTTTTTTGATACTTTGCCTGATATGATTACACAATATCCTACTGAATATAACGAACATTCATAAGCATTCGAATAATCTTTATGATTTATAGAAAACTTCACGTCCAGCTTGATTCTGAAAGGTTAATTATATTTAACCACTCCACCCGTTTTGAAAAAAAAAACCGTCAAGTTTATTTTTATATAATTTGAAAAAAACTACATTAGAACCGCATTACTTTCACTATTACAAAGTACAATACAATCATTACTACTAAGTAGAAAATTTCTCAAACGTTTGTATTTTCATTTATCAGAAAATTGCAATCTCAAAATTATTAAACCTCTTTCAGAAAACCAGTTATTAAAAAAAGGTTGTGAGACGAAGATATTTTTTTATTTAAATGCATTAATTTGTTAAATATCTAAAAGATAATATGCATCATACATGTTAGTACGCTTACACAAATGCACGCATATATTTCTGTAACGCATGAACGAGAAAAATATATTTAATGTAAATGTGACGGATAGCAACAGTATGGCACAACATAAGGACGGCAACAACATGGCAGTACGGCAGGGCAGCTAGGTGCCGGCAAAGCGGTGTCCTATTTTTAAGGAACTAACGAGCGGATCATATACATCGTTCTAAATATATTCAATACACACATAATATTTAGAGCAATTTACATGATCTTTCTGAATGTGATTTCATGACACGGTAAATTACAAAGAGTGTATCTGTTATAGTTAAGGCGTAAATACAAATAAAGAGTCAGAAGTGACTATTGGACCTACCTGATTTTGAAAATATAATATTATACAATATGAGAAGATAATAAACGATTAGGGAAAGATTTTAAACTTCCATTAGTTTACATGAGAGAAACTACATTTAGTGAACCTGAAACTGTAATTAGGAAAGATGTTTCTTTCACTAATTGAATTATTATAACAATACCCTAAATAATTTATATACGTTTATACAAATTACGTGATATAAAGTTGGGGTAATTGTATTGAATTTTGCTTCAAACTACGTCCACCGTATGCCCACGCACGTATACTACTAAGTTTATATAATTACCTATGACGGTACCTATGTTTATCAACTTCCACCATGACTGTACCATTCCGTTTCCGTTCAAAGTGAAAACGCTCAATTTGTTCATTTTCCAATATTAAAAAAAATGAAAGTGATTGTTTTGAGACAAATAATGTACAAATTGAAAACAATTGGTGAAAATTTTACATTGAGATCGTGAATGTTGAATATGAAAATCTTTAACTTGTATGTGTGAATTGTATATATCGTTAGACACTATTGGAACATATGTACAATGTAACTGAAGAATTTATTTTAGTACACTTGTGCATAATTAATAATTTATGGAGATTTTTTATCAAATATTTTACCATATGGATATGTCCCACTCCTTTATTTTCTTGATTTGCATGGTAAATGGTATATATATATATATATATATATATATATATATACATATAGATTTATACACTTTAATCGTATAAATAATTTAAATATACTCGTGTACGATTTTTTGTAAATGAACTAAATGTGCCGTATATGAAGTTGCTTATGTGGGTAGGAATTAATTAGATGTTTTGTTAGTAATTTATTTATTTAATTATTTATAAAATCGTACATACAAATCTAGATTCCGCTAGTAAGGGTTTATAAGCCAAAAAACTGTAAAGCGAACTTTTTAAATTTGTATTAACTCACTAAGAGAACAACTGGGCATTAATTGCAAGGAAGATAGTTATTTATTTTTTGCGCCATATTTTCATTCCCAAATGGTGATATTTTAAACACATTTGTAGCAAAATATAGCAAAAATGACGTAAAAACTGGTAGAGATTTTTTGACATCTTACGATACTGAATCTTTTAATTAATTTCAATGATAATTACTAAACTTTTCAAACGAAACCTGCTTGTTTTTGCACATTTTTTCCGTAGATGCTGCTAACGTTTGTAATATTTATAAAATCAGTAGTGACATTAAAAATGTGTTTAATATGCTTATATTCCACTCTGCAGCCAAAACTACAAATCGTAGACAAATAGAATTTGTGCGTGGTAGTAGCCACAACCCTCCCACTGAGAAATATGGTGGTTGCGCGTCGATAATTATAAGGCTGTGGAAGATATGGGGGCACAAAATAGTCGACCTCAAAAATGTATGACTTCCAATATAAAACTTCCAGTTTTTTCTAGGAAGATTGAGAAATTTGAAGAAATTTCTACAAAATTTTGGAACTTTGTCGAATTCTCACATATATTCATTGTCCTCACCCTTTTTCTTTACCCCCGCAGCCCACATTTTCTCATCTATTTTAATATTTACAATGTATTATACAGTTTTTTTTCATTAGTTTATGACCAATTAATTTTTTTTTAATGATAAACAATTTTATTATGAATAACTTTTTTCACTCCAATTATGTGCAAATAATTTTATTTTCTCTACTTTTATTGAATTATTATGTGAAGAAAATATCTTAATTTTAAAGTTCGTGAATATTCTAAATTATTCAGAATGGTCTAAAGTGAACTGGGACGGAAGGTTAAAAATGTTTTAGAATTTTTTATATAGTCCCAAAGATCATTCATATCCGTTTCGCTGAGTTTTTATTTATATCTAATACATTTTTTTTGTATAAAAACATGTCTAAAAGAACTACTCTTTTTTTATTACTTTCATGTTTTGTACAAAAATGTCTTACAAACTAAGTATACATCCATACATATATGTATATATATATATATATATATATATGTATATATATATATATATATATATATAATTATTTTTATTTTATAATTTTATATAATTATTTTATAATTTTATATATATATATATATACATATATATATATATATATATATATAGAAGATATTTCGTGGAAAAAATTATTAAGTATTAAAATTTAGTTTGTTTATAAAAATTTCTTGTTTTTGTTACAAAATTATCATAATTTTTCCACTTCTTTATTTCAAAATATTATACAACAGTAAATAAAACGGAAAAGCTTGTTTGTTTACTTGTACGCGATAAAATCTCTAACAACATGTTCAATTTCAAAAATTATATTTGTATTAAGTGGTGTTTATTTTGAGGAAGATTATATAAATGGTAAAGTTACATGTATATACATAAAGATATAGATCTTATCATCATGCTACAAGTTATGGAGACCCAGAAAAGTATTAAAAAATTCAACGAAAATGTGGGAACACTTCTTGAACCGTGCAAGGATGGAAGAGAGAAAGAGAGAGGCATATTTCTTCGTTTCATTTATCGTTTATAACTTTTTATATTTTACAATTTTTATAGCTGGTAAAAAAGATAGCGCCATGGAAACTACATAAAGTTTATATACTCGTAGTGATGAGATTAAATGCTGGAAGGATAGCTAGGTGAAGTTTTGTTATTATGAGTTAAATTACCACTATATCATAATTACAAAAGAAATAATGTAAAATAATGGAAAATTTGTTAATATATTGCTGCTAAAGTGTTATTTATATAGTGACTGATACCAATATATAAATATAAAGAAGATCAAGCCAAGTAATGGTGAGCTTTCCCTGTTTTCATATTCATCAAAACTTAATGAAAAGCTTATTACGCCACTAGGGCACGGAGTATTTAATCTCAAGCGTTGAAATCGTAGTAACGTCTACATTTAATTTTTCACTAGCCTACATTATAATTTGCCATCGATTGGTGAGCTTAATAAAAGACTTAAATTTAAGATGGAGTTATGGGCAAAGTACCTGAAAGAACCTTATGGTATTTTTCTGGTTTATAGAAATCACGTATCCGAATTGAGTTTAATTTTACGATTATACTATAGTAAGCTGGAAAGTAAAATGACTTCAGCATTTTCCTGAAAAATCAGTTTGCTTTTTAAACGAATTTTAACATTAAAAAAAACACATTTCCATGGCTTGTGCTATTAAAATCTTAAATTCACATAGAAGTAGGAAAAGAAGATATATAGAATGCATGTAGCGATCACATAGTTATAGTTAGATTTATGAATATTCTAGATAACTATGTGAAACCGTTATCTATCACTCAGGTTGTATTTAGAATAAACGTCGCTCGATCAACATATGGCTATGGTGTGGCTATCGCTCCAAATTTAATTGCAAACAATATTCGAATTAGGCATGCGAATTAACAATAAATGCTTTATATAACATTTTAACCACTACACATATTCTGTACAGACTTAGATACTCGTAATTTTTTGGAGGCACAGTATTTCTATTAAACTGTTAATAAATTTAAATCCTTCTCAGCATAAATGTATTATATATTATATCTTTTACAATCGTAAAAACATGACAAAAATTGCAATTATTCACACCGTGTAAATAATTAATAAATATTTCCTATTAAATCATTTCCAGATAGAATAATTACACATTAAAAAAAAAATGTTTGCAGGGTATTTAAGACACTTGTAGGAAGTTTCTATGCAACTTTTACAGACCCATATATATGTCACAAATCAATAGACTATTACTAATAAACTAGTGGATTTATCTTAACTTCGTTGGATATCCTAATATTATAAATACTTTCACCTATTCGAAATCAGTGGTTTAGCTTGTAGGAATGGAGACACGTAACTCAAAAAAAAAATTTTAAATAAAAGTGTTCCTGTATCTGCAAGTGTTCATTTCACAATTCTAATATTTTTGAAAGTCCTATTTAATGATACCCTACACACTGGTGTAAAAGAAAAGTAATTACTTCTACCGTTACACGTAGGAAAGATGACCTAACAATTTTTTTTAAAATTTATTTCATAACTTTGAAGTAATTATGAATATTTAGAATCATACCGAATTTCAGCTTTATGGTACTAATACCCAGCGAGTAAAACGGTTTTCACATAAAAATCGACAGACAGATAGATGGACATAGCGATATTATAAGAGTTTTTAATTTGGTTATCGGTAGCCTTTAACGTTCTTTCCTATTTAAGACCAAAATTTTAAAGAAGTATGCTGATACAGATAAGGAAACAGTGTTTATAGTAAAATAATAAAACTGGTGAATGTATAACTATTTTCTTGTCCTGAAGTCATTAGACATATTTTTTTATACAGCTAAAAGACTGACGGTGAGGCAAAAACTTTGGAGCATTTTATTAAGCAATATCGTCGTGATCACACTCAGAGTTTTTAAATTGTGAGTAGACGAGATTTATATTTCTAGAAAAGAAAGTATCAAGGATGCGCTCAAGGTCTTTCAGTGACATTTACAAATATTAAATTTTTCATTCATAATTGAAAACCTTATTATAATGATAGAACGAAGCTGGTGAACACTTTCATTTCTTCTCATGAAATGTTCAAATATGTTTTTTTCCTAGCTTTATGGCAAAAAGGGAGCTATATATATATATATTTATATATATATATATATATATATATATATATATATATATATATTTACATATATATATATATATATATATATATATATGTACGAAGATGAGTGCAAGATGTAGGCGTAATGACAGAGTCAAGTATTGATGCCAAAGATTCAAAGAAAGAAATTTTTATTTCCACTAGAAATATTATCATACGCAATATTATATTTATAAAAATAAAAAAATGTTGATACATATCCTAGATTAAATTTACGTTATCAGCCAGAATTACTCTTTTGCTCTCATATTATGATAGAAAAACAATTTCATACTTCGAAAAAATAGCGGAAATATTCTGGTTGCGTATCCTAGGAATTAACACTGATGAATTGGATTGGATGGTTTGTTAGTCGCCTACATAATATTCAACATTACATCAGAAAATATATTATGTAAGTATAATTGACATTATGTTAATTTAAACGAAATCAGTATGTTCAATTCACATAGAATGAAAACACGTTATTGATCAAATATTTCATAGTAATGGATTGGTTCATAGAATTTTCACCTCATTTTTTCTGTAATGTACAGTACACTGAAATTTTGCTTTAATTCTTGTAAAAAAATTAGGAAACTAGAAAATTTAGTTTAATATCCGTTTTTTATGGTGATAGGGTACATTAAAAGTATAATTAATGTTTGTGAACATTTAAATACAAATTAGCAAACACATATTTGCAATAGCTTTGTGATATTGCAAACACCTAAGCAAAAATATTTTAAAACCCAAAATAAACGTGTTATAAACCCACTTAAAATTGACATGATAATAATTAGTACCTTTTACTATAATGACTTAAATTAAGAATATTTCTTCAATTTTTGTTTGCAATTTTGCGGCAATAAAAATGTCCTAAAAAGTCGATAACTATGGATTCATTATTATCATCAGCCTGCAACTATCTACTGCTAGACACATGCATTTTCAAAGCTTGCTGTCACGTATGCAAAAGGAAGGAATCCTTTCCACATCAAACTACTTTCCCGTCGGCTTTTTAGGCCATCAGTCTATATACGCGCACTCCGTTTCGAGATTCATGGTCTCTAATCAAGAATTCGTCGACTCCTTGAGTTAATTCGACTACTTGTGTCCTCCGCCGGACTTCCTGTGGATTCAAAATGGATGTATTTTATTGTATATTATATTCTGGATTTAATACGGCATACCTTTATTTTAAATGCATCCACAAATAGCTTATGATTTCATTCTATTATAAAACTCTAGTTAGCCTGACTCTTTTATATGTACGTTGAAATTGTCGTTGGAAAACCTATGTATATGAGTATAAATGGGTATGTACACACACACACACACACACACACACATATATATATATATATATATATATATATATATTTCAATTTTAGTACTTGGCAGGAGTGCAAGCAACTCTATATGAGAAAGTAGCGTGTAATAAATCTCATTACATCATATGTATAGTATCGATACAAAATAATTAAAAATAAATATGAAAGATTAAAACTAAACTACAAGTTATAAAATTAATTATGTTTTTCACAATATTCAACAAAAAAACAAGTGGTTGTGATGATTTGATGGAACTCAAAGTCTCGTAGTCTCCAAAAATTTAAAAGATTTATAATAATTTTGGAAACAATAATTTATAATTACTTTTTATATATTTTAATCAGCTAAACGTGAATTTTAAGTAGTTTGGTTAGATATTGAGGTCATATATTTCAATTAATTTTTTTCGTATAAGTCTCTTTAGAAGTCAAGTTTATTCTATATTTTCACTGCTTTTACGACCAAAAAAAACTCCTGAAAAATTCATAATAATTGTACGCGTACTAAATGTATGATAAGTTTATGGGCGACTAACTATATAACCAGTTTATGGGCGACTAACCATATCAATACACATAGAAAATATGTGTATATTAGTAAAGTTATGAGTAATATCATCTAAGAGTAAGGGTATGAATGTTAATACATTCGGGTTTATCCACTCATATGAGTTTATGAGGACAAATGATATAATGAAAATTTGTTGAAATTTTATGATAAGCAATACTTAAATTTGTAAGCTTCCTCATTTTGTACTCTATAACTGGAAAAATATAATATTAGCCGAAGATAAACTTTTTTGAAGTGCGGTATTATCTGGTTTATGTTATAAAATTCATCGATACAACTTAGCTTATTTAAGCATATAAGTCTATGTCGAGCGGTCGAGAACAAAGTCAGTCAAAACTTTCATCAAAATAAAGTAACGCATAAATTATGATAATAAAAAATAACTTAAACACTAACTTTATATAAAATCAATGGGTACCATCTATGAACCGATATTAATTTCTACGTTTATTCAATTCCGGTATACTTCAGTTTTACTTTTAGTTTCATTTCAGTTTTAGTAGAATATTTTTTCCAAATTTTGGTGGCATAACTTAACGGAAGAATGGATATTTGAACTCAGAAAAATTATTATTTTTCTAGTTCTACTGAGCAATAGTAAATAAAAAAATTCATGTTCAATCGGACCTTCTTTTCAAATTGTATAAGTATTTGAAAGCGTACATATGTACGTAGATATAATCCTAAAAATCTCAAAAATGTATAAACATACAAACTCGTAGAAAAACGTGACTTGTATATGACATATCTAACATTGACATATCTAACATTTTCTTTGAAAATACTTTTCTATCCTTACTTCGATTTACCTTTTCTTATAATAAAGAAATGGCTATATTATTACAAAGAAACAAGAAAAGTAAGGTACAGGAAAATTAATTATTTATATTATTTTGAATCAGATTTATCGAAAGACAGTTCAGAAAACCTTCACCTAACGATAACGTTCTTTAATGGAATCGAATATCCTCAGAATATAGGGAAAAGTTTCACATGCACCACAATTGTCAAGCTTTCGTTGACATGAAAGTATGCATATAGTAAGCGACCCAATATTACTTTTAATTTCTTGATTATTATAATTATGACCTGTTTTGGGTCATATTTTTATCCACATTGTTCATTTCTCACGTTTATCATACTAATTTCTATTGTATTCTATTTAATTATGCCGTTCTGTTAAATAATTCAATTATCTAGTAAATTTCTTTCCTTGTTTGCATATTTTACACTACTTTTATTAGCTGGTATTTTCACCGACGGCACATGGAATCTCCTAATATTTCCATGGGAAGCGCCAGTATAACTTCCACTACGAGGATTCCGTATATATTTATTCATTTATAGGCATATAATGGTACGTATTATTCCTATTAAACTATTTAAAAAAATTTATTTTTTGGAATAAAAATTTATTGCTTAAACTATATATCACAAAAGCACATTTAAAAAAAATTATGTGTTATAATTATAAAGTAACTATTTTTGATATATTCGATTTTTTACGATTTCGATTTTTTCCTTTCTTGTGCTGCGATATCTTACTTCTTGCTAAATTTCATGATTCTAGGCCAACGGGAAGTACCCTATAGATTTTGATTTATTTACGATTGCGGAAAGTTGGCAAAGTTAACACATGCGGCAAAGTCAAAATATATGGCGTAAATGGCCGTATTTCTAGGGTTATTTTTGATTTCGTATATTTAGAAGCTTGATTTGTTATAAAATTCCAGGAGACCGTAGACCTCGGTATTTTACATTAATTTCAACTTGATACCTCTAAGTGTTCCTGAGAAAAGGGTCTTCTTAGACCGACAGATGGACAACGAAGTGATCCCATAAGGTTTCCTTTGGCCATACGGAACCCTAAAAAAGATCAAATATGGGGTGACCTAGAGTTTCTTACGAGTATATTAAGTAGAGTACTTTTGTTTTCAACAAGACTCAGGAGGAAATAACAATAGCTAAGTATTACAAATAATTATCTGCTAATTATAGACAAGCACGTGAAGTAAACGTTCTCCCGTATGTGGTTGCTTCATTGGCCTTCCTTGCTTTATCCTATGACCTTTTTCATATACTGCCTCAAACTGTCAAACGTATTTGTTTTTATAGTCGTTTTCTAGTATTTTCTAATATACTTTACCTTTATTTTTTTACTAGCATAAAATAGATATTCCAATGAATATATTGTAGTTTGCGGATAATCAAAAATTAAAAATTAAAAATGTGGATAGTCCAATTCTTCATTAGATGGAATGAATGTCATTGTCGCTGAGAATAAACCTCAACTCATGGTGCAAAATTTTAAGTATAGACACACAAATATACAAATTATATGACAGCAGAACTGATCTAGCAACACATTGAAGATATTTCAGAAAAAATAATTTGTATAATTATATATAATAATTTGTATATTTGTATATAATAATTTTTTTTTTTTGAATTTTTGTCTGTATGTTCATTTATCTGGTTTCTGTGCTTGCTTAAACAAGCATTACGTAAAAACTACTGATTCGATTCATATGTAGTTTCGTAAAAAACACAGGGGTTGACTCAAACTAACATTTAGTTTTATTTCATCAGAATCGTCTTCTCTATAAGAAAGTAGGCACATTTAAAAATTTCAAAAATTTGTTTACTGTGTCCAGCTACTCAAAAGTTTACTATTTACGCAAATGTATAAGTGTCTTTTATATATTAAATCCATTTGTACTAAACACTAAATATAGGTAGACATATTTTAAAACGCGTAATTAAATTTTCTACTTACATTGATATACATTGGCAAAACGTGCCCGGCCAGAGGTGAAATAAGGATGGTTAAGTAATCAAATTAAATGCAGGCAAACATACGAGGGCAAATATCGTTATTGGTCTTTTTTTGCACATAACATTTTTCGATCTTCTTTATATTCGTTGTCAATAGTTATAATTTAATTACTGAATTAAGTTGATTATTAAATTGTATAAATTTCGTTTACATATATTTTATTTTCCGCACACCTAATAAAACTGCAGAATTAACGTTTTTGAATATGGAAAAGATATTTAATACGTAAAAACAGATAAATTCTAGAAAAAAATTATTTAATGGAGAAGTAACAGAATAGAAATATACTGTTTTTAATTTTTTTTGTTTCTTGGTCTTTTTATTTGTTAACTAAAAGACTTTTGACGAAATTTTCCCTGGTAGATTCTATTGAGTGTGGGTACAAAGATATAAAGAAGACAAATATTTTTGTCACAATAGATCAACTGAAAAGAAAATATGAGTAGCTGGTAATTTATTTGCTGCTGTTGCACTTTATTTGAACTTCAATGTAAAGCGAAAAAAAATTTTTTTTTAAGTAATTATACTTAAAAAAATATATGGCTTTATTATTATTTTTATAATAGATGGTGTAAGGTGTTTTAATCTCAGATTTAACTTGATAATATTTTCTGAAGTTCTATGCAAACGAAGTCGTGGGCGGCTGGTATTTAATAGAACAGTAAAGATGAAATATAATTGTTTGTACTATATATAAAAAATGTGATTTCCGGAATACTTTTCTTCCATTTGTCTGTTTGACGGTGCATCATATAAAACTACACAGAAAACTGTGAAAGGGTTTTTACTGTTGCATTTTTTAAAGCCAAGCGTACAAGGTATCAGACATTTTTATCTTCTGTTTATCTCATGTGATTGTCTTCCGTCTATCTCTTATTTTTTAAATTTATGTACAATACATGATGATTTTAAAACGGTGTTTTTTATAAATTTCTTATTAAGATACATTTAAAATTAGAAATAAGGTAGTTCTAGAGATATTATTGAAAATGTCCACAAAAATAAATTCACCCCTCTCCTCTTACCTTCAAAACTGCTAGTCAAAACTATTCAGAAACGGGTTTACTAGCAGTTTACCATATGTTAACCGGTAAACGAATGATTCTAAATTTTATAGATTTATGAGAAACTCAAAATAGTTTATGCACATAAAAGTTGTACTAGGCAATAATTTACTACATGGAAATAATATTAACACTTGTAAATATTTAATAAAAATACCCTCAAATGTTCACACCGGGGACAAAATGTATAGAGCCCTCGTAATGGGAGTTCTACTCGCAATGAAAAAGTTTAATTTTTTGTAAAGTATTCCAAAGATTTGTGTTATCTGATATTCACAAAATTTTTTTAAAACATTGATCATATTAAAAAAGAATTATATTTCTTTTGATCCCTATGTTTTTTTTATTATACTGCTTAAAAGTCAACTTTTGCAAAGGTATGTGCTACACCTCTACCCTCCCACTGGAAATAAATTTATAAATTTTCATATTTAATTAAAATATCAGATATGTGAAAAATGTATTTTGTGCTTTTGAGAGTAAAGACATTCTACATACAAACACCAAAGTAACAAATGTTTATTTTTAATAAATATATATTTAGGAAAAACTTCCTTTTTTATAAAAAGGCCCATAATTCGAAAATTATTGATTTTTGTCTTAACATAAAATATTACACTCTCTTATGTCACAATCAGAAATAGCCACAATTCTGATATGAAATATTATTTATTAGACCGTTTATGTATATTGTTATTCCCTAATACATTTGCATTCATCTTGAATCTCTTGTTAACAAAGAGAAATTTTCCAATATGAGTTCATTAATAAAAATATTAAAATAATAGTATAAATTTTCTTATCGCAAAGTGCTCTCAGCAATTACCGAAAACTTGCCAAACCTAATCACTAAATTTACTGACAGAAAGTTTTTTTCTGATGGAATTATTCTTTACACCTAGTGTATACCGAATTCTAAGTTACCATATGCTATATGTAAACAGATATAATCTTTCCGTTTTCCATAGGGAAATTGATTTCGCAAAACTTCTTGAATAAGTTTTGGCTCCACTATATTAAGCTTAATATCCACTATGTGTAAATTTATTTAAATTGCTAATATTCTTCATAATGTGAGAGTTAACTGTTTAAAACACGATGAAGTTAAAATCAACAAAACGAAATTATTTTATTTTTGACATAGTATTTTATTATTTTTGACTTTCTTATATACTGCTTAAATATACTTACTGCATAAAAAATTACTTTTTGTATGACTATTATTTTGATAGGATTATATTCGGACAATAATTTTTGAATGTCCTGAAAGGTGAATTATTGGACGTGCCGGGAATTATTGGACATGATAAGTAGCCACCATTTGCTGCTACACCGTTTCCATTACAATTAAATTTTCTTAAAATTGGAAGAAATTTAAAATATGTTTTCCTAAATAGTAAATCTTAATGCAGCATTGGATGCTAAGAATAATATGACTATTAACAAAATTTTAAGAAATTTACTTTATTAATATTGGACAAACAAACACTATTGTATTTAGCTGATTTACTTTATTTTTGTAAAATATTTAATGTTTAATTGCTATATCGCTTTTAAATTTATTAATTTTTATAATCTTTTCTATCGGTGATTTTTAACTGAAAGATATAAAAATATCGGAAAAATTCAATTTCTTTTAAGAACTCTAGATCATATCGATGGCAAATTGGGCATTATGACCTACCGACGCTTTATGAAATTTTCCACTTTTGTATATATTTATATTTATTTATGTCGCCATAACAAAGTTTATAAGTTGAGTACACTAAACTAAAGTGCTCTAGTATACTCAACTAAAATGTTTTCATACTTGCTTATTAAGTTAGCAAGGATTTGTCTATAGCTACCAGTTTAATATTTCAAGTTTTAATAATAAAAGAGCAAGCCGCCAACACGTTTCAAGGCGACACTAAATTCAACATGGACAACAAATTAGTTTACTGCTTTCAAAATTACAAAAATATTATTGCTTTTTTAGTTTTTCTTGATTAATTTAATTGAACGTTTGCTACATCCTAGGGTATATATTTTATGGTATATTTCGTGTAAATTTCATTAGAAAAATATTTTATAAATACTTGAAAAAAATGTTTTATTTCGAATATTTCTCGAGTACCCAATTGTATTAATATCGTCTATAGTTTTTGAGTGGAATAAAATAAAAAGTTTTTAAGTGGCCAATAAAAATCGGTATGTGAAACATATTTTCTTTGTTAAAATGTAACTATCCAAATGTGAAAGAAACTACAGTGATTTAAAAATATTAATATTTATATTCGGTAATAACATAAACATATTTTGTATAAAATTTCAACCATTAGTTGGCTTTAAAAAATATTGAGTATCTACTGGAAAATGCATTTTAAAGAAAAATACACTTATAATTTTTATATTGGTTTGGAAAATAAGACATTATTTTATTTAAGCTTATATTTAATAATCAATTTCCAAGTTATTATTAAAAAAATATTTCTTCATTTGTCCTTAATTTTCGAATATAAATCTCGACTTTAGATTTAAACTTCATATGCACATCATGTTTTAGAGAGTAGAACATTGTCTTTAAAATATTCGTGCAAGAAATCTTAACATTTGTTAATATTTCTTGCAAAATTTTTTGTTGCTTATAAGATTATAGAGTTATAGTAAATAAGAATCTTCTAATATGTTTTTATACCATTAATTTTACTTAAATAACTTTTAATACATTTGAAATAAAGTTTAATAATACGACCTTTGAAAAATATGTATAAGTACACTTTGAACGGATCTCTATTTAAATACTTAATGTAAATGTAAATGTTTAATAACATTTTACAAGTTTTTGTTTCTTTTATAAAAAATTACCTAATCTAAAAAAATCCATATAAGATATGTATACTTGAATCATTAGTAAAAGCAAGTAAGTAAAAGGTAAATATTTTTGGTTTCAAAATCTGCTTACATTATAAATAAAACAAAATTTCGGATAGGTAAAAACACAAATATCTAATAATATTATCATAAAGTTAAGTTATAAAATGAAGATAATAGCTATGCAATTTTGTTATTGAGATAAATTGAATACACTGACTTAAAATACCAAGTCACATTTTTGAGACTAACAATCAAGCAGCGGAAAATGTCAAAATACGAGAGAGTGTTCATAACGAATTGAAGAAACATGTAGACAGGAAAATGCTCCAGAGTATCGGTTCATATCTAAACGATATTAGGTTATAACTCAACCTAAACTTAATTCGAGAAACGGAAGAGAATTCACGAAGAGTAATCGATGTAATTTAACATAATTTTTGGAGGTGAAATTCTGGAACCTAGAACAATTTCTGACTAACTAGGGGAGGATTGTAGCCAACTATACTTATAATAATATTAATAAAGGATTAATAATATAATAAAGTAAAAGTGTCAAAAAAATATTTTTCTTCTATTCTTTTGAACACAAAAATGTATATCTTCACAAGGAGACTAGATTCAATCAAATTTTAATGTTTACGGGAACACTGTATAAAGTGTTTTATAGACACAAAATCCAAAACAGAACCCTTGAAAAAGAATTTCATACGACCTTTGAAAAATATGTATATATGAGCACGATAGAATTTGTTAGCATGCTAAAGCCTTGTCAAAGTACACAAAGCAATAAAGTAAATGTTAACATTAAGCTCTTATCATAATCGTCCCGTATTATAAATGTCTAAATTTTTTAAACCAACAGAAGAAATGTTTGACGAAATTATGTCGAAATCTTCTTGAATAGGATTATTTAGATAAACGCATGTCTATAACCTTGTAGACAGCGTTTTATAACGAAAGAAACTAGGAGATGAAAGTAATTTTCTTGAGGCTATCAACAAAGGTTTTGATTAATGGCTACGTAGTTATGAAATGAATAATTCACTTTATTTCATCGTGAACAGATTCAGGATTTCATATTCCTTTATTATTTCTTTGTAATGAATTTTGTATCTAAAATTTAATAATTTATATAGTTCTAGGTTAGTTCTAAATAATAGCGTTTATTACAAACTTTTGCGAAATTTTAGCTACCCAAACCTTATCTGTAAATTTTGAATAAATAGAAATAATGAATTGATATATTAATTTATGTGGATTTTGTAAATTTACATCCGGCTGGTCTTGACGTATCGCAGCAAGACGTGGTTTTTATCAAAAGCAGCCGGAGCCTGCTGGAGAGGCGGGGTTGAAAAATCCTACGAAAAATGAAAATGACAAGTAGTGCATCTAAACCAACGAGGTACTTTAGGGTCTGAATAAAGGGCTGAGTATTAGCGCACCACCTTGAGAGAATAGCTGAAGTATACAGAATACGTTGCTTGAAGTCAAAGCTTTGTGCCCAGTTTTCAGAAATACATAAAAAGGGGAAAGGCTGACAAGTCATCCTCTTCAATGTTAATTCTACGACGTAGAGGAAGGCCGAAAACTTGAAATCTGGAGGCCGCTTTTATCCGCGAGGTATTTTCTTAATTATACTGCTCACCCCGCGCTCATAGTAATTTTGTTGTTGACTGATATCAGTCAATATCCCTTCCGCACTTGAAATATTTTTCTTAAATAACAATAAACTTTTCATGAAATCCACTACAGTATATTAAGTTATTTTAAAGAAAAATCGTAACAAAAACTATCTCAAACCATGCTTCCGAAAAAGTGATATCCCGCATGTATGTGCGTTCCAAGATTCAATTGTACTTAATCACGAACGTGTGCTTATATTTATTATCAATATTTTACGAATTTAAGACTTAAATTATACTTGGATGCTTTAATATTTTTTAGTTGGGGATATTGGACCAAAAATATAAGAGATTTGCAATTTACTTTTATTTATTTATACTATAATTAAATTAAAGTCAATATTCACAGTTTCGATATTAATTATTATCTTATTTGTGGTATTAATTATAACCTTACAGCCGTTTCCGGATATGTTTTTTACAATCTTTTATAAGCTTTTTATTTTTACTAATAACAACAATAGTCCTTTTGGCACAATAACAACTGAATCAGTCTCAAAAATTGTTTTGAAGGAAATAAACAAAATAAACAAAACGTGAACAATTCTTGAAATATATAAAATATTTTTATAATTTCTAAATTTCCTATTTTGTACTGTTATAATAAATATAAAAGCAGTATTTTCACGACTTATGTATAGATAGACATCGCATTTATGTCATCTGACTTTGGAACGTGACGACAACCTTTCCGAGCGACAGGTTCGTAGAGCATTTAAGACATCAGACACTGGAAAGTGATCGTAGCCGTCATATCTCTTTCCAAGTATAGATAGTTAGTCGGTTTATATCTGACCCAAGACTTTACTTGAATTTCAGGCGCTGCCGGTTACAAAGAAGCATCCCAGCAGCGTCCAAGGAAATTATGGAAGTCGGGCTTTCGGGATACACTTTGCCAGGAAATTTACCATTGCCAAGTCAATTAAGTGAAGTATAACTTTAAGAATCCATTTGCGTGTTTTAATAAATGTTCTATAGTATTCCATTGGCTGGTCTAATACGTCCACTCCACACGTGAACGCATTGTAATAAGTCTTATTTTTCAGAGCTTCAACATCTATGTAACACTTTTTATTCTTTTCGCAACGCTTTACTGTGTTTATTTGTGAGCCGCCAGTGCAATTAGATGAAGTTAAAACAGCATTAATGTCCATTTTACATTCCATTTTACTAACACAACATAATTTTATACTCTTTGATCAATATCTCCTCTGTTCATCCTTCTATCTTCTTTGAAGCCAAGTTGTTGTCGCTTTTACACATGATTAGCCGTAATTGTGCCAGTCTCATGACAGCCTAGATTTTTTAGTTCATCCAACAAAGGTAAATAAAATATCGGTCAAAAAATGTAACAGCTTCCACGCGGTAGACTTTGAATCAGGTGGAGTGCAACGCAGGACAAAGACCTAGAGAATGCGATAGTGCAAGATTGTTTCCGTAGTATATTTCAAAATCCGATATCAACCCGCCACTAGTCGTGACCACAAAATTTTTGAGAACGACTGGACGAGGCTTGTTCTGCACGAGTTATCTCATGCCCGTGAATGGGGTCACTTGCCCGTGAATAAGGTTAGTGTTTCATTAAATGAATATCTGCCCAGTGTCCTCAAAATCCTTGCATTCATCTCTTGTAGCATCAATAATAGGTAGCACTTTCCAAAGTGGATTTCCTACATCAGTAGTGCATGGAGATTCAGAGTCAACGATGTGCAAATAATTACGTAGAATCGTCAATCTGTCCCTTGTTATGGTTGATGTTATTATTTGTATGCAATCAAATAAGATAGTATTTCCATAAGAAGATGGATGCCTATTAGTTTTTAATTTTTTCTTTAGTAGTAATTAAGATCCTCCCAGTTTTTCTTAAAAGATACAAATTTGCATATATGGCCATTCTTTCACATAATTCTTCATTAAAATAATCAGAATGGTATTGACTAGGCGAACGAACTTCACTGGGCGATGGATGACTTGGGTATTAATGAGGTTTATGTACATAACCAATTTTCTTCCGATGTATTTTCGTAACAATTTCTTTAAACGTTTTTGGGATTAAATCTTAAAAATGTTTCTCTCCCACAATTGCTACCAAAAGAATCGCTCGCAAAAGATTTAAACATTTTGGCCCTGTTTGTTACAAACAAAGTGACCATTGGTGGTAGAGAAATAGTTTTTCGACAAAATATATTTCTCATGGTGTAAGGGACAATTTTTTTCCTCAGAAGTTTTTCAAAATATTTAAACTGGCCTAGTCGAATCCCTCCCCGTTCAGACTCGCAGATATGCGATGTGATACGACATCGGTGTGGTTGTCAGCCAATAGCGCGGCAGATGGGCGCCTTTAAGCACATAGTCGGAGGACATTATTATCAATAATTGGGGGTTTATGGTACAAAACAATGATTGTATTGGTGTAGTTTGCATTTGACTGATTTTTGGATTCGACTTTCGTGATATTTTTCCCGCGTTTATATTTATTTAAGTTACGTTGCGTTTTCCTTCGGTAAATATGTGCAATAAGCTATTATGGAAATTAGTAATTAGAAATTAGCAATTTATGATTTATGTATTTAAATGTGCACAGAAAAAAATTAACTTTCTTTTTAATTCCGTTAAGATTAAACTTTAAGACAGTAGCTACGACCATGGAAGTGATCTCATGAATATTCTGTTTCGCCAATATGGGAGGAAATGCTAAAAATATACTATGAGAGTTTGAGACAAAAAATTATTAATTTGTCATATAGTGAAAACAATCCCAATTTTTCTGAAATATGGCAAAATGGGAACACTTTTAATATTGTTTTTACAGTCTTTCCTAAATTACTGGGAGAAGTGAGAATTCTAAAAATTTTATTTTTGCTTCAAACTTGCTTGAACATTCGCAGGCGAGCAATTTCTTTGTAAATAATTGTAATTCCATATTCAGGTTAGGTTTTGATGAAATTTTATTTTTATATACCTACGTATTTATATTTATCAATTCCAGTAAAAATATAATATAAGACCGTAAATTATAAATATTAAAATTGAATTACACTCCCAAACAAGTTCATTTCCATATCAGAAGAGAAATGTAATAAATTTCGAGAACTATCATAACAAAAATAAATAATAAAATATCCCTCGTTCTCATTATGTTGAATAAAATACTAGATGTTAATTTAAAATTGAATACTATTAATTTAGTTTTAAACGAAATTAATGTCTTCAAACCTTCTTATTCAAGATACTACTTGCCTCTTTGTTAAATGAGGTTTAACTCAAATAAAAGACGGACTAGCGTTTCTCAAAATCGTTTATTACTCTTCTGCGTTTTCCTTAAATTCTTTGAAGAATTCAAGAGTATCTTTTAGTAGTAGATGTTATCTAAGTAGTGAAATTAAGTACAATGAGCTCACAGGGTGTCAATGAACTTTAATTATTAATGGGCTAGGGTTGAAGTAATTAAAAGGGAAGTATTTAACTACCTTTTCAATTTAAATTTCTTGGTATGGAAACAAATATTGTAAATGAAAATGCTAAGCAAACATAAAGATTTGCGAGATAACACAATTCTGTTCATAAGTTTCGGATTAAGAATAAAAATTTAATATGGCATTGACGATTATCACTTGTTGTAAAACATCTCTTCAAAATATGGGTAGTACCTTAATCACACTTATTCATGCTTCACTGTAATGTAATCACTCTTTATAGAGCTGTATTTAGCTTCATATGGACACTAGATGACGAATCCATATTACACTGTGTTTCGACGTTTAGGTTTTCTTTCAATATTGAAGTGAAAATATTGACCGATTGTAAATAGAGCTCAGCTACAAGTGTTCATTATGTGCATTTAATTACTTTAATAATATATTCGTGTATATCTATGTGTATATATGTACACACATATATATAAATATATATACATATATAAATATATTATACTTACCAATTGTTATAGTTGAACGTGATCTTGGCATTCGTTGGCTAAACGTAGGATTATAAATTTGAAAAAGGAAAGAAGTTATCTCTGATGTTTCTATAACGGAAGTTAGATGTTTCTCAATTGCATTACAATGTCGTATAATGTAGACTGCTATTTAATAAAGAAAAAGCAGTAAAAGATCTACTAAAGTTTTAAACTTTCTGTAATTCAAAAGTATATCTATGCAGACAGTAATATTCAGATAAGTGAAAAGCGAGTCAGGACAATTTGAAATAAAAGTTCGTCGCAAACCATTCATATCCCTCGTCACTAGTCGTATGCACCTTTATGTTTCTATTTTTAAACAACATCAATTCTAGTAACTATTATTACAACCGCAACATGTACTTGAAATTAGAGTCTTACAAATCTTATTTCATGCAACAAAGCAATTAGTTAATTTTTACGTATTTTACTAAAAGGTCTCAATACTGTTTTTTTATTGAGAATACATGGAAATGTTTGCATGTTAACAATCAGATTTGAATCATTACATAAAATCCTAGTTAAATATATATATATATATATATATATATATATATATATACACATATACATATACACATGTAAATAATATGATAGCGCATATCGTTATTTGTTATTTGCGTGAATTTAACATTAAGGTAGTCTGAATTTTTCATTTCTTAATCGCGTCAACAATTAAACAGAGCAAATAATATTTGAGGAGCAAGACATGTAGAGAGAACAGTAGGTGAAGAAGGACAGAGAGTACTATATTCTAGTCAACCATTAGTACGGTACTCCGTGCATACTCGTCCTGTTCTTAACTGTTATCTCTTGTGGTAGCCAAATTTAATATTCCCACTGCTTCCGCAAATCATAAAGTGATTTGAGAAGTACAAAATTATGAGTGAAGTCTCTGCCAGATGAGGCGAACGTAGGTTACGTTTCTGTTTCAATAAAGTTTTCTTTCAGAAATTAATTTAGGAGGATGCCTATAATGAGGATTGATGGATTGCGTATTAATGGAGAGATCCAATTTTCTATTTTCAATCTTCAAAACTAATGCACCTATGCTTATACGTATATTGATTATGGTTTCGCTTGCTTTTTACTCTGAACGGAAGTCGTGAGGCAAGAGTCCTAAGTTCTCCTCATTAAATTTCTGTTTTTTGTTTATTCATTACTCATCGAAACTCAGTTTTTAACTGAACATAAGAAGCCCTTATGAGTACATATCCCACCAGAGATGTTCCGAAAGTTTGCATATAATTCCAAAAATAGCTGGAAAAAGTAGCAGCCAAATAAATATAACTCTTTATTAACGTCTGATTTAATATGCTTTTGTATTGTGCACATAAAAATACGCATTTTTTGTAAGAAGATAACTTGGTAGTTGCATTATAATAATATCTCATTTTCATTTTAGCCCTCGGCCAACTCACGTAAACTAATTTATTCACCCTACGTTTTGTGACATGAAGATTTCTGTAATTAATTTTCGATCGTACAATGATTATTAACAACTTTATAGTATACTAATAGGCTAGGATATAATCAAAGCGAATCAGTAGCTTATTTTCTTTCCTATTTTATATACTTTTGCACGTTTTATCGTATGCAAATACAATAATGTACGTTACGTTTAAATTTACTTAGCAGTTTCTAAGTGTTACAACTATTACCATAATTGCAGAGAGAAAGTAATTGTTTCGCAAAATATTTTACAGCCTTTTATTTAATATTTTGGAAATACAAAAATGAAAAAGTGGAAAGAGTGCCTTAATTTTATTCAGCCTCGAACTTCATTTGGCTACGTGTAATATTTATGATGGGTTCTGGCTATGGCACCTATCAATTATAGGTGTGAAGGGGTGACAGACATGGAATACAGTTTTATAAAGCATAATTGATATTTTATCTCATCCACCATAACAAAGACTATGGAATAACACTGAACTTAAAATGAGCAAATATTGTGGTGTCCAGCAAAGTGGTCGTATTTTTAAACAATTGGTAGGTTTTCATTCAGTGTTAAATACGAAATATAATTTGAGCACACAGCTTTGAAGCTGGTTATGAATTGTAAATTGAATTCAAATTACATTGTAAATTATTTTGCGCATTTTATACCTCCGGACCTCACTCGTTAGCTTTCATTTGAACTTGAATAACGATGATGGAAATTTTATTTAATAATGTTTACTTTAAGCATTTATATGTATGTATATAAGTGTATATATATATATATATATATATATATATATATAAATACATATATATATATATATATATAAATATATATATATATATATATATATATATATATATAAATATATATATATGTATATATATATATATATATATATATATACACATACATACGTACATACATACATACACGTAACGCAAAAATAATTGGCTTTGAATTCTTATACTTTACTCTTTTAAATGATATCGGTTCTGGAAATTTAAAGATTAAAAAAACTTTCATCTATTTTATTTATACATCAAATCTTTCCATAAAACAGCTTTGTGGATAGATGCGGCAATTTCTTTAAGTGAGTTTTTATTTTTTCATATAATTTAAAATCAATTTTGGAAAAAACTTGGAAATTTTTCGCTTGATACTCCACAGAAAACATGAAAATAAACAAAAATTGTATATTTTATATCTCCAATTTTCAGTAATAATTATTAAGTTATGTGTGGATTAACACATGCAAATGCATATTTTAATTATGCCATATTTCAATTTTCTATGTCAAACCGTTTATGAGACAAACGACTATGATAGACATAAAAACAAACAGAAGGATACGTGAATGATCTTACGAGAATTCCGTTTTTTCCTTTTAAGGTACATAACCTTAAAAACGTGAAAAAGAAACTTCGGATTTTATTTTTTGATAAATCACAAGAAAATATAAATCAATGATACATAGATTTCAAAAGTTTATACTTTTGTTACAAAATTTACATCAGTTATTTCCAAAAACATTATAATTGACAAATTTGTGCGATTAAACTTTTTCAAGCTTCAACCAACGTAGAATAAACTAATACACCTAGTATATATATATGGTGAAATAAAAGTCGAATATTGGAAAATGCTACGCAGTCTACGTGGCGGCGTTGCTCTGAACCCCTACGACGTAGAGGAAGGAGAGGAAATGAAGGGAGCAATCCGTAGTATAAAACTTAAAGCACTTTTTTATAGTATTTCTACAAGTATTATTTTATATCAAAGGGTAATGTATTTTATCCAGTAAAGGATATTGGCCTTAGTACTAATATGCCTACAGAAATCTATTTGGAGTTTTCCATGCTGTTGTTGACACATAATTTTATTGAATTTTTTATTTATTGGATTAATCGCTTTTGAAAACCTAATCTAATTAATATTTTATTTAGATTCTGCTATTCTAGATAAATATATCGAGATATTTTGACTGAATTTTGATATAAATTTAACTAAAGTGGGCTTCACATAAATGAATAAACTTACTAAAAAGACTTAGGATTGTCTAGTACATGCATTGCGATTATTTTCCACACAATTAAAAATATACAAACGTTTAAGGGTATATAACGTATTTATTAAATTGTTTACCAATATTATTGTTTATTTTTCACCGTGTGAAAATGCAGCTGTTCTAGCAGTCTATTTATATCACAAATAAGTAAACTTTTCCTTAAATAAGCAAAGTTCGTAATTCGTAAAGTTGGTCCTTTCACAATTTTGGTTTTGACCATTTTGTAGCACGGTCATCACATAAATGAAAAGTTAAATTATTATTGAATTTTTCTGTTACAAACTTTTCTCAAAATTATTTTTGAGAGGTTTTTATAATGTACGATTTACCTATTATCGAAAATATTAAGATTCAGATTGAAGCAGACAGGAAATATTAAGTTCGTAGCAGACAGAAAAAGGGTTGGACATGAGTCATAATGGATCGGGTTTTCTCCTTTGGAGTCTTAAAAAAACTCAACAATGTGTAGATGTAATGAAATCTTACCAAAATTATATTTGTGAACTAAGTATATTTTTGATTAACAATGGATGTGTAACAGATGCTATCAATTTGGAAGAATATCATTTGATATGCAAATGCTAATAGTATCTTGGAATTAATTTTTTTTTTACCTGGGGTAAAATTCCTCTTAAAGAGACAAGAATGACTTTCTTTAAACGACGTAGAGCTTAAGAAATGTTGTGCTTTTATAATAATATAAGACAATAATCGTGAGTTTATAAAATTTCCATCGGATTATTGTTCGATACATGTAAGCGAAGTAAAGGTCTCTTATTGTTTTTCCTGGACTACATAATGATAATACAAATGATATTTACACCGCATAAGGAAATGACGATATAGATGTACTTTGTCTTATTTTAGTTTAAATATATGTTCAGAAATATTATTAGTTTTTTAACTGGAACAGACCCAATTACCTAAATAAATTCATAGTGTAGGAAATTGAATTTGAAGTTACAATTCTTACGATTGAGTTGCTGAGAAAAAATCCCTCAATAAAAAATAATTCTTTGATAGTATCCAGAAAAAGTAATGTGTTTATTAAGGAACTCCGCAGATTTATTTATAAATTTATCAAAAATTATGCAACTTTTGAAATTACAGTATATTTCTTGGATATAATAAAGATCAATTGACATTTAAAGACTGTTTTTCTTACACAGTAATAATAACAGACCGGTTTCTCCTTTACTGTTTATTTAATAAAAGAGTTAATAAAAATCAATGTAAAATAAATGGTTCTAATTTTTATCTAAAAGTAACAGATTGTTCTTCATTCGAAAAATAGATATAAATTTTTAAGGATGTGTCGATTATTATTTTGTTTATATCTGTGTTAATCTTGAGATATTAAGGGTTGATAATCTATATGGAATCATAATATGGATATGTACTATAGTTAATTATATGTCTCATGTGATATGAAGATAAGAAACGTTATCAGAAATAACACATGTAAAACAATAAAATCTCTTAATACAATAAAATTAAAAGTTTCTTTGTTTTGATTTCACGCATAAACAATCCAACGGCTTTCAATGACATTTTGTGCATAAATAATATATATTTTATATTAATAATAGCTAACTTGTTAGTTTTTCTACCTTTTGAGTTTAAACATTTCAACGAATTTCGATGAATTGTTTAATACAGATACAGAGTAGATTAAAGAATAGACTATGTACATATTAACGCTATCATTTAAAAGAGCAAAGCATGAGATATAAAAAAGAATTGTGACCGAACACGAAATACTGAATGTACTTATCACCAATTATTAACCTACTCTGAGACTTTTAACGATAAAGTCTCCTAAAAATATTATTTCTGAACATTGTGTCATTGCCGAATATTATATTCATGGATTTTGCGAAAACTTACGAATCATTAAATAAATTTCATTATTGGCGAGTAAATATATTTAGCCACGAAAGTTCCTCAAACACTTTGCACTTATCATTTAAAATTTAATAATTATAAAGGCTCTCATTTATCTTTGCATTTATTTATGAGATATTTAAATTTTTAACCAGGCACGGAATTTTAGTGAATCGAGAGTTAGCGCACTGTTATGACGACTTTAAGTTTTAATATAAAAAAAAAATTATTTTTAGATATTATTATTTAAGCGAATTATTACAATTATTATATTTTATAAAATATTTAGTTAGACTTTGATCGCGCTTGTATCTGGATTACGACTGACGCGGATTAAGGACTGGTTTGAACTGTGATTATCTGAACTTCGTGAAGCTTCGCTCCAGGGTTTATAAAGGATAAGAAATTCTAATGCATCTGGGAGTGGAGTTTGCTGACGGGCCTGGGAACAGAGCTTGTCATGGTAATGCAATACTCTGGCAGCCGGATGCCCTTATCATGTTGATACAAGAATCGTAAGACAGGTGCTGTGTAAGCATTATTGCTAGCAAGTACAGGATATAACAGCACGTATATGAGATAAAGATTACATTTTTCTGAGATGAAGAATACCAGAAAAAACCGCGAAAATTAATTATAATATTACAAAGTAAGACTTCCAGCGTTATACATTCTCTATTTACTCGTCAAAGAAATGATGATTTATCTAGACAGTGCAATTGTAAAGTCGTTAATATGTAAAACAGTGATTAATATTCATGACTCAAAGGATATTAACCGAAAATTTCATTCCGGCCCTATGAACAACCCGATTCAAAGCATAGAGGGAGCGATTGTGATGATTAAAAGTATATATAGGACTTTGACAATTTGGGAATGTTAAATAATGTCAAACGTTTATATTTAAGTGATTATGCCAGAAATGCTGAGAATTTTACTAACGAGAACTTGAGAAAATTGTGATTCAGAAAACAGTAGTGAAAGATAAAAGTTACGTATAATTGTACCACTTTTATCTTTAAAAGTTCTAAATAAAACTTTATTAATTATAATTAGATTCTTCAATAATCTTCCACAAAATAATAATTTGAATGTTCTACCTTCTCACAAGAGTGTTTTTTGTCATAAATATCATTTTAAAAATGTACATCTTTAAATACGGCCGCAAGTAGGGACCGCAACTAAAATTTAGAAAAAATTATATCTTCTAATTGCATTTAGCTAAAGCTATCTTCGTTAACTTCATAAATAAAGACTACATGCACAGATTAGTAGGCCAGTGAATTTCTATCCTATTCTTGTGAAATTGAAATTTTCTGTTATATATTTTGTTATGATTTGTGTATTTGGCATCGTGCTATTTGCTCCTAGTGGTTTTAATTGTATTCGTAATATATAGATAAAATATTTAGAAGGAAATTTAGCGTGTTTTATTTTAATTTCCCCTTCTCTTTTATCAATTAATTTTCTTCATAGTTTTAAGAAAAGTCATGCCCATAGATGAATATTTTGTTCATACCAAAACCTCATGCGAGCGTCTACCAGATGTATAGATTATAATGTGTTATAAAGCGCAACACTATTCTGAATCATTTTCATAGGTTAAAATAAATTAAGCATAAGATTATCGCAAAAATGATGAAATGTTATTACATAAATTGCATAGCATGTTCTTGATTTCACATACAATGTACGAGACAATATTTCGAATTCCTATATAAAAATTTTACTGGCATAAATCAATATTATAACTAAATTTTAGTGGTTTTTTGCACAAAAAATTATTCAATTATGCATAACGTTAAAGGTGTAATTAAATGATATATAGCATTTTATACTTATTGTCTTAAAAAATATTTGTAATATCCATTTATGAATTAGAGACCTTTGTAATGATAAAATTCTTAATCCAAGTAACTTTTTAAAAACATAATACGTATTTTTATCATTGTATCTATGTAAACTTATCTTATAATTATGCATATATATTTGAAACTAAATTAAGACTTAGATAGAGATTTAATTAAGAGTTTAAAAATGTTTAGTTAAGATTGTGATGATTTACAGATAATAATTTTATTATTTATGAATTATACCTTTAAATCTGCCTCCTGTTTACTCCTTCGGTAGTATTAAATCAAACAGAGTCAATTGAGGACACCTACTGTATTGACACAGAGTTATGTAATCATATGTATTACGTAAAACTCAGAGGGGTGGCAGAAAATATAATGGTTTAATAGACTGAAATATTTAAATTAGAAATTATTAACAGAAGAAAATATCGACACAATTTTTTTGCTTTATTATGTTTTTACATTTGTCAAGAATATTTGTCAATGTCCAGAAAAACTTGAAGTTTCATTGTATTAATTAAACTTAATAAAACAACCTAACAATATATAACATTTGTTTCCAATACAATTTTATGAATATTTTATAAAACAAAGACGTTTAAAAATATTCTTTTCTTTATCTACTTTTTGAAAAATTACTGTTTATCTACTTTTTTAAATCTTTAAAATTTTTAAGTTTATCTACTTTTTGAAAATTTTGAAAAATTAATAAATATGACTGTTAAATTAGAACTTTTAATCATAATTGCTTCTTTTAAATTGCACCACAAATATATCTCAATATCTACCTTAAATGCGATTTTCAATAAATATTATCATATTTATACAAACCACTGAAAAGTTCATTAGCCATTTTATGACAGTACGCATCAGAAATGTTGGAATATCATTCCCTCCTTATTTTAATTATGTCTTACTTCACATTGTTAGTAATAATATTTTAGTCATTTTTCAGCGCGCGAGTAAATCGTTCAGTTGACCTACCTATCTACCGAAAACGAAAATAAAATTGGATTTAATCTTTGTTACAGATCAGACGAACTATTTAACCTTGACGAAAATTACGTTGCGCTACGAAAACGTATTTTCTTCAGTATTTTTCTGAAACTACATTTACTATAATATTCATTAAGAGTGCTTGGAGCTATATTTTTATTTTTACAAATTTTTTTATAACTGTGTTCCCAAAGTTGCCGAGGGCACCTTGTTAAATATTTTAAGTGCAAAAGTCTCGTGAAAGAAACAATAATGTCACCTAGTTCCAATGAATATTTAATCCTATTCTAAAAGACTTAGCCAGTAACTCTTCAATAGATATAGTGGGCCAAAATTTTTTTACTCTTTTTTTGTTATGTGGGACGGTACCCCCACCCCCACCCATGCTATGATGGGGCCCTACCGTATAGTTTGCGGGGAAAAGAATTTTTCGCTAATTCGTCTTATTTCCTATTTTGGGTTTTCAATATTTGCCTTCATATTTAATTTTTTCTCAATGGATACGAAAATGAGTATGCCTAATGGGGCCTACTGGCCAACGGACGGATAGATGTGTTGAAGCTATGCGTGGTCACGAAACTCTGAGAAGTACGTAATTATTAATCGTATTTATTTTTTCTTGAATATTTCAATATTAACTGTAAGTACATCAATATAAACTTTCCTAGTAATCTTGAACCCGAAAATAATAAAATTCAACTTCATTCAGCTTAGATGAACTCGTATTCTAATTTCCCTGTCACATTTTCAATGAAAATTTCTGAGTAACTCATTAAAGTGGCAAAAGAATAATCAGCCATTTTCACGAATATGAGTTGCTTTTAGGTATAGTTTCTTTCAGTTATATCAAATAATAAATGCAATAGTTTTCATCATTTGAATCATCGCCTCAGTATAAGTATAGTGCTCTTTCATTTCAACTTTCCTAGCAATCTTCGGCCCGAAAATAATAAAAGCTTTATAAAATCTCCCATTCACTTCAACTTCATTCAGTTTAGATGAACTCGTATTCTAATTTCCCTGTCACATTTTCAATGAACATTTTTGAGTAACTCAATAAAGTGGCAAAAGAATGATAAGATATTTTCACGAATATAAGTTCCTTTTAGGTATAGTTTCTTTCAGTTATATCAAATAATAAATGCAATAGTTTTCATCATTTGAATAATCGCCTCAGTACAAGCGTAGTGCTTTTTCATTTGCTTTCATATTTTTATACGTTTCTTTTCATAAAACCCCATCTTCGAAATTTAATTTCGAACACATTACATTGATTTCGAAAATTAATATTTTTTATAGTCGTTAAAAACATTTATGCAGAAAATTTTATTCAATAATTTTAAATTTTACTATTAAAAAATTCAAACATTGTTTGGACAAACCGAATGCGGTGAGAAACCAGATTATCAATACAGAATATTTCGATACAAGATTATTTACTTAATTGTTGAGACAATAGCGAATAAGTTTTTAAATAATATATTTTTGTGAAAAAAGAATTTTTACAATGCCGAAAATAATTTTATGGTGACTCTCATAAGTTTTCTATAAAAAATAGTTGTCAAAAATGTGTGTAATTTAATATTCTAACAAATTACTAACAAAATTCAATATTCCTAAAAAATGGATTTCTAGATTAACTTGATATATTTGCTGCACCGTTGAATATGATCATATTTAAAGCAAATGGACACCTTAAAAACGTTATATAAATGATATCCAACAGTGTGAATTCCGATATTCAATATGGGTTAGTTGTATCGATTCTACCTTTATTTATTGTAAAATAAATCAGAAGGTTACGTGTACTCTACTCGTCATCATAGTAGACTTTTGCTTAGTGTGACAATTATTAAACTAGGGCGTTTCTTTCTTCCTATTTATCTGACGTTGCATACGCACGTTAGAAGTTTTACTTCTTTGACATAATACAAGCATAACTTTATTTGGCACGCAGAGAATTTATGGAAATAAAATAATGAAAGGCCAATCCTTTCATGCGTAGGTTCCTCTTGACTTAACGACAACAGGGATGTTCTTTATTTATTTGTATCATACAAATGTATAGATACATCGAGTGGCAAAAAAAACCCTTAGAGGCAATTTCATCATGTCTAAATGTCTGTCCGCGAATATGTCAAAGCTTCAAAATTCGATATAAGTCTGGTTTAGCAAAAATGCGAATTCCGTTTTTTATTTTAAATGAAAGATTGTACTTAAAAAATTAATTATTTTAAAAATTAGAACTCGGACATGCTTATTTTAATATAAAACATTGACAATTAAATGAAACTACGTGATGTAGTATTATTTATACTTTCTTTAAGTTCTTTACCAGGACCTAGGTTTCGTTGTATTACACCATCTTAGGGTGGGCTATTAGCAAAGATTAACTCTTAGGAATATCCAACAGCAATTATATGTTTCAAGTACAATAAATTAAGCCTGGTTTGTGTGGGTTTTCCGCTGTTTATGTTAGTGAGTTTATTGTAAGGGAGCGGTGTATATTTTATTATATTAAAGCGGTATAGGTTTTATTATATATATAAAAAATTGATTTGAAATATGCACTTTCTATGGGGCAATACCTGTCAGTTGGTTGTCAAACATAAGTAGCAAGATCTCTCTTTACGTGATTTTTTGCGCATTTGAATATTTTTATTTTTCGGTTTTTTTAATTTTTTTAAATAAATTCCAGTTTATATGTGTTAATTCAGTTTAGTATTAGTAAGAATGGCACCTAAGTCCGAAACGTATAACTTACACTTATTTGGAAAGCCACTCATTTTTACGGGAACATTTTCAAAGAACTTTTTTTAATATAATAATCGCAACCGAGCCCTACAATTTAATCTTTAATTAAATTTTTCATAAACTCTTAATTTTTTACCTATACTCTTCCACATAAACCACAGAAGTAAGGAAAATGCGCATTTTTGAAAAACCAGACTTGTTCCCATACTTTTTTCCATTAAAAATTTCTCGTAATGAAACATAACTGCATTACTCAACTGATAACGTCAATATATTGAAATATATGTGCTATAATTTTAATTTTAGGCAACTCGCATCAAAATTGGGGATGAAAAATTGAAACCTTGAAACCTAATAGAAAACTGTTTTGAAAATGTGGTCGAACAGGTTAGATGCATTTTTGGTGGGGTCTTTCCTCTGCAAGGGACGAGTCTCTAAAACAATGTGTGTCCCCGCCAAATTTTATACTACGCATATAAACAATCGTGAGAGCGGCGTGCTGTAACGTTAAATCTTTTCGGTTAATATTGTTAACTAATTAAAAAGATTAACATAATTATACTATTTTCCATGTCAAAAAAGAATGTTCGTAAAAAACCAATTTGGCAAATAAAATATGGGTGTCAAAGATATATGTACCAAAACGCAGCCGTGGCGGTTTTTATATTATAGGCCCTAAATATACTACTCTAATATGCAGTGATTCATTTGAAGGCATTTTAGTGATTTTTTCAAAAAAACGTGTTATGAGGAAAATAGTATAGTAGAAGGAGAATAATATAGTAATTGAAGTATTGTTTTGGAAAACATATTCACGTTTGTAACTTGGTCAATACACCTAAAGATTTAGTTAAACACGTAACTTTAAAACTGTATTTTCATTGAACTTTGGCAAAATCGTAAGTTTATTAGATAGTGATACTGATTTAGGTTTATGAACTTTGAGGGAAAATTGAGGAAATAAACAAAAAATAGGTTTGAATTTTTCCGCCAATTGCTGGTGGATGACTGCAATTGACTAAGTGAAGATGACAAAAAGAAAAGGTAAACTGGCTAAGATATGAGTGTGCATAAAGTGATGAGACAATTCCGCATACATGGTTCGAGCATTGTAAGCGAAACATATATGCATTATATTCAATTGAAAATGATATTACAAGTGGAAACGTAATAATGTTTCACTACATATCATGTCATTAATTTTATTTTTCATTTTGGTATGTAAAATAAAACTAAACTATTCGCTTTTTGTTTTGAGAATAACCAATATGGGTCCATAGAACCATCTGTCTGTCTGCTTGTTGCACAAAACTTGAAACCTAATAGTTTTTTTTAAGAGTTTGTAAGAAATGTATGTAGTATTAACAATGTGTGCCTACGTTGTGATAATCGGAATTAATCCGAACACAGAGCCACTTTAATTATTGGCGACGCTCATAATCTCTATGTTCATTATCTTTATGTTATAGATTTCTTTGTTAACTATATGAGCAAGATATCAACTGTCGAATTTGCCAGAGCAAAGCAAATACAACCTACAACTATGCGACGGCGATTAGTCTATGAGCCGAGAAATGATATATCATTCTTATTGAAATTCTATCGACTATTATCATTTTCAAATATTGCTTTCTGAATATTTGGCATTTTATAAAATTTGTAAAGTTAATCTTCTTTACGCGCGTTACGAAAAAATTATGAGAATGAAATTTTACGATGCGTGCACACGACGCAAAAAAAATCGACAGGATGAAGTTGCTCACTAAACATGCGTGTGGTAGTCACCACACTATATTCATGATAGTTAGTGGGGTGTTTGTAAATAGACGACAAGTGTTTTATATTCATAAAAATTTTGACTATTTGTGATACTGTTATTTTAAGTGTATTTCTTTAAGTGTGGTTAAATTTCGGTATGTATTTATTTGCATTATAAATTATAAATTATTTACAAGTTAATTCTTTTGTACATTTAGATTTTAACAACTGTATTTTTAATCACGCTCCATTCCTTTCATTATTTTATTTCCAGTAATTATTTCTGTGCCAAATAAAGTTATTCCTGTATTATGCCAAAGAAGTATAACTTCTAACATGTGTCCATAAGCATACGCACAATTTTTTTTAAAAATTATATTATATTTTAAGTTAATCATATATAAACGTACATTTATATAGTAACTCTTAAAAAAACTATTAGGTTTTAAGTTTGTGCAACAAGCAAACAGACAAATGGTCCTATGGATTCAAAATAAAATTAATGGTATAATACGAAGTGAAACATTGTTACAAGGTTTGCACTTGTAGTTAAATCCTACATATTAGTTTCCTTTGGCGGTCCCGTTTCGACATAGTTTTTATTAATTTTGAACTGAATATGAAGCATATATGTTTCGCTTATAATGCTCGAACCGTGTAGGCGGAATCGTGTCACCAGTGTATGCACACTCATATCGTAGCCGGTTTACCTTTGCTTTTTGTCATCTTTACTTAGTTATAATTACCAACCAACAATTAGCAGAAAAAATAATATGTATTTTTGGTTTATTTCCCCAATCTTTCCTCAAAGTTTATAAGTATAAATTAGTATCATTTTCTAATTAATTTATAATTTTGCCAAAGTTCACTAACTAAAAGTACGGTTTTAAAATAACATATTTAACTAAATCTCAATGTGTATTGGTGAAGTAAGAAGCTTAGATGTATTTTTCAATGCTTCACTTGTTACACTATTCCCCGCCTAGTACACTATTCTTCTCATAATACGTTTTTTTGGCATAATCAATAAAATGCGTCATAATGAATCACTGCATTTATATTATGCCAAAGAAGTATATGCGAATACACCTATATATATATATATATATATATATATATATATATATATATATAAATATATATATATATATATATATATATATATATATAATTATCTAAATATATTGAAGGAATTGGGCACAAATTAAAGTATACGTAGCGAAAGAAGACATTACTTTTAAATTCATCGATACCAGAAACCTTCCACATGAAGCAATTTCATTAAACCAACCCCACGGCATGGCAGAAATGTATATAGATTATATGCACAAAGAAGAGAAGCAAATGGCTTGACTCGATGGTGTAATAGATAGATTTTATTACTTTTAGAGAATCAAAATCGACCTCTGCGACTTTAGAATCGGCTACTTCTCAGTGATGTACGGGTGGTTATCAATGTTGAGAAGAAAGTTCATTGTGATAGAGTTGTTATAATTTTTGCATTGTTTTTTTAGTAAAATATTAGTATATTTGCTGTATTTTTATCTATTACTATTTTATGTTTTTAAATAAATATTTGAATCATTACTGGAAAATTAAGAATGATTTTTTATGATCATTTTATAATGAATAAATTTTCTGCAATCTGACTAAATATACTTCACTAATTTCTAATTTAAACAAACATTCTTTCAGAGATTTCTTTTCGGCCTATTTTACATAGTACTAGCCTCATTTATTACATTTACAAAAATAAACACGATAATTTTTTATTTTAATTTTCTAAGAACAATCAAATATGCCCAATGTTTAAGCACAATTATTTCCGACAATCCTAATTTTCTATTAAACGTGAATATCTATTAAGAAAACGTCATGCACTAATGGAACTCGCACTACGAAGGTTCCATATATATTTAGGCATTTATAAACATTTAATTGTACAGAATATTCCTACTAAACTATTAACAAAATAATATATTTTTTTAAACAAAATATATTGCCTGCTATATATTTTCCAAGGGCATGTTTAACAAAAATATGCTATGTAACTACAAATTAACAAATTCTTTGATTTGTGCTAAAAGACCTTGCTTCTTGCCAAATTGCATGATTCTAAATCCACGAAAAATACCCCGTAATTTATGATTGATCTGCGATTGTCAAAATGTGTTACATAAATGGCCGTATTTTTTTTATTTCATTGACTTATATGCCTGATTTTTCACAGCTCCAAGGATCCATAGATCTAAATATTTGATATTATATTATTAAATAACTTGGTACCTTCACGCGTTGCTACGAAAAAGTGTCTAGATACACAGATAGACAAACGGACAGCGAAGTGATCCTGTAAGGGTTCCTTTTATCATTACGACATACGCAATCCTAAAACAGATGATTGCCCTTCGTTTAAATCTAAGTTCAATGGAGTAAAAAAATAGAATATTTAAAAGTAATTATGCTTTACATATAATAATATTACATCATGGTATGTTTAGCAGCAATATTTTTTTCCATTAGAGAAATTATATTTTTCTTAAGAAAAAAAAATTATATACGTATATATATATATATATATATATATATATATATATATATATATATATATATATATATGTATATATATATATATATATACATATATATATATATATATATGTATATACATACATTTTATAATGTACAACGATGCTCAATTTTGTCATGAGGACTGAGTTTAGAAAGTTTAGATAGAAATTATTTCCAAGGCGATATGATGGTAAAATAACTTTCTTTTCTTTACATCGTCGCATCTAACTCTATCATATACAGGTCAAAGCTTCAAGATATAATTTCCAATTAATATTCTTAAGGCTATGAATATTAATCTCTTTAATTTCATTTTATCAATATTTGATATTGCAGCCACGAATCCACACAAGTAGGATTCGCAATGTTCGCAGATTGGTTTATGGTCCTACATTTTTATAGTAAATACCAAAATAATTATGTTGACTGGGAGAGTATTTTTGCGTTTATGTTTTCCATGTATTTATTTTGAAGCAATAATTTTAAAACGATTATATTACACTTATTAAATTTGGAAATCTATAGCAATAGCTAAAGGAATAAAAAAAATTAAAATGTTTGTATGTGAGTGAAACAATACGGTTTTTGACATAACACCAATTGCGGCTAGTTATAAAGTTGTGTCGCATACAGAAGGCAATATGGTCAATAATACATTTCGAGTTTCTTATATTTATTTTAACGAGTTTTATAATGCATCCTCAGCAAAAAAAAATCTCGAATAATTTAAAATATTCATCTTCTGTGTGGTTCTTGATTTCAAATATTTCGTCCTGTATTACCGTCATCGGTACTTAAGTTTTTTTTCCGAAATATTTCTTTTAAATATTTATTTTTCTTATATCAATTTTATACTTAAAGTTCTGCGTTACACTTTTAAGAATTGCTTATGTGTTTTCATAAAACGTTTTATGATTTTTATATTGTCTTTTAGGGAAAATTAGAGTAGATAAATACAATAATATCAGAGTCCGTAGATACGTAAGTTTATATAACTGAAAGCATATGCGTACGTATGTACTCATATAGATATGTTCTTATATGCCTCTCTACTTTTTAACCCTTTTCGAAGATTTGTCAAAATTTAATAGAATATTCGTTCGCCTTTTTACTTATTTTGTTTAATTTTGTTTGGAGACAGATACCCAGCAACATATTTCAGACTAAAGTGAAAATTTTTTAGGTTTTTTGTTTTCGTAAATAAGGTACCTATATCTTCGGTTTTAATCAGAAAGACTTTTAGTCGAAATAGGTAAAGAAGTTTTGGAGATCAGCTCAGAAAAAACATTTTTTCTCTTACGTTCAAAGTACGCTGAAAAATTAGGAGCCGAAGAATAAAAAAAACGTACGCATACAGAATAAAGATGGTGTTCCATTGCTGTCATTGTTATGATTACTTTATATCAAAGTCCGAATTTATGTGTTAAATTTTAATTGTTTGATTATTTTGGTAAAGTATTGTTCTTGCTATTTGTTTCTTTTCTTAAATCTTAGATGCTTAAAATAAATTCACCTCAATCTCGAAAAGTAAATTTAAATTTTGGGAATCTTGTAAAATTCATATGTTCTTCACATTATTATGTAGAGTATATGTTGTAACAGTTATATGTTCTTCATATTATTATGTAATTTTCCCGCTGGTTTCTCATTTTGAGAACCGTGTTGGAAAATTACATAACATGAAGAACATATAACTATATATTTGATACTTTGTTTATCAACATTTAATTTTATTACATTTGTAAATTTTCTTTATGGTAATGCCTAGGTTTTCCACCTGAATACGGGTTTTTTGGTAACCCTAATATTCTTATTTCTTTTATTTATATAATATTTTCTTATGGATTAGTTTCTCATCATGGGCACATCCAAAGTTACTTTTTCGCATCCTCATAGCCATCTATCAGTCAGTCAAAGCAATAAGGGGCACTACAGCTCTGCTGTCTTCTATCGAGGATATTTTGCAGAAATATCTAAAACTACACGCCACAAGCATCTAATTATATCCTGAGCATATCGTCCCGACTTATTTAATATAAAATTATTGTTTGCCGGTAAACCACCAAAACAAGCGTTCGTTACAATTCAATTTCTCAAAAAATTAAATTTTTTATGATTTTTTTTTATTTTTATTGTTTACTACGTGGCCGATTGTTTTGCGACATTATTTGACAAAAGTATTAATGCAATTAAGTGAATATTTTTTAAGAAATTTACTTAAGAAATTTGTTTTTCCAGAAACAGGCAAGTTTTAAAAATTTAGTAAAACACTTGATTGTAAAAACTTACCCAGTTCAAATTTGAAAGTTATTTTAAATACTTAAAATATTTATATGCAACTTTTATTTATCAACTTTACTGTAATTTAACGTAAAGTACGTACTTGGAATTTTACCATTACTCTGACGATTATTTGAATTGCCACCCTATTTCATTTAATATGATCCAAAAAGAGTTTTTCGCTTATTTTCATATTTTTGTTTTTGTGAATTAAGCAATCGTGGAACATTGTGCAAAATTTAAAAACGAGAAAACAAAATGCTGTTCAGGTTTTAATAAGTTTTTCAGTTTTTGGTTTCAAATTTATTTTCCAGACACAACTTTAAAAAAAATTGACCAAATTTTGGTCCTTTGCATGATAATATTGTTATTGCAATAAGATAAAAAAAGTTATTGGCCAATTCTCGCTTAATTTGCATGATAATCTTGTTATTGCAAGAAGATACTTCTAAACATTAGATATATTATTATTTTGTGTATTTTACTTTCTTGCATGCAACTGACAGTATACTTTCAGTGAGTAATCAATATTAAGTTGTTTATCTTTAACTTAAATTTTAAGGACACAATTAACAGAATAGCCGTTTTCGTTTAGCAGCTTTTAAAATCTTACTTCATCCTAGACATGGGCATGAAATAATGCAGTGTATCATCGTCACCATTAGCTTTATTTAAATATTGCTAGACATCGACCGTCCGTGAGATGCGCCACTACACAAACATTGAGATTACGAAAACAATTATTGAGGCGTAAGATAAACAATTTATTAAGTACAATTATTTATTATCCATAAAAAATACACATTAAAACATTTTTTTCTAAAGGATATACAAATAAGACAAAATAGAGAGCTTAATATGTACATGAATAAAATATATATGTAAAACTTGCCCCAATCTGATTTACAAAAACTTAGTTGCGCCATCGCTTACCAACAAATATTTGTCAGTTGTTACTATGAAACTATTATAATCTATATATATAATTAAGCTCTAATGTTTCTATGTAGATACATTTAAAATATTTGTACTAAAATAAGTTGTGAAGGATAAGCGATATTATGCATTAATATAATTTTTGGAATTTTCTCTGTTTGTACATATGTCACCTATAACTACTGACGTCATTGAAATAAAGTTTCCAGAAAAAACATAGCGGCCAATTTAAAAAAAAAATTAGTTTTTACTTCATCGCAACGGTTTACGCTGTCAGAAATTAATTTTTAAAATTTACATTACATTAGTAATACAACAAATAAATTTATTGCTACTCGACACGTAGTTATTATACAAATTTATAGTGTATCTAAGAACATTAATGGTTGACGTTATGAGTTTTTTAAATTAAACAAGGAAGTTTTCTACTCGGGAAATTTATTGGTAAAGTACGCGTGGCTAAAAGTAGAGTGTGGAAATACATTTACAAAAAATGGTATCGATAAGCTATTTAGTGACCTGCTCATACGGAGCTGCGACCATAGCTAGCATTAAATATTGTTGAAACATCGACTAGAATATTGAGAATGAATATGAAAAGTAATTAAAGCTACAACAGTAACTAATCTAAAATTCACATTCATAGAATGTAGACAAAGACATTAATTCGTGTTCATACAAAATATGTTACAGCTTTGTTACCCCGAATTAATTACGAAAGTTGGAACACTTTAACCGGTTGCACTCAGCAGAGTCATTAAAGCTAGGTACGGATAAACTTTTCAAAGTAACCCCTATCTGGTCTCGCTTGAAACTTATACAAAGTAATACACATATAACTTTTCATTTAATAGCAATTTAAATTGTATATATCCAACATCTTGGTAAAGAAAGGTTTCAAAAGATCGTAAATATGTCATTATGACGAAAATACTTTTAATTATACTTATCGATCCTCTGGACCCACTCCGCATGTTCAATCTATCCATCTACTTGAATAGATTGGACATGCTTTCATTGAAATTGTTTTTTTAATTTTTTTATGTAAATTTGAAAGTGAAACAAAATGTTTAACATTTCATTGGCATGTCAAGAAAATATTAATATTTAAATCCTTACTAGAGATTTTGCTCAATCATAAAAAAATTCTCTTTTGTTGTAAATTCAGTAAAAAACTTTAAAGTAATCGATATAAATAATAAAACAGCAGCATTAGGCTGTGTGCGCATTGAAATCATTGACAAAAAAAATGTGTTAGGGGAATACGCTATAAATAAGAAAATCCAAAAATATAGTTTTCGAAATTTTGGTCTGCTTACCCATTTACTTTTCAGTTTGGACACGCATCACGTAATAACTACTGTATACTTTCAGATGGATTTTGATTAGTATTTTTTATTAACAACATTATTTTTTATTTTACTAAATAACAAATTATTTTTTTATTTCATCCGAATCGGTTTCATATTTCTGGAAATAAATTGTTGTTGACAAAAAGGTAACTCTTGAACCATTATAAAATACTCGTCAAGGAGATGCTTGCAGAACGGCAAAACAAATAAGACGTGAATTTATTCGTCATATTGTGAAAAGTCACCTGGCAAGGTAATTGTGTTAATTAATACATATAATATGTAAGTATATATATACGTATTTCACGTATAAATTAGGCATCTACATAAGTAAATGAGATTACCTAAATACCTAAAACACAACTATAATACCTGAACATAATTTGAAAATAATAAAGGCTGACGTACCTGATTTTCGTCCTCATTTTCATTTGATATAGGCTGTATTGGTACTTCTAGATCACAAAAAGCTCATCAAATTAAAGCACCACAAACAATTTTTTTTATCGGGTTATTATTTATTTTCTTTACCACCATCTCCTTGTTGATTATTAGATTTGAACTTATCAATTAGCCTGTTGTAAGATATTTGTCTTATTGCGATCGTTATCATATTTAGACTTCGTATTCCACAAACAGATTCGATTAACAGATTTCAAAAGAGAAGGAGGTTCTGAATTCATCGGAATTTTTTTTCTTATCTATATTCAGCGATAATTCTTTATCTAGTGGACAGATTTTCATAATTATTTATTTCTTCGAAAGAAGGCGCTATAGGTATAGTTTCACATAAATTTGATGAAAATTCATTGATGGGGTTCGGGAGTGAACAATGGAACTTATTAACGAATGGCAGTAAGTCAACTATGATTCAAAATATTGATACGGGTAGTTGTCATTTTGTAAAATAACTACACCATTTACTAGGCCAGGGTTTCATTATAAGTTCTGGATATGAAGAATAGAACTCCTTAACGGATATTAGTAAATCAGCCGTGATTAAAAATACTAGCTACTAGTAGTTGTTATTTTGCAAAAAACTACGACTTCCATCAGGGCAGGGTCTAATGATGAGTTCTGGAGATGAACAACGAAACTCCTTCACAGAAGATAGTAAATTGAAAGTGATTCAAAATGATTGATATTGGTAATTATTTCTTTAAAAAATAATTACACTATCGATCATATCAGAGTCTGATGAGATGAGACGATCAATGGAACTCCGTATCAGATGATAGTAAATCAAAGGCAATTCAAGATATTTATTACTTGTAATTTTTACTTTGCAAAATAACTGCTCCATCAACATACTGACCTGCAGTATGTGATGGTTAGTTTTGAAGTTGAATAACGTAACTCTTTAAAGGATAGTAGTAAATCGACTAAGATTCAATATATAGGCTACTGCTTAGTTGTTACCTTAGTTATTACTTTTCAAAATCTAATACTGATTTTAGATATGGAGAAAGGAACTCCTCAAGTGGTAGTTTTTAATTTGCAAAATCTGATGTTGGGCTACGGATATGGAGAACCGAACTCCTCAACGGTTAACAGATAACCATTGGCGGCTGCCACTACCGCTTTATTTCTATGTATTGTTGATAATCAAGTTTAGACAAAGAGGAAATAATCTATATAATGACTTGCTTTTTTGTTTTTTATATAAATTTTTTTTTAACAAATATCAATATTATAAGAAAGGAAATAATTATGATACCAGCACCGCCGATCAATTTAACAATGTAAACTTGTATATTATAAATACGCCCTTTTTGAATTAACTTAGTATTGTAAGCACATTAGGAGTTTAAGTTCTAAATTTACATTTTAAATTAAATTAAATTATGAATTTGTTTAAGTTGGTCACCAGTAGCAGAAACTTCGAAAATAAGTAACTTAGTTATTTTTTGCAAATAAATAGGTACCTATTTTGAGTTAATTATTTTTTTATTTTTAGTACCTACCTTTTCTGAAGTCGATTTTTTAAAGAATACTTTATAGCCCTCAACAAACTCTTTTAATTGTTCACAGTAACCATTTCGATCTTCTCGCGACATGTTAAAACCTGCGCATGCTCACAACAAGCTTTTGAGCAAACTGAACGATTGTTCAGACTTCCACCCACACGCTACGATAAAACTGTGCAAACGCGATCGACAACGATTTATTGAATAGATTCTGTAAGTGCCGCCGATCGTCAGCACCAATCAAAAAATCTGCACAGATTGTCATACACACGTTCGATAAAAATGCGCAAACCGACTGCACAGTCCGTTTGTACAGAATTATCGACGTCGTGTATAGCGGGTTTTAGGTACCGACGATGATTATATAATTAACGATTGATTTTATTACTTGCATATAAAAAGTTGAAAAGTTTGTGTACAGAGACGATGGTTTTATTAGTTGCCAACCTTATAAAACCCAAGCATATATATGTATATAATATATATATATATATATATATATATATATATATATATATATGTATATATATATATATATATATGTATATAACTATATGTGTGTGTATATGTATCCGATTCGTACTATTCAAGGTGCGAGCGGGTACAGAACTAATATTTTAAATAAAATATTTGTTGAATGTTGACTTCCTGGGAAGCCAAAAGTAAAATGCTTAATATTTATATCCGTAGGTAGCCTTAGCATTAATCGAAAACACGTTACCATAGTGATGTATTCGAGTACTGTAGGAATAATATACTAGTTTTATATTCGCTTTACCTTTGTTTCTGTATGGATCTAATCGAATACCAGTAAGTTCGTCAGCAACGAGTAAGAGAATAGCGATATGTTTTTATTGGTCACTATGTTTAAAGTTTTCTAAGCTTGGAAGTAAAGATTAATTACGGTCTAGGTAACTGCTTTTCAAATCAGTTTGCCACAACTTACAATTAATTGTGCTAGTCAATATTAAATAGTCATTATAACACGGGAGTAAAGTATTTTTAGCTTTATTTTTTGTCATGTATACGAGTCGCTTTAGTTTTCTGGAAATGTTGGTAATATGAACTAAGTATTTCTTGTTTGAATTCACACGGTAATTCACGTGAACGATAGTCATGTCCATTCTTAGTCAGTAGGTTTCTGTCATCATTTAGCTAAGTTTTCAGTTCGTACTTAGTTTTGATAGTCAAATTAAAACACTTTCATGTAATAACAGGCCAGCATCATCAGTAAAGGTAACTGTGATATTTTCTATGTCAAATGTTTATTACTTGTATTTTATTATTTGGCAAATAAATTGTACGCATTGAATTTCTAAGTTTATTTGATATTTTGAAATGATAGAAATGTAACCAAATTAATTACAAAAGCAGCAAATCTAATATCAACTGATTAGCACTTGCACGAGAATATTGCAACTAACAGTTTTAAGTTAATTATATCTGTAAATATTCTAACTGTATATATAAACTTCTGTTTACAGGAGTACATTCAAGTAATTTTAATAAAATAAATAGTAAATTGACTGTTAGGAAAAATGGAAGAAAGAAATTTTACTTTCACTAAAGAAGAAAAATAAATGAAATAACACCTCTGTGCAAGTTTAATTAATTATAACGATTGTAGTTTCTTACCTTATTACCTTTTTCAGTATCCAGAGTTTACTAGACCTCCTGCAATCTGGTTTTAAATCAAGGTATAATACTTCTGCTATACTGTTTAAAGTAACTGATGATAAGCACTTTCCCATGAGCAATAGAAGACTATCTGTTCTTATATTACTAGTCTTATGACTATTGGACTTTGGTTACGTTTCCATCTATATGGATTTCAACGTTTTGATGCGTCGGCTTAAATCATTAAATGTATCAAAACCGTACACTGGGTAGTTCATCTCCTTTCTTTGAAGTAATATATATACGATCAAACTTTGTGAAAACTATTTAAAGTGAAATAATTTCCTTATAAATACACCTCAATGTGATGCTCTTTTCTCATTTTCTTTTACTTTTTTTGACACTCTTGCAAAATATATGTCCTTTTTTTGTTTATTTGTCGATGATCTTCAAAGATACTCCCACTATAGTGTCGGTAAAATCTCTTATTACATTGATATATTAAATGGATTCCAATATGTGATCAGCAAATGGGACTGGTAGTTAGAAATTTCCGTTGAAGGTACATATAGTTGATTTATCACAGCTGCACATTAAATGATATATCATCCCTTTTTAATTGTAAAAGATTTTGGTACAATGATTGAAAAAAACCTTTAATACATCTCACATGGCATACTCAAATAAATCATATTAGTGGTAAATGTTCTTCATAATGCTCTTTCTCAAACTGCTTCAATATTTTCTTTGTTCCAAACGTACATACACATACATAAAACTTTATTTCCACTTTAAATATTATTCGAATTTGAATGAATATTTATTCAATAAATTGCAAACGTTCAAAACTTGTGCATACCATACATTTTCTACATAAATATCGCTATTGTTTACAGCTTAAATAGCTAAAGTTTTATGAACACCAAGCCTCAATATTCTATATATTTGAAACATTATCGTCAATAATATACTTAAACATTTATAACTCGTAAATAAATTTAAATACCACGACTTTGGGTTTCGTTCTGAAATAGTACACACTCATAATCTCTTAACAGAGAACTACATTCTACATTCGTTCCATCTGTTACTATGTGTGCAATTCAATCCGTTAAGTTGTATACATTATGAAATCAACCCAACCAAATATATTCCAAGTACACAAACATTGTATGTGTTTCAAAGTCGCCTGAAATGACTATACCTGACATAATAGGTAGATTAAAACCCGACACTACCTCACCCTTATCTCTCCCCTATCCCTTTCGTGTTGACCTTTTGCTTTATTAATTTTATGTTAATTTTGTATTTTTACTATTGACATCGACATAGATATTCTTATTTTGCTTTGTAATTGTTTTTAGTTCGCTTCCCAGTCATTTATTTTCTACTACAATACTTATTTTTCTCACTTGATACATTGTTCTTTACTGTCAGAGATTGCTAGTATAGCAATAAGGCTACTTCTGTTTACTTAATATTATAAGCTTATAGTCATATTTTATAAATTAATAAATAAACGTAGCCTATTTATAAAGTTGAGTATAGTTAAATAACATGAAAATAAAATGATATTTCTCAATTAAGTGGATGAAATTAATAGAACCAGTATAATTTTCTACTCTATTTCATATTGAAGTCTTAAATTAACTTCCTAAAGAAATCTGCATTTAACTTTATCTAGAAAGTAGAGAAATTTTCTTGCGGAACCTTCCAATATTTAATGGTTGTGACAGGAAAAGTTTATGGCAACAATCGTGACAAAGTTTCGTTCAACAAGGATAAAACGAATGCTACGAGTTCATGATACAAGAGAAAGAAAAGCTTACAAAAGAATTATGTGATTTAGTAGACCGCTATAACTCCCGCATGTTAGTTATATATTTTATATGTTAGAATTATGTTTTTGTTCGGAAACTTTTAATAAAATATTATTACAAATATTAAGCAATCTTGGATTTAGGCAGATAGTTCTTTTATGTCATTTTGAAATTAACTCCAAGTTGGAAGCTCTCACGTATTAATGTTGGTCAAGCAAAATTTGATGTAGATTAAAATCGAAAGGGAATGTATAAACAATAATGCTACGATGAAAAGACGTCGAAAATCGGACCAAGAGAAGAAAAATTAGGAATATCCAACACTGAACATGAAATTAGTGTTTGTATACGTATAATTAATACAAACGTAAATGTATTCCCACCGTTTGGTCTTATTTCATGTATTCAATTTAGATAAGTCTAATGTTAACTACGAATGGTAACAGGAACGTATTTGAATACAAATAGAACTTCATTTTTCCATTTAACAGTTGCAACAGGAACGTAAAAATACCAAACCTTGAATATGTTTATGGTTTTAGAAAAGTGACATTTAACATATTATCGTTACTGCAAAAAATCTGTCTGTATTTGAATTGTATTAAAATTTATTTCAACAAAAAAATATATTTCAATTATCAAAGCAGGAAGGAACTGATGAAACGATGAATAACTACATGTTTATAAAGGCATGCCTCTGTGGAATTTTGCTCAAACGCTCAAATCTTTTGGACTCCAAAAGGCTTTTAATAGTGCGATCAATATGGAAAAAAGGTTGTCTGTGGTTAGAAAATAGGTAACGATAAAGCATTTTTATGTATCATCCATACATCACTTCTGTTTAAGTAGACGTTACTTAAACAGAAGTGATGTATCGATATATGACGGAGATTGGAATAGTGATGTACGACGGAGACTGGAAAAATATTAAATCTCACTAAAAATAGCATTGTTCCCAGCCAGTATTTCTAGGTGGGATTTTAAATGTGTATAATATTTTATCATATATTTAGTCATAGATTATATTCCATTCTGGGTTACTTGTGTCATAAAATTGTTTGTGTAGAGTTTAAGAAATTACTTTGCAATTTAAACGCCGTGTTGAACGAGTTCATTCATATGAATGCGACATGAAAATATTTTCATTTTAGATGTATGTAAAATTATTCATTTTGATAGAACATTAAAATAAAGTTCACCAATTTGAAAAAAACAATGTAAATAAACAAGTTGACAATAAATATATTGAAGGTTGAATTTAAAAAAAAATCTAATTATTTTGCATCAAAATATTTAATATCCTTTATATTTCAAGTTAATGGAGGAGGATTTTTGACAATTTGGGTCAAATTTCTGTTCAATCTTTTTAAAATAATTACAATAAATATAACAATAGTTATTTAAGTTTTTAATTTATTATGAAATTATTAATAAAATATATGTCTATTTTTAATTTTGAAACATGGAATAACGGTTTTCCATTTTTTACACATAGTAAATACTTATTAAGACTAAATAAAGACTCATAACTTCGTGATAGTGTGAATAGTCAATGACAGGTACATAATCATGAACAAACAATCCTGAAACTGATTATTTTCGGCAACCTAAAATTTTTACCTACTAAATATTTACAGCTAGCGGTAGCTATACATATCAAAATTATAACTGCTAACTATTTACGTAAATACTTTTCATTTATTTTCAAAATAAGATAACCAATACAGGGTTTAAAAATTTAAAGGTATGTCTGTGATTTTCGTGATTCAAGTATATTCTGCGTTATTCGATTACGGAAAAAATTCTTTCTGTCTCTTTATATTACGGAATTTCACTGAAAACTACTAAAGTATTTGATATAATTTTATATAGTTTATACCTAATAATACTGACAATAAGTTGTGATAATTTAAACGGTTCGGAATTTATAATTATATTGGTTTTAAGTCCGGTGAAAAATGTTTACAAACTTACTCTTTGAGGCTGTCATATTTACAACTCGCATTATGTCTTAAATATTAATAAAATATGCGGCACAACTGTATATGTAACACAATTGTATTGAAATATGGTTTACCTAAGAAAACTTATTGTACGAGACAATATAATTATTTTAATCTTTGATATTAACTTAATATATCGTTATATGATATATTCATTTTTCCTTATATTATATGGGGCGCCATCTGTGGTGCAGCAACATAACTTTGCTTTATTAGATATGCATATGTATTATTACGATTTTATAAAACTTGAAGTATAAGGTTAACTTTTGCCAAATTATATTAAGAGCCTTAAAAAGATTTTATTGTTTTGTTAGTAAAACAAGACAGTGGCCTTATTAGTGGTTTTGGAGTAGATTAATTATTAAAAACGCTAAAAAGAAGAAATTTAAAGGATTTTTAGGATTGTAAAACATTCCCGGTCCATTAAACAAGCACACAAAATATTTTTATTTATTTATTTTTATGTTGAATAAGATAGAATAAGTAAAATATGTAAATAATAACTTATTATATAAATATCGTGACCTCGTTTGCAATTTTTGAATCGTTTTTCGGCAAATAATTAGTAGTACGATTAAGTACTATTTAATCGACGTAGAATGACTTCAACACGAATACAAAATTCCGGAAATATTTCTCATTATATGAATTGTACTGCCCCATATTTTAGTATTTTTCTGACATAATAACGCATGGTTGGCTTATTTTATTTAGTTTAGATAGAGTACCTATCTAATCCAAGCTTGATCAATATATATATATATATATATATATATTTGTGTGTGTTATGTGTGTGTGTGTGTGTTTGTAACTAAGGGTGTAAATATTTATATATTTTATTCTAATTACTATAATAAGCACAAGAAATATGAAGCGAATGAACGGAGTCATTACGGATATTATTAACGATAAAATAAACAAAAAATACAATATTAAAATATTTCGAATTAGGTTACACGTAAGCTCTTAATTACAAAAAATTTCGTTGATATGAAGGTATATTCATTATCTGTACGTTATAGGTTTAATGTTATAATGAGAGTACAAGGGGCAATATAAAAAAAAATATCACTGGTAGTAACACAGATATACTCTAAGCTCTTCTCTAGGTATTAATTAATAGAGATTAGTGATCAAAATTTGGAAAGTGAACAAAATCATAGAATTAAAAATCGTAATTGTATAATCTAGTCAGAATTTTGAATGAAATTCTCAGCTGGCAATTGAACATCTCGATTATATATTACAAAATAAACATACACTGCGTATTAAAAGACTACATTTTTTCGAAGACACATTAACTCATGTCTCTTTAAAATAACCTGAAATAAAGACGCAATGTCAAAAACATGCTAAATATTAATAAAGAATAACCAAAATGTATTAAACTATTAAAGAAAACCATTAGAAAAATTAGTAATTGTTACTCTCTCGTATTGTAGTGCTGCAAATTTTCTCCAAAGGCAATATAGAAAAACATTAATTTCCACGCCCCGGACCCACATCATTAGCACGTGGTGTCTGCGTATTATCGACATCTGGGTGCCATGTAATGCCCTGAAATTAGGATCGTAAAATTTGACCTGAAATATAAAGGAAGTTGAATAAAAAAGTTTCAAGAAGTGAAAATATTGTGTTTTCGTGTAACATAAAATTATTCTAGTAGCATTCATATATGTAGAGTTTGTTACAAAGTACATATGCAAAGTAATACATATCCACAAAGTAAGAGTTTTTGTTTAATATTTAAATGCATTATTCTCTTAATAAACAAAATATATATTTCCTTAAAATCCATTTTGGGCGACACGAGTAAGCATAGAGAATTATTGCAATTACATCGCTGTATTATTTAAGTAAAATTTCCATATAATTTTATGCACATACCAAAATACAGGGTTGTATTATAACAATCGATTATACTGCTAAATAAAATAAAATGTTTGAGAAAGAAAGTTTTGCGAAAATATATTACTTATAATTTGAACTTTTAAATATATTTCACATTAACAAACATAGTCACCAATTTAAACTTGAAATGCAATATTTCGATAAGGCTCACGAACTCTTTCTTACTTATGCCACTCCATAAATTGATGCTGTATGCTGATTATGGGTTTACAATTGAATAATAATGAGGGTTGTGAGTTTCAAACAACACAAATTGCTCAAACCCTCCCTCCTCGTGTCAAAAAACGTTATTTAAAAAGTTTGAATCTTCTTGATTTTACGGCAGAATTGCTCAACAAAACGGTCAAAAAATTGCTCAACTAAAGAAAATGGTCGAATCATCCAGGTTCTCGAACATGGTAGCAAGAAATCACTCCTTCCCATAACGAATTATAGAGTATTTTAAAAACCTGGCGGTTTAGAAAGCACCTGTTTACCGGGACTGGTTTATTTTTAGCAAATTTGCAACAGGTTTGACAGTTTCTTGCGAAAAATATCTCTTGCACAGCCATAAAAATTATGCATCATGGCGTATTTACGTTGTGTACAGAACGCGCGAAAACAACGTCCATTTTCAGATATAGGTACGTCAAGATAAGTTTCCAATTACTAAGCACGCTAAAAGTCTAATACATACAAGACAAATAGTCAAATTAGCAACGATTAGTCCATAAAGAAACCAAAATCAATGATTTTATAAAAGAAACACTTTGTTTTGCTGAAATTACGATTGTGTCACCAATTTTATATTTAATGACTTAGTGCAAATGACGTTATTTTTTAACGATGTTGCAATAATTATATCACAGCGTTTTTGTTATAGACACAAACACCGCTTATTGCGTGCTTGCAATGCTCCATTTCCATATGAATATTCCATTTCTGTGTCAAAATTCATATGATTGGGTAGAAAATTTTCTAACAAAAATTATTTGTTTGACTAGAACTTACGAAAAAAAACATAACATCTAAAGTGCTGAATTTTGCGGAATTAATATTTTTCAACTAGTTATCATGATATACTAACATAAAAGAAGTTTTTAGACTACCAAAAAAAAAATCAAACGAGTTAGATAGACAAGCAGATGAACACCTAACACCTAAAAATAAACAAATTTGTCGAATTAAAATATTTGCTGTATTGTCGATATAGTGGTTTAAGCAACGGAAAGCAATTTTTTCACTTCCACTCTCTATATTCTAAACCTCATACTCGATACTGGAAATGCAAACTGGCAATTCGATTCAACTGTGAGAATCAATAGCAATGCCTCCAATATCGTCTACTGCCCCGCGCTCTTTCACCATTCATCCGAGAGACCTGCATTGCCTCATTTCACTGCAAACGCTGCATTTTATTGAAGAGAACCTATTTATAGGCGAGTGTAAAATCTCGATTTTTTATTGTAATAAAATTATCTTGTTAATGTTAAACCTACAGGTTGAAAGTTTTGAAATAGAAATAATCATAAAAACTTTCATTAAATTCTAACTTTAAAAGAAATTTTTTGGTAAAATATCTTTAAGAGGAACAAAATAAATACGAAAGATTAACCGTGATATAAACCAGAAAAACAATTTTCAGGATGTTGGATTAAATATATCTAATTGCTAGACTGTCATGATATAAACTATTTGTATATCCGATGAAAATCTATTATCGGTTTTAAATATAGTTTACTAGTATTGTGGGAGTAAGAATTTTTAAATGAACTTGGCTAAATTCAGAGGTAAATTATATTTACAAAACCAAATTGGTAAATAAATATCGATAATATGCTTAAATATCGCGTATCTATAAAAATGAGAAGGAATACAATTTACTGTTTTCAACCTACTGTAAAAATATATATATTTACTTGGTTTATTTGTTAATAACTTATAATTTACTGCGATGTAGAAAATGATACAATTTTTAATGCACAAAAAAATGTATCAAATTTGGTAACGATGTGGTTCTATAAAAAGAAAAATAGGAATTCTATATCTTCTTTCAACAGATATATAAAGGCTATATTTATTTACTTGGTTTATTTGTTAGTAACTTATAATTTACTACGATGTAGAAAATGATACAATTTTTAATGAACAAAAAAATGGATCAATTTTGGTAACGATGTGGTTCTATAAAAAGCAAAATAGGAATTCTATATCTTCTTTCAACAGATATATAAAGGCTATATTTATTTACTTGGTTTATTTGTTAGTAACTTATAATTTACTACGATGTTGATAATAATTACATTTTTAATTAAAAAAAAAAAGCATCAGATTTGATAATGATGTGGTTCTATAAAAAAGAAAAACAGCAATTCTATTTCTTCTTTCAACACATATATAAAGGCATGATAAAAATCCAAAATACATCGAAATAAGAGAAAATTGTACATAAACAATTAAAAAAAACGAAACCTTAACAATTACAAGTATGTTATATATTACTTATTAATTAAATTAATAATTACCTATTTTTTAATTGCATAAAATAATAAAAAAAATATATTTCAGTTTCTTACGTTAATGAAAGTGATACATATTTTTTTGTATTTTCTAAACATGGGTAGACATGTTTAGAAAATACAAATCTACACAATACAATTTTTTGCAAAAAAATCAAAATTAAGCTATTAAAGAAAACCTCAGTAAAAAAAAGGATAGGCATACACATTTCTAAAATACTCAAAGACAAACAATATGTTTGAGAACTTTTTACGAACTCACGGAACGAGACTATGAATAATTATGGTCATATAAAATCAAAGGTGAAACTCGCCGCAAAATCGTAAAACTCGCTTAGCTTATTTTATCGGTTTTCCATTGGGACAGCGCGGTAAAACAATCGATACTTAACCATTTTTATTTCCGAATAGAGACGGGAAGTTGCTCGATTAATTTCTTGCGAGGTTACATTTTCAAACCTAACATAATGTTTCCTTAAATTATATTTACCTGAATTATTAATACGTTTTACTTGATATATTTCTGAACAATATTTAATTAATGATGTAGAAAAAAATTACTATACTTCAATTAAAAATTTTCGAGTGTAAATTTCGATATTCAATTAAATGTAAATTTGGTTCGAAGTTTTAGGAAAGAATATGATGACTTTACTGTAGTCTGCATTTCAGGGATATGTATACCTGTGCAAGCTACCTACCTACCAACTAATATTCCAATAGCTTATGTTTTTGCATTGCCTGTATATACTTACTTACACGCCTACCAGCTTAATGTTTTTAATAATTTATGCATTTTTACGCTTTTACTTTTATAGGAAGCAATATATATATATATATATATATATATATATATATATATATATATAAGCTTCCCATCAATATTTTAGTTCCTTCTACCTTTTTGTGTATGTACAGATACATATTAATTAACCTATTTACCTTGTTAACTTTTTGCTTACTTCAAGACTAGTCAAACAAGAAAAAACAGAAGGAATCAACACGTTCTTTCTTACTTGAAATTAGTTAAAATATAGTGATATTCGCATTTATTATGAGACAGAAAGAAAGAAATGATACGTATTGAATGAATTAATAACATATGACATATTTAGAATATCCGTGCGGATTCATGGTTTTATACAATTAATTATGATTATCACCGTGGGACCCGGGTTTGATTTATGGCCGTTCATTGAGTGGGGCCAGACTAATGTATGTGAGAGTTGCACTCGTAATAATAAGTCCGCTATTTGTATCAATTAGATACAATAAAGTACATAATTGAATAGGTAAATATAATTCAGAAATTATTATAATATTGCCAACAAATAATAGTTGTTCTCAAGTAACTACCTACAGTTCAGTCAGCCAGTCGGGCAGATGACCACTACGGCGTGGAGCAGCGACGTGCCGCATGCATGGTAAGACCGGAGGACAAATAATGGTATATGTAGTTGGGAGTGGAACTGGTAAAATGTTTTTTTTATTTTACGTATATTTGTAAGATTTCCTTTCTTAAATCTAGGAAATATCTTAATAAATTAAGCTTCACGTTAGAAGGAAATGAGAATTCGTTTCGTTTGTGTTAATGATATCCAAATTCGTCGATCGTGTAAACAAGTATGATAAAAACTGGATATCGCTTTGCCAAAAATACCTAATTTGAACACCTTGACGTGAAAAAATAAAATTACAGTAGGCTATAAATAGAAGATTATTAAGTAAAAAAATAAAAACACTATTGAATGAACAAATTTAACTAAAAGGTGAAAAACAAGGAGTTACAGTAGATTTGTGATGAAGAATCCTAACAGCACACTGCTCTCAAGTTTCAACCATAATATATTGTACTCCTGAAAGGAAAATTTATGATTATTGATCGAATTTAAATTATATTTAAAACATCTATCTGATTGGTTTAATATATCAAACATATCGTACTCTAAAGAAATAGTTTTTTTTTTATATTTTATTTTCCACGGCAGTCGTTGAACCTTATATTGGACTTATAATTTTCATATTCAGGGCCCAGAAAAATATGAAACGATAAAGAAGTAATAATACCTAAAATCGTAATGTTTAACCCTGTTAGTAGTTGGACGCATATATTAGAACGAATCAGTTTCGGTTAAAGATAAAATTGTATTACAGAAATAGTCATATTTATAGAAATAACTTCAGGGAAATCATTCCCTTATACATGAAAATAGAAAAGTGATATTGCGTCCCATCTATCTTATTACGGGGAAAAAACTACATTTTAAAAAATAAAAAGGAATTGTCACGAGCTTAGTACACTAGTTTTAATTTAAGTCTTTTATCTTAATTGAACCTAATTTTAGAGCGCAAGCTTTGAAAATGCTTATTTCAAATGCTATTAAAAATGGACAAAAGATAAGTAATAGAGGAGATGTTTTTTAAAACATAAAATAAATCAACATGCTGCCAAGTTACTGGAACTGTTTTTTTACCTATTTCAAGAATTAATAATAAAAATAATAATGATTTAAAGTTTTTTAAGGAAATGCAGGCTTTTTCTTCAAAATGCTAAGATGTCTTCTTCAAATTGCCGAGTTAAATAAACGCAGGGGAAATGAGCACGTCTCTATTCATTACAATTTCGCTTTGCTTATTATGAATGTTAAAAAAATATGACAAAAAATTATTTTAACATATATTATTGATTTTTTTCAGTTTCTTATAATCCCGTTTGACATATAATTTTCTTCTCTACTTTCATCTACCCGTTTTAGCATAAGTATTTACAAAATTAATATGAACCGAGTTAAATTCTTCTTTTCATTGTGTGCAGTTGAGCCTACGTGACAAACACTAAGCTAACAAAGTCTCACTTTGGAATCGATCGGAAATTGGGTCGCAAGTTGGAAGCCTTTATTTCTTCCCTTTCCTCTTTGTATGCGATTGCAGACGCCTGTTTTCATCGTTTCACATTTGGAAAACTATAAGTTGATACATTTATACGACGTATACTTGCTCCCAATTTTATACGTTTAATCGTTGGTGGTTCATGTAGATTTATTTTCTTCGTGTTTGTGAAATAGTAAATGAAAGTAAAAAAAAATATATATTGAATAAGTAGTATAAGATAACCACACCCAATAATGTGGACTGTAAGCAATTTTCATAATATGCATACAACCTAAATTATACGGTTCCCGAGAAATGGAACCAATAAAGTATGAGTCTCCAGAGACACGTATATAACATAATATCGCTGAGGGGGATTGTACCATATTTTACATTTTTCTTGTAAATTTTCCAGGAATGGTGAGGCTTTTTAATGCAACGATGATTGGGTTTATTGTGTACTAAAAAATAATTAATTATTTGTCATTACAATTTCTCTGGCTAGCTTTTAGTGTTTTTAAACTTTACCTAAGTATTGGTAATTATCTGTTTATATAGTATTATCATTTAAAAAATAATTTGATATACATTTATATGTTACCAGAGTTATAATTGAATATTTTGGTATTTACTACCATAAGTTATTGATTTGTGAAATAAATCTGTGCTTCTAATTGTTTATAACTTAAAGTCTATTATAGATTTATTAAAGTATTGTTTAAGTGATTATTATTTGTATAATGAACTTAATTAGAAAAACACTTTCCTTGGCAAAATGCATATTGTTTTTAAAACCCATCGGTTAGGAATATATGTACCACGCACTGAGTCACGACTGAATATAGAATTCACTTGCCTATTCCTCGATTCCTCGTTCAGTATGTAATTTTTTTACCATGTCAAAGTTTTCGAAATGGAACAGTGAAGTTTATTTATTTCGTATTTTTAACAACGGTCGAATTCAAACAATTTTCTTTTGCTGTTAGCTTATCTTAAACTTTAAACGCATCTACGAATTAAGTTGATTCAGTTACATGAAAATTTATAAAATAAAATAATTTTAAAAACATGAATATAATACTAGAATTGAGAGAATAGCCAATGGACTGTTTATGTTTGTACTCATGATGAATTAAAATTTTGTAATACGGGATGCAAAGAACCACTGACTCTTGAAATATTGCAATTTTAATTAAACTTCATTTCAACATTCTATCTACATTCTTGCTTACGGATATACAAATGCGCAATTCGGAAAGTTTTAGTTCATGTGTGCATGCATGCATGCGAGCGCACGCGCGTGCGTGCCTGTGTACCTGCTTCAATGCGTGTGAGTGTGCACGCGCATGCGCACTCTCTCGCTCCTGCCTGTGCATGTGCGTGTATGTGTTTTATTTTTAAATTTTAGTGCCTGTGATGTTCTGTGATACTCAGAATACCATGAAGTTACAAAGAATTGAACATTGTTTTATTTTTTGAAATCGAAACAGATCTTTGCGGCATGTATTAAACATAAATAAATTATTGTATGAATTACACATACATACCTACAAACATTTGGATATATAAATCGCATTCCCTCTTTTGGCTTCAGCGTAGATATTGCTTTATGACAATACCAGTATTTACATGTATATACTTGCCTACCTATTTACTTTGTTATACTCTTGTTTTTGTAAAGACAAGTCAAATGAGACCAAACTCGATGAGTATACATTTCATTACTAAAGTGAGCCTGTTAACAGCTTTCGGCATCCCATTAGGCCCAAATTTTTTAAAGGACCGATTTATATTGCCCTTTCTCGCCATAAAACCTAAAATACTATTATTATATAATAATTAGACCTATATCATCCACACTCGTTCAAAGCACCTGTGTTGTTTGTTGTTGAGGAATTATATTCATTACAAATTCCAACCAAATTGTTGCATAAATACACGGGTGGTGTACCCTCTCATATGAAAATAGAATAACTCAAATCATGAGGTAAATGCTGGAGATATAAGATAACATAAACAAAAAAGTAAAGAAAAATAGAGATCTACCCCTTTTGTGAAAGCTTTTAGAAATATTATAAGGTTTTCTACTTGCATTCATCATTCATCTTTTTTTTCTTACTTGCATTCATCGATTTTAATAAACTGTACTCGTATATATAAATGTATTTTCGTGGATGTTTTATAATTTCCATACATTTTAACATATTATATTATAAGCCTCAACCACTTTAAATCATAAACCTAACCATGATTTAGGGAATCAGAATCTTAATAATTAATACTTATTTACTTCTTCAAGTGTATTTTGCTGCATGTTGCTATGAATTTTATTTTCATTATAAAGATCAGTGAGACAACAGAGGAGCATATAAATAAAGATTAAGCTCATGCAAGCATTCACGCTAGCACGCACGTACACACACTTGCGCAAGTTTATATACACGTTAAAGGTTCTATGCTTTGATGAAAGGAAACCAACTCAAACGTGTAATGTAATGTTTCAGAAATTTCAGGATACTTTGTTGTTTAGGTTGATGTCTGGAAGCAAAATTACAAATAGTCGTATAAACAATCATTTCATTTGCATAAAAAAAATAGTAATTCCACTTACTATTTTTTTGTGTATACGCTGACGCTCTTGAAATTTTAATACATTACTTTGAATACTTCTGACAATGATCGGTCTGACAACAATCGAAGAAAATAAAACGTATGACATTCAATACTTTAACGCATACGTACCACAAAAGTTGGCCCTGAACAAATCTAAGGGAGACGTCATTAAATAGGCGGCGAGCGCCTCTTGACTTGTGCCCTAAGTCAGTCGAAAGTCGACCACCGACCTACTCCTACAAGAGTCGTCAAATGTCAACACCCGATAAGTGCAAAAGTAGTTTAATTAAAAATCTTCTGTTGTTATTTCTTACTAATACATTCAATGAAAGAAAATTAATTTAAAGGTAAGGTTTGTTCCATCGTATATAGGAATTTTAACGTATGCATATATATATATATATATATATATATATATATATATATATATATATATATACACTGCAAACATTATTTTTATTTAAATAATAATTAAAAAAACAGCCTGAATAATTTATTTTAAGGAATAATGCAAGCAATAAAAACAAAACAGAAATATACTATTTATAAAGAGTGAATCGGAAAGCAATTCCATAGTCGCATTGCTAAAGTATTTATAAAAATATAAAAACAAATGATAGTCGCAATTTGGGTCCGCATCGTAGACTTTTTGTGAATACGTCGGGATAAAATCATAAAAAGTGGTTCGTATTAATATATCTAATTTAATTATCAATCTCTGATACAATGGTTAGATATAGTCCCTCGGAATTGTCCCTGGACGCGATATGCCGATGGGCCATCTACGTAATCACTTTGCGTTGTATTTTTACTTTCATCTTGATGCTGTTGTAACTCTTGCTTTCACTCGTTCTTGGAGGTTTTTGGTTTCTTGGATTCCTTTTGAAGCAAGCATTCGCCTGATTTGCTTTGTCTACAATTCTAAGCATATTTACGATTCATACGAGACAACATCTTTCATTTTTTGGAATATTTCAGCATCCTTCCAAAGCTCTTTTTCACACTATACTATTTCATAACTTTACACAAAGCTAGTGTGGAGCAATCGCATACAGGACCTATACAAGTCCGATAATATCACAGACAAATTAAATACTGAACGACATACATATATAGATATGTTCTATCCGTTGTAGGCTGAAGTATTTTTATCGCATTATTTGTCTCGTAGTTATTAGCAATTAAAATCTGACGGTATTTTCTTACACAAAAAAGTTCGGCGTCTATAACTCTCGACAAGCGAATAGACGTTTTCTATTCAAGATATCAATATTGGGTGTCTCTCGTAATACCATATTAGTCAATATAGGTGCGTAAGAATAAGAGTGTTGCAGGATATTTCAGCATTCTTTAATTTTTTTATATTTGCTATCACATGAGTATATAAGTTACTTTAGTTACCATGTATATTTCAATAATTTATATTTAGTTATTAACGGTACCCTTAAAGGTTTACTTACTTGTTTTCTGATTTAGTTGATTCCAGATCAGTACGACTCAATCTATTAAAATTAAAAAAATTTCAAGAAACAATGTATAATTAAAACATAGCAGCATTTGAGGTACACAGTTTCATAATGAATTATATTCCAAATATTTATATTATTTTTGGCCGCGTAAATATAATGCTTAGCATATTTATAATACACTACTTTTCTTGTAATTTTTAGGTAATTTCTAGTAATGCTCTCTTTTTCATAATTTTAACCTAATCTGTTTTAGGGGTAGAAGAGAAAGACATTTTTAATATCTTTAAAATAATGTCACGTAAAATTCGGAAAAATTTGTTGCACAATACTTGCAATAAAAAAAATTTGTGCTTTGTTTTCCCTTCTAAAAATGATTCCCTTGTGAATCTTTTTGAATAAGAAGTATTTATATAGATTTAAAGTATTATTATATTAAATTTCTAATTTCTACATAAAATCATTCTATTAAAAAAATTTTGGGCATTCCTAGCAATGTCTTTAGAAAAATTTAAACAAAATTCTAAGTAAAACACTTGCAAATCTTTATGTCAATCTCTGATTCATCACTGACACAAGCCATATAAAAAAATGAAATACTCAATATGTTCCCTCGAGAATTATCACGTAAATATTTTCAAGTTTAACTTTTCTAATATTTGTGAGTAATAAACATTACAACTCTGAAAAATTGTAATATTAATATTCAGGATAAATTCAATTTATAGCTACATTTTTTAACACTCTTTGTTTTGTTCGATCCACAATAATAGGAATTTTAGACATGCTTTAGTATCCCAAACAGCTACATGAGTTTATATTCTTCTCTCTGAGTATTTTCTCCGAAAGATTAGATTTTTCACTATTCGTCTTTATATCAACAAATAAGTACACTCATACATTTTTTTTTATTTTCATTAGGTAGAAAATATTGCGTGATATTTATAAGTGATATGTTAGTGGAAGTTTTATTCCGCAGTCGAAAGTCGTCATGAAGAGGAAGTCATTCAGATGTTAGGATGCTTCTGACAGTGATGAGCGTTTGAAGCTTTTAGACAAAGGTATCGTCTGAATGCTTCAAACGTAAGAAAAAATATCATTATTTTTGTAGGATATACGATGTATTATATGAATTGCCCCTTTCTCTTTTCTCTCCTTTGGGGTATAGACAAGCTGTTTTCGCTTTTTAAGGTCCTTTTCCACTTAAAAAATATATTCCGAACAAATCCGATAAATATGTGAAGAAAATATGGACACTATGCGATAGCAAAACAGCATAAAAAATAAAAATTTACATTTCTACATAAGAGGAAAAAGTACACCCACAAAGAAAAATTAAGCCATTTCAGTTTTTCACTGACAACATAATTTCTGATCAAGGAATATTATCATCGCTGCTTCCTGGTTACGTGTAATAACATATTTTACATCATCGACGTGGCTGTCTGGTTACGCGTGATATTATTATTTTTTCGTTCCAATGATAATTTATTTGCTTATAACCTAACTTCTGCTACCTCCATTTGTTAGTCATGAAACTATCGTTTTGGACACTGATCCCGAAAGATGTTATTTAAGCATAAAATTCATTGTCTGTTTATTTTTACATCCAATTATAACTTCTATTGGATTCCAGAATATATTCATAAAACGTAACATTTTTCTGGTTCCTCGTTCTCGACTGAACAAACACTATATTGTACCTAGATTAGTTAAAATAGATGCTAAACTAATTGTGTTAACAGAGGTATGTACATCTCTGAGATCATCAATCAGAAAGCAAGTATGTACACTAACTTCATTAAACTGTTGTTTCAGGGTTTGAATGTAATACAAAAAAGTCAAGTAACTGTTCAAGTATTTCGATAGTTCCAGAATTTACCATTCCTAGGTAAGACCTAATGGAAATATCAGAACGTGTTCATTGCAAATTTTAAAGAACAAATTTTATTTTAGTTTCACAGTTTTAATAATAAATTGTAAATCCCACATTTTATCCATCTTTTGAAACTAAATATGTCTTGTTTTTTACAGAATATACTTATAATAATTGTCCAAGTATATCAGAAAACATTTTGTTGATTTCCAAATTATCATAATCAATTATAGAATTAAAAGCAATTGATTTTAGAGCATGAACAAATTTATGTAATTAGCAAAAATAAATGAATTGAACAACAGACCGTACATCAACAAAATTTCTGAAATAGTAACAACTAATAGAAAAATACCATTAAATACGGCGAAACTGAATTTAGCGAGACCGACTTTCTGCAAGAGATGTATAATAAAAAATATATTATGCTTCTACCCCAACAAAATCACCTTAGCGGTATGACAAATTAAAAAAAATATTTTGGTTTACCTGCCTCTTATAACTGAAAGGTATTCTGAATATTAGGCATTTTTTTTGTTTGATTTTCATTATTTCCTAATATAATATAACGGTAAGTGATGCTTATATCAAGTGATTGTATCCATATTTCAAATAATTCTAACCAGAAGTACCTATCTCTATATTACTCTCTAGTGATGATTGAAGCGATTCGGTAACCATAACTAATCTCAGATTGTATTTAGATTCTATACTGTCTGCAATACTATATTTACCACATTTTAATTTAATAATAGAGAAATAATCGGGGGATGAAAATAATTCAAAATTAATAAAAATTTAATTCTATAGCACTATTGAACTTCAACCTTAAAAAGCCGATTATTCATCCAAGTGAGATTAATATTTATCTTCTTAATTTTACTACACCCATAAACTGCATGTAAATAACTCATTTTATAAGACATTTTCCATAAAATTAATAAAATAAATAGTAAATGTCTCAATTTACTTCACTGGCGTCGTATTGTCGTGTGTTTTTGAGATTTTATGCAAACTGCACGTATAAATATTACCCAATCAACAAATATTAATCAGTCAAGTGACACTTCGTTAAGAGTATTAATATCTGCGTGGTCTGATACTCTGGTAAAAGTGTTAATAAATTCCCAAGTGATATCAATAAAGCTTAGTATAAAAATAAAGTTTGCCAATAATACAGTTCACGCAGAAATTTTGTACGTGATTTTACAGATAATTCAAAAATTAGGTAGTTCTAAATCGTACATGAATGATAATTTTTTTCAGATATAAAAATATGTAATTTGCAAGTTAATAATGTGAGTAATTTTGCGTTATATTTCTTTCTTTTAGAAAATATAGAATTTATGTTACACAAAAAAATGTTGAATTGAAGATATAAGTTTTTAATTTTTAATAATATTTATTTTAGTACCTGAGACAATAATATATTATTAAGAATTTAATATCCTTATTTAGGGTCATACTACAAATTTATTTTATTTGTAATTAAATATCATCAAATTTGAAATACATATTAAAAATAATTTCATATCTTTGGAACTTATTCTTTCCACACATAAACATAATTAAGTAAACGCTTTTTAAAGACAAAAGATAATAGAACAAACACCGAAAAGCACAGAAAAGGTTATGAAAATAAAATGAGCAAAAGTAACAAGACGGAAGTTTATGACGGGATTCCGACAAAGTCTTGCACAATAGGAGAAAAGAAACTTTCGAGACAAAGCACAAGTGTCTCGCGAGTGAATTATACAATTTATGACCTCACTGAGGGTAAAATCTTGTTTTACTCGAGTTTTGTTCCCGGCTTCAATTATTTCGTACAGTACCTGTTTATAGTTAGAATTGTGTTCTATATTAGACCAATAGTTTCTTTGACATATCTTTTGTTTAGACTTTACATGTTTCCAACTAAGGGAATATAGATAAACAGTGATAATGGAGCACCAGACAAGTAACTCTTCAAGTATTTCGATAGTTCCAGAATTTACCATCCCTAGGTAAAACCTAATGGAAATATCAGAATATGTTCATTGCAAATTTTAAAGAACAAATTTTTTTGTTTTACTCGTGTTTTGTTCCCGGCTTCAAATATTTCGTACAGTACATCTTTGTATTTAGAATTATGTTCTATATTAGACCAATAGTTCCTTTGACATATCTTTTGTTTAGACTTTACATGTTTCCAACTAAGGGAATATAGATAAACAGTGATAATGGAGCACCAGACAGTTCGATACTCAATATTTTTCTGGTTCACTTTTTCTTATGTATGATTTCCTAGAAGCTCTACACTATTATGAGTTTTTACCCTTACGTTATCATATTTTAATTATCGTGATATGTATTCAATTATCATCGTTTACAATTTTGTTTTTTTTTTTATTTCTTCTGAAAATATCTTCTGGTCGTTCTTTCCTAGTTCAAATTTTGCATATGATCAAGCCGTCTCTATACTTTTGAGACAGAGTTATATATTTCTCGATATTGCGAGGTTGTTTTGAAAGGATAATGCAGCGAAAATTATTCCAATTCTTACCTCTGAAACTAATAAATTTGGAGAAATAATATTTTGTTATTATATTGAATGAACGGTTCAATTTCAGACGAAATAAATACTCACGTTTAAATTTTCTTTTCTTGAATACACTGACACAGTAATATTTAATTACATTCATATGTAATGTATTATCCTGCAGAAAAAAAACAACACGAGTTTTAAAAAAAATTCGACTAAGTGTTTCCCTGGATTGCACACCGAGCTTTCTACACATCGGATAAAATTATTATAAGCCATTATTGATATGGATTTCTTGGTGCAATAATTATTTAATAATACATCCATAAATTATAAAGAAAAAATTAGTACCACAACAACAAGCTCCTCTAATCGATATCACAAAAATTGGCTTGAATTTAATAAAAATTTTGCGAGTAATTTAATTGTCCCCGTCCTCTTAAATTTCTTATTGATACATGTGCACGTTTATTATTATGAATAATTAAAATTTTCTACTCAAAAAAATTCTGAGGGAAGTGATCTTGAAGAACGGGTAGACGAAGACTTGAATTATCATATACGGGTTTTTGTTTTTCCTTCACTTGTTTGTTTTGGCCCGTTAAAAAAAAAATTTACTTCCAAGAAATCAACGAGATACAATGGTAATATCGTTCTATATAGAAAGTTTTTGCACAGTAACTATTGTGACAATTTTTAAACTTTCTTCGATATTACTTTCTTGGAACTATATCATGGTACGCACTATACTTAAAGTGATATATGAAAAAAGCTAGTATATTATGGTAATGCCGCCACTGCTGCCTTAGGTACACGTCTGTTTTTTTTCATAAATAAAAGTATTATTAATTTTGTGAGCCATACATAAGCATCGTTTAAAAACATTTTGTTTCCTGGAGAAGAACGTTAGTAAATCGTATACTCATATATTTGTTCTGGTGTTATACCGTTTGACTTTTGCACCATTTACAATTTAACCCGGCGTCATTGTTGCTGGGTATTTAATACCCGACGCATTTTAAAACGGTCATAACTTTAAAACAAAATGCGCGCGTAAATTATCCGTTACAGTAGCTGCGGTTGTTGACCTCTTTTCGCGTATTCACTTGTCTATTTAGTGTTGCTGCGGCGACGACGGAGTTTACACGTGTATAAAGAGCGCGCTGGTAAGTTATACCCGGCCACAATTGCTATGTAACATTTATATAGACAGTTTGTTTGTTGTTTTTTATTGTTTATTGATAAATTGCATATCGTTTTTCACAGTTTTATGAACCATGTCTTATGAAAAGGAACAAAGTCGACTCCTAGCCTTGTTTGAACAAGCTAACGTTAGTGACAATGAACAGTGCAGCTCAGACGGTGAGGGTAAAATCGACCATCTTTCAGAGCGAAGTCAAGGCAGTGATACGGAACAAGAATGCAGTGATGATGAGCAAGAAGCAATTGTTTCAACAAGTAACCAGCAGTTTTATATTGGTAAAGACAATTCCACCAAATGGTCTTCGCAACCACCTCGGACCAACGTTCGCACAAGGTCAGAAAACATAATATTACAAAAACCTGGGGTAAAGCTTATTGCGCAAAATGATAAGACTGAAATAGAGTGTTGGAGACGCTTTATAACTAATAATATGCTGGAACATATACTTCGTCATACTAATGCTAAGATTAAACAGAGACAATTGTCTAACAATAAACAATCGCTTCAGTATTTATTCTACGAAAGCTGGCGTCGATGTGGTTGATGAGCTCTGATGTATCTCGAAACTCTAAACGCTGGCCAATGACAGTATTTTATGCGGTCATGAATGATGAATGCGGTGATTATTTTTCTTGAAAATAATAACTCGAAAACAAACCGACGTGATTTCCTTAGAAAACTCGGTCTATCAATGCTTGAAGGTCATCTTCGCGTGAGAAAAAATATGGAGAACTTACCGAGAGGCTTACGTAAACGTATTCACGAACAAGTTGGTGAAGTTATAACCTACCCTCCGAATAAAACTTCAAAAACATACAGGAGATGCAAACACTGTCCTTCTGCCAAAGACAAAAAAACTAGGCATAACTGCAATAAGTGTAACAAGCCTATTTGTATGTAGCACAATATTCCATTATGCCAAAATTGCGTTGATCTCGATATCGAATAAGTCAGTATGTTAGTAATAAATAAGCTTTGTTATATATAGTTCCTGATTTCATGTTTATGTACTAAAGACAATTTTATGTTCTGTTTCGAAATGTTGATTATTTTTTATTTTTGAATATATTTTTAAGTTATGTTCTAAAAAAATGATCTCAGAATGAGAAGATCTAATTTGATGATAATTTGCTCATTTTATGATAAATAAATGTTTAATTTTTATAAATAATGTTTATAATTACCTATTTCCCTAATATAGAAAACTAATATTGACATAAGCTTGATTCAGTGTACAATAATGCACATGGGTACAACTTACCCGGCCTCAACGGCTAAGTTCTGTTTAGTAGCCACAATGACGCCGGGTTAAAAAAAAACCTCATTTTATAGGTATCAGTTTCCATGTCCTCCAAGCAATTTCTATTAATATTTATTTACACTTTTATTAAAATTAAAAAAAATAAAATCGTATGCCACAAATATCAACCCTATAAATATACAACCCTTAACTAATTTTTATTAAAAGTCCACCATTCACATGATTTTGATTACTCTGAAATACTAGCTTTTTGTAAATCAAGCTCTGATGCCAGATCAGCTTTTTTATTATTTGTCGTGCATGCAGAACTCTTTTGCGTACGCCACTTTTTCCCCAAATTTCTACGTAAGTAACATTTGTTATATATTACCAATAAACCACGCTAACATAATATAAAACTCACAACGATAACATCATCAAACACAAAGTCATCTAAGATTTCTTATCATTCATCTCTCCATTATAATTTTATTGTAATCACTTTGGAAACATTTCTTTAAATAAATTGTACCCGAGAGAAAATTGTAAATCATAATAATCTTTTAGTCTAACCATAAAGAGCCTAATATTTCACACTTTCAATTAATATTACATTGAAATTAATGTAACGCCGAATAGCTTAATTATAACATCGATACACTTTTACCATTATTTTATCAGTAACAATAAAGTTTTATCACTAGGATATTAGTAAATGATAAATGAACCATCCGCCCCTTTAAATTTTTTGCACGCAACATACGTTTCAATTTTCTCGCAGCAAGTAATTTTTATGATTTATTTTTAGTATCAACCTCTCTCAGAGGATACGCGATAATAGTTTCGGATATTTGTATCACAGCGTGGAGGAATGGAATGGAGCCGCCTTCTCACTCCAAGCTGGGAGTTGAATTACGTTGGACTAGCTAATTTATTCAATCATTAATTTAAAGTGATTTTTATTGATAGGACGGAGTTTTTAATTAGATGTATAAAGAGACTCTAGCGAAATATTTTTATTTATACCGAGACTAGAGATTTACAATCTTAGAAAGTTATATATCCAATGTAAATTCGGGAATATTTCGTTAAGTAGTAAACAACATCTATGGTTGGATGTGAATTTTATATGGTCAAGTGTCTCCCATAGATGGGGAGTCTAATACGCATCTCAGCAGCGACTGCATGCTATTCAGTGGAAAATTCTACGGTGTAATAAAATAGACAAAAAAAACGTTAAAACTACGTTAATTCATGTTATATACCCGTAATATGTGAATTACCAAACTTCCCTTAAATTATATGATAAATCTCTTTCTTGTAAACATATAAAGTTTTAAAGTCTATTTATGACCACCTTTTTTGTATATATATATATATATATATATATACATACATACATATACATATATATATATATATATATATATATATATATATATATGTTAATTACCCAAGCCACGCATGAATTGCTCGGAGGGTATCCTAATCTTATTTGATTTAATATTTTAGTATAATAAATAACGCTAAATGTTAGATTTTAACTTTTTTTATAAATTTTTAATTAGGTGTAAACAACCACATTCTATTGCCATCCAAATGAAATATAAAGGAATTGTGATTAATAATCTGCTTAAGATACTACTGAGTCGCAAGCCAAGTGGGCCATTGTTGAAGAACTCGGAATGGTCATGTTAATCCAAAACCTTGTACAATAACCTATAGACGACAAATATGACAAGCCGCTGCAAGCCACCTAAGTACCCTTATTACCTCCTCTAATCTCACGACTTACGAGATAATCATATGATACCAGATACTCGACTGTGATGAAAGAACTCTTGCAAGCAGCCTATTTTTAGTATGATTGAAGTATGTGACTGCAAAAAAAATTCTGGACCCATATATAAAGACTCTGTTATAAAATCAATTTTCTCAAGAGGAAACTTCTTCGATACGTATTTCTAAATTTAGTTATTAGTAGTCACAATTGTAATAAAATAATTAAATAGAATTTATGTTTGGAAGTCTCTTGTCCCGCCGAATTTTGGATTTGGATTACATAGCTAAAATATCATAGAATTAGAACCACTGAACAAATTAACAATTATGAGTCGTTCGGGAATTAACGCTAAGCATTTCTCACGTTAGCTTAAGTTTGCAGACTGCTCACATTTCAGTCAGCAGTCTGCAAACTTAAGCTCTTATCACTACCTTTAGTAAACTTCGTACAACTTATTAGTGGATCTGGGATACGAAAACTGATATGTGAATCTTGCCTAAATACTTTAAACCTATAAATCAATTGATATGTTTTTTAACGACTTCAAAATAGAGGAGAAACTCAATTCGAAGCGCACGTATTTTTTGCATTTATGTTCATTCAATCAAAATTGGTCTATTTTCACTTCAAAGAATTTGGTTCAAATAGTGGCGTATAAATATGGCCAGAGTCTGTTAAAGGAATCCGGAAATATCCTAAATAATTTTTTATCGGATAAGAGTACCAAGTCCTCTGAGAATATTAGTACCATTTTTAAATTTGTTTAACATATTCTTATCAGTACTTTAGTCAGAGTTAGTGGACATGGTATAATGATACAGCTGGGAAGTCACGACAGAACACTGCAAGTAAGCAATAGATGCATCGAGATTGGGTTCATTTAAGTTACCTCGTTAAGGTAATTTTTCCCTTGGTCCCAAATAATGACAAGGATCTACTACGGAGTGAGAAAGTCGTGAGAGGTACTTGTGAATGACGAGGAGTAGATTCAGTATGTTTGCAAACATTTAGCATTTCTTGATGAATCTTCTTTTCACGAGAAGGGGCCAGGGTCTGGACTTTGGAGCTGAAAGGAAATAGCAGTACTCTGAATTAATGAGAAGTAATTTTATCAAATTTAAGCCTGTTTGGCTTATCTGGACGAGTCTTTGGTTACAAATGGCATCCGAGTTTGAGAATTAAGTCAGAAGGTAATGAGGGGAACTCCTCAGCAATGAGAAGTATATTCATCGAGTGTTAACTCGATTTAAGATAAGAGTTTATTGCTGGAGATTGCACATAATAAAACTGCACCTAACTGAAGACAGCAAAATTCCTTAAAAGGTAAGGAAATATTAATCGACATTGTTTCGTTTGACTTGTCTGACAAGGCCTTTAATCGCAAGAGGTGGCTAGGACCTAATATTATTGCCAAAATAGGGTGACAGGAACTTCGCCAATGGTGAGGAATTAATACATGGAATTTGAACTCGTTTTGACTTATGTTACAGAAAAAATTTTAGCTTATATTGCTGTTTTTGTTATTTTAAAGCTATAGCGCGTTCCTTATATAGTAGTTATTTGAAGTGGGTTAAATATTTTTGTTAAAACGGTTCAGGTAATTTATTGTGATTTGCACCCTGTTATTAAAAAAAAATATTGTTTAAAATTTTTTAATGATTACAGATATATATTATTGCAAAATTACAATAATATAGAAGCAAAATACCATCAGTTTATTTTTTAATTTCAGTTTTTTTAACCCCTTTTTCAAAAGGGTACAGCCGTGCTCCTCATGGGTTAAAATTTTGTATGGTTTTCTAATTTAAAATATTTAGACTTTCAAAGTTCCGTATATGAAAAGAAACAGAAAACGAACATTATAAGATAACTCATGTGTCCGTCTGTCTGTCATAAACCCTTTTCTCAAAAATCGTTTGGCGTAGTATTTCAAATGTGTCAAAACGTCTCAAATAGATAATCTGATTTTAATGAAATTTTTATTTACCCAATATGTATCCTAGATTAAAATAGCCTCTACATATATAAGGTTATCATTTACTTGGGCAGAAAAGTGAAAATTACACAGAAAATAATTGCCCGCGAAAAGGGGAGTATATTACTTGAACTTTTCCAGGTATAAATACCACTTCCCAAATGTTACTCCAAATGTACTTTACTACTCTTGACTGACCTGATCGGAATATATTACTTAAATAAATTTATATTTTCCTAATAAGGCCCGGCAGAACCAGGACAATAGTAGTAATATTTTGACCACCAAAATTTACTTATGGTATTATATTGGTTCGATATCATGTACAATTAAAATTCCAAAATATTTTCAACTTTTAAATTTAATAAAGTTATGTTTTTCAGATAACATCGGTAGGTGATGAAAGGAAATCTTAATAAATAATAATATAATTAAATAGGTAAATATATGTAGATGAACATAAAGGAATGAAATCACTTTTTTTGTGTATGTTAACTCATGTATTGGGTGTTAATTAACCAATTTAGATGAATAATTTTTTTATCTTAAAGGATATAGTTTCATTAAACTTAGGTTAGAATTTGACTTTGCAAATTGAAGGTACAAAATAAAACCACGAAAAACACTAATGCCTTGATCGGATTTGGATGATACAGGTCTAATAATAACCTAATAATAAGTCTCTAAACTTATGATATGATTAAAGAAGACATAATTTTTTCTTTTAGCAGAATCGAGACAGAATAAAGTAGCCGGAAGGTGGAGAGATGAACTCTTTACTGATGTGGAACAAACACATTGAGTTTGGATATTTTTCAATTGCCTTGAACTAAGCAAAAAAGTAATATAGTGAATAAATAGGAAAGTATATATAGCTATATAGAGACATATAACAACTATAATATTAACATGCCGGTAAGTACTCATGTACAGATTTATATAAAGGTTTGAAGTAATTGCGATATTAGTAGGCATGTATCTATATATGTGTTTGTGTGTGCGTATGTGTGCATGCGCGTGTGTGTATGTGTATAAATTTTATTTATGTAGATAAATATGTATTTATTCAATTTCACTAATTGCCGCAAATGCAAAAAAATTGTAAGTTCAAGATATTCTGTGTAACACAAAATATCATAAGCGTTGAAAATGGAAAAATAAAATGCTTTTGCGGAAAACTTTAAATAACCACCATTAAAATGCGCTTAGAAAAGTATAAATTAAAGAAAATGTAAGGACCTATTTGGAACTTTTACGGTAAAACATGGTTTCCAAAAAAAAAAAAAAGAAATAAATTTATAAAGTACTGTAACAGCTAAGCATTTTTGGAGTTGGTGCCAAATCAATGCTTCCGTTAAGCTTCAAAGCAGTTTGAAGGGACACCCATTTACACACGATTTCTCACCAAATTGTGTAAACGTTTTTGAGTAATGTCTGGGAACAAAACTGTGACATCATATACCGAACAAAACTATGTCATATATATATATGAATCATATACCAAACTAATAATTACATAGTTTTAATAATGAACGTTACAAATAAAAACACAAGTAACCCTCTTCATATTTCATAAAAATTACAATTTGATAATTCTTCATACTTTAGAATAAGTAGCCCTCTTCATAATTTAAATTTTTACAGATTTGGAAAAATATTCTATCTAAATTTTAAATTTCATGGATAAATTACATAATGTTTTACCATTTTATAAAGAGATTAAAGATATTTGATTCGTATTTATTTTCACTTGCTACTTCAGAGAAACGTTAAAAAACGGCAGATTTGTTTTTAAATTTCCCCTCGAAGACGTGTACTTGTTTAAGACCCTGCATGTAATAGCAGCGTGATTAACTAACATTGTGTCATGAAAAGGTTTTTTTATTTTCTGTTACAAAAAAATTATAAAAAAATTATTCGAAGGAAATATTGATAGAAAAAGTTAATGTTAATATATAAAAAGATAAGACAAAACGGTTATTGTTTATGTTTACACCCTAAGAAACACAAATTGTATAGACCCATTAAGAACACTTCAATGAACTCAAGGAGGATTACTGACGATATACTAAGCACACGTTCCTTTGAAACACTATAAAATCTATTCAGTATTAAAATCTATTCAGATTATTTTGCTTAAATTGTGGCCATATATTTTTTTATATCCATGCACATTATATAGTTGACCAAACAAATAAGTCATAAAACAGGGCTAGTTTAAGTGAAAAAAAAACAATACTCCTTAATTATTATTATTACTATCCTTAAAAGTTACTGAATCGGTCGTTTTATCGTCTCTTTCCAGAACGTTAAATAAATTGCATACTAACTATAATAGTAACGTAGCCATGTAAATGTAGTATGTAAATGTAACTAGGAAAATATTTAGAAAAAGCCTTTTAGTAATTCCTATATAATGTTTATGTACTTAATATTGATTAATTTTTTTAACCAAGATACTCCACATTGTCATATTCAAAATATAAGTTTGGACAGGAATTGTTAATACCATTTACCTTTAAAATAGAGCAGTGTTATAAAAAATGAAAATCACTGTCGCCATCTTATCGTATATCTTTGTCGGATATCGTAAATTGTAGACTAATGTGTTTACAGCAACCAAACTATTTGGCGTTAATTTAATTTATCGAGAGCCTGGTAAAAAATGATGATGAAAATAATGGTTTTTAGGCTAAATTCGGGTAAAAAGAGTATATTTATAATACGTAGTAACAAATATATATTACATATATAAAAACTTATATTTATAAGCCCTTAATTTTCTTTTTATAACACTTAAAAAATCGGTATACGAACGAGTCACGCAAAGATTTGCAATATTGAAAGTTTTAATGGTAACTATACAAACCACGACAATAGTTAATATGGTCATAAAATCGTAAATGCGGGCTACGCGGATAGATTAGTATTGCGCCTATAATACCGTTCTTCTTGCGTCTATACTTATTATGTTAACTATACGATCCTCAGCCAGTTAACGTAGTGTCATTGGGCCACTTACTCCAGTAAAATTAGACATCTGACATATGAAAAATGCACATAGAGCTGAAAATTGAGACGGGTCCGCTTGTGCGATTTTTTTTATTTCAGATCAAAAGTATCGAAAACGGTTTTTTTTCTCATAACTTTAAAACCGTAAGTTATCATAAAAATAGGTCACATAAGTGGTCAGCTGGGTAAATAATACTATTCTCTGCAACAGAAGGTTCAGAATGATATAGTTTTCTGCAAAAAAGGCTTATAATTCTCAAACGGTAAAAATGATTATAAAAGTAGGCCACATTAGTCGTCAGCTGTGTAGATGGTACGATTTTCGACAAAAAAGGCTCAGGTATATTTTTTTTTAAATCAAACGTTTGGGAGATATCGCGGTTTCAAAAGTTGAAGAAATATAATATACGCTCATTAGTGGCCTGTGTATGTCATGGGACTTTCCAAATATGTGAGTATTAGGTTTCATGATACTCACACAGTAAAAAACATAGCACTTATATAAATCTGAACATTCCGTTGGTCTCCAATCTCCTTTGCCCGCATAACCTTGAAGGACATCTGCCTGCTACTCTATTGTATCCGAGTAGGTCATATGCTTTTCTTTTTAAAGGGTCAAAAATTAAACAATTTTCTTTAGTATTGAACTATTCTTTTGTTTAAACAGACGTGTTGACTAAGAGTAATTTTAATTTTAATTTTCGGGGTTTGATGATTTTCTAAAAATATTAGAAATTTACTTCCTTTGGAACAAACCTTTGAGTAAAAATGGAAGTGTTGTTGTCAATCGTAGAATGAAAACTATGATTGATTTAAGTATTAAAAGAGTTGATGAGTTTCTTGAATACTTGAAGACAATCAATTATTAACAGAATCAGTAATAGTGCGCAGTGTCGTAAAGTGTATTCACGAAAGAGTGGTATTGTATTAGATAGATAGAAAAAGCGATTACATCTATAAGTTCATCTTGTGCTAAAGCGCGAGTAGCTGAGTCAGTTTTTTTTATTTTAAGAACAATTGTTTATTTTGGGGTGAAAAACTAAATAATAACACTCAAAAGAAAAAAATCGCGGCAGCTTCCCATAAAATTTATCAGTTTGTCGCATTCGTCTTCAAAGGTTTTCATCTGATGGCAGTTCAGAATCGTTATGATGACGTAACAATAGTTGTGATTTGACGTATTGCATACGAATTTGATTTATCGCTACCGAGGCTAAGTACGATAATAATCGTTATAATTCCTTTCGGTGGGAATACTTTTTCATTGCTAAAATATTCGAATCTATTAAATACGACCGATTTTAACCACTGTAGTGAAGAAAAGTACATGAAAATTTTTATTTATTTTCTTCACTATTGTAGCAATAAGCGGGAGGATCCGTCGTCTTATAGATGTTAGAAAATATTTTGGCGATGGAAAAAATATTCTTGTGCTTTGAAAATAAAGAAGGCAGTTAGTTCACAGCACACGAAGTGAAAGATGGCCAAAATTGAAACATATTAAAACAATTGAAACATATTAAAATTAAAATATGGCAAGAAAATTATTATAGCCGAGAAATTAGGCTCCTTCATCGACAATCAGCAAGTTATATTGAACAAAGCTGAAAATTAAAAGGGAACAAAAAGAGGAACAATTCAAATTACTGAAAGCTGCTTCAGACATAATTTGAGAAAATTATCAATCTTAAGCTATTGACACGGAGAATTTCCCCCCCGTTGAGTAAATTTAACATTTGAAAACATTAATAGCTATATTTTAGTCACTGTTTGTTTGTTTGCTCTAATTTCTGGGTCCACATATTTTTTTTATATTATTTGTGCGCTTTTTGAGGAATATTACAAGCGGTACTTAAGAGTAGAGTAATAATAAAAAAGATAACTTAAACTCATCAACAATATATTATGAATTAGTGATCACGAGGAGGACAACATTATAATCAAAATAATCCTACACTATAACATAACATATATGTAAAAAATGCCTCATTTCCGTTCATAATTTTCTTTTTTTGTATAATATTTAATTCCTAAAATCAGTCCTTAATTACATAAATATGTCGCCAGGATTCATAGACACGAAATTTGTTTTTTATAGAACTTTGTTGGTTTTTGTCTGATAAAATTGGGTAAGTCTGATATTAAGATGGACTGCGCCTTTAATTAGGCAACGATCAAAAGAAATGATAACACATGAAACTTAATTCAGGATTTAATATTTGAATATAGAAATTTGCTATGTAAACTAATAATTTCGGTTACCAAGGATTATGAAAATAAATCAGTTAATATAAAATTTCCCCCCCGATACGTAACGATAATGAAAAATCCTACAAACATACGTTTGAATTGTACGAAATATTGCAAAATTTCTTTAAAATAAAATCATGTGATTCTCTATTATATGTAGATAATTAGTTTTGATAATACGTTAATAACTTCCTTGCTAAAAGTATATTATTTGGCCATATAAAGACTACGTTACTTAAAAAAAAGACATTTAAAATAGAAAAATATTAACCTCATAAATAAATCCGTACAAGTATGTAATATAGCGCAATGACTACCCTAAGTCACAATATACAGAGCGGAAAAACAAATGGTTATCTTTTTACACTGAGAACGAAATCCGAAGTAAGTTTAGTGGAACAAATGTAATGGATTACGACCTATTTTCCGTTTGAAAATTCTGACGGAGGGAATTCGTTTTATTGCTAAATTTAACTGGGCGTTTGATGGAACAAACGAAAGACGGGACGCAATACTAAGCTTTTATTTCAATGACTGTTTCCGTGTCCGATTTTATGCGCGGCGGAGTATGGTATGCGTTCGTATATCTGAAAATGTTGAATGCTTGTTCGTATATCAATGAATATCTAACACAATTAAATAAAACTACGTGATGTAGTATTATTTCTACTTTCTTTAAGTTATTTACAACGACCTAGGTTTCGTTGTATCACAACATCATCAGGTGGGCTATTAGGAAAGATTTAATTGTTAATAATGAATTTCTACAAAATTAACGCCAAATATATCAAAAATATTTAACACTAAAATGCAAGAAAAATATTATTAAATTACATGGAATATCGCTTTAAAAGTCATTTAGAACCCAAATAGAAATAACTTTTTTTGTAATTTTTGAAAAAGATTTGATATAGTATAATTATGATATATAACTGGAAAGTAAATGCTCATTTACTTAGTATTTAAACATAAAGAATTTTTTTAAGGAAATATATCACTAAATACACAACGTTGGACAAAAATAGTGCGAGATATGAACTATGACAGAACGTAAAACATTAGAAAATTTCAAAATAAACCAATGGTATTTTTTGGCACAGTTACGTGTCACCACTCCCGACTAGTCACACCGCTATTATCGAATTTATGAAAAATACTCACAATATTTACATATATAATGAAAATAAATAGGAACATTTAAGCTAATAGTAACATTTAAGCTAATAGTCGTTCAAATAATGACACGAAATTAAGTCTGTAAAAAGTTCATGGAAACACAATAAAACTGATTTATATCAACTGAAAAAATAATGTTGTATTTTTAAATTTACGTTCATTATATCTGTGAAAGATGTGTGAAGCAATATTTTTAAATATTTACATAGATAACAAATATTACTTAAATATTCACTCAGTCAAGTTTTACACCTTGAAATAGTTTAATAGAAGTACTATATACACTTAAATGTTCACAAGTGCCTAAATGTGTACGTAAATCTACATTAAGATTTCTACTCGTACTTGATAAGTCTTTTCCAATAATTATTTTTCCTCGTTTTAATTTCACTTGCAATCTGGTGGCAGGAAAGTACAACATTGAGTTCGTGGCTTTTTATTATTTCGTACTGTATTGTTTTTTATTTCAATTTTCTCCATCTTCCTCATGAATTATTTTTAAATTGAATTATGATAAAATATATCGTAATGTCAAATTTAATTCCATTGATCTATAAGTAAAAAAAATGTATATGTTTTTAGAGGTTTGTGAAGATTACATGATACTAGGGGAGTATTAACTAATATTAACGGACAAGGTAAAATTCGTTGAGAAGTATTGTATTAAAATATAAAAACCCAAACATTATAGATTAAAATTAATCTTGCTGGCGACAGAAAAAAATATAATTTAAATTTAAAGCAACTTTATGCAGATTATATTTCTTATTACAAAAATAGTATTATAAACGATATGTAAATTTTTGAATACCAAAATCAAGTATCATCAATTAACATAATCCAGTTTATGCTAAAATAAACATCAGACAAGCCAAAGAATTTTGAATATAAAATTACACCTTGAATCCCTAATTCAAAGGGTTACGGTTAATTTTTTGAGTAATTTGTATTGAAACGAAAATGTATCTAACCTCCTAATTTGTGGCAATATTTAATTGTCCAGTTTGTTAGCCAATTTAATACCTTAAAAAATGTCTTGAAAAATATCTATAAAAGTCATCGATAGTTACAATTGCAATTCTTAATTCGAGAATAGACATCGACAAATATTAATCTAAAAAGATAACAACGCAATGACAAATATTAATAACACAACGTATGCGTGGTACCTCAGCTGATCATTTGTAGCGTCTGAAGCGTACATCTACAACGCGCGCATGCTCAATACTAACTTATTCAGTCGCTTTGCATTGTTGTGTATAGGTCGCTCTTTTTTGCTCCAATTCTATGGCGTCGGAATATATAGTTCTTTTTCATTTTCTCTACATCATATCTTTCTTCTCTCTCATGTAACGAAATGTGCCTAAACGTAATATGACCTTAAAACTTTACTCTCAATTCTCGTCCACTTATCGATTAATGAATCGCTGGCTGAGAAGTTTTACTTCAAAATGTTCAAGTACTCTCAAAAATACCAGAAATTAATTTAGCCCAGCCTTGAATCAGACCAAACAAAAATGTCACCAAATTCATATCGACCTTAACTCACAACGAACTCAAAACAAATTCAGACAACTTCTATCAAACTTGATCCAGGACAAATTAAAAAATCGGCCACTTGAAGAATTTAGGACGTATAGATTTTTACAATCCAACTAAACCTTGTATAATTCTTCATGATTACGATACAAATAAAATAATATATGATCACTAGCCAGACTACTCTAGCTATGATCACTAGCGAGCACTGAATGCGCTCTAAGTCGCGACACTTTGATGATTTTACAATATTAGAAAACTTATGTACGTGTATATCATAATAATTGAGTTAGAGTAATTTGTGAAAATCCAGGTTTGTGATTGACAAAATATAAAACCAATCTAAAATAGAAACGAAAAATTATTTAGGTAAAAATCAAAAGAATCTTACTTTGATTAGTGACCAATAAATTAAGTATGGATCTACCAATAGTAACCAAAGTTGCAGAAAATTTAAATTGAACCTCATAACTCATTACTAAATTATCACTAATGTTAAAACCAAAATGTTGGTGGTTAAATTTTGGTATAATATAAAAAATTACTGTGCGTAAATTAATAATCTATTACGGGTAGTAAATAGTAAACATTTTTATTTAATAGTGACCCTTTAGGAATTTTACCCGGTCCTAATTTGATACCCACTAACATTAAGCGAAATCAAAATTGTTAGTAAGTAAAATAATGGAGCACTTTTCATGTTATTATTACCACCCTTTAACCAAATATTAACAGTGTAGTAAGCATTGACATTTGAATTTTACAAACAATATGAATTAATATTAGGAAAAATATTACATAAAACGTGACTTTATTCAATCCAGTATTTATATCACGTTCTGTTTGATTTAATGTAGGCAGTGTACACAACGTAGTTTTCTTCAGTTCAAAGTAGCAACAAAGAAATAACTGAAAATAGTTTTTACCGTTATGTGTGTTTTAAAATATAGAGTTCCAACAACCACATTCGTCTTTTGAAACAATCTAAATACAATGTTTAGCTTATAAGGACAAACTCATAAGAAGGTAGTCAATGAACATTAAAACACGGATTACACATATTCGGTGACTAATACTTGAATTTTGAAATAACGTTTAGGTAATATGTAAATTGTGTTTAAAACGATTAGAAATTGAATTTGAATTCGAGCTCTGAGCGCCACAAGTAAATAGCGCAGCGTTAGATTTGTATAATAAGGTAGTGATCGGTTTGCGTGCTGCGCGGTCATGTAATACACTTGAGCGAAAATTCCATTCGAAGCGAGACAATTTTTTTGACCCCTTTTAATATTTAAGCTTTCAATATATTACTCAAATAAATTATTTTTTGGATTGAAAACTAGGTGAATAATTCACACCGAGAAGACATAATGCATTACTATAAATCTCGCAACTGTATAAATTAAATAATATAAATTAAAAAAACGAAATAAATGTAATGATATTTCACGGTTCTAAAAAAATTTTAGTACAAAAATTAATTTTTGGGAGCCCCGCAATAAACTGACAGAAAAGGAAAAGTAAAATTTTTAAAAACTTTGAAGTGTTCTCTGAAATAATAAAATATATTTAAATGAAGGCTGCAGATATAATATTAAAATATATTAGTATTAATGATAGTAATAGAAATGTAATATGCATAAAACATAAAAAAAATAATAAGGTTTCTCTTCCAAAAAAATGCTTCGTATAATAGTTTCATAATTGAATAAGGAATTCATCCTGTTGTTGGACCCAGAGGCCAGAAAATTCAAAGCGTATTTCAGTGGTGTGCTGCACACTCCTTCTGTTGATGTGACTATACATAAAATAGATCCCATGCTTAGAGTTCGTGTGTTTCTGTTCTGTTTATTTTGATGATATCAAAACGACAAATCCATTGACTATTTCCATAGATTTTTTCCATCGATTAATCTATGGATTATTTGACTGTGCAAAATGTTAAGCTTCCACGTCCAATATTTTCGAGAAAAAATTTCTATAATTATTTTGTTTCTCCTCTTTGTGGTATTGTTCTGTTATTATTCTACTTTTTCTACAAATTGAAAATGTAATTGAATATATTTTTTGATTGTTTGAAATTTCTTTAGAATAATCTCTTCAAAGGTCACGTAGTTTTAACAAGAAATTTGGATATTCTGTGCATTTTTATAATGTTTACTATATTTTACTTATTCCAGCTGTCTTGAAGCGTCTTAGAAAATTATGGGTTTTGATTCTAGTTTTCATCTTCTACAGAAAATTATTGATACCTGAATTTAGTTTCTACTTTGTACAATTCTGTTTGTCCAGTCATTTCACAAATATGGACAAATAACAATACCTTTTTATAGACTTTTCAGTATAAGCTAAAAAAGTTGACAAAATATTCAAGCATCATTAGGAAAATTTTTGCAGTATACCACATAAAAGCAAGAAATAAAAATAATTAATTATTTTTAGTAAATAAGGGATAAATATCAAAGCCAGAATTTAAATTATGTTTGTAAATCTGATTAAGAGATAAGAAATAAATTTTATTGTTTTGTAAATATTAATTTACTTTTCTATTAAAACGATTCACGGATTAAGAAAAGTGAAATGAATGATCTACTTTTAATAGATAGAAAAATATCCTGACACGATCTTCTATAGAAAAAAAGGAAATCATTTCCAAACTTAAAAAAACATGTGAAACCCGAGCAACCTGAGCACACGAGAGAATAATATTACAAGTTATAAAACAAGGTTACACATTTAACAATTTCGGATATATGGTGAGCTACAGTTCAACATGCTTATAAATGAAACCTGTGCAAGACACGTCAAGGGCAGTCACATTGGATATTTTGAAACGAAAACTCGTTTAACCCTAGATTACTAACCTTCGTCGATTCGACGACGCGTCACTAAAAAAATCGCGATAACTTTCTAATTTAAGCTAATCCCAGTCGACCCGTTGCCCTCGCGACGGACGGTAGTGCTTTGTGCGTAGGGGGGCCGTACGCGCCGTTCCAGCAACCATGGCTCGTCGCATCGACGGAAGTTAGTAGTAACGTAACTTTTTGTACTTTTTACTTAAGAAAAAATTACGTTCTTTTATCTTTTCTTTAGTAATAATGGTGTCTATTATTATTATTTTTTTAGATACAATTCGTGCACTATTATTAGAAGGCCAAAGTTAGGAGGAAAATTCATCAGGGAGTGAGCCTGAAGACCATATTGAGGCTGATCCCACATATAAAACGGAGGGTGATGATGAAGTTTCTACTGTGAATGAAGAGCAACTTCCAGATCAAGATTATCTGGCAAGTAATGATATATCTTCACCACGTTCTATTGAAGACGCGACACCTAGCACTTCAGCAGATCCTAGCGATTTGATTATAAGACCATCGCGTAACATTCTTCGTGGAAAAGATAAACACAATTGGTCATCACGAGAGCCAAGATCACAAGGCAGAAGACCTTCAAGGAACATAGTTCATATAAGACCTGGACCTGTACGTTCTTGCAAAAATCTTTTAGATCCACTTCAATGCTTTTCATGTTTCATTACTGATAATATGATTGATTTAATTGTAACCCACACCAATGCAGAGATAGCAATAAAATCTCAAAAATATAAAACATTGAAATCCACTCAGAGACCAACCGATGCTAATGAAATTAGAGCTCTCATTGGCATTCTCACATTATCTCTAGCAATGAAAGATAATCATTTACCATCTAGAGAGTTGTTTAATATCAAATTTTGTGGAAATTGATATCGCAGTACAATGTCTTGTGAAAGGTTTGATTTGCTAATAAGCTGCCTAAGATTTGACGATAAGTCTACGCGTCAAGAACGGAGGTTAACCGGTGTGTTCGCTCCCTTTCGAGATATTTGGGATTTTTTCATAGCTAAGTGTCGAGAGAACTATAAACCTGGATGCTACCTTACCATTGATGAACAGTTGTTAGGTTTCAGAAACAGATGTCCCTTTCGTATATATTTACCGAATAAACCAAATAAATATGGGATCAAAATTGTGATGATTGTAGATAATTCTACAAAGTATATGGTGGATGCAGAACCTTATCTAGGTTCTTTTACTAAAACAGATGGAGTACCGCTTGGTGAATATTTTTTAAAAAAATGGACACGTACTGTTCATGGTACGAATAGAAATATCACGATGGACAATTGGTTCACTTCGGTGCCTCTAGCCAAAGGTTTAGTAAAAGAACCATATAGGCTAACATTGGTTGGAACTCTACGAGCTAACAAAAGGGAGATACCGGTAGAATTTGAAAATGAACGCACTAAAAGAACTGGAACAGCTATGTTCTGTTATGATGACGAACTAACATTACTTTCCTACAAAGCAAAACCCCAAAAAGTTGTATTCCTACTATCAACATGTGACTAAGAGGGAATCATTAATGTAAATACTAAAAAGCCCGCAATGGTTGAATTTTACAATCAAACCAAAGGAGGGGTAAATACTTTGGACTAAATGTGTTCCATTTCCTCTTGCAATCGAAAAACACGACGCTGGCCGTTGTGCAACTTTTATGGTATACTCAATATTGCATTTATAAATAATTACGTCATTTATGTAACAAATACTATACAGGCTAACAAAAAACCCTTATCGAAGCGTTAATATCTAAAAGCTCTGCATCACAAGCTGACCGAACCACACATGCAAAAAAGATTGCTTATACCAACTCTACAAACTAGTCTGCGGACTCAATTACACAAATTTTAAACATGCCAGGAAGTAGTAATGAGGGTGTTATAAATGAGACTGAGCAAAGTAATGCAGCTGATGTCCCCCCACAGCAAAATAAAAGAAAAATATGTGCCATATGTCCCTCCAAAAAGCGAAGGATGACTAAAAGTAGGTGCACTAAGTGCAATAAATCGTTGTGTGGGGAACACAAACTTGATGTGTGTCACAAATGTATTAGTTCCTAAACCAAAATTTTATTTTTAATTAATTTTTCAGATATTATCTTTGTTTTTATAGTTTATTTCAAACAATTTAAATCTATATATAATATGTACGATTTTTTTTCAAATATATGAAAAAGTTGATTATGCATGTAAACTATGATCTCATTATGATGACGGGTTGAATAAAAAATATGTTAAAGTACATATTATAATCTCTAAATATGTAGGTTAATACTTATTTTCGATTATTAATTTCCTTAGATCGTTAAAATAATGTATTACTTTGAATGCATTGATTATATCGTAAAAATGTTTTGTATATAGAAAAGAACTGTAGTTATAAAATAGTCGATTTATTTCCACTAAACTTATGTTGATATATCAATGAAAAATAATGAAAGAAAATATAAAAAAAACCCTCTTCTTTATGAAAAACCTTCTAAAGAAAAACCCTTTATAAAATGCAATTTTTGTTACAACCATAAAAATGATAAATATTAATTTAACGTAAATGTAAATAAAAAAATTACTTATCCTGATAAAAGATAATGTTAACCTTAACTTTTTGGTGAGTCATCTTGGTATCTACCGCGAAACATGTCAATTGGGCGACAAAGGTAAAAGGCTATACTGTAACCAAATGCAATGCTAAAAATAATGGAATTATATAAACTATCAAATACAATAGTTCACAAAAAGTGGAAAAGGTTTTGATATTATGCATTTTGTATATTGATAAATGGAATTACATAAAAATGACCATATATTACTCTCGACTAGCATAAAAAGAGGTTTTCAATAATAATAAAGATAATAAACTAATAAGAACAGCACATATGCTTTTCTTTATTAGTATGCACCTGAATTAGTTAAAAATTATTGAATATAAAATAAACTCACGTTTCCAATTTCACTTAAAATCTGTTACTTGTTTGGCAGTTAATAGACGACACTTTTGTTTTTATGATTTTCATGTATATATAAATATATATATATATATATATATATATATATATATATATATATAAATATATAAAGCTTTTCGAATATTTTATTTAGAGAACGGTCCATTTAAAGTACCATTTTTGGTACGCTTTGAATTCCATAACAACTTTTTACAATTTCCAACTCCTTGGCCCTATGTCACGGGCTCACAATTTCGTCATTTCTTACATTTTGCGGTTCCACTATGTTCCGTACGTGAAGAAATCCTAAATATTTAAATTCGCAGGGACATTTCTTATCGCACACTTTGTTCATTACTATGTCATAATATTTTTAAAACGCAATAAGTTATGTCGTTCAGCATTTTTAGTATAGCCGTGTTATTCATAAGATAGGTCATAAGATAATATGAACTCCATAAGATGTACCCTGCGAAGTCATAAACCATGTAAATTATGTAAAAGTCTAAGGTTTCAATCGAGGATTTAAAAATAATTTCAAGAATAAGAAGTGTAGTTAAATAAATTTCCGTAATTCAAGAGTTCACTTATTTATTTCGAATTCATTCGTAGTTTTTTTTGAACTTTTTGATTAAGACATTCCCAAAAACCGGTATACAATAACATTTTGGGTAAAATATCGTTTTGCCCAAAATTAATAGAAATAGAAATGATCGAAAAATGGTAATACAGAAAATATTTTTCGTACAAGAGTAGGATTCGAATTCTAGTGTTAGAATTATAAGTTTTTCTTTGTCATCACCTCATACGGGAGCGACCCTAGTAGTATAAAATTTAACTGCTGCGGAACTGAAACATATTAGGGGTTTGACATGTGCTTTGTTAGTTTCTCTATTTAATAAAAGTTATTTTTGAGAATTCTGTTAAGTAAAAATATGTACATGATACTAACAAATTTAAAATAATCCAGAAATTTTCTTTTATATTCAGGAGAGAATTTTAATTCAATAAGCGAATTGAATTAAAATTTTCTGCTATTTTCTAAATTGTTTGAAACTCGCATATTTCTCGTTTGGTTAACCACTTTCTTTAAAACAAAATTAGTAAGAAGGAAATAATCTATCCGCGCGATATAATCGAATAAATGCTTTAAATTTACTGTTTTTCCAGCAATAGCATCACAACTTCCTTCCATCAATGCCATTTTGGATTAATAATTATGGAAACATTTGCTGACGTTTCCCAATTTCAAAAATTCCCTTTCTGCAAGTCTCTTTTAACATACCTAAATTTATATCGAAAAAGCCATTGCAGTTTAGAATATATACCTAACCACACTTGGTCTTTTCGCTACAATTTCTTCATACGGTTGAGTTGACTGGCGCAGCGTAAATAAGCTTATCTAACAGTAAGTTAAATCTCCTACACATTTTAGCTTTTAACCTTTTACGCCAGTCGATGTCGCTGTGATGTAATAAAAAGATACCTGGCTACTATTCCAAAAAGTTTTTATTTAGATTAAATCTTTTTAACTGTAAGGCAAGGTATTTAATTTACCCATGTTTATAATTATATACATTTCAATAACAGTTCCCACCCATATTTTTCCCGGCATTAGGATTTACATGGCTTAACTGACTCTAAAGCTTGGCAGGTGTGATAGAATGCGACTTATTATAAAAGACTTATTTGACTTTAGAACGAGTCCTTTTTAGAACTTATAGCTTTCAAGTTATTCGAGTTTTTTGTATTTTTTATCATATTTCGTTTTTTTTTATATTTTAACTAAATATTTTATAATAATGATAATAGTTATCCGAATAAATATATGCGACGATTAGATGTTAATAATATCAAGATTCAATATATACCATATCACTCAGAAGTTTTGGAATTTACTATTTGACGTTTGAGAATATTTCCAACCGAATCTGTGTAAATAACCTACGCTCTTATTAGTTACCTTTTATAGTAACCGATGCAATTTAGAGGCATTATGTCTTATAGCAATTTTCAAATCAGAATCGTGTCACTAAAGGCAAATTATTTTATTTCCGATAGTAATAAATGCGTATGCGGCGATTTCGATGATAAATTTTAAGTCAGTGTGGTACAGGTGCGCCATACAAGATCACCTATTTTTATTATTTTGTACTGAGTCCTAAAACGTAATTTTTTATCTTCCCCTCAAAAAACATTTCAATTAAGGTCTAGAATTTTATCTCAACTTCTATCAGGAATAAAAAGTAGACGAAAATAATATGGCTTTTAATGTTTTTCTTTTTTAAATGTGCAAACTATGCACAACTCTTTTTTTCTTTTTTTCCATGGTGGGCCAATTTTAAGCTTATTCCGTTACGAGGTACGCTTCAAGCTTAGCAATCGTTTGCTGTTTACGTATCATTTATTGTTTTTGCAAATGTTTCTTCGATGGGTGGCTTTGTAGCAAAATAGCAAATAAATAATTAATTAAAAATATTATTGTAGGGCTATTTTTTTAATTCACTGACACCATTAACATTAGAAAAAAAAATTCTGTTACTGAAGTACGAGTATTTGTCTTATGCAATAATTATCACTTCTTAATGAGGTGTCAAAATATTCCTCAACCAAAAGGATGTAAAATATATAATATTAAGGAAAGTCCACAAACAATTGAATGTAAATGCTATTGATTAAAGAGGATTGAATAAAATTTTAATGTTTTTTGACCTTATGAAATAAAATAGTGTGCGTGTGTGTGTGTATGTCTTTGAGTGCGTAAGCGTATGTGTATGCACGTGCGGGTTCGAGTACATATACGAAAGCGCGTGTGCGTACCTGTGTGTTTGTGTATGTGTGTGGTGTGTGAGTGTGAGTGTGTATGTGCATATGCGGCATTGTATGTGTATGTGTCTGCGCGTATGATTATGTGTATATGTGTGCATGGCCGCGTATTTAAACAAAAGGGAACTTTACCTTTTATTACCGTAATAATTCTTTCAAATATGCAATGTAATATAGTTTTAATGGTTAAACGTCGAACATGCATACGCATATTTCTGCCCTCTTTATTAAGATACCACTCATTTTCTATAAGTTACAAAAATATATCGTAATCAATATATTCATAAATTTTTATACCATTCTGATAAAATAGTTTTATTCCAAACCACAAAAAAGCAAACAACCAAAGAATAAACTAAACATATTTCATTAAAAATTAATGCCTATAAACGTATATTAAAAGTAAATAACTACAATTTTCCGTAAATTCACGTCCTTCGTATTACAGTAATAAAATAACAAAATTTTAAATTAAAACAAAATTTTAAATTAAAAGTTTATTGTTATCAATATACCTAAAAAATTACATTCAATGCAAATTTTCTACATTATCATAGTGGCAATAACATTTCGTCAAAATAAAATAAATATTAATTTATCAATCATATCTACGTGATTGATAAATGTATATTTATTTTAAAGCGGAAATATTACTTCAATGAGTAAATTAATTAAAGAACCAATGAAAACACGCACACACAAATTAAGAAATTATTCTGGAATACAGCGAAATCTTTCATCAAACAACTGAGCAAGACCACCGGATGCCGCCTTACGTGGCTCTTTGGTCGCAACTAATGCTCTTGTGATACTCACACACCAAGCGACCCCTTTTCCTGTCTCTGTGCAACGAATTTCATCAAAATGCGTATTTCTTCTTTTGCTTACTTCCTAATTTTTCTTCAACAGACTTTAAAACCGTCATTGTTGGTTATCCATAAAAGACACATATATGCTTTTGCCTTTAAGGTCTATAATTTCCTCATAACGTACATGAAATAATTATAACAACGCTCATTCGTATATATCGTTCATTACGGCTTACGTGCCCTAGATCAGCAAATTTTCAACTACGTTGACATCATTAACTAAATCTTAACAATTATTTATATCAGGTAACCCACATCAATACTTAACTCGTATACTTAGTTTATTTAACTCGTATTATTTATCGTATTACTTAAGTAAAATCAATCGCATTTTTTGCAAAATCGGTTGTCGATTGGATAAGATTTTTTTGCGTGGATCACTAAATAAAACAAACAATGAATCAAACAAAACTTTTTTTTAAGAAATCAGTAAGGTATAAATATAAATTAAAATTGGTGTTCTTATACATAAACACGTCAACAAGTCTTTCTGACTGACGTGCGATTAACTCAATTTCAAGGTGCTTATTGGTATGGCGCGTGCGTGATACTTGATAGACAGTTACGTTAGATTATTTGAACTCGAAACTTGCTTGAACTTTAACACTGTAATGTGTTTGATGTTCATTTCTCGTTAACGAAAGCTATTCCCACTAACGATGAAATGGGACGTCAGAAGTTTGTTTGGAATATTTTTTATATTTAATTTACATCTGTATGCACGAAAATTTTTGAGTGTTGGTGTATTTTATTTAAATTAAAATAATTTGCGAAAATGCACCTCAAAATCAGTGTAGCGATTTTAAGTAGACTGGTTGATTCTTGTCTGATCACATATCTTTACATTCAGCATGATGGTTGTTCAGGTCTGTGGATCCTGATACTAATATTTACAAGGTCAAATTGTATCACTTTTGGACATTTAATCCATTCATTGCCAGCCTTCTGGAAAAATGTATTCATGGTATATTTTTTATTTATGTTTATAAGAAATTAATTAGAAGTTACTTTACATATTTATAATTTGGGACCTGCAAATTAATTAAGTCTTTTATATTTTGACAAAATCATAATATTTTACATTTTCTTCTGCATTTTTACGCAATGTAACTTCCCTCATTATACATAGATATAAAATAATAAGAGCTTTTCTCCATACCACTCTTTACTCTGTTGAGTAACGTTATGAACTTAAGCATGGTTTTGAATTACAGCTTTTCAACTTGATAAATTAATTCAAAACTTTTACTGGAGATTAAAGTAAATATTTTGTTTACAGGTTGAACCTAAGTACAGTGGTAAGATACGCTTACGCTCTTTCTTAATTATATACTAGTATTTTTTATTGTATAAGATAAAAATGAATAAATCAAACTATGGAATTACGTATATTGCAATATCAAAATGCGAACTGAGTAACAAAAGGAGCCGAAGTGGCACCAAAGGAAAAGTTATTGAAAAGTAATCTGTATATATAACTAATGCTACTTTAGATTTATTATATGTCGATTATTTCAAATGTTACTACGGTACTATGATTATTTCATATTTACCACATTACTATGTAATACAGATTGTGTCTTATTACATTCTTTGCACTCGAATGAAACTTACCAATCCATAAAACCCGCAGGCCCAATAAGGTCTTCGAAAAAAGGCACATAAAATTCGTAAATAGCGAAAGACCTTCTCTATAAGAACTACACAGAACGAAAGCCACTGTTGATTTATTTTTAATTACTTTATTTAATATATATTAAAATAAAAAACCTTACTACTAAAAAATATATAAATGCATAATCTTTTTGTAAAAATTTATCCCACCGTTTATTTATTTGTATTATACTCTGCTTTTGATAGATAATATACGCTTGATAGATAACCATATACCGTCGTTCAAAAGTAGTGACATTTGGTGAGTAAAAAAAAATTAGCCCTCATTCGAACCGAGTGATATTCGAATAGTCTACTGAAAAAAATAATTAGAACAGCATTTAAGAATTTATTCTTCTTAACCACAATTCATTTTGAAGTTATATTGTACTCTTTTTTTACTTAATTCCAATATTTACAGCTTTCTAATATAAAATTGCTCAATCAAAATATTTTGATTGTATAAGCGATTTACCACGACACAAAAGTCGTATTTTTATTTTTCAATATTATCAATTATCAATGCAAACTAAATTTTTTTCCTAATTTATTTTCATCCCTTCTTTGTTAATAATATATTTAATTCTTTTGGATATATAATTAATTTTGATGAATTGTATTGGGACTAAAAAAAAGGATTTCTAAATTATTTCACATTTTATAACGCAATGTTTTGTTTTTGGGCATTTTATTTGTTCAAATGAAAATAGAAAAGTATATATTGTTGCAGTTGTGGAAATGACTTCGCATTTATTATAATGTTAAATTTGAACAAAATTCTGCAACCACCAAACGATAATAAAACAAATAATAATTTTGCCTTAATGGCCCGTCGTGTTTCATCATCAAAATGCAATCCATCCATCTTAGAGACATGTGAATAACATATCAAAAACTTCTAAGTGATATCTCAAACCAAGAATAAATATTAAATACTCATAGATAGCTGCATGCTATCTATGAGTATTTAATATTTCGAAATACGAAATTGTATTCACTATATACGTGCCTTTAATATAAATATCAATTTATATCCGAGACTTTAAATATTAATTCACTTTATTATAAATTGTGACAAATTATGTCACGCGCCCATTTTGAATTCTTTTCAATTAACTTTCAAATTTCTATTTCAATCGCTAGTAAAAACCATATAACCAAGCTTCTACAAGCTTTTACAGGGTGCAAAATACTTTTAAAGAAGGCTCCATGTATTGTTTTAATACTGAGTAAACTACTATGAAAGAAATTCTACAATAACTATGAAAGAAATTCTTGGGAATAAAAGAATTTTACTGAGTCTACATATTGAACCCATAGTACGCTGAAAGTCTTTGATCAAGTATACGTAAGTGGAAATTACACACCCAGAATTTAATACACATTTAGGCATATATAAACAGGTTAGGGTACAGAGTATTTCTTTTCAAATAGTTAAAATATTAATTTTTCACCATGTAAACATATTACTTATTACAATTGTCACAAGCTTAAAAAATATTGTGTATATCTTAATCACTAAAGGATCTAGGACAATTGCTACCGTTTTCCCCAAAATTCTGATCAGATTCTGCTCATTCTGTTTTATCACTATTTTTGTATCATTAATCTCGAAAATAAGGGCGGGAAAGGGAGCCGGAAATGGTCTTTTTTTCTCATTTTGATGCATACTTATAATTCTAAAAAAAATGTATGCTGTATGTATTTTAAAAAATATTATTAATAGCTTTTTGCAAACAACTAAAAAAATTAGTTATTTAAATATTTAAAAACTATGTGCATAACATTTTGTAAGCAGATGCTTCAGGTTAAAATTTTTATTGTACTTCTGATCCTAATAACCCCTAACATATATGTAAGACGGGGGCAAAAATATTTTTCATATATATATAAATCCGTTTTCATTGGCCTTTTTTAAAAAAAAAATCAGGTTTCTTTAAAATGTTTGATTGTGTTTTCCCAAATGAAAATTCCGTTTGGAAAATTATAAATATTTAAAGTGGCGGGCAAATTAAGGTAACAAGATCAAGCAAAAAACAATACTTTTTGATTATAGTGATTATATTTTGGAAAAAAGTTGCCTTATAAACTTATTTACTATTAGAAAATGTATATTTAGTTTAATTTAATTTCCAGGTGCTATGATGTAGTGTCGTTTAAAATGTGTATCGCCAACCTTTGGCACACTGAACCGTTTGTGTACATCTTTTATTAAAATGGTTGGTTTGGTCTCTAACTCAACGACGTCATCGCCAGGTCTGTCTATAAATAATTTTAAATCCATGATATACACACGTTGCGCCATCTTTTAACATGTTGCAGTATTGTTGCACCATTTTATTGCCGAAAAAAAAACACCGAATTCCCAATTTACCCTACAGGAATATTGTAATTGCTCGTGTTAGCACTGAAAAGTATACACCCTCGAGGAATGATTGAGTAATAAATATCCAATAATATTTTTCGTGATATTGAGGTGATATCTCGATGAACGAAACCGTAAATATTGCATAGTCTATATCTTACTTCTCTATACGAAATAAGTACAAGTCAAATTTGATAGTAACTTGTTGTTTCATTGCAGACTTATTATGTAACAAACATACATAATTTGTTACATTTGTGGTATTTATAGTAGGATGCTGCATAACAGCAGGTGTAGCTCTAAATACAAAATTGGATCAAAAATATTTTCTCGCTTTTCAAATGAATCGATGAGGTGACTTTTGTAAATACTTCATAAGGGTAAATGAAAAAACATACTTGCTACTCCATTCTAATTTGTATACAACTACGTAATTCAACGTAGTTTTCACATGCATCCCGACACCCATTTGGACGGTTCCTTTTTCTTAACTAATGTGAAATTACATGTGATTCACGATAGTAATATGTTAATATAGTTTAACCAATGGTAATCAGATCATCAGCAATCGTATCTTTTTCTTATGTACATTGTCATTTTTTCTGATACAAACAATTGAAGGAAAATTATTAAAGCATCATTTTACTCGTATTCATAGCCTTATCGATTATAATTATTGTCTGAGAACTCTAATTGGATGAGAACATGAAGTGAAAATATGAAGAGTTAATAAGTATGTTCAAAATTAATTAGAAAATTATTTAATAAATACCTGTATGCATCCACATAAATATAATATACAATCATATTTATGGTAAAGGTAGGAACAGAAAATGATGAAAAAAAATTATCGGTGAAAATGGATACAAGAAGATATTGAATGTATTATAGTATTTACAATTATCAATGTTATTTTTTACTACACAAATAAGTTCCCTTTCATGCAGGTGTAAAAATATTCGAAATTTCTGAAAATAATTTTAGTTTTTTTCTTATTGATTTTCTCACTATTTCATAATTCGTTTTCTTTACTTTCCATCAATAAAAGACAGAAGGGTGAATAGAACTAAATAATAATGACTTACGTAGTGGTATTTCTAAAATAAATCTTTTAAAAAAATTGGTCTTAAAAGTTTCATGGTATATTAAAATACTATTTTTCAGTGAAAAGAGAAATAGATAATGAATTTGTGATCTTTCACCCTACCGCCTTTAAATTTTTTCCTGTGTCACCTCAAAATATTATATTAAACAATTTTCATTAATATTTCTAACTTTGGGGTAAGAAACTATATATTTATCAATTTCAATTTCCCATCTTCTTTAATTTAGAAGTTGTACCAGGTAAATGAGGATGCCACGATAATAGGGTTCCTTTTAAACCCTTCGATTATGAAGAATCCAAAAAGAAAATGAAAATAAGTCAAATTATGAAAATGAGTCACGCTTTAACAAATAAGGTGAAATAAAAAGTGGGGAAATAGATTGAAATATCAATAAAATGTATTGATTTATATTGTTTGCAACTGTGAAATATATTTACATTCACACAGTTTTAATACAATAATTCCGCTCGCTATGTTATTATTAGAAGAAACCTGTAATTCAATAAACCATAAATCCTATTCTTTTCAGTAGCTCTGAATTTCAATAAAGTATAAATTCGAACGAAACGGAACCGAAGCTTCGTTAAAGCTTGAAAGCTCCATCTCATGCACGACGGCACGGGCAATTTTCATACTTCTGAGAAATAACGAAAAGCCACTCTCGGATAGTTAGGGAAAAACTCGCAGAGATAGTCCGAATCTTTGTATTTTAAAATTGCTACCAACTTTTATTTTATGTTTTTTCTATGTTTATAGTAGAGCGACGCTACATAGAATATTTGAAACACTTCGGAAATTCTATCGTTTGAGCGTCCTATCAATCTGTGACGATTGTGTGGCTTAAGTTTTCATTCAGAAGCAGTAGTCTAATAATTGCATTTACATCTTTATACAACGTAATTCTTTAAATAACTTCAATTAGAAGTACAAATTACAAGTCGCTCAGATTTTAGAGTTTTTCCTTTCTAATTTTTATATGTAACAAGAATTTGTTGTTCAAAGTGATGCTTTGGAAATTAAAAACGCTTGTTGATATTTTTTGCGTAAGTAGATATGCATTTTTATTTAACCAGTACTTTAATTTTAGTGTATTTCTAATAAAATTATGATATAACTATATTTATATTGTCTAAAGCAGGAGAATAGAAGGATAAGTAGAAATAAAAATAGCCAAATATGTATCAAATTATACATAACAATTTCTCTGTTAATTAAAATTAACAACGCAAATGAATGAAAAGTATTCTATGTTATATATATATATATATATATATATATATATATATATATATATATATGTATATATATTTGATATACATTAATATGTGTGTGTAAATACGTAGACGAGATGAGCTCTACCATGATGAAGGAGATGGCTCTGCCATCGCGGCACGAAATATTAAATATTATTGTGAAGCTGCCTGTTTTGACAAACTTCAATTCATTTAACGAACTCACTACAAAATTTAATATCAAGTGAAACAAAATCAGCTTTTTTTAGGAGATTTTAAGTGAAACAACTCTTATAGTGAAAAAATTAATCTTTATCCTATGTCTTTCTCTTATAGTGAAAACATTAATCTTTATCCTATATCTTTCTCTTATAGTGAAAACATTAATCTTTATTTTATTGTTGCATAAATTATATTTTTGACTTAAACTTCAACGTTTTTAATTTTTGAAGAAATAGATTCTTCTTCCTTAAGCATATATTTCCATTAAAATGAAACAATAAACCTTATCATTTCGTCACTTTCCTAATTTCGTCCATTTTCCATAACCCCACAGAGTGTTAGCTTTCATATTTATCTATCTATTCACTTCATATGCTTCATCTCGTTCATGTAAAGTGGGGATGAAGAAGATATAATTTTACGAGACCACAAAAACAAAATTTTATTTAAATACGGAATATTTTTTTATAATGTTAAACTTCAAGTTATTTTGTAATATGTTTCATTCCTTTTAATTTTTTCTAGCACTATATATATGTATGTATGTATATATATATATATATATATATATATATATATATATATATATATATATATAAATATACATATATATATATATAAATATATATATATATATATATATATATATATATATATAGATATATATAATGTATGTCAGACGCGAATTCAGAAAGCAATCAGGCAGTTTATAATTTAAATTTAAACTTTATCTGTATTCGTCTGCATATACAGTATATGCATTAACTAAATGCAGCCAGTTCTATCTGTAATAGTGAATAATGCCAAAATAAACACAATTTTTTTTAAGAATCATACCACTTAGATTTGAAAGTTATTGATGCATTTCCATAATAGTGACATGACAATCTTCAAACTTCCGAAAAAAAGTGGTACATTTTTAAAAAAAAATTGATGTATCGCAATCTATCCATGATGCAAACGTGAAATTGTATATATAAATATATAAATATAAATATATATATATATATATATATATATATATATATATATATATATATATATATATACTATGCTACGGATTCAAATATTTAAGGTACGTAATATTTCTATTACACCATTGGACACTTAATACTTCATTAGGTAGGGACGAGCCAATCTAGAATTTGGCGACAGAAATAATTGGATATCAGAAAAGTTCATGAGATAATTTATCAGCTTTTAATACAATTTCTGAGAAGATCTTCCACTACAAACTTACAAAACATTTTAGTTTTTTAAATATTAATTATTATATAATTCTTTTAAACATGACATGCACCTTCATCCGTTGATGTACGAATAAGGACAGGGTAGAATACGTAACTGTTGACCGATTTTGGTGATTCTTTTTCTGTTGATTCTTTAACTATCAGAAGGAAAGTTTGATGATATCCATAATGGTTTTGAACCACCATGAACAGAACAAGGTTCCGTTCATACAGGTAATTAGTTGGCAATTTGGTTAAATTTTTTCAAGAAAATTTCCCACTAAAATCCTTTTTTCGTGCTCAGTGACTGTTCTCGGCCTGCTTTCTGTAAGGATCTTTTAGATTCTACGTTCTCTGTGCCCTTTTAATTTTTTTTATCTCTTACAATTGCTTATTCAGCAAATGTTAATAAACGTAATGTGTGAATGTTTGGTTTTAGTAACAATTTGAAAATATAATATTATCTTTATCTTTACATATTGCATAAGCGTCCCAAAAATTAGGTATTTCTCAAATACCCTTTGGTTTCATTAACTATGAATTACATTTAAACTACACTTCCATATTCGTGAACCTCCTCAACATATTAGTTTAATTAATTTTAAAATCCATTCACACTTTTAGGTTAATCATATAAGACACGTACTTTTAAGTTAATACGTTAGGAAATAATTATATTAATAAGATAGGAAAGATAAGATATTAGGATAAGGACTTCAAATTCACGCCTAATAGTCGTTTTGGGCGAAATCTAGAAATTATATTTATTATTTACTTGGGTTTATTTTTCAATGAGGAATATATTTAAATTAATTTATTCAAGAGGAGTTAAAAAAATATCGGATAGGCATTTGGAGTATTGTTGAAAATAGCTCTTTAAGTAAACTTCAATTCTCATAAATCTGTTATTTTTTTCACTGCAAAACAACGAAACGTAAGAGATTTGTAATTTTAGAACAATTGTATTACCCGGACTATATAAAAAATTCTATTAAGTTAGAAACAAATATTTGACTTTAGTTTTTTTCCCATCTAAATATATTATTTCTAAAAGGTGTTTTTTGGTCGAGCGGCTCGATGTCTTTAACTACTACACCAAAAAAAATTAAAAAAATACACACTTAAAGCTTATGTTTTCTACTTTGGGCGAAAAATATAAAAAAATTCGAAAAAATCTTTTTGTTAATAAAAAAATTAATTTTTATAACAATTGGCATGAGCGCCATCTGTGGGCGACACATCAAATATCTTAGCCAAATTGTATACTTGGAACACGCTAGATGGCGATATAGTGCGAAGACTTCGCACGGGTCAGCTAGTATCCTATATTTAAACAAAAAAGACTAATGAATGAAGGGAATAAACTATTTTCGAAAAAAGAACACAGCACTTTTTAAGACTGAGAAACATAATAGACATTAGATTCATATGATGAAAAATAATAATGATAATTGTGGGTATCTTAATACAAATATAGCCATAACTTAAGAAAAATAAAACCCAAACTTGTACTTTACAGTTAGCGTACGAGTTAAAGCGAGATTTTGAATTTGTTTTGAACGATGTCGGGGTTTGCTACTATCGCCGTCAGCTTTAAATGAAAATTGTAGAGTGTCGATTTAATTATAGTCATTCTAAAGATGTTTAGTGCGACCGGTTGTGTTTTATTTGCATTGTTTTCACTTATATTGTGTCTATTGATGGAATGCAAATGAAACAAAACGTTTCAGAATTTAAAGTATTTCGACAATTGACTTCCGAATTTCTGTGAATATTTTATGAAAAAGAAAATTATTTAGAAGCTGATTGCTAATATTATAAATACTCTAATTTTTTCTTTTTAAGCTTTAAAATAAATTGAGCTTCAAGCGAGATGGAATTCAGTATAAAATTTCTATGAATTTATTACAATAATTGTAATGAATTTTTATCCATATTTCTATTACAAAGTTTTCCTCGCTTTTTTTGTTTCCATGTAAGTTTACAACTATTTAATTAATCGCACTCGTGCAGATCTAGTTAAAAGTAATATTTCCCTTACTTACTTACTTTAAGAAAGAATAAAAAATGTTCTTCCATTTAGACAGAGCGAAGAAAATTGAGTATATAATATTTCAGCATAGTGTTATACACTTTGGTTTTCTATTTTTCATGGCCTCAGTTTTCAATTCATTATGCAATTGTATCTTGCTGCAAAAAAATTAGGTTACAAAATTATTTTTTCAAATTTGCTTAGAGAAAAATTCATAAGTAAATTATTCAAAATCATAATTCCTTAAATTCCTCATGCAAGTACTAATATCTGCTTGTGATCCGCTCACGTTCCGTTTACGATCCGTTTGTGATCTGTTAATGATTCGCTTTCTACACTCTTACGATCTACTTGCTATCCGCTTACGACCTTCGTTTGAGCTCTACTGCAGACAAAAAAACCATCTTCAATTGCTTTCCCGTTAAATTTGCGACTGTATGGTGGTGGAGTAATTAAATGGTTCAGAGTAGACTCTTCAGTTACACTGTCTGCAAAAGCATTTATAAACATATGTAATCGTTAATTATTTATATTAGTTGAAATTGAATTTTAATATTTGTCTATGTAGTATATATGTTTTTAAATATACATATTTAATTTGATTATATATATATAAATATATATATATATATATATATATATACATATACATATATATATATATATATATATATATATATATATATATATATACATATATACATATACATATATAACATATAAATATCTACATGTATATTTTACTATGAGAAAAACTACAATTTTATTATGAAATCACCATTTTTGCTTTGTTTAGAGAAAAATTGTTTCCTTTCAGTTAAGCAATTTAATTTTGGAGAAACTAACTAGAAAAATGGTTTATAATGTAAAAACTATAATTTCCATTGCCACGTACTCTATATACGTCAAAAGGAATGACCTCCGGCATTGACAGGCCCTGTGTACGGGAAATGATATTCGCTATTGGTATACCCTATGTACGTCATGGGAAATGACGCCCGCCACTGACCTACCCTATGCAGGTCACAGGAAATAATGCACGCTATTGACTTACACCTTATACGTTAAAGGGAATGGCGTCTATCTAACTTAACTTAATAACTGTTTACACAATTTCATGTTACTTTTATTTACATATTTATTATGGAGGGCAATATGGGTTGCTATATAAATATATGCATGTAATGGCTCTATATTTCTCATATTAATGACATTTCCAATCAAAATTATACACCATATTGTGTTCCTCAAGTTGATAGATAGTGTTTTTTAATAACAAATAAGGAAAATTGTTAAGATAAAAGCTGTTCAGTTACGTAAACGGTTCACATTACGAAATTTTAATCGATTTATTACCACTCTAGTTAACAGTTTTCCAAACGTTTCCATTTGAATCCCCGACCATAAACAACGCTCAAAACATGTAACAGACTGAGTACGCAAAGTTTTCAGCAACATTTTCCCTATTAATGTTTCAAACAAGGCTTCCTTAATTAAAAATAAACATTACACACGTTATCCCACAAAAGTTCAAGAGAACTTTAGGCACAAAATATCTAAAGAAACTGTCCATCATGTATCACACACACGGCTCAGTTACTCATCAGCACCCCCGAGAGGAAGGTCATCGCACATCAATTAAAAAGGGTGTCTATGTTCTATAGCCTTAAGATGTGTAAGGAAGAAGAGTAAACGTGTATTTAAACAGACTGAATACTCTCATAAATATGTACTTGGATAGCCTGTACTAATGTAGTACAAATGTACTATGACCCTTAATTCTCATAAATAATTTTCTACCACTGATGTAATCTATGTTCAATTTATATATCCTTGACGACATATTTTTTAAAATGTTTCGTTTGACTCAACGAATATTAAATAAAAGTTTCCAAAAATCCTATAAAATATGAATTAATATAGTGGACCAATTTTAGGACGTAACATAACTGATTTCTGCGTTTGTTTTCTGATATTTTAAAGTCTGATACATCAACGTGACATTCCTCGGTCCGTTATTTAATTTCAAATAAGTAAATTTTGTATAAATAATACCGCAATATATATTATTAAGTATCTTGAATAATTAATTTTAAAAAAATAACTAAATTTAGACCCCATAAATAATATATAATAAAACGGCCAAAAAACTACAATTATTGTCCCATAAAATGCAAGCGTAGAAGCATGCGTAAAGCTCGTAATAATCGTACGTGATATGAGCTCAGTACTTGGTTATACTACGTTTGAATAAACGAAGTTATTTCAGTCGTGGGTCAATGTTGATTAACCTAAGTGAACTGACTCACTGATTCAGAAACGGCGAGAAGAATATATTCATCACAATTATTCAGTAATTCCGAGCTAATTTTGACCGTGATACAATAGAATTTACTGGATTATAAGTAAAGTAGCTCGTGAGTTATATTTTATATATACTGTGTATTTTATATATACTTGCATTATATTTTAAAATTTGAGCTAATTAATTGATTTTCTTTCGTACTGTTTTTTTCGTTCTATCGTAATGAATACATGTATTTGCATTATGCAAGTGTACATTATTTTTTTTAACTTTTAGCATGAATCTCTTGTTGATTATTAAGCAAGTCAATAGTATTGAACTATGAAACTGGTTGGTTACTGGTAGGTTTTGTCACCGAAATACTCGATAAGGATGAGTTAATGGGTGCCAATACAATTTACACCTTATTGTATAATATAATACGTGTAAAAACATATAAAGTACTTAAGTGATTCTCGTTGTATAAGTATTATGTAATAGTTTTAACAATATATACATTCTGGCATTAACCTATCCATGATAAGTAGGAAACCCACAAGCTATACAGATGTTGTTATACGATAAAATCTAGATCGTATGAAAGATTCTTTATAAAGTAGCAATACTACTCTATCATGTACTAACACACAAATACTTCAAATAAAAATTTAATTAAAAAAGCCTTTGTAAAACTGAAGGTTAATTATATTAAATTCTACGTATAACAAAAATGCGAAGAAATTACGAATATAAAGGATTTCAGAGGTACGAGATATAGATAACACTAGCAACTAATTAGTATTATCATGGAAAGATGTAACTAATTAATAAAGTCCATAAATATCTGTATCGGATATTTCTGTCAATTGCAAATCAATTAAACAATTACAATCATTACTAAATAATAATGTGACAATACAAATATATTTTCGTCTAATCTTACTATTAATTTAGTTTTAATATTAGTTCTTAATAAAACAAAATTTGAATGGGTTTGCTTATATAAAATACCTTACTCGCTTATTAATAAATCGTAATGAGAAATAAAGGAAAGCACCTAATAGAAAAACTAAATGAGGGAAAAAGAGTAAATAATCATTTCACTAATATGAATCCTAAGTGATTCAATGAGTCATTGTGTCGAAGTAAGTCGAAAATTATCCATCCGTTGTTTGCTACTCCGGAACGTTCCTGAATCAAAAAGTTAAGTGAATCAATAAGATTTGAAATTATTTGTTTAGGTTAGTGAATCAGTGTACTGTATTGATTCTTTTAACTCAGTCGCTCAATTGTTACCAATGCCTAAATTATGTTAAAAATGTATAATAAAATAATGTAATAAATTGTATATAAGAAAAAAACGAAGAAAATATTTATGTTTTCTATATGTTAGAATGAAAACCTTATACCATTATTTTATTTTGAAGTGACTTGGGGAGTAAGCTGTGGAATGAGTGACGAGAGCGTTAAGGAAAGTGTGATCGGGCGAGGCGAACGGAAGTTGAGAGGGATATATAAGTTAGTGAACAGAGAAAGAGAGAGAGTTACGTTTCGTAGGGACAAGAGAGAGAGGTGCGAGCACACATTTTCTTTCTCTCTTCCTCTCATAGCCAGTGCATGAAATATGTATATAAATATATATATATATATATATATATACATATATATAAATAAAGAAATAAATATATATATATATATATATATATATATATATATATATATGTATATATATATATATATGCGAGGTTGCTAGCGTTACGCGAACCATGATTTTTTTATTATTTTGTAATTTCATTTCGTTCTTGAACAATTTTATTAAGTATTATTTTGTTTAATACATTAAATATTCTACGTTTATAGTTAATAAAATTGCAAATTCATTTTAAGTTCATATTTTGTGAATTTGAAGTTTTACTTCAGTCGTGTGGTCTAAAGCACACTCGTTTTTTTTCATCATTACTTTTCATTATTACTTTGGCTGTTGTTAAAGTATTTATATTTTCTGTAAGTTTTGGGAAATTTAAAAACTATATTTGCAAGTCTTGAAAGTTTTGTGATATTCTTGATACTGAATTGAAACTTTCTTCTATATTATTAATAAATAAAATGTACATCATCGTATTGGTAATAAACGAATTAAGCTATAAAAGTTAAAACTGTTGAATGTTTACATAAGTTCAAAGTTCAGTAACAGGTTAATGAGAGTAAAGGCGACAAAATACAATTGAAATTGTATAATTCAATTGCTTAGGTCGAAAGTGTAAACAAACTGGTGCCGCTAGTTGTTTACAAATTGCTCCAAACTCCTATTTAATTCTAGCCGTGGGAACTTGGAAAGCTTCGACAGATGCACAGTAAATGGTGTATTTTAGTTAGCATTATGAATTTAACCATCTGTAGATTGACATTATTACTTCAGCTTTGTACGAATTTGTGACGTGAAGAGAAAAAAAAATTAATTGAGATATCTATTTCGAAGTAAATGGATGCTAAACTCTATATAATGAATTCATTTTTTGATGTATTTTTTTAATTTCTCATTTATGTTATAGCTCCTCCTTAAAGCCTCCTTAAGCTTCTCCTTAACACATAAGTAATTATATGAGTTATTATTATGGAGGAAAATGCCGACTATTTCTATTACCAAATTTACTAGGAGAAAATTATAATTCTGGAAAATGTGACATTATTCAAATGTTTAATTAAAAAGAATAATAAACTGGTATTTTAAATACATCGTTTATTTTATTGACTTCTATTAGTGTGAAATATCTTCTGTCATTCGACTTCGCCGTTCCCATTTCAAATTCCTTGGAGTTATTTTTTCATGTTTTTCTCTATTATCTCCTCACTGTTTTATTATATTAATGGTTAAATTTTTACACAACGTCTTTAGTCGTTAAGTCATGTCGGACAAAGATTCAAATAGTTAACGCTTCACACAACATCTTCCGTCGTTAAGGCTCGATAGGCAGGTAAGATTGTTTATATTGGTAGGAAACTGTTTAAAATTTTTGGAATTTATTTGTATCAAAATTTCGTTCAATGGCGTTTTTAACAATGTATTAAAATTCTGTAAGAAAATATTCAATTTTTTTTTTGGTAAGTTACGTACCAAAATTTCTGGAGTGTGCTTGAAACACACAATGACTTATAAAATAAAATAATACACCCGTATTAAGCTTCTCTTAAATTAAATATTAAATCAAAATTGCGCTTTATGAAGTAGTTCACTTGATATATTAAACCTTACACTTGGGGCGCATAAAAAATTAATACACTTGATATTTTAAAACAATGCCCTTGGTGTGTAATAAGTAGTTCACTTGACCTATGCCGAAGGTAACCCAGTTTACCCGATTCAGCGTCACTGATCCGAACCTGACAGCTCAATGTTACCAATCCGAGCATTACGGCTCAGTTTCCTTCAGTACTTAGTAAAAGTGCGCAGGTGTGCCTAAAGAAGTTTTAACTTCAATTATTTTTATTAAACGAAGGATCCATAGGATTATCTAAATAAATAATTCTCAAATATTAAATTAGTATCAAATAATAATTTAGATCTCCCTGCAAAGCGCATAGCTCCTAAATTTCATACGTAAAAGTCAAAAACAGTAAAAATAATATTTCACTACTGAACTATAAAAAAATGTTTTAAAACTTAAGGAAAGTAACATTATCATAAGAAATTTAAAATAATAACATAATATTTGTGCGCAATATTACCAAAGACCAATGAAATTGTTGGTGTTAAATTAATTACAACACAATACTTAAAGTAAAAGCGACAAAGTACAGATATTGTATAATTCGCTTCCTCAGGTTGAAATTGTAAATAAATCGTTTCTCCGTGGTCTCTGACTGTTTACGCTTAAAGTTTTGTCGAATTCCGTGATAACATCCGTCGTAAACTTTGAAATCTTCAGCTTGGATGAGCTACTGTGAACGCGGACATAGTATTCTAGCAATTGGCTACGAATGAGACGAGCAATTGTGTAAATTGATTTAAATTTGCATGATGAAATTGGGTTCGCCAGGGTATTTCAATCTCCAGAGGAAATTCCGGTGACGCAAATAAATTGGAAGTGAAGTGTTCATTTCACAGTAAATTGATTCCAATTACATGGTAATGTATATTCAATAGTAATGTCTACCGTAAATATGGGTTAAACAAATCACCGATGAAAGTAAATGGGTATATATCCTGTATTCAAATTGTGTCAATTTTTAAATCGAAATATGTACGCTTGTTACGTTGCTACTTAACAATTAATGTTATTTTCAAGGTATTTTTATGTTTATCTTTTTTTCGGTGAAATTGAAATATTTTTATAGAGTGTTTGATACATATTTGAGAATTCTTTTATAATGACTACGTCAATTTAAGCAAAATGAAAAAATCATGCGACGTTTACATATACACTTATCTGTTTTATTGAATTAAATACTGATGAAATCTGCTTCTGAGTAATGTGGCATAAAAATATGAAAGTAAAAATATTTAACATTATTCATAACTTTTGGATATCCTTGAACAAATGGTTTGTCTGTTAGAATCCATTAGCTCTGAAACGAAAAAGAACTAGGGACCGAAACATTTTTAGCAACCATTTTATTCAAAACTTAAAATCATATTTGAAATGATATAAAAATTTGTTTTAAAAAGGCACTCGCATATATTTGTGCGGGATTTACTACGGGGATATGCTCGCATACGGAGGCCTTGCGTTGAGTAAAAGTGTTTTGGGTAAATTGAAAATGTGTTTCGTTTCGCTTTCGGTGAAAAACAACGAGGAGGGGAATGCTAAAGTTCCAGTTTAGGCGAATATTGATACCTCATCTATATCAATTTTCTTAGTAAATAAGACAGTGGTAATCTTAGTTAACATTAATAAAGGGGGAAATGTTAAGATTACCAATAAACAGATTAAGTTCAGTAATAATAACTTTCAAGTTATGATTAAAAAAATTGTCATCATACAAAAGCATTTTTAGTTATGTCGATTGATTATATTATCACTTTAAATATAGTGTAATTAGACCAATTTTGTAACCCACATGTACTCCTAATATGAAAAAAATTAAAGCCATGTATTAATTTTTTTGTGAAATTGATTCTTTTCCAGATAATCAGCGTTAAAAGTCGATTCGTTCCCTACCGGTTTGATATATTATAATATAAACTATACAAAAAATCTAATTCCACAGATGAGTAATTTAAATATTCTGAAATAAGAAAGGTATTATTTATTTATTATTGGTTAACAGTACAAGATCACGTAAAGCTCAAAATGTCAATGGTCAACAGTAAGTCAAGAGTGCTTAAGATTTAGAGTGAAAAAATATAGAGGTTAAAAATTGCGGACATTCAGAATAACTTATGTAAAACAATTTCCAATAATAATTTTAATTTTTTCTAATTTCTCATTACAGTGTAAATAAGTGTGACTCCTTTTTGTAGATATTGAATGAAACAAGAAAAAATGGTATGCTCCAAAGATTGTAGGGCAACAGATTTTAAAATTTTCGTGTAAAGCCAATTTCACGTGAATATCAGCAGTGGCAACTTAGTTATGAACGAATTCACATTAAGCCATCAAAATATCTACGTCGAAAAGATATCAGCTACACGGTTCAGATGTAATGTCATCAATTTATTTCCTTTTATACATGAATATAATTTGAAAATAAATATTCTCTAGTATTCGTCATAATAAACCATCGCACCTAGAATCACAGCCGAAGACTATGACATAGAATGCCTGATCAGAATGATAAAAGTATTTATATAGTTTTGGAAGGATCCAAATTGAATTTTTATCTTTCTAACAGTTACAATTGTCGTTGTTCTCTAACAGTTACAGATATCGTTGTTATCAAACTGTTACAGTTGTTGTTGTTCTCTAACAGTTACAATTGTCGTTGTTCTCTAACAGTTACAATTGTCGTTGTTCTCTAACAGTTACATTTGTTGTCGTTCTCTAACAGTTACAATTGTCGTTGTTCTCTAACAGTTAAAATTTTCGTTGTTCTCTGCAATTCGTTTTAATCCTTAATTATTTACAACCCTTCATTCCTTTTAATTGTCTCAAAACTTCTTTAACATAGCCGAAATGCTTTTTTGTCACACATACTCTTTATTTTGATATTTTCTAAAAATTCGAAAATAAACATAGTACATTTTGTTGCATTTGCATATAAGTTACTTGTTTTGAAACATCGTTATTCCAAGCACGGTTCAAGATGAGGTAGTAGAATATAAACTATCATTTATTATGTCCAATAACATTTACATTAGCCAACACCAAACTATGAAGAATCATCGGAAAGAAATGGATGTCCCCTTTTTCTTTAAAGAAAGGGTTTCTCATCACCTCCAATATACCAAATTCCTTTTTTACAGTTTATTTTAATATCTTATTTATGAACAAAGGCGATGTAAAATAATGTATTACACTTTACAAGGTAAAGTTCAAGTGATCTTGAAGCTTAAAATATCTAATATCCGTCGCGTGTCACGCACAAGATTCCATATTCAAAGCGTTTGAACTTTAATTAGTTGCATGTTAATTAAATAATGGTGCGAGTGCGAGCCGTATAGTATAAAGTTATTGAAAGATTCAAGCTTAATCGCAACTGGTATTTTTTTTGGTTTTTTGAAAGTACCTTCTTCGTTCTCTCAATGGCACATTAATTTGACTCATACTATTATGTGAAGATGAGATCACTCTTAAACATCATACCAGTTTTTGCTAGTCTTCGTTAGAATGAATATTTAATTTTTGTTATTTCTTTTCATATAACGACAAGATTTAAAGGCATAAAGAATTTTCAGGGCAGAGACATTTTAAAATTATATCATTAAGATCGAGACAATAGTATCAAAGTAGTGTAATAACGCTTTAGAGAATTGGTAGAAACAATATTTTGTTTTTAAATTAGGTTTTCCTTCTTTGTTCGCATTTATCTTTTATGTTAATCAAAATGTGATGTAGAATTGAACCTTAGACGTAAAAAAAGAAATTCAAAACAATCTACATCAACACTAAATCTTTTTATGATGGGCATCGGCGAGAGTATAGAAGAGTGTTAATTCAAAATATTATTGGCGTACATACGTTTTTTCATATATTTTTGTATCTGACCAAATATTGTGACAACATTTGAGACATTATAACTGCTTTTACAAAATTTAAATAATAAACAAAAGTAAGATTGATCCACGTTTTAGTGTCAGTATAGGAAATTTTAATCTGATGTTATATTAGTTTGGATGATGACAATTTAGATCTCAGTTCATTTATTTATTTGTTTCGAAAACTTTGCTTTAAGTTTAGAAACTAAGCATACTTATCGCTACATGATAACAATCCCTTATACGCAACCACACTGAATCGAGTGAAAAAAAACATGTGCCATGGTACAAGGTAAATTAATGGCAAAGTTGATTGATAAGATTGGCGTAAGAAAATAAGTATATACGTATAACAAATACAGTATTATATGCAACTAATTAAAACGAAAGTAAACCAGCGAAATTACTGATCTGTCAATTATTATATGTAATTACATATATCAGACGACTTTCGCGTACACACTTTGTACATTTTTGTTCAGTAAATTCCATAATCTGATAACATACAAATAATTCAGTAAATTCCATAATCTGATAACATGCAAATAATTCTCCTTAGCTTGCAGTTGTATGCTGAGGGATTAGGATGTTGTAATTGTTTCTAGAACGTCATTTAAAGTTGTGGGCTCCCAGTTACTTGAATGTAGCTCGAAATTATAAACGTGTGTGTAAGGACAAGCTCCTTCCACGATTTTTTACGCAACGTCCGGAAGTATTGAATCAATAATACTATACGTACTTTTAAATGCAAAAGTAAAATATTAAGCAATATTATTATGAAATATTTATGATTTAAATAAGATATTAAATTAAACGCAACACCATCTATTGAGGTACAGAGGCGCACTAAACATTTGTGTAATTACTACGCCTGGAGCAGTTAGTCGTTTCTTTGTTATTGTACTAACGAATATTTGAAAACAATAAATTAGTATATTTTCTGATCAAGTTAACTTATTGCGAAAAAACAAAAACTAATATATTGAGCTGACCAATAATAATGATTTTGATTCCTCAAAATCTCTATGCGAATTGGGTAAATATTTTTTATGTGATACCTGCACAAACAAATGCACGAACATGCAAAGAAGATATCAACGTAGATATCAACGCTTTCTATAATGCATATTCCCAATTATTTCTCAGAAATATTTTGAGACACGCACAAAAGTACACATTTTATAATATGTATACATTTTGTTGTTGGAAGATCAAGGACGCATGATTCATGAATCACTAAGAACTCAAGTCGTGATATAAAATCGCTCAAATATATAGTCGCATTTTATAAGATCAAAAACGTATTGAATGTATAAGTTTAAAGTCTTTGCAATTTTTCTATTAAATGTTCATTTAGATCAATACACTTAATTATAGTCAGAAGTGAAGTCTAAGGAATGTGTAACGTATAAAATGGAGAAAGAGAAGGAATTTTTCTTTGCATTTTACGTCAATTTTAAGTTCAAAATACAGGGAAACTCGATTATCCGAACCTAAGTTATGCTGATTCGCGATTATCCGAATTGACAACCGTGATCAATTGTGTAGTTTAATCTCTGCGAGCACTGACATGTCGCAACTGGCAGTGTCCGTTCCCGATCTTTGCAATCACTGCTCCGTCTCGTTATTGTTTTATATAATTACACCACTCTTTTGTACCACTCTCAGGTCAGTACTTAAAAATGCCAAAGCGTATAAGGGTGGTGTCATCGATTAAAGATGAAATAAATATTATTCATCCATTAAAAAAAAGGGAAACCGATCGTTATTGATACATTTAAAAAGGGAGAAACTAGAAAGTAAGCTGATAAATATGGTGTAGATATTTCTACGATAAGTGATATTAAGAAAAATACCGATTCAATTTTGGAATGCACCTAAAAATTAAATAGTGAAGACGGGAGTAAACATTGAAAAGTGAATCGAAAACGAAAAGAAACCGAAAAAGCTTTGTATTTTTACAAAAACGATTTACTAAGCAACCAATATCTGATCCTTTGCTCTGTGAAAAAGCATTACAGTCAAATAAAAAAATAGGGGGTGATGAGTCGTTTGTGACAAGTTACAGATGGTTGTACAGATTTAAATGTCGTCATGTAATTTGCGAATTGGAAACACAAGGTTATAAAATATTAGCTAATATAAATGCAGCAAATTAGTTAAATAGTTTCGAGAAAGAATATGATTAAAATGGCTATGACTTAAATTTTGTTTATAAAGCTGATGAAACCGGTTTAAATTGGAAATCATCACTGTCAAAGTTTTTAGCTTTTGGCGAGAGAATTTAGTTCCAAGAAATAAATATAGTAAATAGCGGGCAATAATTTTTAAAAAATCAGAAATTAATATCTAAAAATTTGTTTGTCTTAACGCTATTGGGACCCATAAAACACCATTGCTGCGCATCGGAAAATCCAAAAACCCCAGATGTTTTAAAAATATCAGGATTCTCTTAATATACAGAAATCAAAAAAGCACATAGATGAACAGAAGTTATTCATTTACTGGTATGACAACACTTTTAACCCTGAAGTAAAAAAAGTATTAAAAGGAACTTGGTAAATAAGAAAATGTCCTACTTTTAATGGGTAATGCACCAACCCATCATTCCACTGAACTTTTAAAGAGAAAGGGTAAAATGTTTAAAGTAACATTTTTGCTTTCTAATGGCTAATTTTAAATTCCATGGCTAAAACCAATGTGTAATGTTATTCTTCTAATGCCTTTACTACCTTTGAATTCTTTGCTAATAGCCCACCTGAAGATGTTGTAATACAACGAACCCTAGGTCGTGGTAAAGAACTTAAAGAAAGTAGAAATAATACTACATCTCGTAGTTTCATTTAATTGTGGAAATGTGATTATTATGATGAATCATTTAAGGCCTTTATCTAAGCGATCTTTTCAGATATTGAAAATAAATAACGTACAATTCTCAAATCGAATAGATTAGGAAGGAAGACCCCAAATTACGGTTAACTATACATTTAGACTGTATTCTGATTAAATTCAAATTATAGTTATAATGAAAGATCTCCTGCATTCAAAGGAATTATTAATAGAATATTAATAATAACAAGAGCAAGTGGAGAAAGCAATGTAGATCCACCTCTGAAATGAGGAACCGATATATTAATAAAGGTTCGCACTTTGAGAATGGAGGTTAAAATGAAGACGGAGTAGATTTTTCTCAAAGACTTATATTTAATTCATCCTTAAAATAGAAAAACTAGACTAAACTATAAAAAAAAAAAATTAGGCATCCAAAAATTCAACTTAAAAATGGACATTAAATTTTCACAAAAATTAACATTAAACTTTAATATCTATACTCATTCGGAACCAATTAAGGAAATACTGAGTAATTATTGTCAGTTAAAAATAAAGTCTAGATGTTAGTACAGAACTAATCCAATTAATATAGCATGAGCAAATATGCACTATCGGAATCAAGAACTAATTGATTGTAAATTTTACTAAGGAATTTATTAAAAGGAAGAATTACCTTCAATATAAAATAAAAATACTGATGGCGCGATGATTAAAACCACAATTAAAATAAATTTATTTTACCCAGTCACATCTGCTTTTTTTTTATTTACGTACATTGACATTCCGAGTGAGTTTCGTTTTATGAATAGGATACATACCATTAATCCTCTGCAAAATAAATTAAACCGTAAAAACTTAACATTTACGGCAACTGCATGTCGGGTCTTAACACGAAATTTTCACTTAAGATATTTATTTGCCACATTTTCACTTCCTTTTTTCATTAGTTCGTTTGCATACAAATGACTCAGCATATTCATTTTCTCCGTTTCCGTCAAAAAATTGTCTGCGATGCGATAGAAAGTGCTCCGGATATTATTTCGATGACATTTATAAGATATTTGGATATTCTCCTTTTTAGCTACTTCAGTATGTTATGGTTAATGTGCAAATATTTTAAGATAAGAAAGTCTAGAACATGCGTGTTTTAAATGCTTAGTACCATTTAAAAATGTAGGTATATATGTATAAACATACTTCTATAAAATTATCCAATCCGAATCAGTCAGCGATATATCCACTTTTGTTAAAAAAAGATATTACGGTTTAATAAAAACTAATTAGTTTATCCAAAATTAAAACTCATAAGTAACTTAATAATTCTGATCATATCTTTAAGAAATATTTTGTTGTTAAAGATTATACCTACCTGGCCTACATGGAAAAAATTATGTTTACAAAACATCAGTTTCATATATTTTTGTAGGCAATTGTGAAAGAACTCCAATGAATAATATCTGAAAACGATATTCTGAATATGAAATTGTTTTCAGCTCTGAAGTGAAATGGTTTTCTTTTTTTATTTACTTCTTATCTGAATAGTTCAAGAGATTTTGGTGTATGGTTATTCGTATTTATACAAAAAAATATTAGCATTTTAAATCTGTATTAAAAATATACCCAAGTGCTCTTAGCATTTGTAAACGCAAACATTTCAAATTTGATTGTTGAACCCTTAAAATACACTGCGGATTTGAAATACACCAGGTGTGGAGAGTACTGCAACGCGCTTCGGTGTAGCAGAGCATTAAACTTTCTCGACGTCCTGCAGTGAAACAAATTCCTAGTTTATAGGCGAAATTATTATCTGCGATTCAAAACATTCAGGAAGAGAAGCAGTAATTCAAAATGGAATTAAAATATGCCCAACTACTCTTACGAAAATGTAAACACAAACATTTAAAATTTGATTGTTGAACCCTTAAAATACCCGTTGCAGATTTAAAATACACCAGGTGTGGAGAGTACTGCAATGCGCTACAGTGCAGCAGAGCATTAAACTTTCTCGACGTCCAGCAGTGAAACAAATTCCTAGTTTATCGGAGAAATTATTATCTGTGATTCAAAACATTCAGGAAGAGAAGCAGTAATTGAAAATGGAATTAAAATATGCCCATCTGCTCTTACGCAAATGTCTTTACGTTTACATTTGATAGTTGAACTCTTAAAATACCTATTGCAGATTTAAAATATACCAGGTGTGGAGAGTACTGCAATGCGCTACAGTGCAGCAGAGCATTAAACTTTCTCGACGTCCTGCAGTGAAACAAATTCCTAGTTTATCGTCGAAATTATTTTCTGCGATTCAAAACATTCAGGAAGAGAAGCAGTAATTGAAAATGGAATTAAAATGCACAAAAAAAGAAGATTTAGTATTTATGTGTTCATAAAATCCACATTTATGTTCAAATTTACTTTTTATGACTCGTTCATTACATAATGAAATCTCTTTTCCCGGATTACACTATTGATTAGAAAATGTTTATTGTAGAAGGCAAGGTCACCCAAGACAATTTAAAAGACGTAATTTTGTTATATTTTTTTTGTAGACACTCACAATTTAGCTGCCGTCTGTGCGAAAGTCAATGTCGGTGTCAGTATCACTTCTGCATTGCAGTTTAGATTAATGGGTGTAACTGTCGACGCATCGCAGTTTTAATCGCTTTTAATAAATAAAAACTGCCCAAGTGCGAGTCTGACCCGCCCAACTATAGTACTTCGTATGAAGTGAAATTAATTATCACGAGAAATTATTAATACTCCTATCGCAATATATATTTAATAATGCCTTATACAATATCTCAAAAACAAAATGAATAGAAATAAAGTAGTGAGTCTTTGATAGATTTCGTAATTTAAGTTCAGTAATAATAAGGAGAAATGGGGTGTGGGGGGCTAGGGTGATACGTTTTCTTTCATATTTTCCAGCATATTTCTGAAGATATATTACCTAAAATTACGAAAAAATTGTATTTTTGGAAACATTATAACTAAACACTTCAACCCGATTCGACACGCTGTATTTAAAATTTAAAAATTTGTTTCGGAATATTTAATTTACTCCTCGAAAATTTCCACGCTGTTTCTGAAAAAAAGAAACTGCTGTAACAGGCCGACAGACATATCACTGTCGTTGATCTTGTTAAGGTTACGTTTTTTTCCTTTTGAAATAAGAGGGAAGTGAATTAAAATATAATACGAAGTCTAAAACCCAACTTTAGTATAATATGAGTGAACCAGAGCATGAAATGTCAGTTTTCTCATAAGTTAAGCCAAAAATAACCACTTGTCTAAACTCAATCCAAAAAAATATAAAGTGGTACCTACTAACGCTGATGAAAATTTATGCATTTGCGATATTATTTAATATGTATAAAAGAAAATATATAAATAGAAGTATAAAAGAAAATATATTACTTTACATGGTCAGTATTCTATTTTTAACAAAATATTATTGAAAAACTTGGTAATGTGATTTCAAATTATTGTTAATTAAAACAATAAAGTCAGTGAAATATTCACAAATTTGTTCAATATTCTAAAACTAAATAAGGTTAATTTTCATGTAAGAATTAAAATTGATTTCCCAGTGATTTAGGGAAAACACTATAAAATTTATGGATATTATTTTTCTGAAAAATATCTTTGAAGAAATTTAACTGGGAAATTTGTTACTTGGTTCTGTTCTGAAAACGCTTTTTCCAGAATAAAAGAAATTTATTACTCATGCAAAAAATGAAATATTTAATTTTGTCACGATAATTATTGCAAGGTGTTAATAGAAAGTTATTAAATTATATTTTATTGTATTGTCATTATTATACTATCATGTTTCTATTACTTTTATCGGTTCCCTAAAAAAAATAGCCATTTTAAAAAAGATGTTTGAATCCTTTTGATTAAATTATTTTTAGTCATATAATTAATTAATACGAAGCCTCTATAATATTATCACTTAAAACGATAAATATCACCTGCATGTAAAATTTCATTCTCATGGAACCTAATTCCATTACTAATACAAATGGAAAGTATTTATATATGCTATATAGTAGACGCCATCGCCTATTGCGTTTTAATTACTAACTAGTAGATAAAAGAAGGCTAATAATATATATTGATAAACAGAAAAGACTGTTAATATACATTTAAAATTTGACCACCAACATGACATTGAAAGATATTATATAAACTATACAAGTCAGAAATCCCTTTGAACTTTTTGATAAAGAGCCTTGCAATTAATATAAAACCATTCTTAGTCTGTATCATTATATCTAACACATTGCGGTATATAGATTTCTTAATCTTCTGAAGATGTTTGGAAAGTGTTCAGAAAAGAACAAATGTTTTTATGTCAAAAAAACAATGTTTAATAAATACACCTTATAATGTAAAATCTTATCAGCATAGGTTATATTAAACACTATCTAGTTGAGACTGCTTGAGAAATTTAACTACCAAAGTTACAACACTGTTACTACACAGTTCTAATGGAATTACTTTCTATGGGTTAATTAATGACACCAAAATTATAAAATAATTTTTCACAAAGCTAAAACAGTGTCGAAGATAATAATATGAAAATTAACTCATGTGATTTATTATGCGGAAAAATACATTATTTCTATTTTATGAGTAGCCATTCAGAATTATCTTACCTTCTGAAATTAAAGGTGAAGCTTCTGAGTATCATTTCGTGCTTCCACGAAAAAAATATATGAAATGAGAGAAAATGGATTCGAAAAATTTGATTGCGTGTAACTCAGACAAGTGAAACTTCTTTGGCGATCTAAACCTCGATTTGTAAGTATATAGCATGGGATAAAGAGACTAAGAGAGAGAGAGAGATAGAGTAAAATATAAGAAAAAAACTTGAAGAATATTATGAAACCAGAGATATATAAACTAAATGAAAATAATATATGATACAGATGTTCCTCAGATATAATAAAAATAATTTAATTAACTAAATTAATTAAATGAACGATCTTTATTACCCGCATTAAGTAAACCATTAAAAATATATAGCATCTGAGGTGTACATTTGGAATGCGCGCGTTTTCGACACTATCTTATTCAATCGCTTCGTATCGTGTACACGTCGCTCTCAATTGCTCCACTTCCATAACGTCAGAATATATGTCTCTCTCTCTCTCTTTTTTCTACATGATATCTTTCTTCTCTCTCATGTAAAAATATAAAAAATATTTGAATATATCTTAGAAATAAAATGAAACATTAATAATTATTTTATTATATTTCTAACAGGAAATTTGTACCTTAAATTCCCATATTTATTAAAAGAAATGTTTTTCAAATTTCAACATAACTTTTATTTCAAGCATAAAGTCTTTCAGCAATAACCAAATTACATGGGTACCCTGAAATTTGTACCTGAATTCCGTACATACAAGAACTTCAATGAAATCTTGGAATAATTCCTTCAAAGCATTCTAGGTTTAATTAAACCCGAAACATGTATGAGGAAAGCTAGCAAGCTATGACCGTAAGAAAAATTGGAAGAATTTCCATATTTTGTTTAAAATAGCACAAATTTATTCCTCCGTAGTAGAATATTTTAATTTCCTTGCAGTAAAGGGGAAGTTCACGTATATTTTTTAAAATCGAAGTTGAGAACATTGAGTTACCGAGGAAGTTAAATTAATTTATTTTGGCATATATTCATAAACTGTGCATAAAAATATGTTGGTATCAAATTTTATCATATGAATTTACTCATACTGTTTTGTAATTAAATATAAAGAATATTTTTAACAAATATACAAACATTTTTATTATTTTAGGACTTTAGTTTAACAAAAGTCCTAAGTAAGTAAAGTAAAGTAAACAATTAATTTCCTTCTGATTATAAAAATGATGACCAAGTTTCCTATGGTCTATAGTTTCCACACTGTATGACAATATAAAAATATTTACATACGTTGATTAATAGATATTTTTCACTTTTAAATAATGACAGATACTTCTATTTTTTTTACGAAATTTGTTTGCATGTAAGATATACTACCATCATAAAAGTATTTATTCAACCATTTTATTAAAAAATATTGGGCTGGTATATTCCATTTACACATGTCCACATACAACTCACTGTCCTTTGATCGCATTGTCGAAATATTTCAATTGTCAAATCGCTCGCATTGTCGAATCATTTTCTCATTGTGGACCCAACATTTTATCGCTGTTTGTTTAATTCTCCATTTACAGGCGGGATTGGAGCACTCCAGTAGCGTGGAAAACTTTGATGTATGCAAATGTAAAATATATTCAATTCCTACGCGTGTTAAAGAATTGCGACGACATATGGTCTTGTAACAAAAAGACAAAAGATATAAGCTTTTGTTTTTAATATTGCACCTCTCATATTCGTTAGTGGAATTAATAATGCCATAAACATAAACAAATTAATACACTTTCAAAAATAAATGTTGCGTAAAATCTATTCAAAAATTCATTGCAATATCTGCTAGTCTGTTTCCGTTAGCGACCTTGTATTAATTTTTTTAAATAAAGTTTGTTATGCAGAGTTCCTTTTGTTTATTTTTTTAGTAAGTATAAGTAAGACAACTCTCTGAAGACGTGTGACGCGAGACGAGCCGCGAGCCCACCGTTTACACATGCGTTCCGTGGCTCGTCTCGTGGCTCGCGCGCGATTGTAAATGAGACATAATAGTTTTCTACTAATAGGTTACTAGTCTATTCAGTTCTGTTACTTAATATTACGATTTATACTGTCTTTACAACTATATATATATATATATATATATATATATATATATATATATATATATATATATATTATAATCGCTAAATAAATTGTTAAATATTTATAACTATAAATGAAATGTTTACTCAAAGTACGATAAAATTGTTTCTTGCACTTGATAACAATCTTTTAAGGTTTTAAAAAAAAAATTATTTTTCTTAAAGTCAATTACGCATTCTGTTTTCATGCAAGCAGAAAAGCATTTGAACTAATGTCAATCTGTTTCATCCACTACATGCGACCACGCTCGCAGCTTTTATGAAAACTTACTTCTTTTGCGTCATGTATTTTATCGGCTATGAGGATATTAAATTTAATAAATAGAGAAAATTATGAATCACAGATCTGGATACTCAATTACTATGAATATGTCCTCATTATCGATCTAGTTCTGTTCACTTTTAATCCAAATGAACCATTTTATGGTTTTAAATAAGTAATTAAAACTATATACTCACATATACGTCAATTTATAGTTGCTGTTCATTAAAATTAAACACAAGAGCAAAGAAGTCTGAAAATGTTATATGTATTTAATTAAAAAAAAGTTCCTGACTATTCGAAGTCGGAATCTGTAATTGGTTGCTTTATGCGTAGCCTTTTCCAGGGTTCAGTACTAAGTTCCATCCTCTTCGATATGTTTTCGCACGAAATGCACTCTTCTGTCAACGCGGTATGCTGATGTATTGCTTACATTATATACCTCTTACATGTCGATTGGGGTTTATGAAAATACTCTTGATTGTGTCCTCGTTGATTAAGAAAATCGGTCTTATGTTATGAATTTTCCTCCTTCCAAGAGTTGTTATCCTTATTAAAAAGATAATACATTAGGATTCAGATCATTCTTTCTTGATCAGGGTCAACCTCTTTGATCCTATCTCCTTGCCCTTATATCCATTCTCTTCAAATTAACTCCTATTCGATATTAAGCTTTGGAGATCGTGACGGGTGCAATAAAATGCAGTACCATAAATGCTCTACGAGTAGAATGTGTTGACCCTCCTCCACCTAGATGATTAATGGTTTCTGAAAATAGTTTGATTCTCAATACTATTCATATTCTCAAAACTTACCCTCCAAACCAGGTTTATTAATAATGATCCCTTTTGACATTTCAGCCTCATTCTCTCCTCACAATCGGCTTTCAAAAAACCAAGTCACTTGCGAATCAAATGTTTGAAAATTTCACTCTCTCTACTATATTCGATTCACTAATGAACATACCAAACGTACATTTATGAAATAAGGTCCGTAAGAACTTCCAAAATGCCGATTCGGTGTTAATTTCCATTGTGAAAACTATTGTATGGTTTGAATGCCATGTACACAGATGCTTCAAAGACCAGAGTTTTGAATCATATGTGTACATCGGCTCTATGTGAAATGCTAAATATTGCTCCGTTTGTTTCTAACATAGAAACTATAGGATGTGCCTTGCACGCTAAGATCCACAATCTCTTGATCCTATTCATTTTCTTAAGTTTCTTGTAGTTCCTTTTCACTATTTCTTCCTACTCTACTGTAGTTCCATGACTCTCTCAATCAAACAACTTATAATTCACTTGGCAAGATTCGGATCACTTCTGGTTGTGATATTTCAAGTCGTTTCAATGTTTTGCCAGAAAACATATTTTTCTATTTTTAATGCTTATTATATCTTATGTTACTATAAATGCCACGAAGTCACGAAGAAATTAATAATATCATATTAATTGAAATCATAAAATGTATTTGCATCATTTAGCAAATGCAAATATATTCATACCTAACCATTTACTTACCTACATACATAGATGCGTACTTATGTACATACCTAGATACGGATATATTAATAACAATGCTCTTTTTCATTTCAACGTAGCTAAGTGAAAACAATCAGACCAAATAATTGTTAGCCAGCGCTAGAATGTGCTTATCTGGTTTTACTTTGTCACATTTAGTACCAAATGAATTATTTTTGAGGCCACAAGACAGCAACGTATTAGAAGAAATAGAAAGACTAAGATAACTTTATTTAATTACATTATTTTCTTGTAACTCATTTACAGAATCTGATTACGTCATGTCTCTACTTATCCCTGTATGTATTTACTTATTTGGTAAATTTATTGCTCAATTATTTACCTCCGTAATATTTTAATTGCTTTATGTCTTTGTACACATATTGTTACCTACCTACCTACAATTATCGTAGTTGAGTTGCTACATGTCATAATGTATGCTTGTACCTACATAGATACTTACTTACGTTGTTGACTCCTTCTCTACACCAATGTAAGTAAAAGGAGATCGAATTTTATGAGTCTACTTCTCACCACTGAGGAATTCCTGTCACCGTCTCTGGGAAGCATCATCAGATTCTGGTCATTACCAAAAGAATCATTAACCTTTGCCTCAGATGAGTTTCTATTATCACATACCAGCTTTCGAAATAGATCGTGGCTCACTTTTAATTCAAAAATTCATCAAGATAATTGAAACGAGTCCAAATACAATGAATATGCCCCTGACAATTGAGGAGTTCCTGGCCTTACCAGTCGATTCCATCATTAAACTTTGGCTACTATCTATGACCATAAGACGAGTAAAGATAAGTTAAACCCGATGAAACTTCTCATTTTTAAAGATCCGTCATCGTATTTCCGTTCCATTTTTTTAACTCTTGTCAATACTCGTCGCCAAAAGATTTGTCAAGAATATTCAAATGAGCGCAAGTATAATTATTAGTGCTCGTAGTTGAGGAGATTAGATTACTCCTCGCAATTGACAAATTCCTGTCACCATCTTACAGCTTCGTTATCACGTCCTTGTAATCATTTGTGAATTATGGGCTTGTCATAACAACTCAAGTGAGCACTGACTGGTTGAATGTGCTTCTTACCATTGAAAAATTAGAGTAACCACCTTTTGGCTTCAACATAAGAACATGAATACCATTTTGACTAAATAATTCGTCAGAATAAATAAACGGAGTCGAAATTCAATGAAATTTCTTCTTACCATTGAAGAGTACTGCCATCGCCTTTCGGCTCTATCATCAGACCCTTGCCACCATCTCTGAATTATAGACATGTTAAATTTATAAAGACATGTTAAATGAGTTCAAACTCGGTAACAAGGTTCTTATATTCTTGTTCGATCAAAAGTGCCCTAGAATATTTCCAAAGCCCATTATCAAATCCTAATAATATTTACATGATACATGTCAAAACCATTTCTTTTCGAACAAAAAAAAGAGAATGAAATCCGGTCAACGTTTCTCCTAGTTACACACAGGAAACTCAATACATATGCATCGAATTTTGAGTCTATTTTCTCATGTCGTGTAATAAAATGAAGTACTAAAGTAATTCAAGCAATAGTGACAGATTTCTAGGGAATGATTTGGCCATTGTATCTTAGCCAGCATTTTAACTTGACATTGACAAAGGTCCTCCCATTAAAAGATAAGCTACTTTGAAGAAGAGGAACAGGCGCCTGTGGTTCGTTTTTTTATAACCAAACAACAATAAAATGTGTCAGGAAAATAATTTAGACCATGTTACGTACACTCGTCTTCAAATGGACATTTTCAAAGATACTCATTATAAAAGAGAACATTCGTTATTAAATAAAATTAAAAATTAATTTTCCATGGTTACTCAAATAATTGTAATTTTTTAACTCGACTATTTAGCTATTAAACTGACAGTTGATTGCATTTCATATTTTTTATATAAATTCAACCAAAATTAAGTATTATTGACTAACCGTAAATAGACAAAAATATTAATAGCATTTAATAAGCTGTAGTATATAATATAATATACTTTCATGGAAGAAACTATTCTAACATATATACTCTTATGATGATGCAACCATCATCCCTCGAAGTTAATTATGTAATAAATCATCATGACTAAGCGGCATGCCACGTGTTATCATAATAACATTGCAGTCCAAATGGAGCCTTTAGTCAATGCATATAAATTTCATGCAAAGTGAAATAAGGTGAAGTTATGTAATATTATTTGATAACTATAAATATATTTTAGTAATTGTATAACGATATTTTTTATTAACTTACGGCTACGCAAAATGTACCCTTTTAATAATTGTATGTTTAAAAAATATTTTTAAGAAGTTATTATGGAGTGCCCAATTCTAATAACCTATTTTTTAATTCCTATAAAAAAATAACAAAAACTTTTTCTTTTTGAAATAGTTTTTTTTTCATATAATTTGAAAAAAAATCCGTAATGAATTTATACAAATTGATTTTTAAAATATTCTTTTAAATAAATTGAAGTAATTAAGTGTATAATCTGTGAAATTCCTTCGAAGCCTCTTTTAAATTATTTTACCTAATAATTGCTACTCGCACCTTATGACTCCAATATCCAGCCATAGTTATATTAACGAGAGAGTGAGCGATTTCAAACCTATCTAAAGCAGAAGTTTGTTTAGACATTATGTCAATGTGATGGAAAGGTAAAATATATTAATTACAAATCGCTGGGCTATAGCTTTTGACCTTGTTCGAATTTGGTGACAAATTGTGGATAACAGAGTTGTATAGTAAATGGTGCATTGACTTTCGCTCAAATACTGTTAACCGAAGAAATTTAGTATTTAAATATTTGTATTTCGGTGAACCTATCAATGCGCACTTACCCGGAAAATCGGTGCAGGTTGGCCGTGCACCAAAATCCATTATTTATGTATTATACCTTGGTTTTAACTAAACTGTATTTAAGCAAACTCTACAGTCACATTCATTGATTTCTAAAATCATCGTTATCTGAAACATATAATGTGGATCGTGTTCTCGATAATTTTAACATATTTATTACGTTGTCTCATTATCCATTTACTAGTCAATTGTCAATTAAGTTCTTTTTAAGCAAAGGTGTTTCAGCTGAAATGTATATAAATATCGATATTTTCTGGCACAAATAAAAACATTGATTGTTTTATCTTTTTTAGGTTTACACAAATTTTATATATATCTCAAAATATTTAAATTTAGAACTATCGTTATATTTTGCCAGTAAACTTAGTATATACTTCTAGCAAAGCTATTTTTTACAATTTTCCACTTAAACAGTTTCGAAGATGGGAAGGTGAGCTCTGCATATTATATATATTTTCGACACATCTCTCTAAAAATACATGAGATATTTCCTAGTCTCATTCTCTTGTGAAATACAATGGCTTATTTCCAAATTATTTTCAGTGCTCTTCAATTTGTACCCCGAAATAGTGATTTATGAAATAAAAAAGAAAAAAATTGTCAAATTGCTTTAATGCCATGGAACGCTCGGTACACGAGTCGACTTTCACTTTTTTGGAAAATCGAGGAGCGAAAATTCGCATATACTTTAATAATTACTTTAGAGGGGGCAGATTAAACACTTGAATTTGTTTTTCAATTTATTGTCTCGTGTGGAATTTTATTAGAAAGAATTAAAAAGAACAAATTAGAAAACTTGCAAAATAATTGGTTTTAAAATTTCGTATAGCGTATTGTAAACAAATTGCTAAAAATATTAATAAATTTTATAACATGCCAATTGGATGTATGATTTTAAAACACAGCAAAATTATTGTTTATATGAACCATAGATAGATCTATGGTTATGAATATATCTATGGTTAACACTCAAAAATACTGTTATGGACATTTTAGAGAGGAACTAAATTATACTCGATTTTTTTATTCCGTGCGTGGAAGATGTCAGTAAAAAGAGAAAATAAAAAGGATCCTAAAACCATTTTTTTCCAGAATTGTTTGTGAGATAGTTCTAATGGAAGTGTCCATAAAATCATGTCCTTGAAATTACTCACAAAAATAAGTCTCCTTTTCTAAAATTGGAAAAGTAAATATTATAAAGAAATTACCAGAAGTTTATCTAGAGTTTACCCGCAAATTTTAATGACACAAAATTTCATGGTTTTTGAGGTATTCAAGGTAATGTTACGCCTGTGAAAGATATATTAGACAAAATATTCACATGAAGAAAAATAATGTTAATGTTTTTTGTGTAGTTTAACAGGTAGCAAAATGTTTAAATTTTCCTAAGTTTTCCAGAAGCGTGAGTTCTGCTTCTACTCTATCGATGTTTTTAAGAGTAAAATTATATTAATTTCATAATCTTTAATATAGGCCAAATTTAAGTACTTAAATTATATTTAGTAATTTATTTCATTAAATGCATTAGAACTACGGTGAACAATGTACATGTTTTTTCTTTTTAATTCGGTTTACAGTTAAAAACACCGTCAGACATATCTATATGAACGAACGCAATGTCTGCCTGTGTTTAGGTTTGCTTATAACTTGAGTTCTACTAAATTATTTTTATGAAATTTTTCTATGAATGGAGAAATAAATACTCTAACACACATTTAGAAATGTTTTCATATGTAAAACATTAATATAACTAGAAAATTTGTCATATATAAAATCTTCATGTATATGTTCAGGTTATAGAGCCATTATTATTTCTGAAGTGCATTCTTGAACACAAATAGGCAGGAAGTGCTATGAATGATGATACAACGGCAGCAACACTGGGAAACGGAGGAAGTCATTTTGTCAGAAAGACGTTCAAATCCATTGGTCTATTTAGGATACTGTGAAAATCACAGTTTTTACGCGAGTGGAGCCACTGGAAAAAGCTAGTAAATGAATATAAAAGTGAATGATTGTTTAAATTCAGTTAAAATTTTTCTTTAAATGGAACCCATGTATATGGATAACGAATGTGCTCACACACACACGTATTTAAAATTTTATTATATTATCACAAGATTATTTGAAATAAAGGACATATTGTTTCAAAAGTTTTAACTTAAAATTAAAAATCATGATTTTTTATAAAACATAGAAATCTACAAATACAGTACATTTTATGAAGTCTAACAGTGTCTTGTGTAAAGCTCAGCTTTAATATAATATGAATGAGGAACATGTGTGCACCAAACATACTTTGATGAAAATATTAAATACATTGGAGAATCATTTACATAGCTACATTGGTGAGAAGATATCTTGAATAATAAATGACCCGTGCGATGCCAATTAATTGCATGTACGAGTATACACATTGCATGAAAATGTACAGCGATAAAGCAGCGAGTATGAATGTTAAAAAAATATTTTCTTGTAACTGCTACTTTCGATTTCGCGCAGGTATAATTTCGAGCACAGACCAACCGATATCCAGAAAAACAAAATTTTTGAAAATTTCATGTTTATGGTTTTCTACTATTTGAAAAAAAGTATGCTGTCATTTTGACTCCTTTAATTTTTTTCGAAATTATGAAAGTATTGCATCAGCGCCCAGCTGGGTATCAATAAAATTAAGGGAAAACGAAGTTTGCAAAGCAAATTTTAGTAGAATAGCATTAATTATGTGTATATGTGCATATGTATGGGCATTTTAAAAAGCTGATAAAGCCAAAGCTTCCGATTGATTTTGTTCTTTTTATTTTATAATTCTAAGCGAAACAAACAAAATGTTTACTATCCTTACTCCAAAATCCGTTCATTTTCTGACCTATGACCTATTGTTTTCAATTATAATGGAACAGTATTTTCGGAGGTAAAAGGGAAAAACAGATTTTGTTCCCATATACCGTAAAGTAACTGATAAGTCGCGTGCGTGGAGAAGAGAAAGATGACTGTTGTGTTAAGGCTGTCACTCTTATTACGTTATTTGATAGCTCAGATTATAGAGCTTATTCTATTCTGTTACAACTCCGATAAGTTTGCTATTTTTCATACGAAATAATGCAGAAACAGTTCCATAAAAATACAAAGTTGATTAGGTATCAAATGGTCTGTCGCACTTTTAGTAGTGTAATTCAGGCATTGCCTCATTTCGATACAATTTTTGTTTGGTTTTATTATTATAGACGCTATGACAACATTGGAACGCATGACAAGTCTTAGAATACTTTTTGAGCAAATAACACCTATGCTGTCATTTGAATACAAGCTGAATTTTATGGAGGTATTCTCACCTTCAAGAAATACTTCACTCTTTACTAATAAATTATTGCTATGAACATCCAAATAAGTTTTATTGATTTTGATACAACATTCAAAAATGTTTTTCGTGTTTCGAAAATAGCTAAGGGATGCATAAAATGTTTAGTTGTTATAAATACCAATTTATTGAAAAAAAATACTCAAGTTAAGTCTTTCACTCTTTTAAACGTCATTCATGATTTATTTAATTAGTACTCTAAAAATTTCATTAATTGATATATAAAAATTAAAAAAAGTTATCCAGTTGAGACATCATTATTTTTATTTTATTGTTTTAAATAAAATATAAAAGTACCAAAGTCAACATTCATCTTACAGATGAAACTTTAACTTTGCATAAGCATTAACGACAGATACTTCAAATATTCCAACCAAACATTTCACTCAATTTTACTGTAAGCTAAAGAAAAAAAGGGATCCGTAGTGAAAGATGAAATGTTTTAAATGAAATTATTTCATATTACATAACCGTATCATATACCTTACAGGACTTTATGTAAATTTCCACTGCATACAGAGGTACAGAGATTGATAATAAAGACTGTATGTCACGTTTCACGTGTAAATTGGACGTGCAAATACCGAGTCAAGTTTTGCAATAAGAAAGTTTTCCTTTGGGGAAGCTTTGAATTAGGAATGAGTCGTAACGCTTGAAATCTGTTCTACGAAGTTTATAATGAGTATTACCGTTGATTTAAATTGCCTTCATGTCATACTTTCTTTTGTTTACAAAGAAGAAAATTTAGATATTTCAAGTGTCATATTTTGTTTCTTTGGCAATGCTAAGCAAAACATAAAAAAATTCACTGATTAGTAACTTATAGATACCGGAATCATTATTAACAGCCAAAAAAACTTATTGTATGTTACTATATATTTTAAAGAATTTTTTCTTAATCTAAACATTCTTTATGAATAATCTGTGCTGTACCTTTTGAAATATAGTAAAGATTAATAAATTTAACACCACTTTCATGTGTAAAACTGAATCCTTTTTTTAAATAATATATTTTACCCTTAGAAGGGTATAAATAAATACATAAAATAATCCACAAAGATGCTTGAAAAATAATATAAAAAAATCTACACAGAGTCTACATAAATAAAATCAATTGAATATTCTATAGTGAGAGATGCTAGCCTAGAATTTTTTTCCCTGGTTTTGTTTTCATCTTAACTTTTACTCATACGTATGCCACAAATAGGCGTATATTAATGACTTTCAATGAAAAGTGACTCCATATTTCTTTTTGTTCCACCTTGATATTTTGACCATTTCTTGAACTTATTGCTTGTGAACGTATTTAATAAACCACCTTAAAATATAATATACAGATATATCTGCCAACTCGTTTATCTAAGGCATCATTAGAATTTTAACTTGGCTGCGTTCTGAGAGACGACTTCAAAATATTACTTCTCTTACCCCAGCACCTTAATAAATTATTTAGAATAAAAATCTTTCGAGATAAACAATTATGGAAATTGTATTGTTCTAACTGGTAATGACAGTTCACCACCAGTTTTTTTATTTAAATGAATCAATTTAAGTCTACGCTGTTACCCAAAAATACACCAATTAAAATATCTTTAAATTTGGGTTAATTTTTTGGGTAGATTTGGGTATTTTTTGTAATCAACCTGGTATTTTTCACATTATAACTCTATACCTATATTTTTACAACCTGCTAATAAAGTTTCTGAGCTTGTTCTATTATTCCTTGTAAGGGTATTATATTTCAAGTTAATTATAAATTAATTCATTTGAAATGTAGCCTAAAAACATAGCTCAAGGTTTCTATTAAGTATAGAAATCTTAAACTTACTTCACATTACTAAATTTTTTTTCTTTTTGAATTTTAAAAAATAACACCAAAACTAGACATAATTGTCAATGCTTATTGTAAATCTCTTTTACCAGATGGGTTAATTAATGTTTAATGTAGTCTTTATTTGCATGAAATATATCAAGAAAGGGGACATAGAATGCTGCCCGATTCTAGTTATTTGCTGTAAAATAAAAGGAGGCTAAGTAAGTGAATTTGTATTCAACTACAAAAGGTAACATATATATATATATATATATATAAAGTATTTTTTAATATTTCCCTACCATATATAAACATAATATAAACCTAATATAAACAAATGTCTACACATATAATAAGCAATAGCATGGTTAACAATATTTAATTTTGAAACAAAATTTAACAAATATAAATTTTAATTCGAGTTAAAAAAACAGTTTTACAGCAGAAATAAATAAAAATTATATCTGAATTCAATTCTATGACTGATTATTACGAAAAATTATAAGTCGACAATATCTATTAAAAAACAATACAATAAATTAATTAACAGCGACTGGTGTATTTTTAATAACAAATATCAAGATATAATTATTTTAAAGCATATTGTGACTAACCGCTATCACATGGCGGATGTGTATATATTTCAAAATCTTTGAATTTTCTGTTCGATTTTATTTACATATTAGTAACTGCAGTATAACTATTACTTAACTGGATACCACTTTCCAATCTTTTTTTATATATTTACATTGGATAAAAATGATATTTAGAACATTTTGGAATGTTAGACAACTTTCTTTAGATTCGGTATTTCTTTTCTATAGGTTATGTATTATTTCTGTGAAGAGAAATCCTGCCAAAATTAGACAAATATATTTTTATTCGTAAGATAAATATTAATAATTTTAGGCCACAATTTCTTACTTCGTTTTCATACTCTAAGTATATCCTATAAAAAATTCATGTTTTGTGAATACTTGTTACTTATATCACCAATTTGCACTAGAAAAGTACGCGATATGTAATATGTTATAATATGTATTATATTTAATAGGATAAGGAACTATCTTAATCTCCACACATTAAAAAGTAGGTTTTTAATTCTTTGCTAGATCGGGAAGTATACATTTCTTGAAATACTAAACCATGTTAATGTCGCCTCCCCTTTCATAATGTCTCATAATGAAACTTATCTATATCATAACGTTCTGTAATGAAAGAGACGTAAACCATAATCGTTTACTTTTTTTATGTCCAGAAACATGACGAGTGTCCGGGATACTCAAAAAGGAATATATTTCCAATAACTTAATATTAATACAGCAAGTTATAGGCCCAATAGCCCTAGCTGGAAAATAACTCAAGAATTAAAAATGGCAATAACTTTTATAAACTATATTTTACTATAACAAATAATTTTTCTAAATTAAAATGATGCATTTTTCAAACTACCAGCAAGTAGAAATAATACTATATTTCATTTAATTGTAAAAAATAAATTTCTACAAAATTAACGCCAAATAAATTAATTAATTATTTGAATTTCATTCATAATTTAACTGGCTGTGAGAATTATTACAAGTTGAGACTCATCGACTTACCACTAACATGAATAACTATAGCATTGTATTTAAAATAATGCCACTGTATATTTAAAAGGACGATTTAAAGATAAGTATAAAAATTAATTTAATAACAACAGGCTATGTTCATATTCAGTAAGCTTCCATCGCAAGGGAGGTTTATAATTCTGGTCTAGATTCTAAGCAGATGACAATTGACTTAAAACAATGTTTTTTTCTAGTTTCCTTGATTCATACAAAGTACTGATCATAAGGATCGAAAGTTCTAGTTGAAAGATAAGCGCGACTTTGATCAAAACAAACATTTTGCAAGAGGTCAGAATAAAAGATAGAGAACAATAGGCATTTGCAGTAAAGAGAACTTTTAAAGAAAACAGTTTCTAAAAACTCAGAAGAGGCTCCGTTGTTTTAAATACGATATATTTGATCATATAAGATCGAAATAAAAATGAGAGCAAAAACCAAAGGGAAGTTTAAATTACGAAAACTTTAGCTACACAACAGCATTCACAGCTTCCATAAACAATACTGAAGCGTGGTGTATAGAGTTTGGTCACTCCATACATATGACAAAGCATAATTGTCTTTGGTTACCTATTCAAAAGCATGAAACGGGTAAATGACACGTCACTGCAGGTAAAGGGCTCCGGTCAAATGAGTGTTGACGTCTATAAAAATAAAGGTCAGTGTGATAAAATTATATTTAAAAATATAATGTATATACATGAACTAGCCACAAACTTATTGTAATTTAGACAAATCGTTAAAAATAGTGATAAAGTAAAAATACAGAAAAAAGGTTGTTTTATAAGGACAAAAATCTGTAAAATCTTAGTTACTGCAAGCTTAATCAAATATATACACCGCTTAAATACATACAATAATTTTGCATACATAGCAGATATTAACAAAATAGATATTTATTTGTAATACCAATATCTAGGTAATCTGAACATTGATGGTTTAAAGAAAATGGTTCCTGAGACCCCCGAAATACATCAAATTTAACAATACTGGGAGACTAACATAAAAAATCTGTTTCAGAACGAGACCTCATCAATTCAGTGCTCAAATTTATCAAACATAGCTTACAAATAGATATTTTGCACCATGTGCGACTCAACAGGTCCACACTACAAATTCCAACTCTATGAAAAAATAGGCACAAGCTAAAGGGATTGATTACAACAAAACATTTTTTTCTGTGGTGTTCTGTAATTCATAGTTTCTCACCAAAAGCTTGAGCTAATGCAATTTGGTATCACCACAGTATTCTTATACGATTACTTAAAGGAGAATATATATGTGATACCACCTGAGAGACTGAAATGCAAACCAGATACAAATAACAAATCACTTAATGGATTTAAACATGCACAATGAATGCTTAAAAACAAAGTTCAACATAGTTTCTAACAGAATGGACGACGTTTTTTAAAAGAAAAACATGTTCCCAACAAGGTAATTTATGATCTTCAACCAGATTTTGATCTCAAAATTTGTTCGTCAACAAATTATATTAGAATACAAATAGAAAAAGGAAATATCTATATTTCTATTATTCAAATCAAGTATATCGAATAACTGTTTAATAAATTTAATATTAGTGATATTAATTCCAACAGCTACAGTTTCTGTAGATCCTCATGTAAAATTGTAGAAAACAAATATTTACCTGAGAATATATATCTATACAGAGAAGTACTGGTATCACATCTATGCCGCAACTGTAATTAGATCCGATATCATGTACTCTGTAAGTCAAGTAATTAATAGTTACACTATTACAAAAATTTTATTTAAAAAAATACCAAAATTGATAAGTAAACCCAAGGGTCTTGGTTTGGTCATTTCCATAATGCAACAATGACTGGCTTAATAGGCTATACCGACGCCTACTATGGAAGCGACATTAAAAGCAGACGCTCAGTAATTCCTTCCTCAAGAATGAAACCGCTGTAACCTGGATCAATTAATGATAACAAAATGTGGTTTTGTATATCACCAAAGCAGGGATTAAAGCAACTTCTGTGGTTATCAAGGAGGCGACATGAACAAAACAATGGATTATCAGCTAACACCAAAGCAATCAGTACCAGTGTTAAACAGATAGATAACCTTAAATTTCTTGAATCATATTTATGCCATTAAATTTAATTACTACTGTAAGCATGCAAAACTACAGGTCAGAAATGAAACTCTAACAAGTAGATTTATCGACGCAGAGTGTTTTAAAATTTTCGTATGTAATTTTAAATGAAGACAATCACCAACCTCTAATGATGGTCAAGTTTAAAGAATTCGATGATATACTACCATATATTAAAGAGCTAGGAAAAATTCAAGTAAATCTAGTTCGGATCCGAATACCAGCTTAAGTAAAAATACTACCAGTTGGAAGCTCCAACGTAACGCTCTTACTCGTAGTTCCCGTATAGGAAGTTAAAATTCTGTAAGAAACATACCACAGCAAAAATCAATACCATAGTTATAAACAATCCGTTATATTTTCCCTCAGTCATCACAAGGAGTTGTTTTCAAAGTATTTAAGTTAGAGGAGGGAGGAGTTAGCATGCCTCATGGTATGAGTTTGGTTTACGTGCAATAGTGGACTAAACTGCTGATCATATAATATCCAGTGATAATTCCCACGAGCGAAATTGACACCAAACGCTGGATGTTTCATGTGAAGCTTGAAGGCAATATTCATTCATTCCATATTTGCATTCACTCTAGTTAAGTTATAATTGTAATTGCTTCTGTAACTAGAGTTTATAATCCATTCTTATGTTAATTGAAGAAGTAGAGTTTTTAATAAGTCCACACCGCACACCCACTCGCGCGGGCATGTTAATGCACGCTTTGCCGATTCGATTCACAAAGTTAAAGTCAAGATTGTGGTGAAGACTCTCGTTATTTATTGTCCGACTTATCACTTTTACTATGTTTAATTTTTGTTTGGTTTAATTGTGTGTTTATCAAAGCAATAGTTGGCTTTCATTGTATGTATTCCTAAGTTAATTTAATCAAAAAGCTGGAATATATAAATTTCGATAACCAAAATGCTGCAATTGTGATAAAAATCGGCCAGTTTTGCAAAATATGTACACTTACAGGTATGGTTCAAAAATTTGTAATGGAAAATTTCATGAATGTATATTGGATTGGAATCACGTGCTAATAACTTGCTGACATATTAGTAAATACCTTATACACAGTTAACTTCAAACTCATTTAAGGTCGGATTTATAGAATTAAAAGTTAGCTGTTATTACTAAACTCGGAAAATTTTTCCGAAGTGTTAATTTTTAATCTGATCTTAACCACCTGTTATTTACTTCATCTTATTCAGCACCGAAGTGATGTTATAAAATGTATTGTCAACTGTTGATTCTCAACTTACTAACACTACATTAGTAAGTGTTAGCAATAGTTAATACCGTTAATTCTTAAATGTACGTGGTATCTGATATTAAAGAAAAATTGTTAAACATATTATTCAATGGAGAAGAAAAATATTTGTCGTATTTTCCACCACCAGTTTCTGATCTGTTAATATAATATCAACAATGTGTTTAATTTTGTTAACCATATAAATAACGTGCGTTATCAACAACTTTAGTATTTAATATTAAGACCGTATTTTCATGGTTTAATGTTAAGAAAATTGTTCAGTTCTATCAACATATCAATGTATGTCTGGCAATATGTAAAATTTTAGTTCCGGAAAAATTAAACATATATTTTTCAAGATTTAGAATAGGGGCTACTATACAGGTTTAATATTGAATACGAGTACATCTAAGTAAATTTATCTTGTTAAAAAAAAAGAAAGTTTATCTGGTTTCTAAGTAATTTTATCTTGTTTGTCAGGAAGATTTTATTAGAGATGTTTAAATGTTAGACTATGATAATGTCGCGTCTTTCTATGCAATCCTAATAGTTCATGGTCTAGGTTACCATACCATAACTCCGTTACAGTACTTTCTTTTAATACTCGGGGAGATCAAGATTTGTGGTAGCTATTCGTCCAAAATTCTCATCAAGGGGCAACGTTTGCAAATACTTTTATATTTACACATTAGTAACATTAGAGTTATTAGTATCTAACAGACGTAAGCAAAGTCTACCGTGTGCATTCCAGAAGAAGAAAGTTTAAAGATCTAGACATGTGCTTTATAGCATAATCCACGGGACAAGCGATAAATTTATAGAACAAATTCCGGAAAAGAAGGCTTATAAAACAAATGTTTTCTTTAATTAAGACTCTTACAAATATTTTTATTTTCCAAATTATTATATAAATTTAGTACTATTAGGACACTATATGTTTACAAGTATTTGAAATAAGTGCGAGATTACGAGAGTTACATATTACATTTGGCGAATGGACCTGGAATGGAATGAACCCTAGTGTTGCCAATACAAATGTGACAATGATAAAGGCAGATTTTTTTAAAATGAAGGTAGTCAAAACGTTTTGACGCACGAGCAATATTTTTTCTGTCTATGATGACTCGAAGAATTCATGTCAGCAAAAAATGGAATTACATTGTGAACTTTTCCGTGTGATTAGATTTTACAACTTTCGACGTGGATTATCTCAGCAACAGTGCATCGATGAAATTAATTAGATCTTTGACGATAAAGAGTTCTCAAAACCTCTGCATATTAGTGGAAAACAGAATTAAATCGTCTTCCTAGTTTGCTCGCCGATGAATTTCGGGTAGGTCGCCTAAAATCGATTGTTGTGCCAAAAAACATTGATTCTGTACGCGAACTTATATAATAAGACCAGCTTGTGACTTATCGTGAGATTCGGACATTATTGTGAATGAGTAGGATATATTTGTCCTAATAGGATATTGTGAAAATTTGATCCTTACACTTCAAATCCTATATATAATATCTACCTAAGTGACGCATCTTGAATTTATGCGTATGAGCGTGACTATGACAATGCGACCTCTTACACATCGGCTCAAACAACCAACTTTTCGACTGGACAAAATGTCGACTTGATCAAGGCCTTTTTTTTATTCCTGTACACCAAGATTAAACTGCGTGAGCAATGATTTCCGACGGCTAATGAAACCGTTGATTCTTTAAAAACACTTTTTCGAGGTACCTCAATCGAAAGGGAAAAAGTGCTGCGAAAATCGATTCAAGCGTATGAAACATGTATGATTATCACACAGAATACTTTGAAAATTTTTAAAGCTCATTAAAATTAATATTTGTTTTTATTTACTACTCTCCTAAATGTAAATAGCAATTATTTTATGAGAACAGTGATATAAACGAAAATCAAAATATTCACCAAACAGTCACGAAAGCTCCATAAATTTAAAACAGTTGCATCCGAAGCAATAATGTTACCATCTGCTACATTGTTGCGAAATTCACTGTTAAATCACGATCCTAAACCTTCACATAAACAATTGTAATTTGGTCAATGAATTGCGATAATTCTCAGTAGATGTGGGCGGAATTTATTAACGTGATGACTGCTCGTGAATTTCCATGTTCTTGCGCTTTGCGCTTCGAGTTTGTAGCATGTGATAAAAAGTTCCTTAGTTTTATGATTTCTGCGTTAGTATGTTATTGAAAATTTTGGTGGTATAATCGAAATAAATAATTTAAATTATTCTTTCAAAGAAATTCGTTTTTAAATTTAGACATTTAATTTTTGTCCCATTGACAATCACTCTCGACAGCGTTAGATATTGCATTTTCATTACTACGCCCATATCGATGAACAAAAAAAGTTGAGGAATTTAGTTGCTTATTGCAATATATAATTCATCATACTGTTATGTCGCATTTTTTAAAAGAAGTAATGCGGAAAGATTTCTTTTATTGCCCGTGATATAGTTTTATTTATAAATACTGCTGGACTAACTTTCGTATTATAAATATTAACTATTATCCGTCGTAAATGTTACACATATAACTGGTATTATGAGGGCCGCGTGACCCTCACAATCCTATTCAATCCCTCATAATCTTATTCAATAATAGTCTATAAACGATAAAAAAAAACATTGAGCCATCACGGGACGCCTGGCAGATGTGAAACATCGTGTTCGTACAAGTAATATGCATAAAAGACAAGATTATTACAGGAACTAAATATAGCATAATGAAAAAATAAATTATTACGAATTCCTTGCAGAAAATGGTGACTTTATTTAATAAACTTATTCACAATACTAATTTATTTACAATTAATACAAAAATAATAAAATATAGGTTATGTGTACCGTAGTAAACAACAACGTCGAACTGAGTGAGAAGGGGGTCGCGTAGTCGGTTGCGCATGGCGACACGTCGCCATACCGTATACTCTACTACATATAGACTATATATATACTTTAGTATAGCGTGGCGACCCGTCGCCAGGGCAGGCCTCACCACGGCAGGCGTCGCCACGCCAACGATCCGGTTTATACCTGTGCCTATAGATGTTTCACATCAATAAAAATAAAGTATTACGAATTTCTTACAGAAAATGGTGACTTGTAAACAACAGCGTCGAACTGAGTGAGGAGGGGGTCGCGTAGTCGGTTGCGCATGGCGACACGTCGCCATACCGTACACTCTACTACATATAGACTATATATATACCTTAGTATAGCTTGGTGATCCGTTGCCACGGCAATCGTCGCCACGCCAACGATCCGGTTTATACCTGCGCCTATAGATGTTTCACATCAAAAACAGGCTTGGTTTATTTAATAAACAAGTTTTTATTCAGACACAATAAAAATATTATGAATAATAAAAATATTATTTATTCAGTAGAAGAGCTTACAAAAATTAAACAACTTCTCGGTTATTTTTTTCTAACGCTGTAAAAATCCTAAAAAATCACTGTTTTGAAAGTCTTTAATAAACCATTTATATTTTCTTATTATTCATAAAATAACCTTTAAACAATCATAATATATCTCTAATTGACGTCTCATAAAAAAACAACATAATGTAATTATCTCTAATATTAGGGCTTAGGAACATTTTAAGGCAACAAAGTTCAGTCCTGAAAACTATCACATAGTCCTTTTATGCTACTATGCACTTTGCAAATGACTTTCAAGCAATGGTTGCATTTTATAGCAAATTTTTCTTCTGTCTTATTTTCCTTTACATAGATGACAGCATTCTCTTTTTAAAACGTTTTGGCTTGATCTTGCAACTTCAGGGTTCGAGGACGAGTAAGTTTCAAATATTGTAGTTGTATTATGAGCCGCTAACAATCGATTAATATTTTCACCTAAATCTCGAATACTCAGCTTTAAGATTTATGACGTGTTTTAATTTTAATTTCATCCCAATTGTTTTTCCGTTTGATATTTTTTCATTGTTTGAATCTTCCCACAACACATAGCCGTTCACATAAGAAATACGTCGTGTTTTGCGAGCAACAGAGCAATTAGCACATTTTTCATCCAAAGCATCAACTCCACTTTCGCGGTGTTTTAAAATCAATAATTTCCGGTTTTCCAAATCTTTTATTGATTGTTTGGTCGTGGTGCATTGAAAAATCATTATTACACTTTTTTTCTCCGGCATAAGAGAAGCTACTTTTATGCTATCTGTAAATCAAAAAACAGTACTTTAAGTTTACTATACGTATGTGGTGCAAATTCCGGTGGGATTTCTTATTTATTTTTCATCAATATCTCCTTTTTGGACAATACATCTACTAGCTCCATCGAAAAAAACCAGTTATCTGCTGTTATGTTCTGTTTGATCCCAAAACTGGAGAAGCCAACTCTAGTACGGATTGTGTAGGAATGGATGGTTGACCTCTTGTACGATTACGCTGTTTGCCTGTATATATTAGACAATTATGTTAATAGTGAGTTTTGGTATGATATAGGTATAATATTTTGATGTCGTATTTAGCTGGCTTCGATTTCAAATAAACTTGGAATAAACATCGGCCTGGGAATGGACATAACATTTCGTAAATGGTAATATATTCAGAGCAGCTGTAATTTTTTGACAATTATCCATACATTTTTCAAACACATCAGAAATCAATGTTGCTCGATCTATAGTTTTTTTTGTTCCTCTCTCGATGTAATATCATTGAAACGAATATTTAATAAAAAAAATAAAACTCTTTTCAAAGCCACGGTTTCAATAAAAATTTGGCACCTAGTTCGTCTGTGTATCACAATGATTCTATTAATTCATGTCTAGATTTTAATACTCCGGCCAATGTAAAAAGACCTATAAAAGCTTTCATTTCCATTACAGTAACATGGTTAGTCCCACATGAAAACTTAGAATTCATTTCAGAACTCTCTGTAGTGGGTTCGTTGGGATAGTTTACTGATTCAAAATCAAAATCTTTGTTGAATATCTTCTCTATCATTTTACTAGTTAAAGGTGGCGATATCTTGCCAAAATAACTGTAAAAAGTAGAAAAACAAATAAAAAATGACATGCAAAAACTTACGTAAGTTGTGTCGTGGGGGCCGCGCGGTTCCCAACACATGCGTACCTTCGTCCTGGTAAGTGCTATAGAGCCAAACGTCCGGCACCCGCCGCGAGTTACGACGTAATGAGACTATTTAAAATGGCGGCTACGCGCATAATTTCTAAGAAATCCTAAAAAATAAAACGTGTGGGCGCCGCACGGCCCCCATGATACCAGATAAGGGTTCAAATAAAGAAAAAGGGACATTTGACTGCCTTGGATGCATCGTAATAAATTTCTTTTTAGACACTAGACAACCAAATATTATTTTGCCAACAGTTTTCGAATACGGAAAAATAGAAAACTAAATTTCTTTTATGTCAAAATATTGTTTGAATTTAACCACCTAAATTTTTAATGTTTCACTTAGTCTCACTTATCATTTTAATAATATAATGAGTGTGCTCTTAAACGTAAATTCCGACGTGGTATGTTGGGTTGATCACAAGGCATACGGCCTTTGATTGCGCGGCGCACCGCGTGACCCCAGATTCGATTCCCAGTCGCTCCTCGAGCTGGACTGAACTGGTGTTCTGACTGGTTGTAGGAGATTGCTCTCATATAATGTATCTAATCGATGCATATGCATCGATTATATATTGCCATCCAGCTGATAAAGAAGTGGTAGGTAAAATACACAAATAAATAAATTATCGTATGTTAACTTCTCTTTCCGTGATCATCAATACATCATCAATACTTTAATATAAATAACCCATGCCCGTAAGGGAATGAAACTTTTGACAAATTAATATTGTGAGATTCATGTTTTCGATTTTTTGATATATAAATAAACACAACGTTTATTAACTTTGTTTTTATATGAACAAATATAGTAAATTGATTTTCTCCCACCTCTAATTAATAGTATTGATTGCAAATTTGGCAAACTTATGAAATTCTGATGACAACACAATAATATTTTGCTATCGAGTTGATAAAGAATTGGTAGGTAAAGTACACAAATAAATAAATTATCGTACGTTAACTTATCTTTCCGTGATCATCAATACATCATCAATACTTTAATATAGATAATCCATGCCCGTAAGGGAATGAACTTTTGACATATTAATATTGTGAGATTCAAGTTTTCGGTTTTTTAATATATAAATAAACACAACGTTTATTAACTTTGTTTTTATATAAACAAATATAGTAAATTGATTTTCTCCCACCTCTAATTAATAGTATTGATTGAAAATTTGGTGAACTTATGAAATTCTGATGACAACACAATAATATTTTGCTATCGAGTTGATAAAGCATTGGTAGGTAAACCTATGGAGTTTGGTCTTCTTTGGTTTGTTCCAATAAGTAAACAGTGTTTTTTAGTTTCTCTAAATTATAAATATTCCTCATTATTGTGTGTTTGGTTTTTCCCTTCCAACAATTTTTACAAAACGTATTATAAATCATATTCTTCTTGTTCAATTTAATAAAATTTTATCATTGTTCAAATCAATTAGTAAAAGTTGCTACAATCGACAAATAGCGTTTCATAATAGTGCCATTAACTAAAATTTCATTTTGTTCCATTGCTTCCGCATAACGGCCAACATATGTGCACACGTAATCTGTCGCTCCCGAAATTAATGTTACTAATTAATTATTTTTACCAACGCAGCAGATGTGGCAGGAATACATTCGTATTTGTTAGTTAGCCATGGATTGTTTTTTAAAACGCCCCTTGAAAATGAAATGAAACAATTTATTTTTTTTTTGCTTACTTTGTAAACAATCATAAGCCATTTAATTTTTTTTCATTTATTTGAAATTGAATGTGAATAAATAGAATTCGATATGGATTTAATGCAAAATTTAACTTATTATTAAATATGTTCACAATTAAATGAAACTACGTGATGTAGTACTATTTCTACTTTTTTTAAGTTCTTTACCACGGTCTAGGTTTCGTTGTAGTACAACATCTTCAGGTTGGCTATTAGCAAAGAAATATTAAATATAAATTCTTTGCTAATAATTCACCTGAAGTTGTAACACAACGAAACCTAGGTCGTGGTAAAGAACTTAAAGAAAGTAGAAACAATACTACATCACGAAGTTTCATTTAATTGTGAATAATGAATTTCTACAATATTAACGCCAAATATATTCAATATATATATATATATATATATATATATATATGTATATATATATATGTATGTATATATATGTATGTATATATATATATATATATATATATATATATATATATATTTTTATACTTACTCGTAAGCCTCATTCTTAAAGTTTATGCTTTGTTTCCACTGTTTAGTTTACGACGAAGCAATTCAATTCAAAAAACGTTCATCAAATCAACATTTATTTGTGCTTTCAGAAGAGAACTAAGACAATTATATACAAGCTGAATTTTTCCCCACGCCAATTTCTATTTTCTTCTTCCAGTTTTCCTTTTGTAGGTCATTCATTTTTTCTTCATATATCAAATTCAGTTCATGTTTTGTAATCAAATATTACAGGTATCCTTTCTTATAAACAAAGTATGCTATTACTTACACGTCTTACTTTATTTTACATTTAACCTTATAATAGCTCGTCAATATTACATAAATTGCTAATGGTAGATAGGACAACATTATTTTTGTGTAACGAATAATATGCATAAATAAATAATTTATTACAAATCCTAACTTTGTTTTTATACAATTGAATTAATGTAATAAACTCCAATCTCTTCTTTCGAAACTTACTTAACTTACTTATTACTTAAGGCATAAGCAAACTTCGAAGGATAATTATGTGTTTTATTTACATAGATGATTATATTTGTAATTAAAGAATTATATAAAAAAAATACATTAATATTGTAATTTTTTCAGATCCTTGGATTTAGAGCATGACGATAAATTAAAAATAAAATAAACAAAATGGTGTCTCGTACATAATTTGTCAATTACCTATTACAAATAATCTTAAGTCAGTCGCTAATCAAACATAAAGCCTAAATAATTAATTAATAAATCCTTCTGTTATTAATAATCAAAAAATATCGAGAAAAAACTATTTCAATTTTGTTTTTTAAATGACCCGTGTAATTTATCCATGTTAATTGTTCATATATCTCAGAGGTTAACAATTAAGTACACCATATGAATCACTAACTTACTAATAAAACCAATATATGCCAATTCATAAACAACATCCTTCTACAGCAAAAAACAAGCAACAGATAAAATATTGTCACAGATAAATCAACTATCATTTGTATTAACTATATTAAGGCACAAACGTATCGAGTCGTTACGACGATGATAACATATGAGACTGTTACAAGTTGTATAATATGAACAAATTGTTATATTTACGCAATATAATTTTTTTTTAATCCTGGAGCATTTACCTAAAGTCTAATAATGGTCCGGTTAAGAGATAGACCTATTGAAGATCAACGAATGAAGAGGCAACGTATTAATGAAAAAAAAATATCGTCTAAAAAATCAATCTACACCGGAAACTTGCGATCAAGTTTCATAAGAATAAGACAAAGTTTCACTAAAATCTTCAAGTTTATCTCGTAGTCACGTAAAATAGAAACAAATGCAAAATTAAAATATATTCACTTATATGTACATCGAGGCTGATTATATCATAACTATTAATTTTTTGACCAAAGCTCAACCTTGGATCCCAAAATATAAGTGAAAAATGAGGTTACATACTTTTAGTTCTGTGAAACTAAAAATATATTTTCAAGCCAAAACAAAGAAAATGCGTTTGAAACAATTAACTACAGAAACATTTATTTCATTTAATTATAATCTTTTATGTCCCAACGAATATTTCCCTCTGTTTCGTGTTACCAACATATCATGACTATGGGTCACTTAGTTGCAAGAATGATACAATTGGAAAAATGAACGAGTAAAAGTCTCATTTTCGTATCGAAGGTTCGATATTTTGACTGAATTGAAATTATTTCGTATGTGATAAGTCTTCACTAATGTAAACTTCTCAGAGTAATAATTATATAATAATAACTGATACAATTAAGTGGGGGGGGGGGGGAGGGAGCGGCAGACATGTATATTATTCTGAATATCTCAATATTTATTCATTTATTTATTCATTTATTTTTTCACCATAACGAAAACCGATCAAACACATTGATGGTGGCGAGTGTGACGGATCATCTAAGGGCAATCCATGGTGTGGGAGAGCATCCCCTTGTTTATTTTGAGTTTTCTGGGAATCAAAATATTTTGCTCTATGTACTCGAAGAAATTCTCAGTAGATACCTGCAACACTATATCTTCCGATGATTCTGTATCCTCGACATCCATGCCTTGGATTTAAATTGTAAAAATAAATCCAAGGCATGGATGTATATCATCAAGAAAACTTTAATGTTTTTAGTAAAACTTGTGTCCTTCCAAATCTTCAGAACTTTTTCGACCGCAGATCTAGTTATGGCAGAATGTCTACGAGTCTCCTTCTCGCAACCTCCGTCATTTGTTAAAGTGAAACCTAGGTATAAATAGCTTTGTACAACTATGCAGTTAATACAGCTAGTTAGCTTTAATTCTGGGATAGTTGTTATTTGCTCGCTCTATAATAATAATTTTGTTTTCTCACTATTTATCGCGAGAATAAAATTTAAAACATTAGGTTCTAGTCTTTTGAGGAGCTTCGCCATTTCTTTCTCGGTTAGCTGAAAAATAAAATATACGCAAATAAACCATAAACTATACATTAATAAAAATTATAGAATTATGTCGGACGACAAAATTTGTCTCAAATTTGCTATCCATACTTGAATGTTACCATAATCGGATTTGTTTACTAGTCATGAGCAAAACTCAATTTCCTATTACACAAATATATGTCATTAAAAGTTATTTTCTACTATGTTTCCATAATTCAATACCAAAAAAAATTTAATTATTAATGAAATTTAGAAGTAATTAGAAGTGACTTAAGTGTATATGAAAACTAGCAGTGCGATTTCTAATCTTATTTAACTGGTCGTTTTAGTCTTCTGTAACTCCAATGATCAAATTGAATTCTTATTCTGAACCTCATATCCCTCTGTCCATTTGTAACGTTCGATTACCATTAGAAGAATTAAAGTTCAATACAAAACTTTCCTCATTTTAGGATGAAACTTTAATAAATCTTTTCCTCTTAGCCGAGTTGTATAAAATAATATTTAAAAGAAGCTTCCAGAAGATATGTATTTGTATTTTTAAACAGTTATGGCTAAGACTTAAATAAAACTAAATTTAATTTTAACTAAAACTTAACAAAAAAAATTATTTCTAATAGAGCCATTTTAACTAAAACATTTAACAGCTAAGCCACGTAGCGGCAAACCACAATCGTTAGAGCTGAGGTCAGTTCACGGGGTCGACCATCGGAAGCAGTCATCATTATTTACAAAGTTGGAATGTGTATTTATTTTTAAGGGAAGGTCTCAGACCCTCATCAAATATTTAACGCACTGTGACGTTTTGGGAAATATCCCTTTTAGCAATGTGGCGCGTACACTCATTTGTTGGGTTGTTTTTTGTGCTGAAAAAGCCCGTAATTCACTTAAAGGTTACATAAATAACATTTAAAGATGCACTAGAGTGTATATCACATATATTTTGCGTGCCTATATTCAATACATTTATATTGTTTTATTTAACACAAAGCGTAATTATATTACGGCTTATTTAATCTTATATCACGATTAAAAAAGCTTGACAATAGGGGTCTGTAAAAAAGTTCCATTTTTCAAAATTTAGAATCTTAGAATATTATCTTTCATTGTTATATTGTTTAATTTTATGCTTTGGAATTCACTGATAAATCAGTAAAACACACGTTCTAAATAATGAAACTTCTATATTTGTTTGAAATACAGTTTAAGATCTTTTTTATTTTCCAAGAAATCTTAAAACACCTTTTTTGCCAGAAACGTTATTATTTTAACAGTTCTTTTAATAGGTTTATTTTATGTACATATGTTTTATAACGAATTTCTAATGATTCATTTTTAATTTTGATTTGCCTTAAGGATCATAGTACACTTACTTCTGTTTTGAACTACTAATCTTATTTACCTGATAAATTATATTTACTTACAGTGAAATCGTATTGATTTTGGGTGTAGGTACCAAGTTTAAAAAATATTGAGAACTTTTATTTAACAGTCGGTCAGTTAATACTATGTCAAAATTATCATTAACTTTGCTACAGGTACAGTTATGATTTTATTAATAAATAACAGTTTTATCCCATAATTATCAAAAAGATTATTAACGAGTTCATTGTTTAAAATAAATTTGTATAGTCTTATACGTGGATTTTCATTGTTGTCCAGTGAAATCTGCTATTGGACCTGATTAGCTATGACCATTCACCTAGCTTCTTTAGAATACTTTTAATTCATATGGAAACTTTACAATACTTTAATACATAATAACATATTGGTTACACGTTACTTGTAATTTTGATTACGGTGTATACAAAAGAAAATATTTATTACTCAGTCGTGCTTCAACGTTGGCGCATATAGCTTTAAAATTTTTTCTTACGCAGTCAACGATTGAAATTAATCACGGACTATTTTTATCTGGAGAAGAATGTAATTCATTTCAAATAAAGTGCGTTGTATTATGTTTGATAACAAAAATTAATTAGTACAACATGAGTATCATGCCTTATTTAATATACACGAGTACGTACCGTTGTCGTGGTGCATTGAGTTGATTATAATGCGTACGGCTTTTTACAGCGCGGTGCATCGCGCAAGCCTGGGTTCGGGTTTAAAAAAACCTTATACTTAATTTCAGTTCTAAGAAACTATGTAATAGACATAAGTATGGAACGTCACCTTAACACGTAAATACCGCTTTATTAAAAGTGACAGATAGTTTATATAAATTTGGTCTTGATATATAAATACATTTTGAACACAAAATTCAATTAAACTTCAAAGACCAGAAAATTCATCTTAATTGTTAACCTATAACAGAATTTGATAAGGAATATTTACTCTTAATTAAACCAGCAAAGAGAAATACTTTTCACATAATAAACTTTACGTGTTTCTATATGAAGTTCCTTTAAAAAACGTCTCCAAAATTTATCATAATTCAAACTAGTTTTCAATATTTTTATTTCATACCCATTTTTATCACCACTTTCTTTTTTTATCATTTCTTTATCTTCTAAATTTTGATCTGTTTACTTGATTTATTTCATTTTTTATGTTTAGTTTATCTGCATGTATAATTAATACTTTATAGTATTTCTGACCAAAGCCGATACGATCGACAAGCAAATTCTCATGCGCCCTTTCTTGTTCATTTTACTTTCCAATTCGGCACCATTAAATATTCCTCATTGGGTCATCTTAATTTTGCATCTACTTCGAGGCTTTCATTAAAGCTCGTCGGAGTGCGGCTGGCGCATTTAAACCTTTGACCGCCTTTAAAACCCTTTGAAATGTTTTATGTTATTTGGGAAACAGAAAATGGAATTAGAAATTTCATTACATTTACGAGGTGTGTAAGAAGATAAATCGGTTTCTTCGGTCATTGGCGCAATTATGGTTTAATTTCTATGTTCTCTTAAATTAGGGTTGAAAATTATTTCATTTTAGGTATCATCGAATGGATCGATTAAAGTGTCCTTGCATAATTAGTATTCTGTGCCATCATTCCCCACTTAAATATTAATAATCCGCCACCACATTGCGTATGCGCGGAACTGAGTGAGAAGCATTAAAACTCAGCCAAATGAAATTTTGGAAAAACGTGTCAAGGCGAATGGTTTTCCTTATATAGTAAGAAATATTTTTTGGCCAAGTACTTCTTCTACAAAACCAGTGGTTCTGTAGCTCTAAGGAAATAAACAATTAAATTATTTATAACAATCGATTGGACTGGAAATTTTTAAATCCTGATACGTTATCCCCAATTTTCATGACTTTTTAAATTTTTTCTAAACAACCCTCCTGGTGATAAAAGTGGTGGATCGCAATTTTTATGCATTTTTAACGAAAACATTTTTGAAAAGAGTTTTTGCAAATATACTTACTAAATATGGTTTAATTCGAGCTTCAATAAGCTTTTAATTTAACACCCTAGACGAAAAATTTTGAAGAAATTTTATGTTTAATAGTTTCCAAGAAAAAAGATTGTAATGGACGGAAGGAAAGGTGGAAAAAAGGATAACGAAATGATTCCACTGGTGTACCGTTTTGGCAATGTTGTTACAGGAACAAGACGGAAGTCACTTAGAATGAAATCAGAAATATCTTTTAAAATTTTGCGTTAAGGCCTCTCTTTCGACAGATATAAATATTCAAAGCGTTCTAATATAATATAGCCAAAAATATGAAGAATATCATGAGAACAGAACTTTAAAATAAAATTATTTCAGTGCCAAATAAACCTGGTCACTTTGAATAAATATATAAAAGACATACAAGCCAGCCAAATTATTTAGTGCCAAATGTCCAATATTCTCAAATACCAAATATCTGGATGGAATATTCCTGAAATTTCATTTTGAAAATTTTTGTGAATATAAATGATGTCTTTCAGATGCTTGGTTTGTTGGATATTATGTGTCGAAATATCTTTTGCAAATTAAATTACATAAGTTTTGAATAATAAAAAAATCCCTAAATAGAATGAATTATGTATTAGAACAAATATAGACCAAGCATCTGAAAATATCAACGGAATAATTAATAAGGATGTAACTAATGAACGCATTGTGCGTCAGTGGTCTGAAAAATTCCCTTTGGCAATTTTGGTCTTCAAACTGAACCACGTGAGTAAGATGAGAGTAAGGTGGATAATGGTGAAGTGAACGCTGCAGTGGAATTTGATGTAACTGACAATAAGCGTGAAGTAGAAAAAATAATTTAAGCAATATTGAATCCATCAACAATATTAAAAATTGGTAAAGCTAAGAAGTTCTTTAAATGGGTTTCGTGCTAATGAAACGGGTGTCAGAAAATAATTTGTTTAAAGGTCTCCCTTTTCTTATTGTTCTTTTCCTTTTTTTGTTTGGATAAAGACAAATTAGTAAAGTACACTCCGAAACCGAATAATCACCAAAAAATCGTATAATTTTTGTTTGGTGGTCTCACAGGTGTTATCCACTACAGTTAGTAAGCTAGGATTAACAAAACTATGTTAATAATTTAGATGTCTACTCTATACAGTTGTACCGATTCCTTCTTAAAATATAATAAACCAAACCTTCAATTCAAGATGGGACGCTTTGTATTTATTGACCTAATATTTTTGGTTTATTATACAATGTACTTGCGTAGCAAAAACTAAAGAACTACAAATTACTACAAAAACCAATTACACTTAAATTTTCACACTTAGGTACTTACGTGCATGATCGTGACAATGTTATATGCCAATTTTTTTTATTAAATGATAAAAATGTCTGGAAAACCTAAGAACGTATAAAATTATTGAACGACCCTCAATATATTAAGAGGATGAATATCGCTATGTTTTACGTTACTCTTTCAAGGCAAAATGAATGAATGGAATGTTCTTGAAATGTAAAATGATATCCTAATAAAGCTTAATTACGTACCGCTTTAATTATTTTTTTTTTCAAATAAGTAAGTTCTTGTTATTGTAACAGTGGCCTGACATAAGTACTCAAATGGAAAAATAAAAGAAAAAGGTCGTCTCATATTTAAAACGGAAACCAATACTTTTTTAATTTTCAACATCTTAGTTTCAAAATTTTACCAATTAATCAATTTAAAGTCGAAAACGTCATGAAGAATGTATTAATAGTTATTTTTATAGGAATATTTTTGCGAACAAATCATAATAAAGGTCATATTTGACCAAAACTCCTTTTGGCACTATTGTAATTGGCCTTGTAAATTTTGATCATATTTCTTAACGTGGCTTTTGAAACAAATTTTTCTAACTTTTCTTTTATGCGGAGGTATTTTATTAGTTTACGAGGGCAGTAATATATATCAAACGTATCTACATATATTATACTGCTCTCGTAACGTGTTTTTATAATCGTTCCTTTTTGCGTTTATTTAATTTTTTTTAAATATTATTCATTAAGAGGAAAATGAATTATAAATGCAGCAATATCATTACAATAAAGAAAGAATCTTAGTAAAATTCTGGTTCTAACCAGAATTTTACTCAGATCTAAATTAATATTCTCAAAAAAGTAAAAAAAATTAAAATGCCTTTCAAAAAATGTTATTGTGGAAAATAATAAATTTTTTAAACTTGTGTTTTTTATATTATGATATCGTCATACGATGTTTTTACAGCAAAAATAATGCAAATATTTTCCTATTTGAGTTAAATATATAGCAATACAGGTATTATGATATCTTTAAATATTTTAGTTCTTATTTCTTTTATGTTGTACCTTAACTTTTTTCTCCAATTAATTTTAGTCAGACATTAATTAAAATATATATATTCTAACTGCATATGCATTTCTCTATATATTTTTGTTGCCCATTCAACGTTTCCCTTTTGGTTCATATTTTGTTACAGTTATTTATTGTAAATACCACATAACATAAAACAAATATAAGTGGCATATTCGCCATACTGTATGAATACACGTCTCGCCAGTTCAAAATATTTGAAATTTAAATGCGCCAATTATAACACGACGTACTCCCCGACCCGTGTTCATAAATAACGTGGATGTATTAAATTCGTTTTCGTTTCCGTACGCTTTGTCGCATATTTTTATCCTGCTCCCGACAAGAATTCCAAAATGTTAGTGTTGTTCACACATTTAACGATCGCTCACCACGATATCGACATAAAGCAACAGTACAAATTAACAGCTATATTTAAATATTTTTTAATAAAACTTAAATTTTACGAAAAAAAAATGCTTAATAATAAACATAACATTTTACATTATTTGTAAACATAGCGTGTTCATCATAGACATACATACAAACATTAATTTATTATTTTTCAATAAACGACTTCTTTGTATATTCAAAAATTTTCTATTTTATTTAGTTGTAAGTACCTAATGTATTGCAAAAATTGGCAGTGGCTTGACTACCTTAAAATTGAAAGAGTTTTAATTAATTTTTGCAAAATAAAAGTGCGTCAGCTACACTATTGCTGAATAATTAACCAGTCAGCTTAACTTTCATTTTTTTGATTTTAAAAGTCAATGTGTATTCGACGAAGTTTATTGGCTAAGTGAAACTTTTTTGTTTCTCGAATACTATTCAATTTCTCTAAATATTTTCAGTTAACCTGATTTCCATAATTATCTACAAAGTTTTGATACACATGAAATGCATTTGTAATAAGTTTTCGTGCATAAGCTCAAGAACCAATATTGCTGCGACGGGATTTTTAGTGACTGGATGGGAAAAATAACTTTTGAATTTTTTTGTAGATATTTTAAGTTCTTTGAACATGGTTAAATTTTCTGTGTATCTATCAAAGTCAAAGAAATTGTTTTTATTTTCGTTTTATACAGGAGCTTCAAACATTGTATAACTAAATTTGCTTTTTGAACTCCTGTTATGCCATCTATAAGAAAATATTCTACAAGAATTTTCCAATTACTGGTAATATCTGTTATCATAACAATTATAGCTTCTTTGGCTTCAGCTACAAATCACTTCCCTTTCCTTTGTTCCCTATATCTACATATCCGTGAAATTATTTTCCATTCCACTCAACCTGTTGACATATCTCCATTTCATCGACTACAAGATTACTGAAAATTATATGTACTGAATTATCTATTTTCCATTTTAAAGCGTTTACAGATTCTGTAGTGAAACCTGCGTTACCGCCAATAGACTCGTACCATTTTTATGGTATCATGAAGGAAGACAGAAATCAAATGTTTCTCTAATATTATCGTAAGCTCTTCGTGAATAAAAGTGCAATGATAATGCTAAAGTTCTTAAAGCTGGCGAATATTTGGTTTGATAAGGTGCCCTCATTCACCCTTAATTATTTGTCGACACGTAAGGTCTTTACCTTCTCTATTTGAATTTAAAAAAAAAAGTATCGTCTTCTCATACTGAGACTTTGGCATTGGCATTATTGCATGTAATTTTTGCTTACCTGGTCATAACGACTCTTGGGTGATTTTTAGTATCATGCTTCTCTGAGGTGATGAGTGACGTAAAATTACTTCAAGCTGAAAATAAAAAATACTAATTTTTTCACATGTATCTATTACTATTCATATTTTATACAAGTGATTTGGAAAATACATATTGTAAAAGAAAACAGCGATTGTAAAGCAAAATCTTTAATACTACCTCTTTTAATAGTCGACAAAGAGTGTAACACCTCACATAAATGCTCACCTAATCGTCAACATTTTTGTGAGGAATAAATAGTTTTTACACGAATTGTTAAAAATATCAAACACAGTTTGTGTTTCATTTCATAAATATGCTCACTCCTTTTCGGCTTAACATCCACTTTCCGAACTCACTCACCTTAATACATGTTCAAATATTTATTGTTGGTATTGCTTAAGGATATAGAAACTTCTTTTGCGGTTTTCTTTTTAAATTATTTCATCATCTTTAAAATGTTCCGAACAAATTGTGCTTAATTTTGCAGGAAATAATTTTTTTTGATCTGCAGCTTCAACCCATTTTTCTTTAACGTCACTTTTTGAAATCCCGTCAGATTTCCAAAATAAAAAAAAAATATTTTATGAAATAAAAATAAAAATATCCATTAATTCGAATAAATACATTAAAATCATTACTTCTAAAGGATAAGTAAAATGACTAGGTCTCTTTTAAAGAATTTATGACATAGCACATACATTCAAAATTGGTAAATATTTCTCACATTTTAACATTACATAGTGATAATCTCTAAGTAATTTCAAAATGTTTACATCGATAAACATTAATATAGTTGCAAAAATTTCGATAGTCGCATCTAAAATGACGCGGTGCAGCCCTACAATCCATCGTCGTTGAAAATCGGTGGCATCAAAATAAATGTCAGTTTAATTTTCACATATCGTAATCAATTTCAAAATCGTCATATCTGTCGTAAAAAATACCTCCTTTAGTTAAGTTTTGTGTACGGCTTTCATTTTTAAACGATACAATTACACAGTAAGGTATATTTTTATTTCTTTGCGCAGAAATAACGGAGTATTTTCTGGCGTCTCGGCAAACAACAAACTAATGTAGGGCAAGATGCACTTACTTCGAAATGAGCGAAGCGCTGCTTACGCGTGGCGCGCTCGTAACGCCCACATGCCATTTCTATTTACTCTCTGTTCTGTGGTAAATACAGTACCCCATGTTTAATATTACTTAATATAGACACATCGACCACCTATTACTTATACGGCTACAAGAAGTATTTAAGAATATTTCATCTAATTCGTATAACCTTCCTGTCGTTTGTTTGTAGAGTGTAAGTCTGGTAAGCTTTTCGTCTCTTCATTGACAATGCTTTCTTTAAAATAAATAAAAGGTATTAAATACGATCTTATTGGATTTAAGATTGCAAGAAAATAATATTAATATATCGTCATAACAAGACATTGCTTTACGATAGGTAAAGTATGGTTTTAGTGTTGTCTTTTTCAGTATATCATTTTTATTGAAACGCGTCGTACTGAATACAATTAGTAATGTTTACAAAGAAGCGATTTAACAAGTCCGGTAAATATTTGTTTTATCAGTTTATTGAGTATTAGTTAAGGGTCATTCACTAGTATCTATGCTTAACCTAAATTAGAAATTGCATTGTTGATTTATTTGGTAGAATTGTCAAATATCATTACCAATTTGATTCCACGTTTAATCGGATTATCGGGTAGTTACCTCTAAAAGCCAATAATTATTTATTTTTAAATAAAGACCAGCTATACACCACCCTTTGCAAAACAGTACCAAACTGTCACAGCTTTGAATTTCTAATCTTGTAGATTCGTCATTAAATCTACGAGAGTGAAATAAATGATTGAATCAGTCTTTGCTTATCATAACCATCGAATAATTCACTTCGCGACAAGTAGCAATTTTTAAATATAACAATTAAAATTAAGAGTCTAATTAGGGTTTTCATTCCCATATGATCTGTAATTATCTGAATATATTGAACATAGCCATGGTTTCACAATTTCAATTTAATTTCAGCATTTTAATTCCGTGATGAATATTATACGATACTCAATGTCAGATGGTTCTCAGATGTTTCTAAATGTGAACGATATTTATAACTCTACCTTTATTTTCCAAGTATTTTCAAACAACACATACACACACACACACACACACACACATATATATATATATATATATATATATATATATATATATATTATATATACAATTAGAATCATGGTATCGTCTTCTCGACTTATCAGAGGCGGTCAAAAATTTGATAGAATGGGGTGAGAAGAAGATCAAAAAGTGTGGTGCTATTTTTTTTAAATTCATTCTCCCTTATCTCTTATTCATTTTCAGATCTATCACTTAATTTATTTGAACCCTTAAAAGAAATACTTTGTCTTTGTCTTGAAAATAATCTGAAAGTATTGACTTACCCTATTCATCATAGCAAATTCTTTTTCCCCTAAAACTCTTTTTTGTCTTTCATTTTTATACCACTGCATGGACTTCTGATTCAAATTAGGCTTGCAATTACAAATCCATGTTTATTTCCGTAAAAATTTACATCAAAATTTCACTCATATCCTTTCTATAGAGATCCAAACATTGACACGTTGTTGCTTTTGCGACAGCGTGAGTTTATTGGAACATATCTGGCGCCAACTGTCCACATTTCAAGATGATAATAAAGAAAATTCAAAATGGTTATACGAGAAGCTCCATTTTTCGTAATCGCTTCTTCTATAATTGGACACATTAAAATACAAGTTTTTGAATTTTTGGAACAATATCCATAGAAGTGGCCTTGTTTGAGCGTCCTGAGCGCGGATCGTCTTCAGTTAAACTTCTGCCATCTTCATTACCTCGAAGATGTCATGCCAATTGTAAATCATGGTTTTATCCAGGGCAAGAGTTCCCATGAACGTAGTTAATGTAGGGTTTTTCATTGCTTTACTAGGAATTTGATGACAGCTTGAAATTCGATTTTACTATAGTCGATGATTTTTTCCATATCCAGTTGGTAGATGGATGATGGCTCAGAGGTTAATGGCACGCTTAAGCAAAAATTTAGTATTTATACTCGTAATGAGTCTCTAATTAACGACTATGTAAAGGAGCACAGCAAGAGATGCATTCTTAAATTGGATCAAGTAGGCACAGCACATATCGTTTAAAAAACTATACTCCAAAAGTGAGTTATACAATTCTCTCTCCCTTTTTGTTTCTCTCTCTTTCTTTCTTGGTTTGACTGTCTCTTTCAACGATGTTTATCCAGGCATAACAAAGTCGTTTTAAAAAGCCCCTAAAAATAGTAAACAGCAAGAAAAATTGTCAAAATAAATAATGGCACGAATGCCACTGGCAGTTAATTGTTCATTTTTAATTCCTTTTTCAGTAGTTATACATTAAAAAAACGATGTATATTTAGTTATTTTTTGTAATTTCTTATAACTTGTAGTTACATATTTCGTCAGATTTTATTCGTTATGATAATTTTAACGTGTTAAAAATAGGGAAATATGGCGCATTCATGAACAAAAAAATTTTTTGGCTTAGGATGACCAATTTTATTTTATTTGATTTCCTTTCATTATTATCATCCGCTATATTGTTTAGTTTTCTTTATCGTATTCTAGGAAATCGCAGGTTTTTTTTCGTTATATTCTATTTCTGTAACGCTAAGCCCAATTGTGTCGATTTCGTTTGAGTATGTAGATAAATAAAAAATATCTCGGTTTATACTTATAACAGAATAAAGACTAAAGTTATACTCCAATAACAATACCATTAAAACAATAATCACAAGAAGACGTAATATTGATTCAATGGATATCCATAATAAAGCAATATCCAGCGCTGACGCGATCGTTATCACGTAGTTAATTACGCGTAACGCGATCGCAGGATGATCCCGTATTGTGTTCACGTCCTTCATTGCTTTAGTTAAAGGCAAAACTAGTGGAGGGACATAAATGAAACTGTGAAGAAGCAGTGGGTTTCCTATTAATCATTTTAGTATTCTGTATATTACTGTACGTTGGATATTATTAGTGGTACTTCGGGGAGTGAGTTTCTCTTATATCCTAATTATGGAGACGGAATAAGGTAAAGGAAACATTGAGTAAAGTATATTAAAATAGTTTTTTGTAGCTAAGTACTGCAATGGTAGCATTTAATAGCTATCTTACACTTCTTTCTGTGGGTGCAGAGATTTTCCTTTTTTGTGATCATTTAAATTTATCTCATAGATAAAGGTGCCTTGCGACTTCCTCCGCATGGAATTCCAAAAACCAAATGCAGTTTTTTAATGCCTTTCCTTCATGCTCTTTTAGTAGACAGAGATAATATATTTACTTAATTTAAATTACGCACAGGTTGATTTGTGTTTCCTGCCCCGTTCCCCTGTACGCTCCTGTGTCTCCCCGTAGTATGCGGCTTTTTACCTTTAATATTGTTCAGTTTTCTCTATAAGTTTTCTTCATTACAACTTCAGAACGTATCCGTTAATGTAATTGGATTGGTCCTTGACTCTTACTAGGATTATTTTCAATGAAGTTTGTCAAATACATAGAAATAACTTGAGTAGTTTTTTAATTAAATCTGTTGATATATACCAACAGTCAGACAGATTACATATTTTTTTATATTAGTTTCGTTTTAGTAATCAAATTTACAAACTTAGCAAATATTTAAGAGCACTTCAACTTACATTTCAATTTTTTCTCTGATTCCGTTTGATGTAAATAACGTCATTGCGCGTGTTATTTGCAATAGGCTGGAGTCTAGGTTTATTCATAAAATTCAGTTTCTCATTAATAAAAGATAGAGAAAACATTATAAAATAACATTAACGCTTTAAAGAGGGTAACAGTTCGTAAAATATTTTCACGTTAATAGCAAATTGCATTATGTTTCATAATCAAGTTCATGTTTATAAATGAAATACGCACTTATATTTCATGTGTTTGTATTACATTCATCAAGAAACTCAAAAACACTTTTTTTACGATTTAACGTGATATTTCTTCTATTCCAGTCATTGTATCGGAATAAGAACCTTCTAAAAGTGGTAAAAGAAACTTTTATATTATTATAAATCTTATACTTTAAAGATTTGAAAACAATTTTTAGCATATGCTCATAAACTTACTAAACAAGATCGAATAAAATTGAATAAAACTAAATTCGGTGTAATATAAATTTTAACCGAAATTATTACATATAATTAAAATCTTCAAATCAAATCTAATCATACTTAATGTTTCCAAAAAATAAAATATATGTAAAGAAAATAAATTAATAAAGCATTATATCGTATATCTTTGGTTTTACAAAGAGTGAATTTCATCGTCTTAAGTTCATATGCGTTATTCTAAATAAAAAAAGGCTGTTCTCACTGAAATTATCGCAAAAAGGACTATACATCAAAGTTTCCGAAATCAGAAGGATAGAAATACTGATTTATTTGCAATATATATTAATTAAATGTGCAGTTTTCACCTAAATTTATCATATAAATTATACAGGATAATGAGTAAATTCTTCATTGCCGGTAGAGGAAAAAAATATTTTCTTTCATTATAACGCGAAAACAATAAAGTACATACCACTAATAAAGTACATACCAAATCTAGGTATGATAAACTTTTAAATCCGCGAAATGATGTTAATATTATTAGTTTATTAATTAATGACATTATAAAATCAAACATAATAACTTATGTTTGGGGTCATGTTTGACGTTATGTCTAGGCAATATAATTTTTTCTCTTCTTTCTCGGCTACAGATCTTAGATAGAAGAGACAAACGTATTACGTAGTGGCTGGGGGAACTCTCTAACGAAGAAAAGCATGTTAGATGTTCAGATTCGTAGTGTAGCTGATGAGATAATTTAAAGTAATCATGAGACTGCAAGCGATATAGAAGAATCATCAGACGAACCATTGGGCGAATCATCAGACAGTGACGATGATTCTGCTAGACAAGGTGACGGTATCATTTGCCTAGACATAACGTCAAACATGACCCCAAACAAAAATACCATTTCCTTTTATATATATTTAGCATAATTCCAGCAATCAATATTAAAGGGAACACAAAGATTTCATGTATTGTTGGGAATTTTAGTTTAATGAATATTATTTCCGTAATATCTTTAATTGAAATAGCTCAATGCATTTATGATCACCTTTCCCCGATATCGCCGTTTTGAAATCGAGCACACAGGTGTTAATTTTATAACACAAATATTAATTTTACAAAATTACAAACTGGAAATTCCGTATGTAAATAACATTCAGCACAGAAAGAAAGGAAAAATTAGTGAATCAGCAAATCCTATGCGTCTTGGACTCCATATTTTCTTATTTACTAAAGATATTGCCGTTAATTCGAATACATAAGGTAGTCACTATATTGAGTAAAATTTCAAAAAAATAAATTTTGAATAGTTTTATGATATGTTCTGTTTAAGGACAAATAGTTTTACATTTTTATTGAATGTTATTTAGATTTATTTATAATATAATATCTATATATACATATATATATATATATATATATATATATATATATATATATATAGATATATATATATATATTTATATATACAATTTCACGTTTGCATCATGGATAGATTGCGATACACTTATTTTTTTTTTTTAAATGTACCACTTTTTTTCGGAAGTTTGAAGATTGTCATGTCACTATTATGGAAATGCATCAATAACTTTCAAATCTAAGTGGTATGATTTTTAAAAAAAGTTTGTGTTTATTTTGGCATTATTCATTATTGCAGATAGAACTGGCTCCATTTAGTTAATGCATATACTGTATATGCAGACGTATACAGATAAAGTTTAAATTTAAATAATAAACTGCCTGCTTGCTTTCGGAATTCGCGTCTGACATATATTTTCAAAAATTTTCTAACGAGAAAAAAATTACAGAAAAACATAATGATAATGACGCTTTATGAGACCATATTTCTTTTGAATAAAATACAGTCATCTATGGAGTTTTATTTATTGAAGATAATTTACATAGAATTTAATAATAAATAGTAGCAATTAGTTACTTTTAAAAATTAATTTATTTGTTTATCATAGAACACATTGAAAAAAGAAGAATAAAACATTTAATATCAAATACTGTATTCTAATAATGGTAAGCTGTACCATCGTCGAGTAATGCCTATGCCTGGAAATAAATACGATGTAGAAATGTACAAAATCCAAAAAAAATTTTCTAAAGGAGTAGAACTCACACTGTGAGTATTTGGTATACATTTAGGCACTTGAAAATATTTAAAGGCACATAGTATTTCTATTAACCTATTTGCAAATATAAATTTTTCACACCGTAAATATATTGTTTTTATATCTTTACCAGGTGTCAAAATTAAAATCGTATTATTTTCCACCATGTAAGTATATAAATGTAAGACTAATGGTACCTTTCACAGACGTGAACTTCACGAAGTTATTTTTGAAGTTGATTTATCTCGCTATTGTGGAGTTTCATGAAAAGTTCTTAAAAACTTTCGTAAAAGTTCATAAATAGTCATCATAATCGACTTTTGTCATATACCCAACTATATGACAAAAATAGATCGACTATTACTCGTAAACTAATACTAGCTGTGATAATATTCTTTCTAATTTCCATTACTTGATGTATTAAATATTCTACTATTGTGACTACTTTTAAAATATTAAAAAATAGCAATTTAGCCGGTACGTGGTTGTGATTTGTAACTCTAATAAAAATTATCCTTTTAAAACGTAATATTTCTTAAATGGACCCCTGTAACGAAAAAGTGTTCAATATATAACCCCAGTATTTTTAGAAAACTTGGTCAACTACACCCTATACAATAGGGTATGCGAAAAAATATTCACCCTTACTTTAAATGTACGGGGACCACCCTACAAACGTATTTAAAGTTGTTTTTATATCTCTGTGGGCATTATAAATATGTATAATAAATTTTATCTTTCCAACGGACCTGGCTAAAATAAAATAGTTCTTAGCTTGGCTGCGGAACTATTTAAATGAAGCCAAATATCGTAATCCTTTCGATCATTGAAAATATTTAAATCTCGTGCGGAGCCAGAATATAATGTGAAACATCCCAACTTCCGCGAAAATTAAAAATTCTTCTCGAAGCTCAGTTGCTTTTAAAAATAATTATTTTCTCATCATAAGTTTAAGTTCATATCTCCAGATAGAAGTTAAGAATATATCATTTTCGTAGCTCCTCTTTTAAATTATAATTAATTGCATATTATCAAATTATTAGACGACACGAGCATATTATATCATGCATAACTACATAATGCTTCAATTTTTCATTAAACAATTTCTTGGCAAGATTAAACCCATATTCAGAGGTCGCTTCACTGTGGCTGTGCTTACCTCGATCATTAATTACACCTTAAATTGAATGTGACGGGAAATTATTAAATTCATTGTACCTATATTCATAAATACAATATATGCATTTTTACAGGAATTAATATTATATAGTTACAATTTTGAGATGCAATGCTTATTATATATTATATACTAATAGTTGTTGTTGCTTCAGTTTATTTTGGTTTTTCTTTAAAGAAATATTATAAATTTAACATTAAATTATTATAGTAATATTTTAGCTATTAAAGTTTTAGGAGTGAATAATACATATTATTAATCTCAAATTGATAATTTTGCCACAAACTTACGAAGAATGTTTTTTTATGCTTGTTTCCAAATTTACTAAAAATTACATTTTATTATCATTCATTTTTTATAATTGTGAAATATTATGTTTTCACGTGTGTAGAAGCACGTGTGTAGTAGCTCTCTTTCTCGGTTTCCGGTGGTTATTGGCCATGCGAATAGTTTTCATAAGTAAAGCAAACTTTTTTCATAATAAAGTGGCTACCCCAAATGCTATTAACGTCTATTGCCCGGATGCTGTGCATATCCAGCCCTAAAAAATATCCAATGTTTTATGTCATTTATGCCATTGATATAATGCAAATTCCATTCACATTTTTTGCCCAAAATCTATAAATATAACTAATATTTACTTCAATTTATATGACAATAATACATAATCGGGTACGGATATCTATATCGAAGTAATATTAAGGGTTGACACGATCATTATCTCGTAGTTAATCATGTGTAACGCTATCTCATGATAATGTCGTATTACTCTAACGAATGTCATTGAATTAGTTAAAGATATGGTGAGTAAAGGCACTAAATAGTGCTTTTGCTTCTAGATATTAGATTGATTTGGCAAAAAAAAAGACGTTTTTCTTAAGTGTATGGTTTCCATTTAAAATTAATAATTTATATTATTTGCTTCTAAAGCTTTGAGATAACTGTAATAATTATTGCTTACATAAATTGATGTTAAATTTATAATATGTCTTTAATATAGGTGTAATGAATTTAGTAACTTCACGTCAAATTTGATCATATTGTCAAGTAATTTCATAATCTGCAATTAATTATAATTTAAAAAAAGCTACAAAAACTATATATCCATAACTTTTATCTGCAGATATAAATTTAAACTTATGGTACGAAAATAATTATTTTTAAAAGTAATTGAGCTATGAAAGGACTTTTTCATTTTCGCACGAATTAAGATATTTCATACTATTTTCTGGTTTCGCACGAGTTCTCAATATTTTTAATGGTCCAAAGGATCACGATGTTCGGCTTCCTTCAAAGAGAGCTGCTGAACCCTGCTGAAGCTAGAAAAATTTGTTATCGTTGCACATATTTTTAATGCCCACAAAGTTACAAAATAAAATATCCAAATACGTCTTTAGGGTGCTTTCCCTACATTCAAAGTAAGGGTGAATATTATTTCGCATGCTCCATTGTATAGCGTATCGTCGATCAAGTTTTTTTTAAATATTGGGGTTATTTATTGAACACTTGTTCTATGCCGAGATCTGTTTACGAAATATTATGATTTAAAAGGGTTATTTTGTTAGAGTTACATGTACCAACCACGTATCAGCTAAATCGCTATTTTTTATTATTTGAAGAGTATCCACAATAGTAGAATATTGAATACATCAAATAATGGAAATTGGAAGGAAAATTATCACAGCTAAGTAAGTTCCATTTGGTTACGAGTAATAGTCGATCAACTTTTGTCATATACTTAGGTTCATAAAAAATATACTTTTTATGAACTTTTCACGAACATTTTTACGAACTTTTTACGTAACTCTACAAGATTGACATAAATCAACTGCAAAAATAACTTTGTGAAGATTACGTCTCTGAATAATACCCTTAGCCATATATTTAAATATTTATATGGTGGAAAATAATACGATTTTAATTTTTACTCCTACGAAAGATATAACAGACAATATATTTCCGACGTGAAAAATTTGTATTTGCAAATAGTTTGATACAAATTTTATGTACCTTTAAATGATTGAAAGTGTCTAAACGTATACCAAATACTCTTGGTGCGAGTTCTACTCTTTGTACATTTGTTATTAAATTTCAATCGTTTTTCTATATAATATATATTTCCGGCATAGGCACTATTCGATGAAGTCATAGCTTACTATTATTAGAATATAGTATCTGAAATTAATTTTTTTATTGTTCTTTTTTCAATATGTTGTATGATAAAAAAATAAGTTCAGTAAAATGCTATTATTTGGGTATACTGTACGTAATATATCTTCAATAAATAAATCTCCATAAATGACGTCTGTATTCTATCCAAAAAAATATGGTCTCACATAGCATTATGTTTTTCTGTAATTGTTTTCGCTTTAGCGAATTTTTCAAAATATATGTCATGACGTGAATTCCGAGAGCAGCTCGGCAGTTAATAATTTAAATTTAAATTTTACATGTATGCGTTTGCATGTTTGCATTTATAGTAGGTAAACTAACTAAACGGCGGCAATTCTATCAGTAATAGTGCGTAGTAGGTAGATTGCAATAGACCAATATTTTTTAAAAGTCATACTACTTTTTTTCTTAGATTTGAAAGTTGTTGATATATGTTATGACTTATGACAATTTCAAAATTTCAGAAAAAAAGTAGTATAGCTTTTTTAAAAAAAATAGGTGTATTGTAATCCATCCATGATGCAAGCGATTGAAGTGGCACATATATATATATATATATATATATATATATATATATATATATATATATATATATATATATATATGTGTGTGTGTCTGTGTGTGTTTGGTTGTGTGTATATGCATTTAAATATAATAATACAAATATATTTTTTATCAAAATGTCTATAAAATTTAATAAAAAGATAATGATTTACCTAAAAGTGTTTGTCCTTAACCAGAATTAAATATAAAACATTACATAATTTGTATTTCTGAAAAATTTTTGTTTACTCAGTGACTAACTTAATTCTTCAAATTAACGGCAATATCTTTGGTAAGTAAGAAAATATGGAGTACAAGACGCATAGGATTTGCTGATTAACTAATTGTTCCTTTGTTTCTGTGCTGAATGTTATTTACATACGGAATTTATAATTTTGTAAAATAAATACAACGACATATATCAATTAAAGATATTACAATCATAATATTCATTAAAGTTTAACTCCCCCTTTAATATTAATTCTAGAATTATGCCAAATATAAATAAAAGGAAATAGTATATGGCATCGTTATTCATTCGAATAACCTAGTGCAAGTTATTATGTGTGACTTTACGAGGTCATTAATTAAGAAACTGATAATATTAATACCATTTTGTGAATTTAAAAGTTCAACAGACCTAGATTTATTACGTACTTTGTTAGTGCATTTTGTTTTCACGTTATGATGAAAAAGAATATCTTTTTTGTTCTACCCACAATGAAGAATTTACTCATTACGTCGATTATTGTGTGTAAATTATATGATAAATTTACATGAAAACTACACATTAAACCACTCTACTGTAAATAAACCATAATTTCCTTCTTTATAATTTCGGAAGCCTTAGATTTATGATCCTTTTTTTCAATAATTTCAGTGGAAACAGCCTTCTTTTAATTTGGAATAGCGCGTATGAACAGGATATGAGGAAAGTAACACTTTGTGAAATCAAACATAAACGACATAATGCTTTAATAATTTATTTTCTTTATATATATTTTATGTTTTGGAAACACATTAATTATGATTAGATTTGATTTGAAGATTATAATCATTAATAATTTCGGTGAAAATTGAAATGGCATTATTACTATTATTGTTATTTAGAAACCTTAATAATATTTATTTACAATTAAAAATAAAATAAATGCTGAAAATATTGGCAGCAAATTTAGTTTTACATGTCAATTTTACACGACCTTATTTAGTTAGTTGATGAGCATAGGTTAAATAATATTTTCAAAACTTTGAAATACGAGATTGACAAAAATATAAAACGTGTCTATTATTATTTCTAGTAGATTCTAAATCCTATTTTAGAAGAACAGGAATATAAAAATTTCACGTTAAATCTTAAAAAAAATCTGTCTTGACGAAAGTGTAAGTGTTTATTTCATATAGAAACATTAACTTGATTACGAAACATAATGCAGTTTGCTATTAACATGAAAATATTTTACGTACTGGTACCTTGTTTTAAGTATTAATTTTATTTTATAATATCTTCTCTATCTTTGTAAATGAGGAACTGAAATTTGTCAATAAATGTCGACTCTGACGCATTATGAGTAACACAGATAATGTCGTGATTTACGTCGTACGGAATGGGGGAAAAAAATTAAATGAGAATTGAAGTGCTTTTAAATATTTAATCAGTTTTTATATTCGATTATTTAAACGTTAATGTATGTCAAAAATATGTAGTCTGCCTATCCGTCTATTAGTCTGTAGAAACAGATTTAATTAAAAAATTACTCAAGTTATATACATGTATTTGACACAGTTTATAGAAAATAATTCTAGTAAAAAGCCAAGGACCAATCTGGTTATTTTAGCGGATATGTCAAACGATTCTGAAGTTGTAATGGTGAAAAGTTACGTAAAAAATTAAACAATAGAAATAGTAAACCGCGTCGGGCTGCAGGAAGATGTGGGAGCGTACAGGGGAAGGGAGAGGAAACGTAAATCACCCTGTGTGTGATTTAAATTAAGTAAATAAATGATTTATGTCTACTAATAGAGCATAAGAGAGAAACATTAAAATATTGCCCTTGGTTTTCGGAATTCCATGCGGAGGAAGTAGCAAGGCACCTTTATCTATAAGACAAATTTAAATTATCACTAAAATGAAAACCTTTTCATCCTCAGAAAGAAGTATAAGATAGCTATTAAAAGTTAATATCGAAGTTCTTTATTACAAAAAAAACTGTTTTAATACACACTAATTAATGTTCCCCTAAACTTATTCTTTATAATTTGAATACAATATAAATGTACTCCCCTAAGTACCAAGAATATTATTCAATGTACAGTAATATTCAGAATACTATAAGGTTTGATACGAAACCCGCTACTTGTTCACGGTCTTTTTCATATGCCTTACTAGTTTCGCCCTTAACAAAAGTAATGAAGGACGTGAACACAATACAGAATTATCCCGCGATCACATTAAGCATAATAAACTACGTGATAACGATGGCATCAGCGCTGGATATTGCTTCATTATAGATATCCATTGAATTAGTATCATGTCTTCTCGTGATTATTGTTTTAATTATATTTTTATTAGAATATAAATTTACTTTCTATGCTGTTGTAAGTAGAAACCGAGATATTTTTATATTTATCTACATACATAAGCTTTTAACTTCTTGATCCAATTTAAGGATGCATCTCTTGTCGTAATTGTTCGAGGAGTATATATTATATTGGCATACGAGGGTGGGTCTAAAAGTTTGTAAAATGAAAGAATTTATATATATATATATATATATACATATATATATATATATATATATATATATATATATATATATATATATATGTATATATTCAATACTGCATTTTAAGTTAATTTCTTGTATTAAGTTTATATGAATCAAAAAGGTCGTGTTATTCGATCATCGTGTTATCAATTTATTTCTTAAATTTTTTAGGTTGTACTCCCATAAACATAATTCCAAAAATATTTGATTAATACTTTATACTCAAACAGTATCTTAACGGGGTAATTGTTTTAATGTTTATATTATTAAAAATTATGAAAGAAAATTCTCCGATTGAGTCTATCCCTATGTTAATACCACTTTTAAAACTGCTAAATGAAATCTAAATTAATTTTTAATTAATTTGTACAATACATAAATGACGATAATGAAAATAACAACGATAGTTTCAAATTACGTTGAAAATTAACCACAAAAGATACAATTAAATATCTGAGCGTTTTCTTGGCGTGCACTGACTTAATCGTTTTAACGTATATAAAATTAATTTGTAATAATATGTTTTATGTTAAATATTTCGACAAATTCATCTAAAATATCATGTTTTTTTTTATTTTGACAGTTGTTTCAAAATGTAGATCCAACATCAAAAGCTTTTTAGGAAATAAGTTATTAGGCTTTTTATAAACCTCTATCTTAGGCTTCTGGCTTGATTGTAAAGTTTATTTACGAACAGAATGGTCTTAAAATGACGACGAATCATAGTAACGAATAGGTTCACATATATAATCATCCACACATTCGTATACGCACTTATTAGAAGACTGAGGGGAGTGGAACAAAATACGGGAGGAAAAGAAATTACTGACCTCTCTCAAATTTTAGTCGCACGTTTGTCACGGAAACATTCACAAGTTGATATGGAATTTAATGAGTAATACGTATGACGAGTTCTCATAATATTCGAACAACGAGATTAAAAAAGTGGATCCAGCTTTTCAGGAGTTCGTACAACTTCATGTAACTCTGTCACAAATAAATTATTATATACAATTAAAAAAATGAATTATGACTTTTACCCATTGGTATTGTAAATCGAAATACATTATAATATAATTTTTATTTAAGTGAAATAATGAATAAAAACACATTTTGTTTAAATAAATTATACAGATTTTAATTTGTAAAAGGATGTGAACTCAGATATTTCATTGGCACGTAAAGTCAGTAGCGATATTTACCATGCTGTCTATTGATCATCCCGTGTCCAGTGTTGGGCTCTCGTTAAATATACCACTAGAGCATGATACATAATTATATACATATCACTGCTGGGTGACAGGAATATGGATACGTCCAGAGAATAACACCAGTCTAGTCTAGATAATTATAGATAACATTATGTATAATTTGATCCTGTTTTAATTTTTAATCAGCAGAAGAATGGCAGCAGAAGAAAAGATAAAAGACACAGCTTATGAATGCGTGGTTACGCGTGGCAATCTGGTCTGAGCTAGTATCACTTATATTAATCTTTAGCTTTACACGTAGTCACATTTCTCATAATTGTCCGAATAGATGTATCCAAAAAAGGACTGATATTGATTATTGATACCGACGGCTCAATTATTGAACCCACCACCAGCCAAGGTTTTATTCATGTTGCATACATTTAAGGCATCACAAGGCTGTTGGTGAACTCGATATTCCTTTTTAGAGCTAATTATATTATGATATTTAAAGTAATATCACTAAGCCAATTATTCATTAACAAAGCCACACTTACTTTTTTTACAGATTTATAACTTTTGATAATCCGTTGCCAGAGATACAAACCAAGTTAAATACTTCAAATCTAATTCTGTAGTTCAAATGCTAGGAGCTACCTGTGGACGCAACGATATTCCTAAATTTGATGATGAAAAGATTTTCTATAATGGACTTTCTAGAATAGTGAACGATCTATTAAAGTGGCTTACTATTTTGTATCGAACTTTGAAATAATAGATTAGAGAGTGCCAATATTTGTTACGTCTACTTTGGATATTGGCCATTCATGTTTGTCAGGGATAGAAAAGGAAACTAGCTCAATGGGTACAGTCATAGATGGTTTAAAAATAAAATGTGAAGAAAAATGTTTAGTTGACATAAGATACGAAGCCCGTGAACATAATAATTCATATCTCATTAAATATTATGTAACAATCAAAAACAAATAATATCTGGATGGCGATTTTAATTTATCAGTAATAAGTCGACAGTAAAACGAATAGTGTACTCTTTATGGAAAACTTTTAGCAGAAAAACGCATTTTTGCAGTGGAGTATAACATTTATTTTCACAGGCCTAATAGGAATCAGAGTATTTATCTTGTTGCTCATATAATATAGAAATGCCTGAAGATACGTTAGAACTAGAAGCTAGATTTCCAGGCGATCATAAATATCGTTACCAAAAATGAACATAAAATGAACATACATGCAATAATGTTGACAGAGATAAGAAAATTATTTATTGCTTCAACATGCACGCAGTCTTGCAATTCACAATGGGTACTGGTCCTCTTTTTTATAAACGACGATGTTAGATATGCAGGTTGATACAATTATATAAACTTTATACATGGTTATATAACTGCACTCTATACGACATCAAAGGAAATCAGAATGCTGCTACTCGTGGAACAAATCTCTGGAAGGAAAATGTTGTAACACATGGGAAAGTTATACAATGCATATTCTTAAAAAAGTTCTGCTCGGGAAAACAAGTGATGCTCGCTACAGGATATATTTTCTAAAAAGATCAAAAATAAATATTTATACGCTCTGCTCCATTACTCGAAGTTTTTTTTTTGGGTTAGGTCTATTACCCACAAATATTTTATTGTCGGTCACATACAAAACGAGTGGGAAGTATTTATTGTTGAATTGAAAAACAGAAGTCACTAATTTTAAAAAATATATTTTGTGAAAGTAAAACCTGATTAGTTTTCGTACCATTCCAATGAAAACCAATAACAAAAGGCGTCAAAAAGTAAGAAATATTTACTAGTTCCATGATATAGACTGCCGATATTCTGGATTTAGAAAAAAATAGTAAAACAGTTTGGCGAGAAAGGTGTGGGATTTGTATGGAATGACATAAGAAAGTTTATGCAAGCGAGAAATCCATACTTAATATTCTATTTGGATACCTATCATCAGGATGGTACTATGAAATTCTTTGCCGTATATCATAAGATAAGAACGTAGTCTGATCGTGAATTAACTTTGACTCATAAATTCAACACGCGTCCAAAAACCTCAGCTTTAAAAAAATGGATGTAATTTCAGTGTACCGTTCGAAAGTTATTTCAAGACTGTATTGGAATTATTACGAAAGTTTACACGCTACTTCTTCAAATAATAATAATGTCCGGAAATGAACAACAGGAATTAAGACAAAATGAAAAAAAACAAGAGGTAATTGTTGGAAGTTAAGTTTTAATTTTCAACAACGGTTTTGGCTTATATTTCTTACTAACATCGATTCTTGTTTTATATTTTATACCACTCGATCTTACTTTCCTATAAATTCTAAAAATTATTTCTCATTATAAATGATTGTCTTTTTAATATCTATTTTTTTATTTATACGGAATATTATTGAGTCGTTTTAAAATATACTAAATTACCTTAAAGTTAATTTAGTATAAAGCACTATTGGATGGAATATTTCAAAATATACTGCTACCGCTTGCGAATGCGGTTTGGAACGATTCCAAATATTCAAGTAGAGCCTTTCGATTGGCACTCTATTTATCAGTCATCACTGGAACATTTCATAAAACAACTTAGATCTGGGCGCAAAACTCAAAAACTGGGCGTCCAAACACAATGTACAATAAATAACAATAAAATTAAACAATTCCACAACAAAAGTACCCAAGGGTAAGTCAGAGATAATTTCTTTTTTATCACATTTTATGGCTATGAAAATCCTAATAATGCTATTATTTCAAAGGTGATAAATTTGAGATGATCCATTAGGGTCTCGGGCCGACGATATGAAAAATTATCGCAAATTATTTTGGAGAAAAATATGAAAGAAAATGTATCAGGAAAGTATAGGCAGGGGAAGTGTTTTTCAAACGACTTTTAGATACTTGAATGGACTGTGAGAGTTTGGAATCGGAATTCCAAAAATATAGTGTAAGCAGTCATAAAAAATGGGAAAAAAATGTGATAATATTCCTAGAACGTAGGCTTAGGTGATGGACAGGTAGGGTCTTAAACCTTTTATCTTAAAATTGATTTGAATGATTTTTCAACATCTTAATATTAATAATATTTGTAACCAGGACCCGGAGATGTGACCATATTTTTTGAGGCGGAAAAAGTAGCGAATATATATATATATATATATATATATATATATATATATATATATATATATATATATATCTTCTAAAACTTCGATTTAAGTATTTAGGAATTTTAGCTATGAAATATGTGAGTTAATTAGGTCTATTACTGCGTCAAATTTCCAATTCCAGTCAAGTGGATACTGAGAAAAACTAATGTAACATTCTACTGATCTAACTCACATTAGTTATGTTTTACGACAGTTTCGATTTAGATTTGAGGTACAGAACCCTGAAATTGGTAGAATTATTCACGGTTTTCAAAAAAAAACATTATTATGTAGTTTTCCTCCACAAAACATAAAATAATATTCATCAAAATTGTATCGCTTTTGGAACAAGGGAAGTAAGGCTTTCAAAATGCAATCCGAAGCAATTTGGAAATAAGAAAAAAGTAACCCAAGTCAAGCTAACTTTGTAAAATATTAAGGTAAATACATATTTTGTTAAAATATGCAGGTTGCGATCTAGGTGATTTTTAAAAATATGTTCATAATTATTCGTTCAATATATATTTAACATACTCTTTTATAGTAATGTAATTTGTTAAAACAGTTACTCCTATAAGCCGGTAATATTATGACAGTTACTCGAATAAATGTCAATGACAGGAGGCTTTTCAACACACCAGTTATTTACTTTAATTAAATTTAAAATAAACCTTTATTTGATATTTTAATTATCCTTACTGGACCATAAATTTTAATGCTGCTGAAGTGTGATTAATATTTAAGGTTAAAACCTGACATTTCTAACTATTATTATCTTATCATTGATATGTAAAGACTCTTTACAAAAGAAGATTTGTAAGATGGTCCTACTGTTTTAGTCCATTAATCGATGTTGTTTATAATAAATTATTAAAAAAAATCATTGAAACTTATTTATATTTAACATGATAATTATATCAAATAGGTATCGCAACATAAATATAGTTCCAATGTATAGCCAGACGTCTGGTCGTCATAAAGCCACTTTGGGCGCTGACAGGATTATTATCACGTAGTTAATTACGCCCAATGAGCTTGAAAGGTGATCCTTTATTATAACCACGTCCTTTCTTGTTTAGCCACGGGAATTACGCCGCTGCACGGTGGTACGTGGTCGCAAGGCGGCTGGTCAAAAATAGATAATTCGGAAATTAAGCATTATATTTGTATTAAAATGATTGTAAATGGTATAACAAAGTTTTGTTTACCTATTTTATTATATTTTGCAAGATATTCAATCAATAATTTCATTACAAAAAGAAATGTATGTTAAATTACAAAATCGACTAATTCAATGTCTTTGTTAATTGGTATTATGCTAAATTAATTGCAAGATTTGGCCGTTAATAAGCTGAAAATGATGTTTACTATCCTCAAGCAAAAATTGCACTAAAAATGTAAATAATGATTGAAAAAAGACATTGAAAATTATTAGAAACTCTGATTTTTTTAGACAAAATGATATAACTATACACAAGTGTCCTCAAAAATTGATTACAAGATTTTATAAACTACTGACAAACTTAATATTTCGCTATTCAAAAACCTTTTTTATTTTGCAAAAACTCATGTAGGCTGGCAACAATGGAGTCTAACTCTAACATTATTCGATTAATCAAATCGGTGTTAATAACTTCCCGAGCCATTTTTTGAACTATGGTCTCATCTAATTATCTCCAAATTTGTTATTAGCTTTCGAAGTCTTTTCAGACAATTCCTCTAAAGACAGTAATGCATGCTCTATAAATTATGAGGCATGTATTAATACTTTGTTGACGGAAGATGCAAGATTGTACAATTGACATTCTTGTACAAAAATTCGCGCGGTTTCCAAACCGAATTTACAACATGAGTATATTGATATTGCATCCCGAAGATTACGCTTGCAAAATTGTAGAACAACGGTCAATTAAATCTTCGTTTAAATCCGTGATTTTGGTTAAAAGATCTGGATTAAAAAAAAAATCCGCTGTGATTCCGTCGTTCGATATGTCGCTTCCGTTACTTCTTAGTTTATCTACAATTAAGTCCAATCGAGACGAAAAGAAAACATACAATTTAATTAAAATTGTAGGTTATGTTGGTCATATATTTTAAGTTAGACTAAATTTATATTAATATGGAAAAACAAAATACAAGAGGTGCGCATCAGTGCAGAAAATTACAGAACCAAGAGAAAAAAACATTATGCATTTTTATCTCAAAATAATCTTATAATCTTTCTAAATTAATACAATCTACACTATTTTACAAACTTTAATATTTAAATTATATAATTTTATACTATGATATTTATTTATTTATTTCTATTTCTATAATTAATCATATAAAATAACTAGACGGCTGTCCAGCAAAGTGAGTGGTGCCGATGATAGACAAAAGTAATGCCAAAACGATAAGATTGCTTCCAATATGATGACAGTTCTTTTTATACTAAAGCACTGTTGTTAGTTTCACTTTTCGTGTACCCACTTTCTATTGTCCGTTATGCTTTCTAAAATTGTGATTAATATTCAGTTCTCAAATAAGATTCGGGGTCAAGTATTATATATTGTCGTATAACACATCCATCACAAGCAGTTGGTCTCGTCTTTACTTTCGGTGAAGAAGTTCTAGGCGGATTCTTTAGGGTTTTCGGGCTGCATCTGTGGACTTGTCTTAACATAGTTTCTTACTCTTATATGAAATATTACGTATGTTGTGATGTGTTCAAGTATAAGGTGGACGAGTAAAGATATGAAAATGTGTCTTTTAATATTTTCTTCATTAAACTCCAGTGATTAATTTTCGTCTAATAGTTCTTTTAATTGATGACTTTGGCTCATATGTATCTTTTGTCATTTTAGTGGTTTAAATTTATTTTATAGTAATGTTAGTCATTTCATATGACAGTAGTTTTACGGGTTGGCCTATGAATTTGTTTAGTAGATTATAGACTTTATTATTTTTGTTGTGAGGCTGCAATCAATGGGGAGTTTCATCAAATGTTTTCCTTGGATCAGTATGTGGTCATCTTTTTAGAGTTATTTTAGTTTGTTTAGGAAACACCAACAGTATTGTTGATTGTTAATTTTTTAAATTTTTCTGTGACGTAATATTTACCAATGTGCGGCGGCAGCTATTTAATAATTCTTGACGTGATATTTATGAATGCAATCTGGCGCTGAGGGTTCTTCATGTAGTTAACGTTATCACAATAGTATACATCTTTATTCTTTTTACAGGTGTCATTCAAATATAAATATCATTTTTTTCTCATGGGCAGAAAAGATTTAGATGGGATAATTATTGTGTGCATGTGGTAAGGGTAGGAAATATGTCATATAAAGTATATCCCTCTGTATAAACTATGCAATATTTGACCACGAACACAAGTGTCTCCAATTTAGGCTTGATCGCCTAATATTAACTGTTTTTTGCACTAAATGTTTTTGATTGTTTTTAATTTATATTGTATATTAGTTGGCGGTTATATGCTCTAGTATGTAACATGGAGGCTTGAAAACGCGATCGCATTTTCTGTGTTGGTTAGGGATTCCGAAAGCATCTCTATATTCAATCTGGTTTAGATTATATGAATTGTTTAAATAAATTTTAATCTTCATTTCTAATTGGTTGTTCTCTAAAACTTTGGCAGTGCAATTTAATTCTTCTATTAATACTTTGTTTAAAATTATTGCATTGTTGATTCTGTGAGACCATAGATTATAATTTCTTTGAAGTGTACTTATTTGTTCATTATTGTGTTTTTGTGTCCTATTGATCTAAGTTTCCCGTAATATCTTTGAACATCTTTCCTAAACCCTTTATGAATCCGCGACTGATTTTATTTTTAATAATTTTGTTGTATTTGTTCTTTATCATTCTTAGTTGTTTAATTAGATGTGTATAAAGAGGTTTAAAATAAGTTCAACATACTGGATTATGTATTTGCTTCAATGCGTTAATCTAAGATTCTATTATCATTAGTTTTTCTTTTAGTAGTTCTATATTTATTACAATAGTGTAAAAAGGCATGATCAGTTAATTTCAATTTTAATAGGAGAATCCAATATTAAAACTCCCTGTTGGAACAGGGAGTTTTAATATTGGATTTTTGAATATTCCTTTTGTGGATAGCCTTATTCCTTTCATTTGTTATTTTTAAGTTTGAAAATTTGGCAATTATTGATAGAAGCTGTTATTTTTCTATACATATTTAGCCAACAGTAGTTCCTTTTTATCTGTTGAACGTTACCTAAGATTAGGCTATGATTAATTTTGCCTCCGTAATATTATTTAACTAGTTTATATTGCTCATCTTAATCAGTTATTATCGAACTAGTATATACTAGTTGCGAGCTAGTATAGGGGTTTAAATTCTAATAGAGAGGTTTCAATGTTAATATAGACGATCCGTTCTTCGTTACAAATTACACTGTCTAGGTGGAAAAATCATGTGAGCGATTAGGGACATATTTTCATCAGCAATATTCTTACTTGAAGTTGTTAAATTGGAATAGCTGGAAAATTATAATAATTATTAATATCTACTCGGGAAAGGGCACCTGGGTTTATATTTTGTTTATCTTTTTATATATAACTTTATAACCGAATTCTTCTAGTCAGGGTCGCTACATTACTAGGCAAAAAATTGGTTCCTTTAGTGAATAGAGCCATTATAGAGGGTTATGGTCTGAAATATTTTGTAGCCCTTATGACGGCTAGTATTTTTTTCTCAATAGTACTGTACTTATCTTCACATTTACTTACTGTATGAAAATGAGTTTATTGGGACCTATTGTTCCTTATGAGAGCACAGAACTGACTATTAAGTTCAATGTGTCAGTTGTAAGTAAAAATTCTTTATTCAAATTGGGCTATTAAACAATAGGGTCGTTCATGAGCACTTCACGATACAATTTCATTTTTATATATTTATTTGTTAAATATATTTTAGTACCTATTTTAAGCATGATGTTAAATTAATTGTGCGAAATCAGGGATAAATTGCAGCAGTATTCGACAAGTACAAGTCCTAAAGACGATTTAATTTTTCTAGTAGTTTAAAATATCTCTTAGTATTAAAATTTTGTCTTGATTGGATTTAATACATTCTGAGACGATGATACGTCCAAGATTTGGAGTTAATTGTTTAAAAATTTCGAATTAATCTAGCTGTATTTATAAATTAGACTCTCTTAACCTTTAAAAACTTTTTCTACGTTTACTAAATGTTCTTGTATAAAGATGGAGAAATTATTTTATCATCAAGATAAACAAGACAGATTTAACTTTGAAGGAGAAATCGGTAATTCCCGTTTTATACAGTGAATGCCATTTTTGATGTCTCCTGGATTCCCAGATTATCTGACAGAAGCCACTAGCAAGGTTTAGGGTGGTAAAAAGGTAATCTTCTATGATTTTGGATATTATCTTCCATCACTGGTTCTCGTTTGGGATATACATATAGTAGATAATTTTGTTAGCTGGTGAAAAATTGGTGAGGTGTTGAGTTGCTGGTCTTTTACCCGATTGGTTGAGCCTGAAGCTTTCTTAAGACCGGCTTAATACGTTCTAAGTGTTTGATTCGCAAAAAATGTACGCTTCCAATTTCCAAGATTTTCATCACTCTCATGTATATTTGCATATTAAGGAGACACAAATGTCTTTCATAGTAAGTTTGAAGGGATTCGTTTTTTTTCTGCCTGGTATTTACTAAATTTCTATTCGAAGACTTTTCATCTCGTCGGTCGGGGAAATTCTGTATCAAAGTTAATTTAATCTCAGCCTATATTTCTGCGCTGCTAATATTTACTATCTCTTCTGTTTGTCTTCTAATTTACCAATTATACCATTATGTTGCTTAAAAATTAAATTAAATTAAAATATTTTTTCATCAAAATATTGTTTTAAAATTATTTCACCGGTATATAAACCGGTGCAACTTGTTCGGATTTTCGTCCAAATGTGATACTATTTTTAAATACACATGATATAACATGATATTCTCCATCTTTATAAAATTTATTTATTTGTTTGTGCATATATATATATATATGTTTGTCTTTACGTTTACTTTCGTTTTATCTAAGACCGATTTTTTGGATCAAAACTACAAATTCGACAGTCAACTATAGATAGAATTTAGGCCATAAAATTTAATTGGATTGTTTTTCTGGCAATAAGTGATATAAAATGCATACTTACAGTGCTACTGTCTTTAACATGTTCAAATTGATTACTTTTCAGTACGACTGCTTCTGCGTGGATGGTGAGTAAACCGTAGTCTTCGTCGGTTTTTCGTTAATACGACACAGGATTATTATTTTTGGTGATCTTTTCGACGTATCCTACCTGGACTGCGCCAATTACATCGCTGGTCCGATTTTCTATGTTTTTTACAACTATATAACTCTGATTTTCTATGTTACAAGCCGAATAAATTTACTTAGTACATGTAAATCAACACAATCTAAACTAGTTTACAAATTTTAATATTTAAAGGAAATTATTTCATGTAATTATATTTATTTCTTCTCGTACAATTATTAACATAAAATAACTAGATGTCTGTCCAGATAAGTAACCGGTGTTGATGATAAAAATAAGCAAAAAGCAAGATAAGCAAAAGTTAGACTAAAACGACAAGAGTCCCTCCCATACGATGAGAGTTATTTTCATATCAAAGTTTTATTATTAGTTTTACTTTTCAAATATCCAGTTTCTATTGTCCTTTATGCTTTTTAATGTTATGATTAGAACACAGTTCTCAAATATGCTGCATAATCAGGTAGTAGATTTTGTTGTAAAACACAGGCAAGGCGATAGAATCAACGTTAAAATTCGACGGAAGGAGCCTCATGACTCTATTTCAAGTGACTCGATTGCTATATTTCTAATGTTTCAAGAAAAGCATTATATTAGATTTATATTTTAATAGTTGACTGTATTTAAAGCATATTTTAAGCTAACTTTTAGTTATTTTAAATCATAAATTGAAATTTTTGTACATTTTTCACAAGCCCTTGCCGTAATTACAGTTCCCAAGATTTTCAACGATAAGGCGACAGCGATTATCACCATATTCTTTGAAATTGTGATAAGAATTTGTGGGAGAAAAAAAATATTTTGTTGTATTATGCTTTATAACCATCTTATTCAAAAACAATTAATTTCATGATCGAATCTAATTTGCGTTATCTAGTATTAAGTCAAAGTAACGCTGTGAAAAAATCTGATTGAAATTGCATACGCATGTTAATAATTTGAAAAACAACATGATTTTTTTCTCAGAATTATAGGAGCTATATTATAGAAGAATATTATAGGTGTATAAGAAATAAAAGAAACACTACAAACTGAAATAAAAATTCTGTACTTTATGACAATCGATATATATTAGAAACTCATAAGATAATTTATAATATTTACCTTCATGTTTATGATATTTAATTAGAGCATATTCGGAAAGAAAAGTGTCAAAAATTTTAAAAAAACTTTGAAAATACATTAGGTTCATTAGTAAAAATAATAAAGAGCATTAAAAACAATACTTGAAACTAAAATTTATTTTCCAGAAATTGGTATTTACGCGGTATCTGAAACCATAACGAAATTTAAATATTCGCCAAAGGGTTTTTTTTTATTTAAATTTTTCTAAACTTTACTTGGTGGTAAAATAATTATTTTTCCGTAGGTTTTGTTTACTGTCCAGACTTCTTAATTTTCTGTATTTACTTATAAATTCGAATATTTGTAGACTAATTTCAAAAATAACAAATTCTGCATTACAAATTTAAAAATTTCTGAACTAATTTCAAAAATAAGAAATTCTGCAATACAACAACAGTTACCTTTGGAAACTTGCTCGTCTCGAAGGAGAAGATAATGGAAAATATTTTGAAATACTTTCATTGGACTTTCAAAGACTTTCTCAATGATTGTCGTACTAATATTGGTTAGCTAAAAGGAAGTCATCCCCAAATTCTATGTTTGTGGAAGTACGTCTCTTATTTACTTCCATTTATTCAAGTCATTTAATTACGCCTACTTGTAAAACTTCGTCAAAGTTGGTTTTAACTGAAAGATTTATAAAGCTGAGACGAACAAACTGAAAGATCAAGTAATTAAATTATAAGAGTTTCCCTTGGCTACGGTCCTAAAAATTATTACATAAAGCTTTTTAAACAACTAATACATTGATTATTCACAAATTTTACTCGAAACCATCAAATAAATAGCGTCCTAAATAATAAAAGCTAACACATGCCACGATCGTCTAGACCACAGGAAGGGTTTCTCCAGGAAAGTTTTTTAATCAATGCGTCTATTGGAAATAAAAGCAGTTGGCAATGGCGTAAGGATGTAACAATTCCTGTTCATCGTTGCGGTAATCAAACGAAGGTAATAAAATTTAATTGATTAAAAGTTTGAAACGGAAATGGGTCAAGAGAAAGTTATTTGATTTTATTTCCAAATTATTTTTATAAACTTCTTTCAGACATATTATTATCCTATAACCACCTAAAAAGAATTCAGTGCTACTCAATAGCTTTAATAGTAGATTTTAAATTGAAATAACTTCAAAAATATCTCAAGTAGCCAAGTAACTTCTCTGATATTAATTTTCAAAATCGTTTGTTTTCATATTCCTTGAAGATATACATCGGTTTTTCTCTTAACTATGATATATATTTATATGATATATATTTTGTTTCTGTGTGTGTAGATATGGTAAATAATATTTCCTAATATTATAAAAATCGGTATCAAACTCGCAAAGAAATAAAACTCACGATAAAACTCGTCAATAAAAATTTTGGAAATAAACGATCATATGAAGAAACGAATACAATGAGTACTTGAAATCCGAACTTCTTAATGAACTGTGCTATCCATTAGCGCGTTATAGTATGCCTAAGGCGACATCTGTCGATTATATAACGTAACATATATTATGGGAGAGTTCCAGCCCAATAATGATCGATGTAAAGATATTATTATTCATTATGTTTACAACGAATTTGAGAAATTTCGCAACTTTTTCTTGAATTCTTTCTTCTTGCATATAAACTATCAAATGGAAATTTAACTATTAAATTGAGTTTAAATTAATGAAGTTTGTTTCTAAGTCTTTTACCGTGAAACAGGGCAAACATTTCTGAAGCTATCAGATTCTTATTAGATCCTCAAATTGCAAGATGAGAGAGTAAATGAATGGTACAGCGTCGAAATATAATATATATATATATATATATATATATATATATATATATATATATGTATGTATAGTTGTATTTAGAACTGCGAATGTATACATTATGGCAACTCAGTGCAGACTGCAAACCTATTTGTGGATTGGAAACAATATTAGATCGCAACGATAATTGATCGTCATACGATAGGAAATAAATCTGTAGAAATTGCGGACTTTGATCTGAAGGTGGTAGGAGACTACCAACAAAGTGGACACTTATCATTTTACCTTAAATATAGGCATAAGGATGAGATCTGATTAATCATATTAATTTATATTCATAACTGATTAAACTTTATTTTGATTGTTCTATTAAATTGAATATAATCAAAATAATTAAATTTATTTCTAAAATAAATTTTCATTTTAATTTGAAAATAATTAAATTTGAAATAAAATAAGTAATCAAACTATAATTTTGAGAGAAATTAAATTAAATTTTAAAATTAATTTCAAATGCAATTTAATTTAAAAACAACCATTACATTTGATTTTTCAAAATATTTAAACTTGAAATGAATTAATTCAAGAAAAATAATAGTAAATTTTAAATTTTAAAATAATTAAATGTACGTTTCAAATTAATTATAAATTTAAACTTATTGGTTTAAAAAAAATTTTAAAATAAAATGAATAATAAAAATGTTTGCAATAATGAAATTTAATGTTAAAATTAATTTTTCATTTAATTTAATTTTTTTTAAATATAGATTAAAAGATGAATATTCTTAGGCCACTCATCGACATCAAAACTAAATATAACGCTGACCTTGATGATTTCTTTTAATTTCTATGAATGTTTTATTATACGGAACAGAAGTTATTCATTATTTTAAGCAACAAATACGCAAATAACACGTATTTTGTTTGGCTTTTTCAATAATATTATCGTAAAATCCAAAAATACTCGTCCAAATAATGTCGTGTAAAATAATTTTTATCTACATAAAATTTCTCTGACAATAAGCAAATTTATTTTCATAAGAATTTGACATTACCCACTTAAACTGACGGATTAAAAATAATTTTAAAAATATCTTTAAATCATATTTTATTAAATTGTGAATTAAACTTAACGTGCAGATATATTTCGTCCCGGTCTTTTTAAGGTTTAAATCCTTTTTATAGACAGCATTCATATATCTCTTACTGTTAAGACAGCGTTCCTAAGATACGACTGTTTTTTCATTGTAAAATTGGTCTTCACGAAAAGCACTTTTATTTTACCGGGATAATATTCGCCCCATGTCCACTCTGAAGATTGGTGAAAGAATTTTTGAAATCGGATGGATAGTTTCGGAAATTATCTGACATTCAAATTTACAAACTTAAACTATTCATAACATTAGTGTGGATATTTTATTAATATAAAAGTTTTCATACACAATTTGTATTTTAAGTGCAGTGAATTCATGTTTGTGCACAAACATGTAAAATGTATCAAAATCACGTAGACATATATACTTATAATGAAATGGTTTCACATTTTTTTGCTCTTTTGTGCTTAAGAACTAGCCTCATATTTTTCATTCTATATATACTTCATTATCAAAGAAATGTTCGAAGGTTTTCAAATATTTTACTAATATCTCGTGTATTCCTATAAAAATATGCATTAGCGTTTACGTTATTTGAACCAATTAAACTAGCTTGTGGAGACTTCATATAGTGTTAATTTACATACGCAATGTGTTTACTGTTAGAAGCGAAGCTACTTGCGAGTGCATTCATTGTGATCGCCACTAATCGGTTTTCGCTAATGCAGGTCACATGGACTATTTTGCGTTTAGCTTACTAAACGTCCTTTTATATGTTAATTTTATACTGGTCGTAATGATGATATGAATATTTAGCAGATGATTTCGATTGGAACACAAGTCCTGAGATAAAAAGTTATGAATACTCTACATTTTAAACCATTTTCAATATTGTTTGATATTTCTCACGAAAATACCTATTTAAGCCGCCGATCAAATTTGTCAAGATACGTAAAAAGAAGACTTCAGTTATGTCATATCTATTGATATTTTTACCGTAACTTATATGAAATATATGGGAATATTTATTGTGGGTCTCAAATAGAGATTCTGTCAATAACTTTGGGTTCCTATTTTTCAGTCCACATATTACTTAAATCACACAACTTGGCTACTTACTCTTTTAAATTGGTTTTGGGGATTTTTTCGTATATCAACTTACATCTCCGGCAAAAACTAACTAATTGAATTAATTATTTCATTAATTTGAACGGCCCAAAAATTGGTCGTAATGATATTGAAGATATAACTTAGAATTTTTCAAAGATCAATGTAATAACACAGGTACGGTGATTGAATTTAAATGATATAGATCTAATTATATTCAAGTATAAAGTATCTAAAGTTTGACACCACTAAGAGTGGCATACATCTGCCAAAATGATGGTACAATAATGGAGTAGTGTGGTACAGTAACTTTCACTGACGAAACGACTGATTTTCGCTGACTAAACTCATTTAATATGGATTTTTTTCACTTGTGTTGAAGTAACAAAGAACTAACTAGGCAGATAAGTGTAAATAGCTACATACAAGGGAATGAAGCAACTAAAGCATAAGTTGATACATAAGTAAGTGCAGTTATAAACAAATGCATTATTTGACTAAATCCTAGTACGTACATATAAAGCCATATGGCGATCAGCATATTAGTAAGTGGATTTGTAGTATGTAAAGATATAATGGCTTGAAACAATGTCCACGGTGAAGGTAAAAGGAGGAATGTGATCAATATTTCCGTATATACGTATGTATGTACATGTGTATATACGTGTACATATAGAAGGTCAGGAGAAGTAAATCTTTTAAAAACCCACTACAATATCTTTTTAAGAATTTAATGGAAAATTTCGGAATTACAAAACCGTAATTTGGTTTTATTAAATAACTGGAAGAAAACTTATTTTAATGGATAGGTTTTGGAATCTTTGTTAAGTGAAATTTAAAATATAGTAATATATCTTGAACTTTTAATGCCTGCTAATTGTAATTAACACGTTGCGTTAACCTTAATAAACTGTACATAATAGATTAACATTCAATATCGGTTTTTAAATAAAGTAGTAATTCCCCTATTAAAAAGTGACGTCGCATCTAATAATTTTTAGCCTAAGGGAGCTTAAATATCTCAAGAGCCGCAACGAGACTTGATCAAGTTTAAACGATGCTTCATTTAATATATGATTACTGATCAAAGCACACCATGCTGCGTGCAGGCGACCTGAAATAGGTTTAATCTTACTTTGATACGAAGTTGTTTAACTACGTAGTCGTGCGTTTTTGCAAATCACTTTCATGTAAAATCCTAAAGTTTAAAGAAACTTAGTAACGAAGATTACGAATATCATTGTCATGACATATCATAAATGAGAAATAATAATTATCCTACGGCAACAATTCCTAAATTAAAGAAATTATATTTCTCCTATTTATGAATCTAAACCAATTTCTTATGTCCCATCGGAATTCCAATGTTGTTAAAACAAAATTATAAATATTTATTCTTCGATTCACCTAAATAATACTGATAACATAATATACCAAAATTTTCAAAATGATTGACTGAGTATAGGATGAAACACAATAACCGAGGAAAAATTTATTATAAACATATGGCAAAAAAAATCTAAATGAAGGACTTAAAATCTTTGAAATATACAATATGGATATGAAAAAATATATTGCATTTTATATTTTTTTATTATATTACTATTTCATTGAAACGCATTAAGATTGTAGATCATCTTCAAAAACAATTCATCTACAAAAACAATTCCCCGAAGGTTTTAGAAGATAATGAAATAAATATATAAATGCATATGTAAGGATAACTATTAAATTACAATATACATATCAGCAATACTACTTTTCTCTGAAGAAAATCCAGTACCAATCTCTTTGGAGAACTTGATTATTTTCTTTCTGTCGCCCTACACCTAACATAGTGTTTTTATTTTTAAAATATTTTGGCAGCTATATACTTCAGAAATATCTTTCTCCTATTTCACCTAATCTAATCTGATCATGTAATTTATTAGAGAGCCTTATGTGAAAACTAGGGGAACATCTAATATTATAGGAATTCAGGGGAAAGCTGTCGAAGGAATAATAATTCAATCTAGTAATATTATAAATTCTCACACACACGCGCGCATATATTCATACAGACACGCACGCACGGACACACACACATACATACACGTTCACACATACGCACACACTCACATACCCACGTATGTACACATACTCATGCATGTACACGTGCATACACACGCACACGCGCACCCACATACACACACGTATAAACACACACACACACGCACACACACACACACACGCACACACATACACACATATTTTGTTTAATATTGATGCCCCAATATTTTAAAAATGTGGCCATAATGATTTATGTCCATTTCATATAAACTAATTATTATCATTAGATACACGACTTTTAAAAGCAATTTGAATTATAAATGAACCGATATTAACTGTTCCAGAAATTTATAATCGTCTGTATCTATGAGTAGCAACATTTAGTCTTGCATTGTCGAAATTAAACTTCATATAGCTCCTTTGAATAAATTGTTCCATAGTATTGTTTGTTTTATTCGAGATATTGTAACTAAATGATTATACAGTTTATGTCAGGGTAAAACATTACGTTTCATCAAATATAACGCATAATAAAATATAGTTATAAAAAAACTGATATTTTGAATTTTGGATTGTCTTTTTAGGTACGTAAACTCTGTAATAGAGAAGAAACCATTTTAAAAAAAACACCACGACAAAGAATTTTTATTGTTTTTGATAATATTATTAAAGTCGCCAAATATGTTTAGTGTCATTTCTGACATGAATATTACAAGAACTATGATTTTATTCCGAAAATATTGATGAAATACTATGCAAAGAAACAAAAATATTAATTAACTTATATGCAAAGAGTAAATTTCATCATTCGCAATCAGTTGAATATAAAAAATATGCACAAGTGTATAAATATGTATCAAATTGTTATTACAGCATGACTTATTCCAATAAACTACATTGTATAATTACCAACCGTTATTATAAATATTTAAGCATAGAAATGATATACATTAGATTTCAAAAATACTTTCGGTTTGTATGTAATATTCTGTGATCCGTAAGCTGATTAAGACTTTTAAAAGAATAAACTTCCCAAGAACTGCTGAAAAATTATATGCTTACTTATTAGCTAACAAAACTTTGAGTAAAGTAAGAAACTGATTTTTGTTTTTCACTGAAAAAGAACGATTCTGTAAACTGTCACGTTTGCATTGTTAGCCCCATTTTATATCATATATCTATTTTAAAAATGGCATGGAGTGCAATTTTAGAATTTTGGCGTAATGTTTTTCATATGCTAAATATAAAATATTAAAAACAAATGCAAATACCACAGATCGAACGCATGAGTAAAAAGGAGGAGTAAGTTATTTCTTGGGGCCTATTTATTTTTGGATCACAATGGTGAACCCAAGGAAAATATTCGGGGACCGATTAAAAAAGGAACGATTAAGGAAATAAAAACAGTTTAGAAAATAAAAATCGATACCCGGGTTTATGAGTCAAGGAAAAATAAAATTGAACATTTGAAAAGAAAATAAATTGTGATCAGAAGCGAATTTTAATCAGAAAACAAAAAGACAAAGACAGAAATGAAACCAGCTCAAGAAGTGTAAAAGAAAAAGAAAAAAAAATCAGACTAACTTAAAAAGCAGCATGGTATTAATGATATTTTTAACTAACATTAGAAAAATATGGAATAATAGAGTTGCTCTGAGTCAGAACATAAGAAAAACCCTTAAACCCAGAACATAAAGACGATCGAAGACGAAATATGACGACGATCATCGCAATGAGTTGTATAGAAAATTATATATCGAGGGTGAAAGAAGAGAAAAACGCTTACTAAAGAGCGAGAAAAGAGAAAAACACGATTTAAGGTTGTACTTGTAAGGAAAATTACTGTGTTTTTCTATGAAAATTATGAAATTCGCTGTACTGCTGGAAAGAAAGAACATGTCATTTTACAAAAAAAAAATCAAGTAAAGATTACTTGAAATCTGCAAAATTGGTACAAATTTTATGACTGAAAATCAAATAATAATTATTATCGCGTTTGACAAGCACAAAACATTTTAAAATTTTCAAAAAAAAATTTACCCAATTTTATTTATATAACACTTTTATTTGTATGCAATAAAATAAATAAATTGATTATAAATAAAAAATTAATTCTATTTTAGAATTAATTTTATTATTCATTAAATAAATTTGAACAAAATAATATTTGTGAAAAACAAAAAAAAAATAATATTCGAAAATTTTTGTCCATTTAAAATAATTCTAGAACACTTTATAATATTTTAAAATTTTCTGGAAAATGTTATTTGCATAAGAAACGATTTTTTTCAGTTTTAATTGATTAGAATAAATAAATTGATTAAAATATACGAAAATAAAGAAATGAATGATAATAAATATTATAATTTAAAAAAAATAAAAATTTTACCACAATTTTATTTGTAAAAAATTAAATGAATTGATCAAATAATAAGGAAAGGAGACTAATTTTAAGAAAAATCTAAATATATGAATAAATCTTAATAGAATTTTATGTGTAAGAAAATAAAAAAGGAAATAATAAAATTCAAAACATTGTAGAATGTTAAAGAAAATTTTGGAACATTCTATTAAATTTAGAAATTTCTCGAAAATTTAAACCTAATTTTATTTGTAAAATAACACTGTTTTATATGTAAATAAATAAATGGGTAATTTGCTTTAATAAATAGAAACTAAATAAGCTTTAACAAATTTTAAATAAGTAAATATCTTTTAATGTATTTAAATATTAATTTATTGAGAATAAAATTTAAATTATGTAAACATTTTGGAATTTCAGAACTTTTTAGAAAAATATTCAGGTATTTCAGAAAAATTCTAAAACATTGTATAGAATTAACACAATTTTATTTCTATGGTAATATTGTTATAAATATAAACAAAAAAATAAATCAATTAAAAAATTGAATGTTGTATAATTTCGAAATAAATAAATTTCAACAAAACTTTATTTGTAAAAAACTAAAAAAAATAATAAAATTCAAGACATTTTTAAATGTTCGGAATATTTTTGGAAAAATCTATGCAATTGTTTGTCGGTACTCACTTATTTTGAATACGGTGTAAAATTATTTTATAACCACTTTGATTATTCACCAATTAAAATAACTTAAGACGGAGAATATATCGATTACAATACATTACAAATTTCGTAAGCTGCGTAAATAGATTCTGCTAAAAAATAATTAGCATTACATCTTAATATATTACAGCACATTATGGAAAACAAAGAATCTTAATTAGCGTTGTATTAATAAGTTACCCTAAATTTCGAATCAGACATTGTATTCATTTTGAAACTTCTGAGGTAAGTGTTTTCAAAATATTTCGTAACTTTTCTGGACTACTCATGATTTTGCATAGCCTTTTTCGAACATTCCACCTAAAAAAATACAATTTCTGATCACTTAATAGAACAGTTTTTATGGAATTCTTTATTTTAAGGTGTTTTATTTTGGAACAAAATAATTCTTGAAACAAAATACGTTTACTGAAGTGAAGCCAAATGAAAAAAACTATGAAAATACGTTTTTCAATTATTTACAAGATATATTTACCAGACGAGTGTTATTGATTATAAATAGCGAAGACAATTTAAACAAAATTTGAAAGTGAAAGTGTACGTGTTGCCTCGCCTGTGCTGCTCAGCTAATATATACCCAAAGTATATTGATCTTCGAATCTAACACAAGATAATACGACAATTTCAAAAGCATATAGCTTGTTTTTTATTACGTAAAAGGATGGTTAATAAAAGACTGGCAAGTGCGACTATGTTTTAGGCAGTGAGGATTCCGTGCCATTTTCGAATGAAATTATTTACTTATTATAAATCATGATAAATATATACATTCTCACGTGAAATTTCTCTTTTCTATCGTAAATATTTTAAAAACTATGACATCTAGATTCATCGATATATTTGCTCGACAACCTTTTTATAGGCTGCGAAAAATTATATTTTTTCCTAATTATAGCTGTAGTAGTTTTGGAAATAATCCCCCACCCCCACCTCCGCCTTATTATTTCCAAAACCCCTGAACCTATAGTATAACTACTGAACATGTAATATCATATTTTATTAGCACATTTTTCAGTACATGGCTGAAGAAATACAATTTTGCAATTATAAAAAAGATATTTTTAACCAATATATTTAATCTTTCAAACAATTTAGCAGGCCATATATAAAATTGAATATTTCTTATTTTATTATATTAATTTGCTCTAAAATTTGATTGAATATTTAATTTTCTCTAAAATAAATCACAACCACATGCGACTTGTATATAATTGATCTTATTTGTCTACTGTATTTCTTTTTTCAATTACACCAAATGAAGCTATACATAATAACTAATCAAAGAGAAGTATTGAATTAATACTTACTTATAAAATGCACACTATTTGTTATTAGTTTGTAAAATAAAGTCATCCAACATTTTATAAAGCAAATATTACACTAGAACAAAACGGTCTACCGTGGTACTGAATTGACTATCACAGTGAAAAAAACGTTTACATTGTTTACAGTCTTCATTGTCTGCAATTATTTCGACAGAACATATGTATATAAGTATACAAACAGTACATCGTACACATTATCTAACTATATAACAAGTATTTGAACTATGTGCAGCTTGTATATATAAAGGACTTTTGGTCGCCGCCCACTTCACGACCGCATTCTCTAAGTGTGTACTTGTCTGAGACCGTAATTCTTAGGCGACGATGAATTTCATTATTTGTGGTTTATATTTTGAAATACATGAAGAGAAAATGCTGTGTCTTTTACAGACCTGAATACCCAGAGTTGTTAACTTTAACACTAATTTTAAATAAGTCTAACACGAATAGGAAAATGTAATATAATAAATGAACGGGAAAAGTTTTGAGTTGCAAAAAATTAATAGAAAGAAAAAAATATTCTACTAAATTTTAATAAATGGTTAAAATTATCATTCTTGCTCACCACATTTGAAATTGTTTTTTATAATCTGGTTCTAGGAATGATACCAATATTTTCTGGAACCAGATTATAAAACACAATTTCAAATATTACGATAAATGTTGTATGCAAAATAATTACATAAAAATATCGAAAAACGTACATTGAGAAAATGCAGTCAATTTAAACAGAATTACAGTTCATAAATACATTTATGTAATTATGAATAATATTTTAGAAAAGAAACAACTTCTCTATCACTATTTTCATATCGCTAGTAATACATCTGGTTTAAATAATTTAGTGTTTGTTGTGAACGTAATACAAGAGCATATGGGTTATAACCACTATTTTATTATTAAAATCACAAATACTAAATATTCGTAGATCCTTACTTGTGTATATATTTAAAAACGAAAACACACAATCTGTACAAGAAAATTTCGGAAATTGATGTATTATTTTTCTTCAATTTACGAGTATTAGAAAAATGATTTTTTTCTTAAAACTGCATTACATGGCAATATTATTTATATGTTGTCTACCATTCCTCTGCACATTGTATGTCATTTCTATATAAGTGTGATATGTTCCTCAAGTTATAGTTATTTATACATGATCAGAAGTATCTGCAAAATTAAAATTCCTCACGAAGAAAAAAAAAGAAATATCGAAAAATATGTGATGAAACCAAATTCTGCTTCTCAAAAATACTTTGTAATTAAATTTGACATAAAACAATATGTTTTATTATGATTCAACATGAGGGATGTATTTCTTGCCGCTGCGTATAATAATGTAAGAGAATGAGGATTTACTACATCATGCCATTAGCAGATTGTGTAATGGTGAACGATACAGTAACTTATGTAAATTTAATATTAAGTTTATATATTATTTCCTCTCGTAGGTATGCATACTGAATTATGAAAAATAATTTCAATATCATAACAATTATAGAGAAAGGAAAATTATAATAACTAATGGGAGCTTTGTGATATTATGTCATATGATTTTTTCTTTTTCAGTGAGTTACATTTTTGGCAAGATGTGAGCTGGCGCTGGGCCAAATCGCTTGGAGATATTGTAATAATGATTCTAGCGTGTCAATACATAAATGTGGGGCTAACTGTAGGACAAATTTACCTCAAAATATTTTAAAAGTATTTAAATTAATTGAATTGTGTGTCAAACACTGTTTATTTATTTCGAACTGTTTCTCCAAATTATCTTTCAATCATAAAAACTGTGATACATATCTCATAAAATAAAAAAAGCCTGGCGTAATTGCTATAATGTTCCTGTAATCTTCTACTTAGATTCTACCAACCCTCTTTTTCTTCTAAGTTTGTATTTAGAACTTTAAGTATTTAGAGGAGCGGCATGTCTGTTTTTCACATTTCATAAAGCTGTGTAATTACAATAATGTTCCTAAGTGAACACACTATTTAAATTTAACAAAATATTTAAAATTTTTCTGTTGTATATAACACGCTCTTTTGAATCAAACATAAAATTTACATAATTGGGTCACTCTTGATGTATAAATATTCGAAAGTATTATTTATTTTAAAGATGTATATTCATGTCAAATTTCATGTTTTAATATGTATATTTAGACATAATTGGCTGTGAAAGGCAGAAACATAATAATATTACAAAAGGATTCGTTTTTATTTTGGAGGTACGGAACTGTAAAAAGTATGTTTAGGTACTATAAGGCAATTGAAAATTAACTTTTATATTATCTTGGTTTACAAATATGATCATAGTACTCACCAAAAATTTGTACATTTATGTTTTTGTTTCGATATATAACCATCGTCTCCCATCTAGGGAATCATTCGATGATCGCTGCACTATACCCAGCTTTGATGACACAGATTTTGGCTTCACTCGCTCTCCTAGATCTTTCCATACGTGTGTCTTTAGTCATATTGCTATCCATATAAGTGACTTTAAATTTTTTTTATTTAGTCCACTCATTCCAATTTTAGTTTTTCAAGTTTCCTTTTCCTAGACTTGTTTTTCCTTTATAACTTTTCTTAGTCAGACTTTACACTTTTAAGTGAATTAAAGTATTTCAATACTCTCAATTGAAATCCGAATAATGTATGAATTTTATCGTTTTCATGTTCAAAATTCGTTTCATACATTAATACAAAAGAGAACAATAAATGAAGTAATATAACAAATAAATAAATAATGGGTGAATATCGTTTTCTTTATTATCATACATAAAATAAATATACATCGTTGACAGGTTTTTGCAAAATTCCACGCTACACACTACAATTGCTAATATCGTTATATTAATTTATAATTTTTGTACTTGTATTAGATGTTTTTAATAATTGTAAAATACCAACCATTTAGGGAATATCAAATTTGTTCATAAGTTAACTTTTATGCAAACAAAGCTTCTAATAAGAGTAAGTTAATACATAGTAAGTTCGAATGAAGTTAAAAAATTAAAGATTTAATATTCATAATAAAAATATTCAATAAAGCAAAATGTACTTCATTAAATATTCTCATTGTAGTTAGACATTAAGCTTACAAGTGAGTTTGGAATGAATTTATTAACGCCTCCAAAAATCGTTGCTAATTAATATTTTCCGGCACGTGTTAAGATATTATAAGATTATTTGGAAAATCTAAATATATATATATATATATATATATATATATATATATATGTAAACATTTTAAAGTGCCTTCAACCATTTTACATAGAAATAATTCACCAACGTTTCACTCTTAAAAATCTGTGTATTTGAAATTCATACGTAACAAAATATTTAGCACCACTAACAACACCTTAAAATATTTTAATATATATATTAATACGCTAAGGTTAAGATGTTACACTCCCTTTTTAGAAAAAACCTCACAACTAATTCACATAAATTATATATCATTTTATAGATAATTGCTTGCTCTACCGGCATCCACAACTAAAAATTTATTATTGCTATTGTTTTTGCAAATTAATTAATTATTAAAATTATATACACAAAACAGCAATGCTGCCATCTAACGGCTCAACGTCAATATGATTGACGGCCGGTAAAATTTTTGTTTAATTTCAAATCCACTCACGTATAAATAAAGTGGCGCTTTAGCTCAATGCTTTTGATACTTTCGCCTCTATATGTCAATTTTAGTAAAATATTTGTTTGATCTGTCATCTGAGCTTCATAATGGAATAAATAATACGAAGACTTCGCACGGGTCACGCTAGTTGAATATAATACGCGTATATTTTTTTTCAAGTAATTCCCCATTTAGCCAGCTTGGTTATGTTGTTGTCGATTTAATTCGATGTGCTCGATTATATCGGTTAATTGCATTAAATTGTTTCAAAAAATTAAACAAATTAGATTAATATAGTGGGGCTAATTCTAGCAAAAATAATACCTCTAGATGAACGAGCGGTTGTAGTGGTTTTCAAAAATGTTGATGTACAACAAGTAAGCGTATTTTTTAAAATAAAATTATTTTTGAGTATAAAATGTTTTCGGCTATATCTATCAATAGATAACGCTGTACTGAATCCATGATTGAAATCTTTGCTTGCGCTACGGTTTTAATTATTATTATAATATAATACACTAATGTTATTCTAGGTATATAATTAGTGTAATAATTCAAGTATATAGTTAGTGTTTAAAATTTTATTTGAGAGTAGTTTAATAAAATACCAGTATATCATTGCATTTTACAATCTTAATTATGTATAGTTTCTAATTCACAGAAATGATATACATCATGCAACATCAATGTGTTTATATATCTCTATCAAAATATTAAGTTCCCACTTCATGAGTATGGTCAAAAGCACACACTTGAAATATTTTTGAAACTCGAAAATTGATTTCCGATGTATGTTCTTCTGTTTACTTTTTTATGATGTCCAGATTTTCTACTAGTCAGTGTATATATATATATATATATATATATATATACATATATATATATATATATATATATATATATATATATATATACATATATATATATATATATATATATATATATATATATAATTTTATCAGGTACATTATTAAATAGTTTATAAGATGGGAGTCGACCGGCCTGAAATGTCTAAAAATATTTATTTTCGGAAGCAGGCTTAATCTAATTTGATTCCCACTTTTTCTGTACATGTTCTATAACATATATTACATGTGACTTCCGAGGGGATGTTTCATTCTCGTAAAGTGGGATATTACGTTAATATAACATTCTTGTCCCTTGGTTCCAATTTACAAAAACAATATTTTAAATGTGATTTTCTTACTATTTTCTTTTTTATCCGTGTACAACCGTGCATATTTATACGTGTGATTTTACTATAATATAAATTAAATTTACACAAATTTAACTTAATTACATGTACCTAATTATTAGTAATATATTAGGTTTAAAATACAACCGTCAATAATATTTCAAGAGACAGCAATTCGTTTCCAGGCACCTCTTGGCGACGGGCCAATTGAAACAACCGTGAAAGTCGATTTCTGCTAATACAAGCCTGACATCGTGCGTTTATATTATTTCAGTGTTTCATTTAATCTTTTTGTTATGAAACAACATGGAAAGTTGTTAAACGATTATTTATCCTTGATCAAACTTTTGGAAATATGTTTCTACGATTCCGGCATAATACACAGATGTTCATAAAATATGTGATATGAATATAAAGTAAAAGATTTAAAAAAGTGAATTAAATTTTTAAAATGTATATATATTCAAATGCTATATTTTCATACGCTACTTATGTAAAAGTAAGTAGGGTTACCAAGCTTTAAACGTAAACGGTGTACATGTGTTTAATTTTATAAGTAAATTTTCTGACTTTCGATATGTTCTATGTATGGTTTTATAATTTCTTTTAACTGTACTATATTTTTAAACTCGCTAAGTAATCGTTTAAAAGCCTTTTCATCTTTTAATAACAATATGAAAAATTATTTACTTTTTTTAATACTTTAATTTAATTCTTCAACATGATTGTCAGAAATAATATAAAATTTTGTAGAAATAATCTTTCTTTTTTGTATCCGTCAAAATAAAATGTGAAAATTAAAATTATTGAAAAGAATCATGCGAAGAGTCATATTTCATTAGGCCCACTTTTAACTTTTAACGGACAACAGTGAAAATGCAAATAAAACACATTTTAAATGATGGAGGTCTTTGAGATTTTCTTCATATTATATTTTCTTTATATTAAATAATAAAATGTCAACTTACGAATGCAAGGGCAACAATAATGTGACATAAGATTAATTGACAGATCATTAAAAACAAATCTATAGTTAAATAGTATTTCGAAATTTAAAAGAAAACACTATTTATTTGATAAATAATACTACGAAGACTCAAATGTGTTTTATTGGCAATAAGTGATAAATTCTTTTTGTCACGTGTCTACTATGTGTTTAAAAAAATATTTTAAATGCATTTAAAAAGTATCTATAACCTGAAATAGAACTTTTATAGAAATTATTTTTGGCATCCCATGAGGTTCAGACATGCCACAAAAATATTATTTTGATCAAAAAATGTTATTTAATTCGGTGTACAAATTAATTCCTATATAAAATTTTTACTAATTTTGGCAATTTTTTAAATTATGAAATATTAAGGAGGTGAGTAAATTTAAATAAAAATACATTTGTTTTTTTAACGATAACAAGAGCAGTGATCGCAATTAATTATAACCTCCTTGCCACTAATTATAATAATTAGACAACTTAAATACAATGTGTCTATATAAATTAAAGATGATAAATATACAATTTAATTGGATAAGCATTAAGTTAGTTTTAAACTAAAAGCTCCAAATTTGAGTTGAAATGTTTTTTTTTAATAAAATATTTATTGTAGATTTTACTGAAAATACACATATATGCCGTCCCAGATCTTATTGTCGATTTTTTTCAGAAAACTTTGTTCCAATATATCTTCAACGATTTAAGTCAACGTTTTATAATCTTCAACGGTTTTAAGGCACACGCCAAGATATCTTCTGCTTTTATCGACTTTCAACATCACAGATCGAGTAAGTTTTAAAAAATATTCATAAATTGCATGACTAAACTTTCTTAATGGATCGATCTATCCATTAATGAACCGGAACAAAATCTCGTCAATAGTTGCTACGAAAATTGCGTATATATCGATAGAAATGACGGGGGATCATATTTAATAGTACATTGTAATGTAACTCTCTTAAATGTAGTTTTAAATATTAGCAACATTTCTTTTAATAAAGTGTAGATTTCAAACTGAACAACATCACAGTCGTGAGAAATAATGTAAAAATCAAATAAAATATCCCATTATTTGCATTAAGGGCTGACAAAATTGAGTAGCCTCAGGAACAAATTTGTAATAAGTATATTTTGCGATTGATTTCATTTTGGAAATCGTTAATGTTATAATGGTTAATGATACCTGTTTGTTTTAGGTGCCTTCTTATAATCGGGGACTTCAAGTACAGAATAATATTTGGGTATTAAAAATCACTATATTGTTTGCATCACATATTTTACTTTATCAGAGTTTTTTCCGAAAATTTCTCTAAGCCTCTTTTTTTAATTTAGTTTCTCTGCTTTCTACCAAATGTAGTATTGTACATTACTAGCCCTGCTAAATATAATGGTTAGCATTTGTTCATTTAGTTACTTTTTCATATCATTTGTGCACATGTTATCGGCTGTAAATTTTCTATTCTAACTGATAACAGTTAGATTCGGTTTTCAAATAAATTCCTTACAAAAATATCTGGGCGTTTATTATGCGCAAAATCGGCATATAGCAGTTTTTGTTAAATAGAATTTTGAACTTAATTTCCGATTAAAATTATTAAATGAATAAAAATGTGTTTATAAGAAACAAGTAATTTATAGCACCTCTAACTCTTGTAAGAATTTATAAAATATCTTCAATATGTTGAAAATGTCAACAAATTTCTTAATATTTCTAAAATGCTAAAATGTTCAGAATTCTGTAAGTAGAATTATTCTATATTTGTTAAATCAACATAGATTTTTACTAAATATCATAAAGATAGAAACAAACAATGCATGTAAAAATTTAGATAAATGCCAAAATAAAAATTAGTACACAAATATGGTCGAAGTTCCGTCCCGAATTGGCCGCATTGGCAATTACTGTACTACATGAAACCATTGCGTTATTAAAATGTTGTTTTATAATGTTAACTACATATAATATATTTGTAGAAAATCAAATTACTTCGATGATAGTTTGCGCATTTTTATAAATTTACGCGTAGATAAATAAGAAGTTTTGAAACAATTTTTTAAAATTAGAGTCACAAATTCCCCGAAAAAAATGACAGTCATTTCGCCAGATGAAATGGGAAAGAATAACTAGAAAAAATTTTGATTGTCTCGGGAGAAACTAAAAATAACTATTGTTAAATGAGGAGCTGGTACAGCGTAAATTGACAAACTTTAATTGAATCGTTTTTATCGGCCCAAAACTGATAACCATTCAATTAACATCTCAATATTCTTTCCAATTATCCTAATATACCTAAAAAAATATCGTTTTGGAAAATAATTATATTTTTCTGTTCATTGGAAAATGAATTGAAAATAAAGGAGTAAGAGTTGGGCGATTGCAGAATTACGTAATGTGGTGTGATTATATTCAATAGGTTTAATAAAATTTTCCTTTCTTCTGCTAATCTTTACAATTAGTTAAAACTAGTTTTTCAGAGTTCCTCTCAAGACTATTTACATTGTCAATTTATCCACTGTTATCTCATCTGTCATCTCATACGTAATAAAGACAGTTGTTTTGTTTTTCGTGTTTGTGATTTCATTTTTAAATATTTATAATAACTTCACACTTCAGGCACACCGTGGGGACCCGGGTTCGATTCCCGGCCGCTCGTCGAGCGGGACTGGACTGGTGTTATGGTTGGCTGTAAGAGATTGCTTTCGTAGCAATAAGTCCGCCATATGTATCAGTGAGATTCATTAAAGTAGATAAATAAATAATAAAATCTTATTATATATAATATATATATATATATATATATATATATATATATATACATACAAGGCACAAGAAACCATTAAATTGCTTTGATTTCCAACTGAATTACAACCAATATTACAAAACAGAGTTTAGAAATTACACTGGTGTAATATGGTACAGCAGTTACTTGGTGGTTATACTTTGGGATGGGCCTTCGACTTATATTTAATACGTTAGTATTTATTATAACAATCTCTTTAAATTTTGTAAACAATATTTGGAAATAAAATTCCCAACTACTAATGAAAACACCTGCACTAATGGAGACGATAAATAAGTCAATGGACGTATGCAATTACGTACTCTGTATGAGAAATGCTAATAATTTATTATATAAAATACGTAGATATAATAATAAAATATGACCAAAAAAATAATTTTACGATTGATAGATACATTGATAAGTCATAATAATATATAACTGCCAATTGCAAAAAAACTTACTGTAAGTTCAAATGTAATCTCAAACAGAAAATAACAGACTATCTGTTATTTTCTGTTTGAGATCGGTGAAACCGTTTAAAATTTTCAATTGGGAACTATCAACATTAAGTCAGGATGAAATTGTAACAATCGATAGAAGGCAGTACTTGCATATAAGCGAGATAAAAATCACGAAGCGTATAAAAAGCTCCTTAAATTTTTTTATTGCGGAAATTTCATGCTTCATTTTCTTTACGGCGTAGCGTGTCTACGCTGTGTCGCGTTATGTAGAATGCGTACTTAATCTAACTTTCACCTTTCATTTTACCACATACAGATGTCCATTCAAGTTTGAAGATTTCTTCTTGTCTTCTTTGAAGTTTTTGAGAGGAAATCGTAATATTTTTAGCAAATTTTCCTTCCGATAACTAACATAAATTGTGTAAATAAATTATATATTTTTAACATACTATTTCCTCTAGCCCGAATGTTGGCAGTTTCTGATTTCAGATATTAGATTCAATCTTACCCTATTTGTAGTTGTCATATTATTTTTGTGGTTATGTTTAGTATTATACCTACATATGTTCTACAATTGGCGTACGTTAATAGACATCTGATTTTTTCGATTCCATCGACATACAGAGTCACAGGTAAATAATATATATATATATATATATATATATATATATATATATTCATATATATATATATATATATATATATATATACCCTATCCTATTTCTAAACTTGCACCAACCGTCCAAAGATTCGCATAAATTCAGACGGATTTAAGTATTTGTATGAGTTAAGAACAAGACATTCTACACGAATATTAAGGCGTAAGGAAATTTTATTCTAAGTGGATATCCATGAACTTGTCAGAATTCAGAAACTTCTTTACATGGATTGATGTCGAGAAATATAAGATAAAATCGAGGTAGATCGTTCAAAAGCTATATTTGATATAACGGGTAATGAAAACTGGATATATTATTACGAACCCAAACCTGAAAGGAAATGTATACAATGGGCATTTCTTATTAAAGAAGTGAAGACGGAGCAAAGTACTGAAAAAGAGTTGGTTGCCGAAAGAATTATTACGAAACAATTGTGCTGGAAAATGAAGAACAGTTGCAGCATACTGGCATACTAGCATTGGTTTGCCTGTTATTTTAGAAAAATTACAAGAGACACACATTCGCGATAGAAACCTTTCTCTTCACGACAACATTAGCTGGCTCATTCGTGTGAAAAATCGAATATTTGATGACGTCAGGTATAGAAATTATGAGTCATCTGCTATGCTCACCCGATCTATGCATTCCCGAGAATAAAAGATAAACTGTAAGAACTGTGATTCCCTGATAACAAAGAAGCAGTGACTGCCTCGAGAAGGTTGTGGAAGGGACATCCAAAGGCACGTGAATCGACTGCTTCTCTCAGTGATTTCACCAAATCGAAAGAGCTATAGAATGCCAGACTATAATAATAATATAGAATGAAAAACGATAAATAAAATACAAACTCAATAGGTGATTCCATTTCTGATATCATTGTTGCCTTTCGTATAATGAAGATATGCACAATTTTGAGGACTTTTGTCCGCGAAACTAATAAGTGTTGCAAACAACGTGCGTCACGATTCATGTTATATTTAAATTTATAATAAAGCAAGTTTCAATTCTGTTCATTTCTTACCTGCAATAATGTTAATGGTTTAATTCCATTTATCAGATTAATTAAAACCCTCTTTCCAATTTTCTTCCACAATATTTTAGAAAACAGAAATAAAGATAACGCCAAATTTTCCTAATTCAACAAAATTTATTGAATTTATTACCATTTCTGTACAGAAATTGCATATAATAGCGGTATAGTTCTGCGTTGTAAGTTGTGGTACAATTACTACTGTGACTTGTTGGAATTGAGTTTAAATAATTTATAATATTCAAGTTTTTAATAGGAAACACTATGGTTACAAGACTTTTATTTGGATGATCCTGGTAATGTGGAACAACGGTCGTGAGCATAAACAAGACCAACAATAATAAAACACTTTAACAACGGTAGACTTTCTTCTTCATTAGATGAAGGTCTACATATACACTAGTGACTTTAAAATAACCACCAAATCAACGGTCGCAGCTCTCGCCGTTCATATTCAAATGAAAGCTCATAGTAAGCTTCAGTTAATTGCGCGAAAAGAGTATTAGTGTGTGTTGATACAATTTTTACAACCGTCTAAATACAAATGATTACAATTACGTCTAAATATAAAATTATTATTTCAATTACTTTTATAATATTAAGTTAGAGTATGTTCATGTGTTGATACAATTTTTCATGTGTTCATAAAATTTGACGTAATTATTATAATTCAATGAAGACAACTATTACATTTTATGGTTTTACTTTAGATTTTAATTTACCACATTTATCTCTTTGAGTAAATTATTGATTCACAAATGCTTATAAATATTAAATTTAGTCTTGTTCTCATTTATGCAGTAAATGTCGTGGGTAAGCATAAATTTGACTATTTTTAATATATTATGCAAAGAGCGTTTACTTTGTTGTTGTTAATTTAAATGTTTTTACATTCTAAGCGGTAGTAAAAATCTCAACGTATAATATTTGTCGTTTTTTTAAGCATTCGTATCTCAAAGGGCAAGAAAAAAATGGAATCCTTGTAAGACCACTTATGTGTTCGTCTACCTACCAGTGTGACAAAACCATTTTTCGTAGCAACCACTTGACGTGGTGGCTCGATACCTGATTTTTTACGGCAATGATAAAACGCAGTAACTCACAAACATTTAAAAAAATAGAGAAAGCATGTTAACGAATTGAAAATATTTTTTTTAAATATTATTTGTTGTATGATTTAACAAATGAAAGAATTAACATAATATAAATTTGTAAAAATTATCGAAAATATCCGTGATAAATATTTCATTAGCTCCAAAATCAGAAATTATATAAAAATGGCATTACTATAAGTCTACCGCTATCTATCTATATATCTGAAAATCTTTAAGAAATTCACAACAATATACCCTTGTGAATAACATTTTAGGCAATACATGAACTTGTTGAAAATTATTTTAACATTTGTAAATAGTTTAACAGAAATATTTAATACCCTCAATTTTTTATCCGTAGTGCGAGTTCTAGTTTGTATTAAGGTGTTTTATTTTATTACACTGATATTATTTACGTCCAAAATTAATTGAAGTATTGCAATTCGACAAATGCAAACCTAAGCAATTTAATATAAAATAAATTATACTAACAAATATTATTAGGCTTTCAAAATTATATCTAAAATAATTTTTCTGTGGTATTATTATTATGGTGTAAAATTATAATTTATGTACAAAGTTATAATATTTTGTCTTTAAGTTAATTATATAAATAATATAATCCATGTAATGTGAATGTAATTATTAAAAATCAGAATTTCGTTGTTTTTGCGAGAGATGGCAAAATTCATATGGGACAATAAGAAGGTAGTTCTCTAGAAATGTTTTGCGGTTAGATATAGAGAAATAATTGAAAACGCCAGCAATTTTGGATCGTACTAATGACCTTTGTTATTACAACTTTTTACAACTACTTTACCAATATTTTTGTTAGATATCATAATGATATCCTAATGTAGAATATTTCTCAAGTTGGCATAGCAAAATTGTCTAAGCAGAGTGCTCCTCTGCATTCTGTTGTAGTTTATGCACTAGAATAACGAAATGTTATAATTTTCACGATTGGTCAGTAAACTTTTTGATTTTTCAAAACCACAAATAACTTTTAAAATGCAAATGATAATTTTTTATATCAAATAAAATGCATTAATTAAGTTCTTTCTAGTTTCAAATACGAGTAGCTAACATAATTAAAGATACATCATCTAAAGGTCAAGTTGAGCAATTGTGTGCAGCGATACTCTAAATTGCAAAGAGAATACAAAATAAAAATTCAATTCAATTATGAAATATCAAGAGACTCTCTTATTTACTTGAAGCGACACAACAGTAAACGCAAAATTTACAAAGATGGGAAAAATGATATTTTGTTTAAGGGTAATTCCAAATTTGAAAGGTCTTCCTGATTCATAAATTATTCTTCGCTAAAATTTAAAACTTAATTAAAAAGATAAATGCGATGTAATTTTAGAATAATAAATTTCCAAGCAATTTGTGCTTTTGTTGATAAAAAATTTCTTATTAGCTTTCTCTATAAGCTTGGTATCACCAAGATAAGGTAAATAGACTCAAAACATATAGCGGATTGAATTTAATTAATATTCTGTGTATTAAAAAAATTGTTGGTGGGAGCTTTCAGAGTTTAAGAAGGCATAAGTAGTTACGTAGATAGATGAAGAAGCTTAGTGATTTTCTACAATTATAACATCTTGAATTTCGATAAAATAGAGCGACGTTAAATTTTGCTTGACGAAAATAAAGAAACACGTCAACAACGTTACATGAATATAACATTTCTTATATAAATATATATATATATATATATATATATATATATATATGTACATATATATATATATATATATATATACATATATGATAAAGTGATAGACATATTCCAATTTAAAAGTAATAATCTGCCGAAAATTTCCCCGTATCTTTTTACTCCGCGAGTATGGCTTGACACTTTTTTATACGGACCGACTATTAGCAGTCAAATATACGAGAAATTCCAATTTTGTACTGATACCCTAAGTAATTTTATTTTTTCAATTTTAACGAAAAACAAAAGCTCTGAATTTTGTCCTGTTTGAATCCAATAAGTGTTTCTCTATTTTTTGCATACAATAAGTTTAAATCTTAAAGCACTTGGTATTCCAGAACGTTACAATTTTTTGAATCTTGAAATATATGCATGGTGTCCAGGAGTAAATATAGGACAAATAAATACATTATTCCTTGACTTAAACATATTTACTTGTCGTTAAAATAAAATGTAAATATGACTTTTTTCAGAAAATTGAAAATAATATTCATAATTATACGTCATCTTTTTCGTATGCACAATACTTGCGGATATTATTCAACAACATTTGTGGGACTAACCCGTTAATAGTAAAGACAGTTAGGAGAGATATTTTTATATTGGAAGTATTTTCATAAAAGATGTAGGGCAATATTCTTTGCCCACCACTTTTTTGGTGGAAAAAATGAAATATTTCATTAGTTTACATAAAATTATTAAGAACTTTTTGATCCTTTACATTATTTTAAAGATAAACAGTTTTAAATATAAACATATAAACATTTTCCCATTGTGTTTAAACAGTTTTAACACAATGGGAAAATGCTACTCATGAATTACAAATCAAATTTAAACGTATCTGTCCCGTCCTTACTTATCCTGCCTATTTAGTAAAATACTAACAGTTGTAAGCTTTTTTATTTATATTTGTCCCTATTTTAAAATTTATTTACATTATTATATGCAAGGTGTCTTGAAAAGCTAGTCTATGTAATCATTTATAATTCATATCATATATTCGGTAACAACAAAGCCAAGAGAACACGCAACTGATCGCCAAGTCTGATGAAGTGAAAGATGCTTCGTCCTCAAGTAAATTCTATCAGATAGTGAGAGCGAATGTTAACAGCAATTGATGGAAACAAATTTTTTGATTAAGTGAATTCCATAACCAAGAATCTTAGTAATAAGGGACCGACTAGAGATATATTCATATGCTTGCAAGAATTAGTCTTTTTTATAATGGGAGAAAGAGTTCTGAAAATATTAGATAATCTTGTGAATGTTAGTAATGAGTAAACCTTTCATTTAAATGTACGGTTGATAAATATCCATTTCTCGAATTATATTTAATTAAAACAGCATAGTTTCTATGACCTTACTTCTGAATTATGTACGTACTATAATAAAAACCTTTTAAAATTTAACTGAATCTACAATTAAAGTAAAACTCTGAAAAATAATGAGTGTGTTTATTTAAAATCAACATAAAATATTCATCTAGTAATTTATTTTCATGTTTATTAATGAAAAAATTCACCAGATGAAAATGTTTGCGACATATCAGTTAATTGAATTATATTTCACTTCACTTTTTTTTCATTTATGGCTATCAGCCTTGCAATACAGTCTACGTAACAAATAAAAGAAATATGAGTTAATGTCATTACAATTATGTTTTAGTTTCATAATATTGGTTTTATCATTAGTAAAATTTTCTTCCGACGTAATATGAAGTACCTCTGTTTATATATTTTAAATTTGTAGATGCTATTTAATAACTAATGGTGGCACACAGCGACTGTTGAATAAAATACTTTAATTTCAAGAAAAAAGTACATGACACAATTATTTACTCGTACTTTAATATTAATGTTTATATTCGTTTATATTAAAGTCGATTAATACTCGTACATAAAAGTCGATACTAAAAGGCGATTGCCACAAAACTATTTTCCTTATATTTTCACAGCTTACTATAAATCATAAATTATTATAAGGAAACACGTCCAGTGTAAACAGTCGACTCGCCCGTTTCGAGGTGGTACAATTAGCGACATTTTTGATATGCAATTAATGCAAATTAAAATATATCATATGTGAGGTACTGCAAATAACTATAAAAAATACGAGAGACTAACTGCATATCACCAGTTATATTATAGTATTAAAAGAGGTGCCTGTTCAGTAAAAAAATTGAGTAGTAATCGATTATAATAATTTTAGTCTTAGAAATAATAAACAGAATATGCCAGATATAAATCTTATGAACCTAAAAAAGCGATTGTTCTACCAGTAAGACCTGACATCATTAAAAATAAGCTATGTATTGTTATTGTACCAATCTGGGTCCAAAATGCTAATGATTGATCCAATACTTTGACTGATGCTGCACAAATTTAAAGGTCATCGAGTATATCATCGCATTATCGATGTAACGAAGTATATCACGTTATTGAGGTGAAGTTTATTTTTAGTGTTTGAATTCAATGTGTAGATTATTTACTTCATTATTCTTCATAATGAGTTAGTGTAATTAGCATATTTTATACTAATTTCAGCAATAATAGTTTAAAGGTTTGTTTATTTAGTTATATTTTAGAGTTAGATGAAAAACGGATCAATTACATAACTACTAAAGAATTACGGATTTATATTAGGTAATTACGTAACTAACTGTTTGGTTTTATTAAAACAATGTGTTTGTAATTTTAAGAACCAAATCAATAAAAGTTATATTATGATATTGAGGTACATATTTTATTAACAAAATAAGTATAATTCATAAAATTAACAAGAATAAGCCATTATATAAAAAATATATTATATAATATTTTTACTGCTTTTCCACTGAAAATATGACCTAAGAAATCTTTGTTTACCCTCTTAGTTTTTTATGTCTTTTTTCCAATTATTGAATTATAGTTAACACCTCCTCCCCGTCATCAATACTTATGGTTACAGTTTCCGTTTGGGATTGTGGCAGACATCGTGGACTCTTTCGTGTCTGCTTAAACTTTAGCCTTTGTAATATTTGTACAATCAATATTTTTTGATAACTATTTTTGAATGCTTCCATAGCTGCGGTCGTAAAAAATGTTTATGGTTATGCAAATAATGTTAAACATCACATGCAAATTTTTATCTTTATTTTATTTTCTTTCTGAGAGACAAAACAATTTGTTTACTGAGTTTGTTTCATTAAAGATCTAACGGTTATAACGAGATACCGCGTCGCAAAAATATCACGGTTATTTTATTACATTTTAACTGAATGTCACAAAGCTCTTTAATTTAATTAGCTGTAAATTTTACTTTTAATTTTACGCTACCTCATCTCATTTTACAACTTTATCATGTCCGGCTTTTCACCCTATTCTCCTAAAGTAAATTTTACTAATGTGTCATTTTTCAAGGACGATTTAAGAAATTATTTAACTCCTGCTCTTACTTTTTTAATAATATCTTTTTATAAATATCTGGCTCTAGAAACCTAATTTCATCTGTACAAAATTTGTCATCAATTTCTTCACTTTCTTCTTCATCAGTATCTTCGAATTCGGGTTCAGATGGCAGACAATTTCGGGTGGAGATCCATTCGTGAAACTAGTAATGGATCTTTGATTTTGAAACTTAATTTCTTTTTAATGTTCAGATTAATTATTATTTTTGTTTCACCACTTTGTTCTAGAACTATCTTTGTTGTAGCTACAAGAGATTTTGGTAAGTTATAACCAGACTATTTAAACAGATATCTTAGATCTTTATAAGTACGAAATTTAATAAACTTAATTCCATTTTGCAACACTAGATACTAGATCTGGTCGCACAAACCTCCAACAATAATACATTGAAATAATAATATGTAAGTCTAGTTTACTTATTTGGGGCTTCCTAATGTTTAGACATAATATTGAGGATTTTTAGGAGTATTTCAAGTGCCGAATCTGTTATGGGGCATGTAGGTGAAATAACAATAACTAATTATTTTTAGACTGTATAAACACTAGCGAATTATTTTGTTAAAATACTCACAAAACATTAATTATTTGACACACATTTTGAATATGTGATGTTTATTAACATTATGTTTGCTGTTTTATTGTTATGATTAAAATGAGGTTTACAAATTTTGATAGGTTTATAAAAAAAAGCGATGCTTAAAATAACATTACCTCACTGGCTAAAATCTCTTCAACTATATTAGAGAAGTGGCTGCTTGGCTCGCCTTTGGTATTCTCAGTCCTTTGTTATTCATTTTATGGCACTGAATGAAAAGCAACATTAGCGAAGACTAATGCAAGACAATAAATGTTTATGGTGACCTTTCAGTCTATACACATGTTAGGTGCAGTAGTAGTCTTTACAAATATAATTTACCGAGTTAGTTCTATAAGATATGGCAGGTACATGTTGTAAATTTCAAATGTTTTAGAGAATACAATTTTTAACATATCGACCGCCTTGAACGAGCCACGTTCAATAACTTAATTACAAAATATAAAGTATTTTATGAATTTATTAGAAAATTACATTTATGAGTCATAAGTTATCAGTAAAGGATTCGATTCGGGATATAGAACACGAACTTTGCCATCGTTTCCTGGATGAACGTCTATGATGTGTCCAAGTGGAGAGTGTAAAGGTGTTATGTTGTCTCCTTTCAGCAAAACTACCATACCGGTTCTTATTTGTGATGTGGTTAACCTGCCATTTGTTCCGAACCGTAAGTTGATTCAAGTACTCCTTGTACCATCTTTTTCAAAAGTGTTGTTTGATATACTGACTATGTTGCCAATGTAACAGTCATTTAATTGCGTGACCTGTTAAATTTGAATCGGGAATGCTTCTGAACGTATCTCCTATAAGAATGTGTGCAGGAGTAAGGGCTTGAAGGTCATTGGGTCTTTGGATAAAGGTGTTATGGGTCTTGATTGCCTCGATTTCTACTATGTATGTTTTTATTTCTTCGTAAGTGAATAATTTATTGCTTATTGTATGTACAAAATGAGCCTTGAATGATTTTAAGTCCATTCCCTGCAGACCATCAAAATGCCGTGATCTTGGAGGTAAGAAACAATAATTTGTCCCTTTATTATATATATTATTTATAAAAAATTATGATGCTGTCATTATGAATGTCTGATTGTGTTAAGTTTTTTAACCTGTGTATTTCATCTTATGCTCTAACAAAATTGGTTGCGTCATCAAAATATAAATTCAAAGCTTATCCATGTCTGGCAAAAAAATTGCGCAAACTAGCAATGAATGCGTCAGTGCATAAGTCGGATAATAATTCAATGTTAACTGCCTTGCATAGTTGTAAAACATATAAATAAGCACGCATAAAGTTTTATTTTACAACGGTTTCTATATATTATTTTCTTTAGTATGAAATAGAGTGCAATAGTCGATTCCAGCACTTAAAAATAATCTAGTTTGTGTTATTCTAGTCTAGTTAGTTTGTGTTGAGTACACTACTGCTAGGAAGGTCGCCCATAAAGTATGGGCAGTGGATCCGTTTTGCCTTAAAACAAGTTATACATTATCTTATAATTGATTTTGTTGCATTTAAACAGCTAATCGAAAAATATTTTAATCTCTGCATTCATATTTGCTTGTTTTCCTCCATGTAAATTTATAAGGTGTTGTTCGCGTACAAGTAAATCAGTAACATGACTTACCTTAGGTAAGATAATTGGGAATTTACGGGAGTATGAAAATATTAAATTCTTTAATCTGCCGCCTACACGAAGAAGCCCGTCTTTGTCTAAAAATGGATTTAATGCCGGAATTGTATTGTTAAAGCTAGGCATTTCTTTAGTAGATAATTGATTAATTTAGTTCCTAAAATATTCTTGTTGGGTCATTTTTACTATCAAATTTAGCGCCGAGTCTAATTCTGTCCTAAAATATCCAACAGATTTAGGCTGGTGTTTCATAGTATTATTTTTAAATTGCAATATATTATATATTTAACGCGTCACTAGAACGCGTTTGAGTTTACTGGCTGATGAGTATTTAATTAGAAATAAAACTGAGTGGGTGATGGTAGTCATAATTATCGATTTTAACTCCATTAATGGTACTAATTTTATTACATTGTTTGGACATTCATCCTGATCTTGTCGTAGCTATTCTGAACCTATTTTCCAGCGACTATTATTTTGAAATTCTACTGGTAGTTGTCCACGTGAAATAACGCCTACCATTTTCTTCTGAGATGGCACATGTCCCCTATGCATCATTTTTGTTCAGTCTCTAATTTACGAAACTCGGTTGGCAACAAACGTTTTGAGTAAATACAACTGCGTATTAATCCAAAGCAAAGCAATGGATTAATCAGGCCACAAAAAGACTTCGTCAGTTATTTGAACAAGAGTAAGTAGGAAAGACAGTGTTTACAAGTTTTGAGAGTAATAATGCCGCGCATAGTTCCAAATTAGATAATAATATTGTTATTAGAGGGCAATTCGATTTTTTTAACAAAATAAATTTGTAAATATTCCTTCGGTTTTGTCTATAGATCTCACATAAATGCATGCTTCAGGTAACAAATCATCCCATCCAGCGTAGCAATGCCACAATTTTTACATAAGCATTTGGCATGAATTCTTTTCGGGTCTATCAGATCGATTGGATCACAAATCCGGGCAATGTTTGATATGAAGTGACGTTTAGTGAATTTTAGATTTGTCTCATTCTCCTCATTGTATGGTATTTTGTAGTTTATTCGATTCTATTTCTAACGCTTTTGTTTGAGATATTTCCTTCGTAAATAGTTGGATGTTAGCAGGTTCATAATTTGCAGTCTCCACAATCTCAAAGTTGTTTGATGTCCATTTTTTATAAGTGTAAATCCTGCCGCATTCGTCAGCTAAATAAATTCCTTGCTTTAAGTTTTTTGCTTTTTTGATAGTATCTATTCCTGTCACTACATTGTCTAAGTAGCAGTTGCGTTTCAGAATTTTCACTGACCCTTGGAAATCCTAAAAATTCGTCCTCAGCCGATTGGTTAAGTAGGCGTACAGCCGAATGAGGTGCCGAAACACAGCAGAATAAGACTATCGGGATTGTGAATATTTGTAACTTATCATTTTCATTTTCTCGACATGATATTAATTGGTAATACCACTCGTTCGTCGCGGAGAATATGTAATATGTATACGCGGAGAATATGTAATACGTAATATATGTATAGACCGATACACATGTTTTCGATGTCGGCTAATAAAACAATTTTTTGTGTCCGAAAAATGAAAAAAACTTCTGCTTTGAACGACGCGGCGAGAACAGTGAGGCATTATACACGATCCTTACTTTCGTCGTTGAGCCTTCGATTCTTTAATTCCGGTATGATGTGGCAGGAAACAATAGTCTTCTTTAATTTCATATAAAATAGATACGTTTCACGTGTCCTAGTGTGATAACTTATTGCGTTTTTAACTCTGGATTGTTTGATTCACATAGATTTAATTTTTTTTTCATTTAATGGTGGACGAACAAGGTATCGCTTTGACCTATTGTTTCGTTGAGTGGTGAGTTTGAAATATTCTTCTGCTTGACGTTCTTCCACAGACAAATTTTTTAAAATTTTTTTTAAATCTATTTCTCAAAATTTTGATATGTTTTTTGTAATGAGTTAAACGTTGGCATGAGTTATTATTTTTTGATATTTTTTCATCCTTGCCTTCTTTTCCAAAAATTATTCAACCTAATTTTGTTTTATGCAATCGCGCCTCATATCCTGAGATTGCTATGTTTCCAGCGCATAGGAGCATGTAAAATGTTTCAGCACCGCGCAACGCATCAATTTCGCCCGAATCATAACATTTCTGATCAGCGAGTTTTATATTTTGTGGTGTTTTGAGAACGCGTTTTTCTCTATATTAATTTGGTTAATGGTAAACAATTTGTGGAAAGATTAAAAATTCTACTATTTTACTGTATTTGTTGAATTTTATTGACTTACAATATGTTGCGCTGGTGTGGACAACATTGGATTAATTTTACCTATTGTATCCTGGGCGTAATAAATTGCTACGTCATATAATTTTTCAAATTCATCGAAGTCGGATATACACGACACACAGATACACATCCAGCAGTCATTTCTGTTCATACAGATATTAGACGTAGTAGGGTTTACCCACTCCTTTACAAATATAGTTAACCGAGAAAGTTTTACAATACGTGGCAGGTACCTGCCGTAAATTTGAAATATTTTAGAGAACACAATTCTAAACATAATTTTATGGCATATTACTCATGCGTTTCAGTAATATACTTGGCAAGCATGTGCGTATGTAAAGCTTCAATTGAACGACCATGAGTCTAACACGATTTTGCAATATTTACATATGACACTTTCTCCTTTATCTTTTCTCAAGAAGTGTTCCCAAATCAATGATCATATACGCGTATTTAAAGACTTATTGTCCTTGTACGCAGTTTTTTTTGTTGATGATCTGAAAAAATAATGAAATACAAATTTAACTAATGGAAAGAGCTGAAAATGTTACTTTGGCTATTTTGCAAATATTTGACTATACCATTAAATTTATACAATTATCTAATTACATATATTATCTAATTAGATAAATAGAATACTGTATTAATGAAACAAACGTTCCTTTTATAGAAATCTGCCTATAATTATTGCAATCTACACAATATTCTAAAAACTCACTTAATACGAAGCTATAAAAAAGCGTTCTCCATTTCATTTTATTTTATCCCTACGCTAAAAGAAATACTTTTTCTATTGGTGTAATTATTCTAATTTATTTTCTAGATACTTCTTAAACTCTTGTAAAAAATAAATAAGTTAGTTAGTTTCTGAAAAAAAAATGTTTAGAACAAAATAGTTTTCATGATTCAAACAAAGAATCCGACGTGTGGCTCATCGATTTACAGTTTATTTATAATTTTGTAGCAATGGCCAATAATTTCACAATCATAACGATACACGAAAGGAAAATCTTTAACTGGACTAGAGCAGGTTAAATTTATCAATATGAAATGGATGAATGACGTTCTAGCAATAAATAAAACATTCTTTCACTTTTAAAGCACTATTCGCGACCTCCACAAAGGAACTTACAGACGTTGTTGCAAATTGCGGGGGTTCCCTTAAATTAGGTCATTAGACAATATTGAATTCTATTCCTCATTTCAAAGGATTAATTGTTACTCAATATTCATGTATCTTGTATGTACTACGCAAGTCTAAAATAAATTAAGGGGAATTACCGCAATACAATTAGTTTGTGCAGACAGACAGTGCTGCACGCTATTTACAACCTAAATTAGTATGTAATTTTTCACATTTGTAGCATGTAACCTAATGTTAATCAGTATTCGATCCGGATGTTATTTTTATTGTTTGAATCAAGATACATACCTCCATTATCACGGAATTTTACCTTTGAGTTACGGATTTATAAAAAAGTCAAGATCAATCCGTAACTGTTAAATTCCATAATTGCGAAATGGTAGCCTTAAATACAATCCATAGTTCTTATTTTTCAAATAATGCGATTTCTTAAAATGATGTTCCTGAAATTTGAAAATATGCTCGTTACAAAGTTGCATTCAAATGTAATTTCACCAATTATGATATCCTTTCAAATATGTAGTTGTTTAGAGCACTATAACTTAACTGAATACCTATACCGTTTCAAACGGTATAATATCACATATATCCTTTTAAATGACATAAACTATCATAAACAAAGGTACGCAAGACACTAAGACATAAAGAATCTCCAACAGTTACATTGTTTTAGTCAAAAAACAGCTTCAGGTCACAATATACTAAATGGGAAATTAAAGCAGTCTAAAATCTTCAAAAATCATACAGCTATCATAAATAAGTAACATATTCGTAGATGGTTATTGTGGAAATTCATTATACAGCTACAAAACTTCCTTTGAAAATAAAAATATATCTACTATTTAAAATTTGTTAAGGTGATCATTTATCCTTATTTATATTTATGTGTCGTCTATGTATTTTGAACTGGCAAATATTTATGACGATTACAGCATTATCGCATGTGCATAAGGTGAAGAAACACGGGAGATGATGAGCTTCAGCTCTACCAAGTCGAGATATACGAGATTTCCTGTGGTATCGAATACCACAGGAAAAGATAGGATTTAATAAGTTTACGTATAAAACTTTAACTTGCTGTCTATACTTTTCCAGCAAAACTCTGCGAAAACTCGGTTGCTTTTATCTTATCTCTTCGAGGCTCATTTTAAACGTTCAACTTTATCATTTTTACAATAATATTTTTAATGGGTTTTTACTTTTTTCATACATGAAAAATGTTTAATAACTTTACACTGGGTCAATCTCTTCATAAAGTGATACTATTTAATAAGATATTATCATTGCTTTGAGTCACAATACATCAAAAGGCCTATGAGAAGATAATGAAAAATGTTTAAACTAACAATAGAATTGCTCTAAACTGTGCGAAATGAACCAAAAGGATAAATTTCTTGAAAGAGAAACTCGTTTTATTAGAAAACTTGATTTAATGTTTAATTATTAAATTTAATATTCGGAACAGTATAACTGTTAATGCTAATGGTTTTAGTACCGAATGAGATTACTTATAAAATGTTTTATATTTACGTAATTTAGTTTCAGTTTAGGCTTCACTTGCGTGCAAAAAAGTAAAGATTTTTAAAGATATTTTTATGATTCAGATAACACCATGCACACATGACATTACTAACGTTCTTATCTAAATAGGTTAATTTTTAAAAATAAATTTTCTTTAAAAAAGTCTGAGTAAAATGTTGTAACCCCTGAGAGAAATGAAATATTAGACGTATAAGTCCGGTGGTGGAACTGGTTGAGCGCTAACAATATGGCGGTTCGGGGACGTCAAAAACTTAACTTAAATGCTAGTCTGTTTATGGTCAAAAAGTTAACTTAAATGCTAGTCTGTTATGTCAGGTCGCCTAAGAATTTTGTACTTTTATCGTGTACTTAGTTAATCCAAGATATTTTTGTAGCTAAATAATGAATTCTGTGTAGGATATAATACAAAAATCGTTTGAGAATGTAATATTTTCATTCATCCCATAGCTTTAATTATAAATTTATTAAGTATGTTACTATAAAATGTTAAAAATACAGTTTCAGTCAGAATAACAAGAAAGAAAAGTAACATACATCTGTATAACTGATGGTTATTATAAATTATAAACTAAGATGAACCGATAAAGAAGTTCCAGTTTATCAGTTACATTATATTTATGTTCCAGAATAAAAATTATGCTATATTTATCTATAGAATAAATTTTGAAAATACTTAATGAGTAATGGAAGCGTGAAATCGAGACAATTAAATACACATAACAAACTCATTTCCGCATTTTTAATGTTAGGATCAGGTAAGTTAAATTTCCTTATATTTTCACATAATTTTTTTCCAAAAATAAAGGTGGAAAATATGTTATCAGAACTATTTTTCATGCATTTTTATTAGCCCCATATTTTTTTGTAACAATTTTGAAACTAGCTTAAAAAACTCCCTTTGAAAATTTTCCTTAAGAATTTTGGACGATTATTACGCTCATAGCCAGGTTTTCTTGCGATTTTATAATAAATATCTTGCATCTGTTAATATTTAGAAACTGTTAGTTACATTCAGGTCTAATTCAGGAGACTCCAATTTTAAGCTCTTACGTTTCTTATCGTGAGATTATAATTTGTTCAAAACTTAAACTCGAACTTCAAAAGCTTAATCCTTTCACAGCAGCTATTTTAATATTATCAAATTTAATAGGAAGCCCAGAACAAATTCATTATATTAGTTTTCCTATTTAAAGGAATTCACGTTAGGTTAACTATTAAAATAAATTTATTCAATGTTTCTTAAATCAGTAAATTTCTTAGTTTTACTTTTTTTTTAAACGTATTTTATAACTAAATATGATAAATACAAAACGATGTTTTTTTGTTTGTTTATTCGTTATTTACGAAAATACCTATCCATTCGAAATTTTGTAATTACGTATATTTAAATAATTTAAACGGAATCAAGTTATTCTTCACATAAAAAAAAATAGCTATTTTAACGCCATAGTTAGAGCAGCTATCCATTTAAATATTTTATGCACACGCATGCATGCATGTACGTGCACTCGCACTAGCACACCTACTGTCCATCTAAATATTTCATGCATGCACACGCGCGCACTTATACATACACTTACAAATATACAGAACACTAAACGCACGTTCTGGCTCACATAAGCGCTTACACGCATACACGAATACACACGAGCACGTGCACTATGAATTTTGCGTCATCCAATATTCGATTTTAAGCTTGGATTTAAGATATAATTAAAATTTAAAAAACCATTCAGAAAAATTAATTGAAAACTTCGTAGTATTAACTAATTTTATAAATTTATATTTAATTTGTTTGTATGTCTGGTTTCCACGCCTCAATTACTCAACTCATCTCTACGACTGTATAGGCATACAGGGTCTGTAATATGGCAACGAATATGTGATAGTAAAAATAAAATTTCTTGCCCCCTGTTTTTGCTGAGAATTGGATAATATTTTCTTAATATAACAAATAATTGTAAAATTACCACACTTTTTCCATGTTCCGTGCGTTTGAAACCACGGGTCGGAGCTAGTTGTTTACACAGCCAAAAAATGTGCCAGATTCTGCCTTACATAGATATTTTCAGTATATTCAACATTCATAACTCAGAAGTTTCCGGCATAAAATTTCATAAATACTGAAAGTAAAAATCTACATAAAATACGAATATTTGCAAACATAAATCTAATAAAGTGTCAAAGCAATGTGCATATATAGCGCAAATATGTTACAAAATAATTTTCCAAACGCTAAGCGAAGAAAACGGAGATACAAAACCGCTCCGAGTCTTGCAGGCGGACTGCAGTGGGGTTTGAATTAGAAATGGTTCTGAAAAAAATTGAAATCGCATAATAAATGATAGTTCAACACAGTTTTATTGCAATTTTAATAGTAGTTTTTTTTGGTTATAACTTACAAACTAAAAATATTTAGCTTATTTTATTTACAAACTACAACACTCTAATAAAATAAATTATTGAAAGGAAAGTTTTACAATATATATAATATTGTGTCACTTATATCCTTCGAATACGTTGAAATTGTTTGAATTTATCAATTCCAATAATACTTCTTTGTTAATTTTATTATTATTTCGTTACTTCATCGAAATAACAACAAAACAAACAAACGAATTTATTTCGATATGAACAAACTCTTCCGAACGTTAGTACATCATGTATTGAAATATACTGTACAGAGTAGGAAACTAAGACAGGTTGTTAATAAAATAACAGAATCACAAGATATTTAAGGACAGTTTTCATGAAGCAGAGTACGTAAACCAATTAATTATGAATACCACATAGAAGAGAAAAGTGAAAATGGAAGAAAAAGAACAGTTCAGACGCTTTTTAAAATTATTGACATGTTCTAAATGTTAGGGTCCATTTTATTTAAAATTGACCAGTGTGAGCAGCCAATTTAATTGCCATGATTCGTGAAGGAAAATCAAAAATACTTGGAAATCCCTTTTTAAGTACAAATGAACGTAAAAACAATTTCATAATTCAAGAAAAACGATTAATTTATCTCTTATTAAAAATAATGATAATACTCTTCCAAAAATTATTCGAAGTATAATATGCACGAGTATACCAAATATATGAAAATATTGTACTTTGTAACAGTGTCTATAATTATTTTCCTTCGTATGTTGTTTACGAGACAATTTGGTTGTTCTTATTTATTATGGAAAGTGGGGACAAAAATTTCATTTTAAAGATTGTTTTGCAAATATTAAATACCTTTCAATATTTTGTCTAGGATTTTCAATATTTTGTATATTACGAAAACTATCGTAATATACACGATAAAGAAAAACATCATAAAATTACCTATGTAAATTAATTCAAAATTTAGACAAAATGTAACACCAACAATTTTAGGATATTTCAAAGTTTTAATAATTCAACCATCACCTTGTGCGTATAAATTATAATGCATATGGAAAAATTAAAAAAAAAACTCTGTAAAACCCGTATAGCAGTTTGATTAAATTCCAATTTACCCACGAATTTGGTACAGAAGGATTAGATCAAACTAGTTATATATATAGTATGTATTGGAGGACGATTTACGCCCCCCCCCCCCCCTCTCCAGTATATCAAGAAATCACCAGCAATTTCTCCATAAAAATAAATGTAAGTAATTTTTACATCTTTAAAAAGGGATTTATTTTAAAATTTGTTTGGGCTTTGTCAAGATAAACTTCATATGCTTTTTATACGTTAATTAAACAACTGTCCCCACCATTTCTTACTAAATTTATAGAAATCTCTGCTTAAAATTATTTTATGCTGTAATATTCAGCAACCGCTTCTAAGATTGAAATTTCATTTCAGTTAAGTTTCCCACGCATCAATAGAAATATAATTTATCAATAAGGTCAGGATAGGTTTAGGATAATAAATCAGTTAATAATTGTGCAAATGCACATTCCAAATAGTTCTAGGGATAAATAAATGTTGGATAGTACGTTTAGTTTTTTTAAATTTCCGGAGCAATCAATCAAGTTTGAGGTATTCAGAGATATACTCGCAGACTGAATCAAATTTAGCTTCATACGTGTCATTATTAACTGACATATTGCTTGAGAATAGGTAAAAATAAGGCAGTATGTTAAGAATCAAATTTAGCTTCATACGTGTCATTATTTAATGACATACTGCTTGAGAATATGTAAAAATAAGGTAGTAAGTTAAGAATAAATAAAAAAAAAATTTTGTAGCATTCGTTTATTCGATTAATAAGTGTGGTATTTTCACCATCTCATATTAACACTGGTTGAAAGCAGTATCTACGAAATGGTTAAGAAAAATCTGAAAGAATAAATCATCACTTTGCGTCAGAAAATGCTAGTATTATCAGAGCAAAATTAAAACAACAATTATACAACAAAATTAAAACCTTTAGTAACGCCAGAGTAAGAAGTGGAAATTAAGAGTCTTTAATTTTGCGGGATAAAAAACACCAAATAATGTAATTTAATGGTTACATCTTGGTTTAAGCAAACGATAGCAAACTATGTGTCACACTCAGTCATTGCGATTACGTTATAAGCAAATGCCAAGTAAACATATTGATATCTCATTCTAAAAATGCGCAGAAATGTTGCGGGGAGAGGCCACCTAACGGTTACACTCCTTTTAACGCTTTGCACTTCGTACAATCAGAACTTAACTATTACACTTTTTTTAATGCTCAGAAATGCATACGGTCTGAATTTCTGATTTACTCCTCCCATGACTTCATACCGGGCGCTATATATGAAAATAGATTCTTAAAAAGTAAACTCCAAAAATATTGTGTAAAACAGGCAACGAAACAAAGACAAGCGGATTCTGTGTATATGGGTACTATTTTAATAATAAAGATTGAAAACACGAATGGAATACCATGTCATACACACTAGTGTCAACCTTTATGCACGCAAACACCTACGCATGTATACATGCAAGCACGCAAGTGCGCAAATGAGGACATGGGTAAGCATGCATATACTAAGTACGCATTAATAGATACTGTGATGTGTAAAAATTATTAGAAAAAAGTATATAAGTATTTAACCCGAAACAAGAATAAAGACATTTCGTATTCCATTATATGCAATGCTTAATTTAAATAATAAAATTAGTTTTCGTTCTAAATGTATTGTATTGTATTACCTAGAAAAAACATTAGTATTCAAAAAACTCTTTCTTCACGTACGGACAAAACCTACAAATATATAAAGAACTCCTTCCGGTATACAATTCACGAAATGGGTAAAAAAACAACACTAAATCTATTTAAACAGACAATGGAATGCTTCGTAAATTTCGTCGAATAAACATAAACGATTAGGATTCATTTCCTATTCGAAACTACCCGGAAGGGAAAACTCGTTTTATGATTAAACTTGAATCGGCGTTTTGTCGACCAATCAAAAAATGAACGAGTAACTACCTAAAATTTTATTTCAATATTTGTTCCAGGGTTAATCTATGGTAAGGTTAGTATCCGCTAACGTAGTTGAGTAGGTACATTTTACAATGTTTTTACTCTTATTTTAGTTTAAATGATTCTGACATTAAGAAAAATCAAAGGTTTTCTAAGTTTTTAAATATTCACACAAACATTTTTTTGGAAAATGTTCAAAATTTGACCAACAAAACGTATTGCATTTGTTGAAATATCAGAAATAAAACTCAAAAATTGTCTTTTTCGCTCCCTCTTCATAACGAAATAGTTGAAAAATATATCTTTTACAGGCAAGCAAGGAAAAATATTACAAACTTATTTTCAGATTACCTTTTCAATTCAATTTATGTTAGACATAAAATTAGAGACTTAAGACGTAATGTAAATAATATGTGCAGAGTTAATCAAGAATGGTGAATTTTGAGCAATGTATATCTGTTTTTATGACTTTTTTGGAGCATTGACCATTTTTTCCTTACTCTTATTAAAGGATCCTCTAAACTTTATTATTTACATTGTGGTTTATGAACAACGACAGCAATATATATATATATATATATATATATATATATATATATATATATATATATATATATATATATATATATATACAGCAAGAGCTATGTTTTTGCTCTCATAAATATATAGTTATTATGAAATAAAAAACAGAAAATGATTCTTTCCAAATTGTCCTTACATATTATTAATAACCAGGTCTCAACAAGATTGCAAAATAATATCATCTACAAATAGATGTAATCTTACTCTTTTACTCAAGGGGAAAAACCTATTGGATTTGGAAATATGTCTTTTCCTCTTTTCATTCTGCTAAGCCAGTATACATTAGAATTTTACAATACTATCAATGATTCAGTCTTAGGTTTTTTGGGAAATTTATTTTAGTTCATCCAGCAATTCTAGGAATATCAACGATTGATGGTTATGATTTTAAACATTTAAGATCCGTTTATGTTTTAGTTTTTCTCCATGTGCTTAAATACCTGATTCAAAATCGAATGTATTATTTGTTATTATAATATCTTTTCCTTAGATATTAGATTTAAATTGTAAACGAAAACCATTCATGGACATTAATTTTCAAATTTACCGGGAATTTTGAAAATATGTCAATGTTTTGTTGATATTAATCTACTACTGCAAAATATTAGGTTTTATAGATGTTATCCACTGTAATCTATTTGTATATTTGTTCCAGTCATAATTATTTGTTCCAGGAAAATATTGATAATATCTAGAATGTATAAGCATATGTCGATACTACCTAAGGTCATCAAATATAAATTACTGTTTTCAAGGAAACATACATTGGAACAAATTTACCTGCGTAGATTGGTCGATAAATTTTAGCTATAAAACACATATTCCTTTTAGGGTAGTTTCGGATGAAAAATGGATTGTACTTATCGAAATTTATTCCACATAGCTTACAAAGAATTTCACTGTCGGTTTAAAGAGATTTCTTGTTGCCTTTTTCTGCTCATTTATATTTCGTGACTTGCACCTTTATATCTTATGTTAACTGACACGAAAAAAAAAATTTCATTGAATTCTAGCATTCAAATAAAATAGATGAAATAGAATGGAGATAGGTCGGACAATTTTAATTGAGGTGCGTATATTAAAAATACACTTTCTTTTTATTCCGCAATTTCATGCAGACTTATCTTTATACATAAATCTTTTTAGATATAACCATGTAATAAGTAAAACTATAATCAATTTCTCAAGTCATATCAGACATTTACTTTTTGCCATAAGCAAGATTTGAATGAAGATTAAATGTGTAACAAGTGTAGGCGAAATTCTTGCAAAATTCTCTGTAATGAATATGAAATATTTCCCGAGAGAAACGCCTTAAAACGACCAAGATACCTATTCTTGCTTCTTTTATTTTTTAATTTCACTTAATTTTATTGGAAAATTTGAATACGGACCGACTTGAATAAAGATGTTTTTCTCGTCGTTCTTTACCATATATTTGAGTATTACACGGTGGCCTCTCAGTATACGAGACGATAAATTTGTCTACATTATTGAGCCTGTATTTTATTACTTTCAATTTATTTTACTTTCCTGAATAGAAACATGCTTCACCGATGTAAAACAGTGAACATTTTTGTGATATACGTGATAATTTTTATTTCGTTTGATCTATTTACCTACGATACATATTATATAGACAAATCCAATTTTAAATCAACTGACTATCATATTTAAAGTATATAATAATTTGACAAGTTGTGTTTTGAATTTGGTAATAGTTATTATTATTTAAGATATCATAAGTTTTGGGTATAGATGGAAGTTAAAAACGGTAAAGTACTGAGAAGCACGTTGCGAGTCGTTGCCGCTGTACTAATAAAACTGTCATCGTCTACTGCCCTGAAGAAGCAGCTATGCATATCCAAGCCTAAGCAGTAACTATTGCCAGAATTGCTAATTTACCATCTTGTTCTTAATTACACACAGATTGCGAAAGGTCAATATTTCGCTTCACCCAAAACTGAAATCATGTTTAAGATACTGAAAAAACTAATAAACAACATTTTCACTATTCGACATATATATTTACATCAATATATTGTATTGCATTAAGTACTGGAGACTCACATAATTAAATTACAAAAATTGACAAAATACAAACACTATCATAAAAGTTGTTCAAAAATACGACACTGAAAAAAGTGTCAAAGTCGACAAATATTCACTTGCTAAACAGCACTACCTACTGCTACCAGCGGCTACACTTCAAAGTTATTAACTCCTGAATTTATTTTGATAACGTTGCAATTAGTAATATTAAGTCATCGGTAGACGGGACAGTCATGATTGAAAATAATGCATAGTACACACAATTACTCTGTGTATACCATTTTAAACTTCACTTGCGTTCGTTTAAATAAATACTTTATAATAAATATATTTTTAAATTCACGTATATTATTTATGTTTTAATAACATTTTTTGAATTTAAGGTACTTTAATTATGCAAATATTTATAAAAACAACGTTAGGCATAGAGAGAATTACTTCCTAAAATCTAGCCATTAAATATATTTCACGGGTAACGATATGTAATATTTCAAATATTGAAGTTAACTAAACTTTAATTTACTACCATCAGTAAAATTCTATTAGCGTCTATGTCATTATAAGAGCCTTCCGTTCAGAAAACGAGTAGTCTCACTTGTAGAGCCATATGTTTATTTTATTTAATCATAATTTTCATAAACTTCAATATTATCTTAAATAAACTAAGATACAACTCAATAAGAATACTAAACATTTTATTAACCACGGTATTTTTGAAGAGTTACTCACTGTTAAAAATTGGATTTACTCAACTAGTTTATTTAAATGTTACTTCTATGTACTTTTTGATATCTAATTTCTGGGGTACACAAAACCTTAAATGAGTGATGTATAAATATCTTTTAGAATTACTGCGATGAGCCCAATCTGGTGAATATCCTTACGGTAAAGTTGTATTGTATGACAGACCTTTAAAGAAGATGGAACCCTATAATTATATATGGATCATTGTAGATAATATGGCTAGTAAGCAAGCCAAATCAAGGAGACAAATTCGGATATAATATAAAAAATGAAAAAATGTTAATTTTCATCAAGCAAACTAATTACTTTTTATACTAAGTTTATGATTACAGTTGGCGAAGTACTTTATGCTGAGATTTCGTTGCGTGTCTGGCTATTAATTGATTATTTACAGCAGATTGTTATCGTCGAAAAAAATTTAATTAATAATATAAATATTGAATATATTTGGCGTTAATTTTGTAGAAATGCATTATTCACAATTAAATGAAACTACGTGATGTAGTATTATTTCTACTTTCTTTAATTTCTTTACCACGACCTAGGTTTCGTTGTATTACAACATCTTTAGGTGGGATATCTTCAGGTGGGATCTTTGCTACTATCCCACCTGAAGATGTTGTAATACAACGGAACCTAGGTCGTGGTGAAGAAATTAAAGAAAGTAGAAATAATACTACATCACGTAGTTTCATTTAATTGTGAATATAAATATTGTTATCCACCTAAAGCATGCATGTGCGCGTTTAGGCGAACGTACAATTAAGAAAAATGAGACTGAAAATATTCAATTTCCCCACTTTCAACCTCCCCGCTTTGTTCTTAGTGTGTGGTTATTAAGGTCTTCAATGATGTAAAAAAATTTAATACGAGATAACGAAAATTAAAATACAAATTGACTCAAAATCTTAACAAAAGTTTACGACAATGATTCTTCTTTATACAACGCTTTTCATTTTTAAGACTTACGACTATACCATAAGGTAGCAGAGAAGGTTACTACATTACAAAGAAACATTAAACAAGAATAGAAACATTGCTTGTATTATCATCAACATTTTTTAGTATTGATAATCGAAATTCTGAAATAGAACTTTAAATGCAATTATATTTTCTTATTACGTATAACTTTAACAAAGCTTTTTGACATCAAATTACATATTTGCTTAAAGTATTTGCTAGTGTGATACTAGTAAAATAAATTTTCACTGGAATAAAGTTATTGTGACCAATTCTAAAGAATTTAAACGTGTAATGGTTATAGTCACAGGAATAAAAAAGTATAAAAAAGTTACATGTAAATAATAAAGTTATATGAAATACATTCAAATAATTTCACGGCCCTATATTTACATGAGGCATGTTATTACTCAGAACTAAGGGGCAAACATAAAGGCAAGCTCTACGCGCTATAGAGGATCAGAGAATTTTCCATCTTTTATATATACATTAATATAAAAGAATTGTATTTGTATGAATGTGAAATGTAGAAAATTACCTCAGAGACCAGAAGGACCTAAAAGTTTTCATCGACCGATATCTGAAAAACTACTCCACATTTTCTGGCCAAAAGCCACCTCAAAGAAAAATAGGAAAAGGAAAAAACATAGACATTTCGGTAGTAGTAAAAGAAAGTAGACATGGATTGGACACATATTCTGAATAATCCAGAATGTCATAGAATAACTAACTCCTTCCTACAACCCGCAGAGGATGTAGAAGTGGCAGGCCCTAGTCATCTTGGTAGAGAGTTATGGAGAACGAAGCCAAGAAAGTGGAAAATTTGTTTGGTGAGATGAAGATTATACCTCTTAATAGAATGTACTGGTGGACCTTTTTCGATGTGTTCGGTGTGATCTGTATTAATAGTGACAGGATTTAAGACAAGTCAAGGTGTTCACCTTTCAATATGAAGCGATTAAATCCGGTACACCTATATTATTATGACTGTTTTAAATTGTTATATAGGCTGAAATATTATTATTCATTTTATTTTAAAATAGGTCATCTATAACATTAAATATTCATAGCCAATTTATTACAAGAATATTTCGAAACAATATTTTACTTTGGGTGAATATTTTACCTTATTAACATTGAAGACCAATATGCACAGACAATTAAGCAAGTAATACCTAAACAATATACGAGTAAATCTGTAAAATGGAATTAAAAAAGTTTAATTTCATTACACTGAATATTTATTTGTTTACCCGCGTTATCGACATAAAATATTTAGGTTCATGTATTATACTAAAGCCAGAAAGAAGGCTGTAATTCTTCGTCTTCAAGACGCAAAGTATATCAGAGTTTATTTACTGGCTCCAAAATACTGAAATTAAGACATGGTCTACGATTTTTTATCATGATAATTACAGTTAGTTAACGGAAATCAAATAATTATAAATTACTTAAATCACGCCTAAAGAACTGAATAGATTTTTATAAAAATATAATTTAGAAATATAATTAATATGTTTACTACTTTTACATGAATTTTACAAATAAAAACCTATAGCGGAGATTCCACATTTCAATTCGCATTATATCCCCATAAATCAGAGTCAAAATCATTTTGAAATATTATTTAAATATTTGAGATATTACAAAATGTTGGACCTAGTTGGAAGCCATATTTTTTAATCTATCGGGATAAAACACAAAAACAGCGTGGATCAAAATCCAGCTAAAGTTTGTAAATGGATATAATTCGCCAATTCTTTTAAAAGAGCGGCAGTGCAAATGGTTAAAGAATAATTAAAAATATATGTGTTAACTAAACAACACAAATACAATACTTATTAGAAATTTAAATTGCCAACTTTGGATTAAAAAAAAATGTTCGCGTCACTTACTGGAAAATATTAAAAAGCTCTTAACTCTATTTTATGCTATATGCATCTATATGCACAAACACGTACGGCACCGGCATATATCATATGGTTAAATATGGTTTTGGAAAATGGTAAGAATGTTCCCAAATTAATAAGATTTTCCGGGACGGGTACATGTTATTTTCCGAACCGCCAATTATATTGTGTGAAAAATTACAACGATGTTTTGCTCTGTTACAGTGTGAAAGAAGGGAAAAATGCAGTTTAGCATTTATTATATTATTATGTAACAAAATGTATATTAAAATGATACTAATATTTATTCACATATGAATATTATTTTAAATTTAATATTAAATATATTACTTAGATGATTCGATAGCTCCAACTTGCAAGTAAATGCCGTAGAATAAATTTAAAGTCCCCACAAATTAAGCTACGAGAAAACCTAATATCATACAAAACTAGTGGGGAAGAAAATTTTTCATATCGTGAATAATAAACGTAGGAAATACAAAATGAAAACTTGCCATAATTTCTCCATCTCCATCCATCTACAAACACTTCTGACCATTTCTTTTATTCTTCCTAACTAGAGGAAATAACTTGAGGGAATATTGAAGTTTCTGTAGAATTTTTGTGACATAGGTTACTTCTTCTTATCTATGATTGTACGATTAACGTAATGATTCGACGGTAAATGAATAGATAGAAACATAACGTAATGGCACGCATAGATAAAAGAATAAGGGAAATAAATCTACGGCGTGATCATAAAAGAACAGATTTTCATTCAGTATTACGCCCAAACCGATAAGAATTACTCAGAAATTTCAAAAGCAAGTGACTCAATATCAAATTTATGATTTTGATTCTATAGATTACTTCTTCTTATTTATGATTGTTCGATTAACGTAATGATTCGACGGTAAATGAATAGACAGAAACATAACGTAATGGCACGCATAGATGAAAGAATAAGGGAAATAAATCTACGGCGTGATCATAAAAGAACAGATTTTCATTCAGTATTACGCCCAAACCGATAAGAATTACTCAGAAATTTCAAAAGCAAGTGACTCAATATCAAATTTATGATTTTGATTCTATAGATTACTTCTTCTTATTTATGATTGTTCGATTAACGTAATGATTCGACGGTAAATGAATAGACAGAAACATAACGTAATGGCACGCATAGATGAAAGAATAAGGGAAATAAATCTACGGCGTGATCATAAAAGAACAGATTTTCATTCAGTATTGCGCCCAAATCGATAATTGTTACTCAGAAATTTCAAAAGCAAGTGACTCAATATCAAATTTATGATTTTGATTCTATAGATTACTTCTTCTTATTTATGATTGTTCGATTAACGTAATGATTCGACGGTAAATGAATAGACAGAAACATAACGTAATGGCACGCATAGATGAAAGAATAAGGGAAATAAATCTACGGCGTGATCATAAAAGAACAGATTTTCATTCAGTATTGCGCCCAAATCGATAATTATTACTCAGAAATTTCAAAAGCAAGTGACTCAATATCAAATTTATGATTTTGATTCTATAATAAATTTTGATTCCATAGATTACTTCTTCTTATTTATGATTCTTCGATTAACATAATGATTCGACGGTAAATGAATAGATAGAAAAATAACGTAATAACATGCATATATGAAAGAATAAGGGAAATAAATCTACGGAGTGATCATAAAAGAACATATTTTTAGTGAGAATTGCGCCCGAATCGATCATAATTCCTCAAAAATTTCAAAAGCAAGTAACTCAATATTAAATTTATGATTTTGATTATATAATAAATTTTGATTTCATAACTATAGGATTTAATCTAGGCTTTTTTTTAATCTATTTTTTTTTTGACCTACGAATCGATAACGTTGGTAAAGTGCGATATTTACCTAAAAAAGGCTCTGGCCAAAAATATGGTGCTGTGTCGTTTTCCTCGAATGTTGTAGCTCATTTTTGAAGATTGAAAGTAAAACTGACTTAAAATTTGAACCATTGATTACTTTAAGTATGAAATAAGTAACTGAAAAATAATTGCTAAATTATATATTGACAATGATGTACCAATAATGAAGAAGCAAACATTTAATGGCATATTAAAAATTATTGTAGTTATCTTCCCTATCACGTATTTATTATTTGAATTAGAAATATAGTAGACGTATCAAAAAATTATTCATCATCAAAATTTATAATATCAATTTGTCAAACTTCAACTCCGCAAATTCGGAAGGTCGCGGGGTGTGTGAGTGTTTTTTCGACTGTGTAAATTAAAGTGCAGCGTGCACTCCATACGTAAAGTGATCAGCGTTCACGCTCCAAATGATATTCATTCCAAAATTAAGACTTAAAACAACTTTATTTACTTATTTTTTTTATAATTTATCTAATAGTATTATTTATAGTATATAACAAGTTAAAATATTGTTTTCATTTAATAAAATATTCTGCCTTTTTTTCTTTTAAATTAAACAATATTATAGATTTGATCTATAATGATAATTTATAATTAAAAGTTAGCTTTTATTTATATTATTGAGTTTTACCCCATTGTTTAAGATTAAGCGAAACTTTTTACAGTAGTCAGATGCCATGAGCATTAATAACTAGGTGGGTTTCTACATTTGTAATAGGACATATTTATTTCGTACCCACGTGGTTATAAACGGTCATAATATTTTATAACCTGAAAATGAGTAAATGTTGTATGTAAACTTACAAGTAGAATAAAATGGATTTTGTTTACACGCCGATTTGATGATAAGTGGGTTTTGTAAATAATATCACGAAGTTAATTAATTTCTCTGTTTAATTAAATATTAGATAAAAGCTCACTAGTAACTATGAAGTAATCATCCTTTGTTTAAATAAACCATCATAAGTCATTCAAAGACGAAAAAGTTTTTCATAGCAAGATTTACCAGAAATATATTTTTTATCAGGTATGAGAGGATTACAGATGGTGAAATAATTTATAAGTTAAATAAATCTTTCAAGGCTAATAAGAAAAACTAATAGAAAGAATAATAAAAAAAGAGAAAACAAAAATATATTACAAATTTAAGCGCTTATATATAAACCATTCGTTCTCATGGATTTGTATTTGGTTGCAAAAGGAGTTAACATAGAAAATAGAAATGCTTTTGAAAAAAAATTTTATAGACAAGCTTAAACAGATAAAATCCTTTATGGATTTGGTGAAAGAGTTGTTTAGATTGAGGCTAGGGGAAGGTTAGGTCAAGTTATTGGAAGATTTATAGACTTATAATAAAGTGTTTTAGAAGTGGTTTATAATTTTATGTGTATTTATGAGTTTTCTGAATAACACTCAAACCTTTATTGGTAACCATGCGCTTCCCTATTTTAGTAAAGTTATGTCGGGTCAACTTTTACAGGGTTATGTTTCTGAAAATAAAATTGTCTTCTTTCCATTTAATTGTATATCATAATATAACGTGATATAAGTTTCATGGAAGACTCTTTTCAGTGAAGCTTCGGAATTAAATTAAGCATTGATCGGGTAAGGTTTTGGTCAAAAAACCAAAGGTAAAACTGGAATTTAAAGGGATATACATAAATAAAATCAAGAAAATTATTAACAATTTTAATAACTTCATAAGTAAGTTTTAAAGTAAATCATAATTTTCTTCAAAAATTATAGTAAGCAGGTAATTATAATTTCAAAATCATATTAGATACAGTCAAGGTATACAGTTTACAGCTGCTTAGAGTATCTTGGCTCCAAATAAAGATGCACACGTATCCTTTTAATGAAATGAAAGAGATGAAAATTTATGATATATCAATAAATAAAAGTAGGCACTCAGAACTGAAAACTGAAATTAATTTAATCGAACTGATAAACCAAATTCTCAAAATAAGTTTAATTCATTAGCGTTGTAATACCACTTAAGTAGATTAAACATGAACTTGAATAAATTTGTTAAATACGAATGAAACTAATCGAGTTTCATACACATTTAGGGATATATATAGATTCAAGAGTACATGGTGTTTCCACGAATTCCAAAAATTAATATAATTTTTGACTAAATTAACAGAATGATGTATAGAATGTGTAATCGGAAATGTTTCAGCTTTTATGTGAAGGAATATATCACGGAGCCCTTTCGAAAGAAAATCTTAAGCAAATTTTTAACGCCATTTCCCAGTTTGATCAAGGAAATATATATTATTTTTGAATTTCGTGGCATTATCCTACTACGTTTAAAAGTTAGAGGTCGGTGACAGATAAAGAGACGAACGGACAGCCGAGGCCACAATAAAAGAATTCCGTTCGGATCCTTTGGTTACATTACTTTAAAACATAGACAATTTTTATTAGGAACCGACACTGGTCTCAGCACCACGATCATACAAAGTATCCCTTCGTAAAAATAATATATGCAAGGGCAGTGAAAAATAATTTTATATTGATGACTTGAATTATAATTTTAAAGTGTAATACAAAATCGAAACTTTATTTTAATTCAAGTACGCGGTGATGAATTGTTATTGTTTCAGAATCTCAGAAATGAAGGGTATACATTTGCTGTTATGTCAAATATTTATTTATTATTCAGGTTCTCGGCTTTATTTGGATAGTTACGTCTTATCTCATTCTCATTTATGAAGCTATTTTATGGATACTCGGAATTGTCACTTGCTATTTCTCACTATTCTCTTATGCCAATATATTAAGACTAATAACGTTTTCGTTAGTAACAAATGGAAACGAAATCATTTGTTTAATCGCCATAAAATATAACTATTTTCAAGAGAATATTTCTCCCAAAGGTGCCTCTTTAACTAACTAGTGGAGGTTCGCAGTCAGCTCAGTATATTTGGTCTTATCCTTGGCAAAGCAAAAATGGTCCCCGTCATTCGTAATCCCCGTTCATTCTCGGATGTTACGCAATTGTGACTTCCTTCTACTATCGGCATTTCTACTCGCAGCAACTTGTTACATCATTATTGGTTCCATAACTCGTATCTGCATACCTGAATATATGCTTAAGATATGGCAACTTTACGTTGTTTGATGGTTTGCAAAAGCTTGGTCTCTAGTCAACCCGTCGTAGAATATGGACATATGACCGCCAACTGGAAGACACAGAGGAGGACGACCCCTTGCTAGATGAAAAGATAAGCTGGAAAATGTCGCGGGAAGCCATTAAATGCAAGCAGGGAACACAGGTCACTTTAGGCATCTTCCGGTTGATGATGATCGTGATGACAGAAAGGGTTAGTATGTACATGTTTATTACAGAGCAGTACATGCCAAAATCACAAAATTTTATCAACTCGAAAGATAATCCGAACATCTGGATTATAAATGAAAACTGAATCCAGTCGGACCATTGATATTAGAGCCATGTCTATGAGTATAGCAGACTGACATTCTTTTTATCATCTTATGATTAATAGTTGTGAACTGAGCTATCAGACTCTGCTTCAGTTATCTTTTTAAACTTCTTTTCTGAAAAACGAATTCAAAGAATGAGCACAAGAAAAGTAAATACAATATCGGTTGTTTTTGAGCTAAAATGGTCATTTAATATCACGAATGATTTTCTGTCAACCGTGATTCGAACCCGAAGCCTCCGGCCGCGGAAGTATGATTCAGCCATGGTGGTACTAGATATCATTAGTAGATTGCTACCATAAGTTTTGTGTCTTGTTTATTTTTGTTCTGAATAATGCTTTTTGGATGGGTAAAATCTTATGAGTTCGCATCACTGACATACTGTAATAGCAGTATCTCTCTTATGGAACTAAAAAGTGAGATGTGCTTGTCTTAAATATTTGTTCAAAAGAAAAATCACATTTTAAACATAAAATTTACATGAATAACAGGCAAATATCCAGTGATTTCATGAGGATTTTTTTTTATAATTAGATTCACGATATCTTGCTTTAAGAAGTGAAAGATTTCCGATATTAAAATTAGCGTAAAAAAACAATGTATGCAATAAACTGGCGCATATTTGATTGATGGGCGGTGTCTTAGATTAATCTTGTACAATAATTTCGTATTTTACATAATACTAAGGAAATCACTCGATTATTAACACATGTTGTATGTATTGGCTGTATTGGTTGCAGTCACGAGCAATTATTGGCTAGTAACGTAAAGACAAGAATGAATGAATAACAGAAAACGTTACATGTCACCAATTGAATTGATGAGTGCAATACTTGTTAAGTATATACTCACGCCACGAAAGTCCTTTATATATGTGTATACATATAAATTTAATTATTATTATATAGAATTTCCAAATATAGTTATTATTTTTTTTCATGTAAATATATTAACTAATATACCTTCACAGGGTCAACACAACCAATTTCATTTAGTATATCTCTTTAGTATTCGATTGAGAGGTGATCGAAATAATTTTTCAATAAAGTATTTTTCAAATGGCGTTTCGTAATTATTTCCAGATTTGTCAAATGCTTCCTAAAAATAGGCAAGGGAAGGAACACAACACACCTCGCTAGAAGAGACAGTTTAAAAAGTATTGCTATACATTTTTGATTGAATATCGAAAGATCTCTACAGTGGTATCCCAATCGCGAAAAAAAATTCAGTTTATATTTTGATATATGAGAATGTATTTTAAAAATAAATGTGTTAAAGAACCAGCAGTGGGGGATTTGTACACACTTAAGCATATGTAAACATTAGAAGGCATAATATTTCCCTTAAAATATTTAAAAATATTAATATTATTTTTTCCCTTAAGATCCATTATTTTGAACATCTTTCAGATATGTAAAATTATGTCAAATATCTCCAAAATGTTTCCGATTAACTTTAGAAACACTTTTTTCATGATTTTGACGTTAATAGTTCAAGAAGTGCGGAAGGTGAATTATATTTATCTGAATATTTTGAACAGTATTTCTAAAACTGTTATACCCAAAAATAAAAAAAATCATAAAAATTCATTATTTCCTGTTATATCCAACATAAGACATGAAAAAAAAGTTAATACTTTTTTAACCACTCAAAAACTTATTTCTAAATATTTTCTACTGCTAACTATAATATACATTTTGGTTAATAATGGTTAATATGCTTTTCATTATGCTGAATGTCAAGTATCTATGTAAAATATATTCCAAGAAATTTTTGTACCTGTTTTTATTCATATCTCTAAAAATAAACTTACCCAAATGTGGTTATTTCAATTGATGTCTCCTACGACAAACGAAAGTAAAAGAATTATTTCAAATATTTTGCATATGTCTCGTATAAAATTTCAGTGTCAACATTTTTAAATAACATTAAAATTTTACTCTCAAGATATATGCAGGTTTGCATGCTTTATCACTGCCAAAAAAAATTTAAGTTCCTACGTCAAATCTTTTCAGAGGAAAACGGCTGTGTCACACACATGATCAAAGCACATGATCTTAAAATATTTAATTTTTTTCTTTTAAAGTAAAGAATCTTAAAAAATAATACAGGTGTTTTTTCATTTCTATATATTGATATATTTTAACTTTATTCTATATTCAATTTAATTAAAATCAGCCTTTAATTGAAATGCTTACCTTCACTGAATATTTTAATAACAACAAGAAATGTAACCATCCAACTAGTATAAATTTTAATTAAGGCTTTTCAAAATAAATTACGTGATACTTTAGGCAACGATTAATTTAGTTGAATCACTGGAAGAAACAAGCTGCCCACGCATGGAGGTCTCTTCCACGCCCTTTTGAAGCGGTCACCGATTCTTTAGCATTATTATCAGTTTATTTTTCATTCTTTTGATTAAATAGAAGTAGTGATGTGGGAAGTCGAGTCTACGTGGAAAATGACGAATAATTTCTACACCTGATGTATTTAAATATTTGGTTGTCCTATTGGCTGAGTGTAGCGAGGCGTTATCGCGATGAAAGTGGGTTATATTGTAAGGGCATTTCTCTCAAATGTATCCCAAAATAACAGATAAACTATTAACGGTCTGCAGCAATTGTAACTATATTTTACGGAATAATGGTTACATAATAACCCGACCTTTCTATGAATATGGAGATAATCCTTTTTTTTCAGTACTTCACCTGAGTGTGCAACTCTTCAAAATAAATAACGCATTGCGTAGACTACCTCGTAGTTTTGTGTTCGTAATAATATATACAGGTTTAGTCATACATTCTGATATCTAATACATCATTTGTGTAATTTCTATTAAAATGTTTGCGATTTTTCGAATTTACGCGAAACTTTTTGCGACGTCAATTAAGGCGACAGGTAATGCAAAATATTAAGTTTTCATAAGTTCAATGAGTATTCTAACTTCGAAATTGTTATGTAGAATTATTTATACTTGGCTCGTCACAATGCTTAAACTTACCTGAAAACGTTGAAAACGTTGATTGTAAGCCTTCATAATAAGCTGAATGTTTGACTTTATTTTTCATTGTCGATCTTGGCTTCATTTTTCATTGTCGACAGACCTTCCTTGGCTGATTACCATCGAGATTGATACCACTAAGCTTGAGCTCTCTACGTCTCTTCAAACTGTAATATTGGATATAGCAATATAAATCTTACCAATAGAATTTTTAAAAACAAAAGACATTCAAGAACAGAACAATTCTTGAATGGATTACCAATGGATTAAATTTTCCAAATGTTATGTTAATTTTTTATTACCAATGTTATATAATAAACGGAGCATTCTCACATTTTTCTATACTTTCCTTGTGAAAATACTTTTTTTTTAATAAATATTGGAAATAATGTTAGAGAAGGATTTCAAGCAAATATAAACTTCCATTTATGTAATAATATTGCATAAACAATAAAATATAATTTAAGGAAAATATTTGTGTAATATCGGGAAGTTCCTTCAACTTTCCACAGGCTAAACTGAGTTCATTTACCAATTTCTTTTAAAAGAAAGTTAAACCCAATAAGGGTTTAACTTTCCATATACTCTTGCCCTTCTTTAAGTTTTACAACCGGCGTCGAATGATTTGTTAAGCAGCGATTAAACTTTGAACGCATAACGACGACCTCAGACTATAATAAACAAAACAATTTGCAATTGATTATTACTACCTGTGTATTCTGGGTTGCTTTGAATGGAAAATCTCTGTATATTAACGGCTTTGAATATATATTGAATTTAAAGCCCCAACAAATATATTTTGCCAAAGACCTCTAGTTAATATAACTTGTAAGCCAAAAAAGTTTTGACTAATTTCAAATAACTATGAATTTAAAACCGGTAAACATATTTGGTAACGAGCGTTTACTCAAGCCATAAAGAGGAATTATGAAAATCGACACATTATTTTTTGTCCGGATTTAGTTGTGTAGACGACGCGATTCTGTATATATCGCTTGCATAGATACGCCTTCAAACATGGAAATTATAACTTATAATGAAACTAGTGCGTGAGTAAGTGCCGCAGTATCAAAAACTGTCCCTAGTTGCTTGAGAGGAACGCTTGCTGACTTGCACTAAATTTGAAAAATGTGCATTCTATCCATATTATGTATCTTCATTTTTCTATTTATTGAAACTATTGAACCTATATATGAATTTTCTTCTAATTTACTCATATTTTAAAAAATTACCTATGATAAGAATCATAATAAAAATAATGGTCAAGCTCTCAAAGATAACGACAGCAATTAGCTTGTGATGACGATAAAAGTAAATTGTATGTATTCATAAATAAGGAGATCAATTAAATATTAAAAACTTCCACATTCTGAAGGCCCTATTCATAAGGCTATGACCATTCAAGGGGAGGCCTTCAAAGTAACAGACATTCAGTTTTTTTAGAATAATTAACCTATGATCCCTATAAAGTAATTAAAATAACAAGCCATTAAAATAAGCATTTACCAGTGGTTACTTTCAATATTCAATACACAGTAAAATATTTTGTAAACATTTAAATGCAGTATTCTCTTCGATAAATTGGAACCCCATGCCGGACTATGTTGACGCAAACATGCAATCTTGCCTCTTTTACTCGAAGTGTCCAAATCAATACGGAAAAATTTTGTAAAATAATATCTAGTACAAAGCCTGCTACTGTGCATATTCACACTGGTTATCATCAGTATTTTTGAGAAATTAAAGAGCTACTAAGTACATCGGACAAGTATTCCCTTAAATATCTCATATCATAAGTATTCCCTTAAATGTCTCATATCATTAATTTTGATATCCTGGTGTCCACATAATTGAAGAAACTCAAAACGAAAATTTTAACCGAGATGATTTCACTTGAAGGGATATCATCCCCAAAGGTATATCACTTGGAGAAATGAGCTTTAAAAATTGTTTAATAAGGTTCTAGAAATCAAATATAGCCTTAATAAACATTGCTAAACAGCTGGAATACTTGAAGTCCCGATAGTCGTTTGCCAAGATCCAGATAAAACGACAAGGGGTAAAATATATTGGGCAAACTAAAAATTACCCAGAAAAACTTACCCGGATATTACCCAGAAGTACTGGCAAGGTAGTTGATGATATTCTCTAGTCGGCTTGAATACGGGAGTAGTCTATATATTTCATTTTCCACTGTAAAGTATCCATCAACAAAAGAATATATTCCGCGTTGAGTTAATAAGATACTTAGGCACTTAATTGAGCTTTTTGTTGCTTTTTTTTACTCGCAATTTTTTGTATTTCCAAGAGATCAACTTTGCTGAAGACAAAACGGCTTACCAATATCTAAAAATGAGGCTACTGGAAACTTTTTCTAGACCATTTTTGAGCGATTATAGCAAAATTGTTTTTGTTTTATTAAAGAAATGAATCCTTCTACGCTAGCTTGCACAATGTATGATAAGTATTAACAATACGATATATAACTTCAGTTAATATATATAGAAAATGATAATTTAGACATTTTAAATGTTTGATTACAATTTTTTTCTGAAATATATAAAAATGTATTCAAACAAGCAAAATTTTAATAATTCTGTACTTAATGACGTGGAAACAAAGTATCATTAAGCTATCATTTACAAATCGAAAGTTTAAACTATGTCCGCCATATTATTTTAGTCCAATGTAGATTTAAGTGTACTATAGAGAAAACGGTGGTACTTAAAACTTTATTAAATAATGTGGAAAATGCAAGAGTTACATCTACTAAAACGATTATTAAATAACAAGAAAAGATGGATCAAAACACCAAACCGTATATCGACACTTTTGTAAATATTTGAGTTTATATAAGTATAACACTCAAATACACACTTATTAGAAACATTTTGTTATAATCATTTAAATATTCCTTTTTTTATTTAGAAAAATTACAAAATTTAATACAATTTGAACATGCGTTATTAATATATTACCTGAAAAGAATCTATATGAAATACCGCTGAAAGCAATTAATTTTACCTAAAGCTGTAAAAGTTTATAGTTTTGAGATAACACTTTTAATATTCGTAAAAGACTTCTAAGTATATAATTAATAATTATAACATCGAACAGATTAACTACAAAACAAAGTTCTAAGATAGTTATGAATTCTTAATTAAACTATGTTGTGGAGCACTTAGCCTAATTCGTTCTAAGTTTAGTTGTAAGCTTTTATGTAAATATTAAATATATATGGGAGTGCTTTAGCTATTTGAAGTGGAATAAAGTTTTTAGTAAATTTATAGTAAACTTATTTAAAATAATTCAAAGAAGCTAACATTAGTTTTCTTCAAAGATATTGAAATAATTATTTATATGTAAGAAAAGATATGGAAATAATACTATTTTTGAGGTTGCGTATACAAAAAGAAGCAAAAATCGCAACTCTTATAAGGTCAGTTATGTGTCCTCTCGTCTATTAATCTATCATAGTATTTTTTTCTAAAGACTTTTGAGATAGAAACTTGACATTTGTCATAGTGATATATTTGGCATACTTACATGTAAATAGAAATTTATACGTATTAAAAATTAAAAATTTTAAGTAAGACTTTACTGTGCTTACGACTTCGTCCGCGTATGGATCTTTATACAATATTGTTAAGTTAACTAGTAGGTAACATGTAAGAAAATTTACAGAAGTAATACACTTTGAATTAAAAAACATTCCAGTGGGAATATATTATTATTTAAGCGTCGATTGAAATGAAAAATAGAGAACTTACTAGCAAACATTTATCGAAATATTTTGCTGCTCTTGTGTGATGCACGAATAAGTAAACATGTTCAAGAAAAGTGAACAAACGATAATGAAACAATATTTATATATTTTGTTCGATATGGTCCTATAATAATTTTTTCGTAAATACTTTGAATGCAAAGACACGCGAATTCTAAAATGTTATTATATGTATAGACAATAAAATACGCAAAAACTAAATTTATCCAGTCTAATATTAAAACTATATATACCTGTTACAGTTAACAGTTTTGTTCACTATTACGATGTTAACTTAAGGAATGTTTTTAGTTAATAGCATTTAAGATTTTCAGATATCACCTTTCATCTGTTTTGAAAAATTTGTATTTACAATACAATTCCTCCTTTGGAACCTTTAGTATAACATCATTAATTATATGTAATTTTCTTCGAGGAAAATACATTTATATGACGGACTACAATTGATTCAGGGAATCAAAGAAATTGGAAGGAATTGTATTGTTAACATACGTTTTGTTAAACGGAATGAAGAGCATTTTAGACACGTCTGGTCTACTATAGCTGCCTGCGCAAAGTATCAATACCCAGGGACATACTAGGTAAAGAATAATGGGCAAGGTGGTGTGGTGTTTTTTTATTGGTTTGTGTATTCTTTTGCTAACCAAAATATATTTTTGATCTAATTCCCCTGATATGAGATGTTGCACTTTGTGTAGCGTGCCGCTAATATTATAATTACGAAAGTTTCATTATATTGTATATAATGATTCAATAGCAAAGCGACGAATTAATAATAAATTTGGCGAGTATAAATTTTGTCTAGTAGGGGAATAAAAAAGCTAAATATTATTTGCGTCCTCTTGCAAGAAACACGAGGAATGTCAATACAGTAAACAATTCCTTTGGACGTTTGTTATTCAATTCCGACGGAACGGTGAGATGGCTTGCATGAAATTTGACATGGACAATTTTTGTTAAACCTGCATATCGGTCTTAGCAAATTAATAATTTTTATTCCTCGAAATAACATTATTATTATAGGATAAAACTTACAACTTACATGACGTATACAAACGATGTGAAAATATTCGTGCGGGCGCCGCGCTGTTAGACCAAAATCGGCTCGCAGTAGCAGTGTGAAGTTGTTTCTTTGCTCATTTCAATTAAAATATAGTTTATAATAAGTAGAATGTAGGTGTATTGATATAATAAAGTGCTATTTAGATCCGGGCATATAATAACGCGCAGTGGTAATTGAGCAAAAATGTTTTCTTTTGTTATTAAATTAGTCTATAAGGAGACTTTTTTTAAGTAAACGATTGATACGAAATTGATACGAAACGAGTTATAGTAAACGTAAGATTAGCTGGCTTAACTTAAATTTAACCGCGATTTAATGGTTTAGAAACATAACATATGTTTAGAAAAGTAAAAGTAGTTATGTATTTGGTATTGCTGAAAGAAGACGTTAATAAAGCCACTATACTATTAAAAATCAGTCTCATAAAATAATTAGTGGTGATCATAGTTAAATAAATTAAAAATTAAGAACGTGATTTATAAAACTTTAATACAATTTCTTTATAACCTTATAATTTTTTAAGACACTAAAAAACCCAATAAAACAATGAAAACATCTTCAGTCAGAAAAGCAAAGAATAATTTTTTTAAATTACGGTTTTAGCAGTCAGGTCCAAACTGTTCTGAAGTTTAGCCGACAGCTAATTTCTCGAAAGTAATACTGTGTTTAATATCATAACTAATACTAAATTTAGTAGGCTGATGTCGAGATTACAATATATATAAACATTAGTCGTAAAGTATATCCTTATAAACACGAATTTGTATGTTTGACAGTAATTGTGAGAGGCTCTATTAAACAAAACTACAAAAAGTACGTCCTTCTTTATAATTCTTGGGTATGTATATTGGATCTTTTAGTTCACAGTGCCATTATTTCTACAACTAAGCTAAATGTTTTTTTTAAACTAGATTTTATTTGATTTCAACTATTCAATCTCAAGAATCTCAAGATCATAAGTTGCCCAGTTTCCGATCTTGCAAACTCACTAAATGTTTTTAACCCTTAAACCCAATTAGAAATTTTAAAGTATGCGACCATTCTTTATTGCAATATTTTTACTATATTTTAATGATAAAATTTGATAAATTAAGATAAAATTTGTACTTGCTGTAGTTTTTAAATTATTACGGAAAATAAAAAATTTAATAGAATGTTATTACGTACGATTTTTATGTGCAGAAATAAGTCCTTCTTACCATAATTTATATAGGACTAAAAATAAAAGTCGAAGTAAAAAAAAAGGGTTCCATAATCAAAAATGTCACCATTTCTTAGTTAATGTTACGAAATTGCTTTTGACATAAAACATGTCTAATATATCTAGTAGATAAATAACCGAAAACGATAATTTCATAATTTTGGTGGAGAAAAATTAACGACTCACTAAAAACAAGAGCAATTTATAAATTCTTCGAAATCATATAAGCCAAGGCAATAATTTTCTGAAAACACTTATATTTTTTAAATTAGCTGGAAAACTTTAATTAATTATATTTATATTCATAATACCTAGCTTAAACTTTTAAATACCCAATTAGCTTTGAAAACTCTGACTAATTTTATTTTCGTACATATCAGATGGTTTCTACTCTATTATATTCGAAATTTCCTGGCAATCTTTTTCTTCATGACGAATGTTCAACAAAATTGCATTATTTTCATCATGTTCAGTCTATCTCTATCCTCTGTTGGATATACGAGAAGTCTTTATCCGAAGCACGTGACATTAGACTTATTTGCCCATAATCGCCACGCTTAGCCCGCGGATTGATCATCGTAGTGCGCAGCTTCTCAAACAAGCGATACTTTTACCCGTCATTGGTCTTGGGACTTTATTTTTATATTAAATATTATTCCAGCCTTGCTCAATGAGCAACCGGGAATCAAACCTGGGCCCTCGCGATGTGCAGTGATGTCAAAATCATGCGCCTTGTGATCAATCCAACAAACCACAGCGACGGTAAACTTTTTTTCTTGCAATGTCATTTAATTTAGTCGTATTATTTAATGCCAATACTACGTTATTTTAAAATTATTATTAAAAAGGTGTTAAATTCAAATTTATTTTATAGTTTTATATTATATTGTGTTTTAGTAGGATCAGTAAAATTGGGTAAAATTTTATAAATATTTAAATTAAAGGTTAATTTTAATTGTCTAAGAAGGGAAACAAAGTTCTGCTTTCACTTCCATTCGTCAGTTAAAATTGTCAAAAGTTAAACATGAGTTCTTTGTAAGTTTAAAATTTATGTGTAAATAATATTACAAAAGTTTAAATAATTAAATGATGCATACGACTCGTACGCAACATTTCATTATTTAAACTTGTAAAATTTTGTAATTATTCCATAATTAAAAAAAAATATGGAATTTTTACAAAATATTCGTATATATTTTAAAACAGGAAATGTATTAAAATTGCTTGGATTCTGAAAATAATGTTGTCAATTTTAACAGCTTAAATTTTTATTAATTTGAATCATATTTAAAGTCTTTCCAAATATAAAGTAGTAAGAAATTTGAATATCTTTGCATAATATGGTTCTACCACTAAAGCTTCTTCTATTTCTTTTGCTGTTCACCCACTTTTAGCAAACATAAATGTGTTTCTTCATATCGTTTGTTATACAGCAATCTTTAGCAAAAGTTTAGGAGTTTCTATCACTCCTTTAGCTATTCAGCAACTATCAAGTACTGTTGTAAAGAACATGGGAAAGTTTAAAAATGAATGCTTAAAACAAGTAGCGTAACATTAAAACTATAAACTGGTCGTCAAATTTATAAGCGGTTTAACCGGCGCACCACATCCCTAAGGTCAAATCTTTCTTCAGTAAATTTATCGAGATTAATATATTAATATATTTTCTTTTTATATTATTTTTAATTACAAGTATATATTTATATTTTTATTTTTAATTACAAGTATATATATATATATATTATTAAGTTTTAATTACAATTATATTTAATTACAAGATTAATATATTTTAGCTTGATAAAATTCTTTAGGTGAAGGCACTTTATCTTTGCAACGAAAAATTGCTGGTATGATCATTGAATCTATAATGAACTGAAAAACAATTTCATTCAGTTAGGAACAAGTACCAATAGCTATTTAGAAAATGTGTTTATGGGAATGGATACAAGTTTTAATTTCAAACCTTTTGAAAAAAAAATGGAATAAGTTTTCTGAATATAAATAGAAACACGAAGAAATAAAAAAGAAACTACTTTATGTTTACGCCATTTCACAGAAACACGACGCAATTCATATTATTTCGTAGAAGGCAGTAAGTGGAAGTAAAGCAAATTTGTACTTTTTATACGTCCACATAAAAAATTGGTTTGTTCAATCTTTCTACATATAAAGATACTTTCTTTTTTCAAGGTACTTTTTTTGTTTAGTAGGCTAGGTATCTCAAATAATAAGGTAACAAATTTTACAATAATTTAATTGACAACATGGTCCCTTTCTTGTAAAGCAAATTAATAATTATTATTAAACTGTTTTACGTCGTCAAATGATAATGGAAATGAAATTTCAGAAATATTAATCCATTATGACTGTAAAAAAATCAATGATCGTTCCTTTACTTTGTATTCGGGAATTTCAACAGTATATTTATTATTTTATTTGCACAGAATTGGTAATAAGATTGTTTTTCGAGTCTCCTTTTTATTTGAAGCTGACAGCAATATAACTTTTTTTAGTTTAACAAAAGTTTACAATACTGCTTCCTAAATGCTTCCATTGAACGCAATTAGATAAATTTGATTTATAAATTAATTACATTGATTTTAAATAATTACATGATCGTCGAAACGGTTTTTGGTTCGGACGATTTTGCAATTTAGTTCCCTGGATATGTTGTATATAAAAAAGCTTTGTGATTACGAAGGCCCTCGTTACAAAAACGATTAATACATAATAATATCATATATTTGTTGAAACCGTAAAAAAATAAATAATATTTGTATTCCAAATTTATACACTTTTATTTTAAAGTTACAATTTTATTTACTCGTTTGAAATCAATTCTCATCTAATCAGAGTTTAGGTGAGAGTTGTTTACGATACACCCAAAAGTTTAAGACAATGTGATACCAAGGGTGCATATATAGTTCCAAACGATTTGCCCTAGAAATACATATCTGACTAATAATAAATTCTATAGTAATGAGTTAGATACGAGGGATTAAATAATTACAAAACCTAAATATCCGGATTATGTAAAGAGGTTGATTTTGTTTTTCGTCTAGTTTTAAAATTGTCTTTTTAAATTTCTTTCAATCAAAAATATCTATTTTATGAAGAAATAATAGTAAATAATAAATAGCCAAAAAGCCTGAATAATATCTTCAATATTTGATATTGCGTATAAATTTATATGAAAATTCATTTCGGAAAATAAAAATGAAAACACCGTAAATCGTTGTCGACAGGAAGAATTGCTAAGGGTTGATCCCCAATATTCTTTTCGTTTTAAGAATGAACACAATATCTTACAACCTAAAATTTAAGAGACTAATTGGGGGATCAGTTTCTTTTACTATTTTTCTTGTTCATTATTGCAATAAAACATAGTGACATATTTCCCTAAGTCACACTTCCCTTAAACTAGTCTTCACTATACCCACCACTGCAATATTTTTTAACTGCAGTCACACAATACAATTGGTCATAAAAACCATATCAAAGAGCAATTCACGATGCCTCTTTAAATCGTCTAAGTACATCACTATTTTTGAATTTGATATTTTTCGAAATAACACATTGTAAATATTTTAAAGTTTTTCACCGTCAACTATTTTCTTTCGGTGTGAAATGTAGAAAATAAAATACAGCATCAACAATAGAGAAAATCGCGCCGGCTTTAAAATCTAAAAACAATTCACGTACGTGACTTAACCTTATTGCTTCGCGTTGAGTATTCGAGAGCCCGCTGTTAAATCGCAAGTCGTTGCAATAAGAAAAAGTTTGAACATTTTGTCGAAAGCTTAAAATATATACCGTAAGTACAAAAGCGACCCGAATGATACTAATGGGGCATTGGAACAAGCTCTCTATACATATGTTAACACTATTTTTCCTAATGGGCTGTTTATTTTAATCACAGAAAATTTCTATATATTTTTTACTTATTTTGATAATACCGGCTACATTTGTGTAAAATTTTATAGAAATCGGTTAAGTACATGAAACATGACGGTAGGACAAAGAAAGGAAACCAATAAAGCTTAAAATATATACCGTAAGTAAAAAAGCGACCCGAATGATACTAATGGGGCATTGGAACAAGCTCCCTATACATATGTTAACACTATTTTTCCTAATGGGCTGTTTATTTTAATCACAGAAAAATTCTATATATTTTTTACTTATTTTGATAATACCGGCTACATTTTTGTAAAATTTTATAGAAATCGGTTAAGTACATGAAACATGACGGTAGGACAAAGAAAGGAAACCAATAAAGCTTAAAATATATACCGTAAGTACAAAAGCGACCCGAATAATACTAATGGGGCATTGGAACAAGCTATCTATACATATGTTAACACTATTTTTCCTAATGGGGTGTTTATTTTAGTCATAGAAAATTTCTATATATTTTTTACTTATTTCGATAATACAGGCTACATTTGTGTAAAATTTTATAGAAATCGGTTAAGTACATGAAACATGACGGTAGGACAAAGAAAGGAAACCAATAGTCACTTTCACATTTATAATATCAGTATCTTAAAATATGAAGTAGTCTAGAAGACGGGGATAGGCGCGCCCGTTGAAGGAAAACTACACATAAAATGTGTAGTAAGAAAATGCAGTCGTCAGTGTAATATCGACATAGCCCTGAGCGGTCATATCGTTTGTATGTGGCAACATGATTTAAAGTGCCGGCTTATACTATTTCCACCTACAAAAATATCGCTAGAATGCAAAAGAAACAAATAGGGATTACTTTTCATACCTTAATATTATTAGTTGATTTAATTTTAAATTAGTTATGCAGTTTTAAAATATCAAATTAAATTATTATGACAAAAGTTTCTTAAAACTTCTTAACTGAATTTGATATTGGAAAATATAAAATTCAATTTATTAAAAAATCGCAATTTGGGTGATGTTATTAGACAATTTGGTGAAATTTCCATCATCATAATAAATTTTAGAATATCTTAACTATTGCGTTTATGTTCATTGGATGTAGAATTACAAAGATTCGTGAAAGAAATTAATGATAAAGATCCGCAAAAGAAATAAATGTTACATTCATTATTTTTTGCTGTCTTCTTTAAATTCTTGAAAATGCGAAATATTGTTTAAAATAGGAAGAAAAGAAAGAAAAAAATACTTTTTCCTGCTTCTATAAAATGAAAAACTGAGAAAGTTATTTGCAAAAGGTAACAAAATAATTTTGTAGATTATCTAGTTCTAGGTCATTCTACACTCTAAGATTAGTAATATACGTATCTCTTGCGAATTATGCTGAATAATCGATTGTACATAAATATGGCGAAAAGACAGTTGTTAGCTATAAAATAAATAAAGTACATCCATAATGATAAGAATTCGATGCATTTTCATATAATATAACGTAACGGAGTTTACGTTACTGTAAATTGGTTATTAAGATGAGCATCATCTGTGTATATTGAAATAATGTATATATTGAACATCATCTGTACACATTATTTCTGGGGGTTCGTGAGTACAAAGTGAGACCATTATAATAAATTTTGTTTATTTAATCCATTTCCTTATTTAGGAAACCTCACTCAGGATTAGATTTTGTGCTGTACGAATATTCTTTCGCGGAAAGAAAAATTTACTATACTGATAATTTTGCTTTTTTTTCTCAGTTTTTTCCTTCGCGGAGAAACTTTTAGTGTCAATAAAATTTTTAAGGGTAATTGCGATTTGGAAAATATTAGCGGAAATCAATGAAAATTTAAGAATTGAGGAATTTGATAAAAAATTACCATTCAGCTTAATCAACATCTGTGTGTTGTCGTCTGTAGCTCAAAAAATCGGATTCGTTTTAATGTACAAGATTTTTTTTATGTATTTTAATGCTGAGTCAAAAAATAGGACGTGATCTATAAAAATAAATAAATAAAACCCATTAGAGGATTTTCTATTAGAGTTTTGCAGCTGATACCTATCTTCCTTTTTATTAGCAGATAAATATATATATATATATATATGTATATATATATATATATATATATATATATATATACATATATATATATATGTATGTATATATATGTATATATATGTATATATATACATATATATATATATGTATGTATATATATGTATATATATATATATATATATATACATAATTTTTTTTAATAATGAGAAATATAATCATCGAATAGAAATCTTATATGAAAAGACCTGAAAAATTATGAAAGGATTGTATATATTTTCAACGTTTAATTTAAATTATTTCAACATTTTCTTCATATAGAGAAATCTAAATTTGCAAAATATAACACATATTTGGGAAAAAAGACATGTATTATATAATGTAATTTTGTACCTGATAAAATCTTTTGGGTTGACTATTTATTACAATATATTTGAATAATAAATAGTATGATTATAAATGACCAGAAGGTATTTTGAGCTAAATGAGTAAGAAAGTATACTATATTGTTACAATTTATTAACTTTGATTTATAAATTAAAAATAAAAATATAGAAGTTCTGCGTCAAGAATAACATGTGCTCAAATTATTCTTCAAGATAAATTTATAAAAAACATTTATATTTAAGTTTATAAATAAATTATATACGTTAATGCAACTATTGATTCGAATATAATTGTTAACAATTAATAAAATATATTCTAACATAACAAAGTAGAAAATGTAGAATATATAGATGACAGATGACTACTAGGTTATATGCATATATGAACGAAAGAATGAATTGTGAAAAATCCATTCATGCCCATTTTATTCCAAATGCGACACGAAATTAAATAGGATGAATACCGATGAGGAACACCGAACGGACTAAAAATTATAATCAATATGAGTTGTGACCGATTCTCAAAAATACAACCATTTTTTGCAAGAGAAAAAAATATAGCATAAAAATAATAAATTTGTTTACATTAATCGTGTTAGAAATGTTTTAATCAAGTGGTGTCTACGCATAAATTGTATGAGTATTATTAAAAAAAAATCTTTGCTGAAAGTATAACTTATTGAATAATTACTATTTAGCAATTAAAATAAAAATAAAACGGTCGTTTTAATAATACTTACGCAAAAAGTTATTTGAAAAACCCGGAAAGCGGTCAATCACAGCCAACGATCCCACTTAATACTGTATTTACAAAGTATTGAGTTGGTAGCGAGTATTGGCTTATTTATAGTTGTTAGTGACGAACTATATTGTGCCAGTTTTGGCATTTATATTACATTCACGTTCAAGATCCAACGTTATTAGTTTTTATTGGGCGTCCAAAAACTCCGTTAGAACCCAGCAATATGAATTAGTTTACAGCCCACTCAAAAATCACCTCGATTTAAGAAAGTTCGAAAACTTCGATGGAAACTTGAACTTGATTTCATCATTTGCAGAATACGTGTCTCGAACTGCCAATGTGAGTTGAATATCAAATGAGTTACATCGAGTTCCACGTAAGCTTCAGATGAACTTACAGACATTTTCTGTAATATTAAAGTAATTATTTTGCTTATTCACTTTGCTTACTCAACTATTATTCTCATCACATCGATACATAAGAACAGACATGTTCTGACTAACTTCTTCATCAATACAGAGCCAATAGTAATGAAGCCAGAAATGTAAAGGTATCTTTGAAAGTATAAACTATAAAGGTAATTTTGAAAGTATGAAGGTATCTTTTATAAGATAAAGATTCAGTATGAAATATTCAATAAGGAACTTATATATTTAACTCCTAAGACATTAAAACACAATGAAAGAATTGTTAAAGCTAATAACATATTAACCGTAATTTAAAATGATAAGTAAAAAAGTATAGCTTGCTAATAACGATCCATTCAATTTTGGGCAATAATTGTTTTAATAAATGATAATTCGAATTTAATATATATTATTCCCAACCTCATGAAATTAAAATCGTTCCTAGTAAGAGAATATCATCTCGGCGCATTACCATTGTTAACTCGATGGAAGATTTAATGAACTTAAGTTAAAGAGTACTTTAATAAGATATTTTACGATAAAAAGTTAAAAAGTGTTTTCCTAGCTATAGAATTTGACCTGGAATTGACAACGATTTATCAAATCACCCCAGGACCTACAAACGAAAATTTATTTTTACTTTAAATGTATCACTTTATGCCTTTGCACATTCCATGAATGCGTTAAACATGATGCGTAGAACTCATATTATGAGCTTCCATACACACTCGGATACATTTAAAGGTTTAAACATTTAATGTTACATAACATTTCAATTAAGCTTTTTATTATATATATTTTCTAACAGATTATATTTCACAAGTCTAAAATTATGGTGAATTTCTCAAAAACTAAAATATTTTGATTTGACGCCGCAGTTTTACGGAAAAATATTTTAATTATTAGTAAGTTTAATTTTTTTCACAATTTAAACCTTAACAGTTTTAGATATTGGAGGACATATTCTTTGTGAAAGTATTCAAATAAATCTAAAACTATTTTACAAACGATTCCGAAAAAAATATTTCTTTGGCTGATATCCCACACGACCGGAAGCAAAAAAAAATGATAAAAGAATACCCTCTCGAAAATTTGTTCATCAAATAACGCGTTGTGGTATATAGAGTTGATTATAAAGCGCAAGGTTTTTAACTGTGCGGCGCACTGCGGGGACTCGAGTTCGATTTCCGGCCGTATCGTCGAGCGGGACTGGACTGGTGTTCTAGTTGGCTGTAATAAGAATGCTCTCGCAGCATTAAGTCCGCCGCGTGTTCTAATTTTTAACAGCGCGGCCTGAATTTACTCGTATTTAAATTTATGTCCACCTCGATTTAGCCTGAGAATTAAGTTAACCACGGTTTAATATTCAGTAGTCTTTCCTTCCGCGTAAAAATTTGAACTTGTAAATATAAGGAATCTTTTTTGCCATATGTTTTTCAAGTTTATTTATTTATTTACTTTGAATAGGTAAATTGCATGGAAATGTTATTATTTTTCATATATATTATAGAGTGTGCACATAAAACAAACCATGGTTTAGTGCCCTTGCATTTTTTTGTTTTATTAGACGTGCTATTTTTAATTACACTTGATAAAGCAAGGTAAAACTATTGCAGTTTAGGTATGTCGCATGACAAATGGGATATGTCTATTTTTTATCTTCATACTCAATCGTTAAAATTTGTTATATTTTATGATAAAGCCTTTTTTCTTAATATATAAATAGTCACATTTCCATTTCTGTATTTTCATATTATCTAATATATGTCGATAAAATATAATTGAGTATATTTCTGAGTATAATTTTGTTTAAATAAAATGGTATGTTGTAAAAAACTTGACTCGCAAAATCTGAGTCTATATTACCAAAATCAAGCTACTATAACAGATTTTCCACGAATTTCATTTCGTTACATGTCGTCATGGTAATGAACAAACATTTTCATTTTCCTTAATTAGTACGTAATTTGATTTGTCTTTGCTTTAGATCTATATATTTATAGTTTAGTTTAAATTTGGAGTAGTGTTAGACTTTAGATGATCATTTAAGTTTTGGATTGAATGCTCCGTAATATTGTTTTTATATATAATATGCAACAACATTTGCCAACTTTCCCTCCTATATTTTGATCTGGAATATATATTGGTCAAAACATCCAAGTAAATAAACATGGTAATTAATTTATTTGAGTACATCTGATAATACACGTTATCTGCTTTCATGTTAATGATGTGTATTATCTTTCTTTCTTTGTCATATAATTTTAACATTAGATCGGTTAAATATAAATTAATTTGAAGACGATAACTTCGCCATAAATTTTATACGAAAATTTTAAATTTAAATTGTGGCGAGGAACATTATAAATTGAAAAAATTACTAATGAAATGAGATCATGAGGGCGGGCGGAGTCAAATATTTTGCTATCCGTTCAGGCGGCACATTTTTGAAATTTATGTGACGTTATTAGATAACGTGTATCGTAATTTTTTACTCGCATGAGTTCACAACCAACGAATGAACAAGGAAAATTACATAATTTTTGAGCATATTTTTTATGTGCCTGCGGAAATCCATACAATTAATTTTATATAAGGATGAAAACTTTATAAGAATTCAAAATTTGTTTAAAGGAAAATTCCATTAAATATCTAATAAGCTGATTTTAATTTACCAATGACAACTTGTTTTTTTAACAAATTGTAAATAAGAATATATGGTATAAGTATATTTTCTTTATTTTAGTTTATTGCATTTATGTGGCCGTATTAGGAATAAGTCTGTTATTTATCATGGAACTAAAAAAAAAATTAAACACATTATCAGATGTAATCATTGAACAATTTTAATATTAATACAGAAATGTGACATGTAGATAGGTAATCATTTTTCTTTTTAAACGTAATTACGTATACTGTGTTTATAAATCCTAATCCTAATTATGTAGGGTAATAATTATGTAGGTGAATGACTTTTTGTAATCGAATAGTAGTATTTTAGGGTTAATAGTAATTTTTTTATGACTTACTGATGAATGATGGCTTTTATAAATAAGCTGCATATTCTTTTTCTTTCGAAGTTTTATTGATCTTAGGCTACAAGAGTTTTGAAGAAAATCATTTCTGACCATAATTGCACTAAATAATGAGAAGCAATGTTCAAGTGAAGAAAAAATCTATCTTCTTTTTCTAATTTTTATCCTTAAAAGTAGTTTAAAATTATGCAACAAAAATAAATGTAACAGATGGATAAAAAATAAATAGATCAAATTAAATATTATACATATTTAAAGAAAAAAAAGAAGAAACCCCAAAATAAACCCAACCGGAATTTTTCAAATTTGAATAGATCCACAGATTGATCGTAATGTCATCCACCTGATTAAAAAAATTTACTTGGCTTTTAGATAAAATGGGAACGTATACATATATTTTATGCGTAAAGTAAATACAAGCATGGTAAGAAAAAAATTAATTTCCTGGAAATTTTTCCTGCATGTTAATATGTTTTCATGATATAACTAAGGTTTTATTATTAAATTATATGTACACATGTAAGTACCTATATTACTTTATGTTATTTTAGGGTTGATGAAAAATTTACATTTAACGAATGACATTATTTGTGTAGAAGGAAAATTTTAATCTATCTCTTAGATATTTCTAAGCTCGTTTATATATTTCTGATCTTACATCGTTTCTGGTTTTCTTTCAGTTGTATCTTGTGTTGGCTTTAGACCATCACTTTGTGTTTATAATAGTTACAAAATATATACATAAATAACTCATACTAATTTTAAATTTCACACTTTGAAATAACTACTATATTTTTTGTGTGTACACCTTAGTTTTGTTACTTATAATAGAAATGCTAAAGGTTTATATCAACTTTCAGCATAAGTTTGAAATCATCGACAACCTAATAAATATTTTGTCAAAAACCAAAACAAAATTGTTATAAAACCACAAGAATTTTTTGTATTTATCCATAGTCTTGGTAAAACTTAGCGGATACAAAAAATATTTTATTTGCTTCAGTCGCTTTCACTTACAGATATAAAAGAAATCTAATATACCCCGTTGCAAAAGTTTCTAACTCGGCTAACAATTTAAAAGTGAGGCGTTTATATAATATAAATTCAGTTCTGGATTACTTTTGTACAGGGGTGTCCAACATAATTGTATGGAGGGCTAGTTTTAATATTTTTGAAATTGTAGCGGGCCAATAGCATAGTGAACATTAAATGCAAAGAAAACAGTAATATTTCAACATGAATAATTTATTAAAAAAAGAAAGCCTCTGGTTTAAACCGAATTTTTTTTGTTTGCACAGTGCATCCATGTCAGCTTATATTTTAGAAGTGGCTGTGCACAGAATGCCTGTAAGATGGATGTCTGATAAAGATGATCTAGTTTTTGACTTGTGTTTTATGCGGGAAAAAGCTGTTCGCCAGTATATATACTACGAAATAAGGAAATTTGTTGAAGAGCTAATTTGGTAAGATTTTACTGAATTATATACTTTTTGTAAAATTCAATAAATCAGAGTACTTATAGAATTAACTGTCTGCAAATCTCGTGTTTCCGCTCAAGTACTTTTGCACATAGCTCTTCTTGATGGAAAATACAATGATGCTGTATGATTATCTGTGTGATGCCAATGCGCATTAATGCTACAAAACTGGCTCCTTTTAAATACCTCCTTTTTAAAAAACCTCCTTTTAAAAACCTTTGCTCTTCCTGTCATTACTGGTGCACCATCTGTAGTTAAGCCGCAAAAACTTTTGATTTGAAGCTCACATTTTTCCATGCAACTCTTTATTTCTTCATAGATATCTTATCCTGTGGTTATATCTTTCATTGAACGCAAATCAAACAATTCCTCGTTAACTGTATAGTCTTCTATTACTGCCCTTACAAAAAGTGCCAACTGCGCTGTATCTGACATAGCAGTACTTTCGTCGAGAACGAAACTATGGAAAACACGTTTCTTTAATTATGTTTTTAAAGACGATTCGATATCTTGGGACATGTCATTAATTCTCTTTGCTATAATTTGTTGTGACAAGCATGTATTTTAACTTAAGCTATAAGGCTATATGCCCGGGACACGCTATTAATATTTTCAAGCATTTCTTGACAGCATTCTTTGCTTGGCAATGGCTTCTGCTAACATAAAGCAACTTTTTGTAATTATCTCTGAATTTTGTTTTGATTTTTTGTTGTTGTTGAAATTTGTTTCAAACATTGCCTGTTGGCCGACCGTATTGTCTTTAATGAATTTATATGATCGATTCCAATTTGACCTGTGATAGTATTTTGATCTTTAGATACGTGTTTTGTAGAATATTGCCGTTTAATATTGTTCTTATTGCAATCTAATATTTTGTAATGGTCTAGAATGCATAGTATGTTTCCATTGTATTCTGTGACAAAAAAGGTTTCACTCTTTTCTCACTATTTTTAAATATTCAACATTCTGCGTCAACTTTACGTTTTTTTTCGGTTGACGTCTTGTTCTACAATAACAGTAAAATAAAATGAAATTATATACACATATGCATTTTGATAATTTTAAGAAAATTTTAACTAAAAATTCGAAATACATCAATACGATAAACAAATACGATACCACACTACAACACATATTATCATAATATTGGAGTATAGTCCATTCAACATTAAACTATATACTTAGGTAAAAATATAAAAATTTACAAGTTTACAAACTTTTTGTAAGCATGTTGTTCCTAATCTCAAACAATATGCAACAAAAGACTATTTTAAAAATATATATTATCTACCTTATTTCACCACTTTTCATTGCAATAACCTTCGCCCAATATTGATTTACAAAATAAGTAAGTATAACATGATGGCAACCGAACAGGAGTAAAATTAAAATTTTCGCGTACATCGTTGAGAAACTTCATTGGCCAACTGAATGCGGTGATGCGATCTAACTGTGTAGGTATCAAACGGGTAGGTGAGATGGGGTGCGGCTTAAAGTGCCTGAATTTCATATGTTAATTTTATGTACCTGTTACGTACTCCGGGTTTGATATTGAAGAAAATGCCAATATCTTCAAAGGACGACAAATTTAATTTAAACGCAACGAAGCCAAATTGCAAGAGAGATATTCAGTAATACAGCTATTTATATCAGCAACTCATAGAAACATCGAGAGATTTCTCATAGGTACCAGGGGTGTCTAGTCTAGACATTGGGCAGCTGACGCAATCGTTGTCTACGTGTGAGAACATGTACAAACTAATATAAGTTCTATAGCGGAGACCGTAAGGTTTATTATTCTTTGAAACTACAATACTCGTATGTTCGCGGGAGCAAGACAATTAGACTTACGTGTTTTTAGGGCTCCGTATCACGACGCCAGGTTCCGTAATATACCTATTTACCAACATCCACACGTATTCCTTTTGACTATCAGTTATTGGTTCATTTATCTACTAGTTTAGTGCAACTGACGTAGGCATATTTTTAATTGATACTTGTACAATATCATATTGAAGCTTTTAAAGTTTTAACTAGCTCGTGGGTCGAATGCAAGGCCTTTGTGGGTCGCATCGTAGCTCAGGGTTCGCATGTTGGACAGGCCTGCTTTATAATTTATCTTTTATATTTATTAATTTTTGGAAGCATTAAATTAGAAAGCATTTTTATGCATATATTTTTACAGTTTATAAGAAAAATATTGAAGTTCTAAGCGAAAATTAAAAATCACGATTGGACCAAAGTCAAAAGATTGTTACTAACTTACTGTCCGCATCATTAGAAGTTTTATATCATAAGTTTGTTATTTTGTAGTAGTCTCTTATTTTTTATTGGTTCTTTTTAGTTAAAAATATTCTGAGTAAAAGGTAATTTAATTGATAAATGTTACTGACATTTTCTTTTCATTTATAATTCTTACAAATTTCAAATTATTTCCAAAAATTCCATAGACTGATTAATTATCTACGTCATAATAAATTTATTTTCTGTACGTCGAGTAAGCCCTAAATTTAAAACAACAATCCAAAACAGGGCTCGTTTGCGTAACTAGAATAATAAAGTTATTTATACCGGTTTATCGTATGTCAACAATACTTAACAGTTGGCAACGGCCAGTCGGAAGGTGAATCTCGCATATTTTTGACCACTATACTATTTAAACTGTTAAGAAAAAAAAAAATACTAACGAGAAATAATTTACGAAGGACAAATATTTTTTATATAAACAATTGCTGCAAACTAATAAAATACGATTCTCTAACAGATATTAATATTTTAATTATTATAAATTGAGTTTTTGCACCACGTCTTCTATGCATTTTAGTTTAGACGGCGAATAAATTAGTTTTGTTTTTAATGATTGCACTAAATATTGAATTAAATGTACTATATTTTAGGTAAATATTTATCAAAATCAAATGACGTTTTACGAAGCTATCTTTAGTATAATTGGCATATATATTGAAATAGCGTTTAGGCCGTTTTCTTTTTTTGAGTAAATGATGGAAGAAAAGTTTCAGGCAAAAGTTATAGTATTACAAAAGTTGAAAAAAGGTTTTATTGCTGCGATAATTATTGCCAATTTTCTTCCAGATTACTTTATGGCGATTCATGAAGAAGCATCTACTAGTTTACTCCAAATTAATAAACTTAGCATGAGACACGACAAATGTCAACACACTGAAATTAATAAAAGTTTAATCCGAATCAAGCTTAACTTTTAAAATTATTTTCTGATACATTCAATATAACAAACGTTACTAAACAGTTTCCAAAAGGTTTTTTTAAATTTCTATCAATTGTAATTTACATGATCCAGAGTTTTTGTAGTTTTTATCTCGAGTAAAACTGATAACGTAAGGAAATGCGTGCAATTCAATTTTTTCTCAAAGAATTATTTTTTTGGAACTAAAAGTTTACTCTCTCTTTTCTATAATCTTGCGTCTTTGAGCACACAATAATGTCACATCATTTAAGTCTTTAAAATATTTCTTTGGATATTTATGTTTTGTTTAAGGGGATTTTTCTTTAAATAAAAAATACCTGCACCTATTTTTACATTTTTTACCTGCATTCAGTACATACCCGTTCATGCATTTAATACAATTTTGATCCAATATAGCCATGAAATTTGATTCTTGTCCAATATAAATTACAGCTAAACTTAAAATGTAATGTAGTCTGCCGAATGAAGCAAAACTGACTTCATGTAGTTATTTATTTATTGATAAAATTCGTCGAAAATACTTATAAAATAAACATAATTTCAAGAAATAGAAAGAGAAAACGCAAAGTGCGAGTTTGTTTGTTATACCATTTCAACAGTACTTCAGAAATTATAAACATACCCCATAAAAAGGTATGAAGCTCTTGAAAGCCACTCGGATTCTTAAAATATTTGAATTCTCTTACATTTAAATCGCGAGCAGGAAAATCTTGAGTTTACAATAAGCTTTGAAAGCAAATTTAACAACGAAAGAAAATTATGAACTTTTAGCGCATAAAGTTCAAAGCTTATGCCTAAGCTTTGATTTCGGTATAAATGAGGAACGTTTATACTTTAGCAACTGAAATATTTGAAAGTATTATGCACTAAGAGCTTTGTGATATGACTTTGGATATTATGCACTAGGAACTTTGTTATATTACTTTGTAATTATATCTTTGGATTTAAAAGATTTACCGTGCCGAAAGTTATTTACATTTCTAGGTATCATTGTCCTTCAGAAACATTTTGAATAAACAATTTCTTAACACGATTTATCATTTGTTATCTTATATTTCTTCTGTTTTGTGACTTGCGATGTTGAATACATTTATGGGCACGGTGCACAAATAAAATTCACAAAGTTATCTTATTGTTCAAAAGTAAATAAAATAAGTACCCTATTGCATCTAATAAATCCTTATAAGACACAACGGTTTGATTTTATTACTTATATGGTTATCCGTAATAAGTTTAATTTAAGACAGGCATAAATAGTAAATAGAATATAAAAGGTATGGGTCTCGTTATTTACCCGCCAAGGCCCACTGTGCAAACAAACGTAACGAATAATACAAGTGCATGTAAAATAAACTGGGCAACTTTAAGTTCAACTGCGCAATTAGTGTTTTCAGTTTAATTTAAGATTATCCGCATTCAATTTAATTTAAGATAGGCATAAATAGTGGATAGAAAATAAAAGGTATGGCTCTTGTTATTTAACCGCAAAGGCTCACTGTGCAAACAAACGTAACGAATAATACAAGTGCATGTAAAATAAACTGGGCAACTTTAAGTTCAACCACGAAATTAGTATTTTGAGTCAAATTGTGCAATTAGAAATTTTTAAAATAGTGTTTCTCAAACTGCGCGTTATTAATTATCACAATTAAACTTAAAACACCCGTAAAGTAGGCACCAGTCAAACATAAAAATAAAAATTATTTCTATATTCACTTTATGATACAGCAGATTTGTCAGAATAATACTTATACAAAAATTTTGGTAAATTTTTAATTTTGGTTTTACTCTTTTCACGTATAGATGAGTTATTTAAAACTAATGCATACGTTTATTTTAGTATTAATATGTTATGAATCAGAATGATATTAGTGAAGAAATTTTTCACTACTTTATATTATACTTTGAGCCAAAAAAAATTATTAATAATAACTTAACAATTATACGAAATTCCAGGTTATATATTTGAAATTTCAGAAGAAATTAACAATAAGGGTTCTTTGTCGCCTTCGATGCCTTTTACTAAAAATTGAAAGCAATCGTAATTTTATTTAATGACAAAAATAATTCGTTTTAATTTTATTTAATGACAAAAAGAATTCGAATAATTCTCAAGATTTTTAAGCAACCTTTATCTACTCGTCACAAAAATAAAAATATTGTTAGTTCTGAGAAAGTATTTTAAATGACAAGAGTATAAAGTATAAAGTATTTTAAATGACAAGGCATATAAAAAAAATTATAATTTTCTTGTGATTTGAGTTAAATCGCATGTAATTTTTAATTGTTTCTTTAGCGCATGTTATATTTTTAATTATTTTTTTATTCAATTAGGTGTTGCTAAATTATTAAGCCACTTATTAAAAAATGAAGTAGGTTCTCAATTTAATATGTATGTATTTCTTGTTTATCACATATATAGCTAGGAGTTCCTTTACCCGATTTTCATGATTCTTTTTTCTCTTTGAAAGGAAATTGGTTTTCAATAGGTTTCATTAAATATAATCAGGAGTTGATCACTTAATGCTAGAACTGTGTTCACAACTTGTGACCATTTATGATGGAACTGGAAGGTGTATGGAGTTTAGATTTTCTTGACAAGACATGTGATCACAAATTTTGATAAGATTCTGAAGATGGAGCCGGAAGTTTGCAACAGGAACTCCTCTAAGATAAGGAGTAAGTCCATCGACTTGGAGCATGTTTGAAAAACATTTTAATCACAAGTGGTGTCCAGGGCCTGCCTGATGATGAAGTAGAAAGTTGGTGACAGGAATTCAACACTAGTGAGGTATAAAATCATTAAGTTTTGACTGGTATCTTAACATAAGTAAGGAAGTAATAAATTAGTTTGTAAATAAGTACTTAAAAGTACATATGAAGGTAAGCGACTAATTCATTAATAGGTAGGTTGGTAGTTAAGTATGTAATAAGGCTGCAGACAACTTGGATATTAATCGGTAGGTAAGTAAGCGTTTCAAAAAAAGTAAGTAAATACTTGTATTTTTATTAATTTTTACTTTTCTTAGCGGTTACTTGAAGTCATTTAATTTTTTTTTCGTAAAAAGCTTAATTTCAATTATCAAAATTTACAACAAGGATCAATGCGATTCATATCTCTTATATGCTTGATCATAAAAATGGGAGAAACAAAATTTGTTTAACATTTAGAAAGTCCCAATATTTTTCGAAATATGAATGAATTTTGGAACGATGACCTAACTGCAAGTAAGAAAAAGTCCTCATATTATCAGGTTGGTTACTATCAATCATGCTGTTTTAAAATTTGTTCAATAATTGTATCGACAACACTTTGGTGTTGAGATTGGCTTCTTTATATACTCCTAATCTTATAATCGGGAAGTTATCCAATACGTTATAATTCCAAACCATAAACAATTATTCCGCAGTGTACTATTGAAATTCATTAAGATGCGTTGTTCAGCAATTTATTAGTCCCTACTGCTCAATTAAAAGTTTTGTAGTTCATTCAATGGCAAAATTATAAAATGTAAGGTTGAATCATATATATTATTTGAATCCTTGAATATAAATCCTTTGACCTTGAGGTATAGAACTTGTATGTTGAATTTACAAGAATTTGTATTTAAAAAAAGTATTAACGATGAAATAAAAGGGCAGTTACTTTTATTTCAGCAAAAATATGATTTTTTAAGTGAAATATATAACCACGTTCAGCAACAGAAAAATGAACTTTTTGGAAAAAATCCTTTCTTTTTTTACCACCCGCTCAAATTTTGTGTTGGTAAAATTCAATGATTTTACTAAGGTTAATTGATATGTTATTTTTTATGCAAGAGCATAGTCCTGCGCTATATTCTAATAAGTAAAAATATGATTATATAAAGACATCATTATGAGCCAAATCAGCCATATAAGCAATATAAAAATTAAACCACAAGCAAACGGAATTCCAATTAGCTGGTTATAATTTTTGTAAATTTTAAAGTATATCAGTATGTACAATGTATCTTCTTTAATTATCAAATATTGATACAAATAATTTGTTTGGAAAATAATAGTATCTGGTTGCCCCTGTGAAAAGCTTTCTTTGCGTAGGGAGCCACACATACTATCTCCATATTTAGAGAAAAAATTAAAACAATTTCTCTCAGCCACGACTTAAAATGAACGCAAGGCGGCATTACAAGAAGGGATATTATGGATAAAAATATATAAAAGATATGTTTCATCTTATGCAAAAATTATGTGAAATATTCATTGCGTATTATGTGCTTTATGTACTCTTATGTATTATTCTTATGTACTCTTATGTATTATCTTATATATGTATATCTTACGAACTTATTATTTTTGAATTCTAATATTTTTTAACAGTTTTCATTGTAGCAAAATACGTCAGGCAGAGAATACGTTTAAACTAGCAAAATATTAAAGTAAGCCGTTTTAGTGGAAAGGAAATATTTATTGCAAATAAGGTAAGAACTAAACTATTCCTAATGAGAATAAATACCCATGAATTATGTTTAAGTACAAATCAAGAATATTTTTGGTAATGTAAGCTAAAGATAATTAATTAAATTAACTATGAAAAAGTCACAATTTAATTTAAATCATATTATATTTAAAAGTTCAAAGACTTTAGACACAATTTCAACGGTGGTTATTATCAAATACTCCATGCGCCTTAATTAACTACACAGAAAACCGCTGAAAGCAATTTCGGCCACAAAAACAATTTACAGATTCCTCGAAGTAATGAAAGCTTGCGCAATCGTTTTGGGAAGCATTTGTATTTACTAAGTAAGTTGCGGGTCTTGACTTAATAATTGTTTTATTTAAAATACATACCAGAAATATTCAAGTACACGACAAGCTTTGAAGGCATTTACAAGGATTGCATTTTACTGTAACAGGAAGCTTTTCATGCGCGTTACGGAAAGGTCTTATTTATAAGCAGAAAAAAATAAAGGTAGGTTATAGGGTTTGGTTTGGTTAAAACTTGCTATAGGAACTGAACAAGAGTTAATGCTGGCATTGTTATGAGTGTTTTCATTAATAGTGTGAAATTATCAAGTATAGAAATAGCATTAGAGAAATAACTCCGGTACATGTAAATAATATGTAAATTATTGTAAAGAAACATATATTTGTTGCAATAACAATTATATTATTGCAAAGGGATACCAATTATTGTCAAAAGCTAAAAAAAAATTCTTTCTAACAAGTACATTTTAATCAAATTGAGTTTTTACTGACATAGCTTTATTTGAAATAAAACTTGCACTAAATCATATATTGATTAATTGAAAGCACCATTTATGATATAATTTGTTAAAGTAGGATTTTAAAAAGAGTTTTCCGTACAAATTACGTAATTTTTACAAATAAATTTCACGGAATTGTATTTGAAACTTCGTAGCATCATTTATTTGATATATCTGCCCCGTAGTAAAACAGTTTTTCAAATTAAATTATTTAATAAATATTATTACGTTTTAAACTTTATCTTCATTAACAAAAAAGGAAAAGGATTATGGAAAAAAAATTGTATTTATTAACTTATATTGAAGGGGCTTTTACAATAGGATAATAATTATTTTTAATTTTATTAATTTATATAACTTTGTTAATTATAATAATTATTTTAGGAACGGGATAACAGATCCGAACCATTTTATTCTTAATTTTATGTTCAGTTAAAGCTCTTGATTCGGATGCCTCGTTTATGTGAATTTAGACATCGACATTGAACAATAACTTATTTGGTTCATTTTCCAAATCTTACACATAGAATATGACGTACATTGCTCGTACTAACGTACGTCAAATTCTATGTTCTTATTCTGTACTTCGAGGACTCTTCAAAGTACGAATTCACGCCTTTTCGGAAATAATTGAAAATTGTTCGTTTTTATGTCTAAGCTAGATGTTCCCTTTGGATTTATTCATAATATCCTAAATTCCTTTAGTCGGCCAGTTTATTGTCTTTATTCTACAAGTGATATAAATCGATATAATTACTTGAAAAGGATTCTATTTTCTGAGGTAAATATATTTATTTAAAGTGTCGTTATGTCAATAAAATTTTACCGGCTATCCTCCCGTCAAATACTTCGACATGCCTCAATTAAAATGTTACTCACATTGAATATTACATCATAACTAGTATTTCAACATATATAAAGGATTTTATTGAATATTTTCATAAAGAATATTTTATATCTTTACTACATCAATAACTTTTAATATTAATAAAAATATAAATTTTCTAAAAATTTAACGAAATATATAATAACTTGAAAATCTATTTTAAGAAATAATTAATATCGATCCCCTTTTAAATGTATAACTATTGTCTAAAAAAATTTAAAAATGGACTTTTTATTGATATTAAACACCGTACGTGTTGTCAAAATGAACGTATTTTCCTTAATTTCGAATTACAAGAAGCTTATTCGACTCATTATGTCTGCTCGTTCTCATTGAATTAATATAATACATCTGTACGTAGCAGATATAGCGGAGCATAATATGTATTATTTAATCTTGCTGGTTTTCAGAGTACCATAGAAACAGCATTTACTAACTATTCTGAAAATAACGTGAATTAAATTTTACTTAAAAAATTCAAAATGGTAATTTTTATTCTAAAGACTCCCGGACCAGAACTACAATGATTTTTTTACTTCTTCTTAAACCTATTCAATTATTTGCCTGTTCATGGTCTAGAATTTATTTCCATAAACCTGAAATGCATTTCCTTTTCCTGAAGATGGGACTATTTTCCATTAAAAAAGTTCCTTTTCACCCATGCTACAATACTCTGAAGTCAATTGAATTCCTTGGAGCCCGTCTGGTATAATCGTTTGGTATAAATATTTTCAAGGAGTGTCTAGAAAATCTTAACCTTCGTAGTCCTCAAATCCTAATTCCATTTAAATACTCAATATTTGTTAAATTTCGTTTTAAATTATGCCATTATACAATCAATTTTTTAAATTTTCTTTTATCAAAATATAATACGTAAGAAGTTTCGAAAGAGTATTATACGAACCTGAACTTAAAGTTATAAATGCAAACTATAAGAAAATTATTTAATAAATTTAAAAAGTACAAATTGAAACAGTAATAATGAAAGCCCTATATTTATTTTTATAAAAATGACATAAAATCTTGGAGAAACTCTCAATCAAAATGTGGTAAAATAAAAATAAATCGACATGAAAACTATTTTCTTGAAATTATATTTTAAATAATATTTGTTGTCATGAATTTATTGATAATAAACATTTTTCTACAACGGGATTGAAATATTTAATTATTATAATAGAAGAATAAATCCATTAGCATATTTGAATTATTATAATTCGACTTTATACTAAACTGGTTCAAAATTGAAATATCCCCCGGATCTTCAAGTCAACATTTTTTCTCTTATCGAAAGTAGAAAATTAAATATATTCCCATTAAAACGAGGTAAAATCAAATAATTTGCATATTTTGTACTATTCGCTACTTACATTACTATTCTTACTCTTTGCTTATCTTTAATCATTCACATTGTGTAACCTGTGTGTATTATATAATAAAAGTTCGAGATTCATTCTAGCTTCCGGTTTAGCTTTTAAAAAAAAGATACTTTTAAAATATTCGTGACACGTTTTAAAAGGACGACCGAAATAAACCTGATCGTTATGTATGGCATCGTTGTTCAAAACGCCCACTTGGGGACTATTTTTATTTCTATTTCAGCCAGATTTATATTCAGTCGCCATCACTTCGTTTAATTTGATACAGGGGAAAGATAAATTTAACTTCCAATTTACCACTGGCGTCCATGGTCTGAAAATAACATTTTATGAAATCAATTTAACCGATAATCGTTAATAGCAAATTACATTTTCAGAAGTTGTTCTTCGAAATAAAGCTGACGAAAATTTAAAAGCAGATAATAGATGGAGATATTCTACCTCATGTAATCATTATTTTGTTTTATACAGAGATGAAAACTTGCTGAAAAACTATATATTAGATGCATATAAGTCATTTTTTATATTGCGGAAAACTGTTTGCTATAATTTTTCTTGGCTTTCATGCAAAATAACAATAAATTCAAAGGTAATCTAAAATTTAATCGATTAGGCAAATGAATGAAAATAAAGTTAATAGCTAGATTTATTTAGAGGACATTTGAAACGTGAAGAAATAATTACTTAATTACGCCGGTCGAGGTTTATTCTGTACCAAGTTTCCGTAATGGCTCTTTTTGTCTTGATTATATAATTAAATATGTTTAGATTTACTTTCTTGAAATATAATATTAGCATTATAATTTAAATTAGGCACTCATCCAAATTCGTCATGTATGTCCACTTATCCACCTATACGTCCCATTATCACGGTTTTAGCTGTTTTAACGAGATATTATTTAATTTTTAAGTTTAATATCAATGAAGGTCTTGTTTAAAAAAGTAACAAAATTATAAACAAAATATAACATACTTTTCTATTGACCTAAAGAGAGTGGTAATTTTTTGACGTGAAAATTCAAATAAGTGATGGTCGAAGTAAGTTCATACTTTTATAACTCGACTAAAATGAATGTAGTGCCGCCACTTTGATTCGTTTTAAAGAACAATCAGGAAAGCTTTTGTCACTTCATGATATATGGTGAAAATGTATGGATGGCCGAATATCGCAAACTGCTCACGGGCAAAGTGAATCCACAATTTTCCACCAAACGATTTGAGATTTGAAGAAGAGGTGTTAAAATAATTTCCAAGCTCTATGTATTTTACTGTTTATACCGTAACGTTGTATTCAATAACAGCAAGTTGCAAATAAATTTGAAGATTAAAAAGAGAAATTTAATTCAGTTTCGACACGCGCACGTTTTCACGAAAATAGCTGCTGCACTATTCGAAAGAGCATATCCTTTTTTCTTCTCGTGTATGACTTTCAATGAATTTTCATTAAGTTTGCAAAATATTATACATTAAAATCTCATACAGTGTGTCGTGGTCCGCTCTAAATTTTACTAGCATTAATTTAATTTTTTTAATAAAACCCCTTAAAAATTTTATCATATTTATATTTTGTTACAAATACAATGACATCAAATACTTTAATTTTATACCACATATTAAGATGAACATAAATATTTGGAACAACTATATCATTAAATGGAATCATCTAAATACTTTGATTATTTATATGAGAAAAACTACCTATACCATCATAATACTTAATAATAATGTTACCAATTAGATAGATATATAATTTTTCAGTCTTAAGCCAAAATTCGTACAACTGCTGTTTCTAATATATCAATTTTATATTCGTACTTCCAAAATTGTAAGAGAAAAAAATATACCTTGTTTACGAGGAAAAGAAATGGTGAGAAAGCAAAAATAATTATTCCACGAAGAAAACATATTTATTTTATCTCTATCACGTGGTCAACCAGCGTTTCCTGTTAGCCAAACTGACATGGACATTAATTCCACCTTACATAGGAAATATCGAATCATCTGAATTTATAACACGTCATAGAATATTGGAGTTATTAGTTGTTATTTAGTGTGGTGGGATGAAAATATGGAATTATTAAATTTATTTGTTTTTAACACTTGGAAAATTTGGTTAATATAAAGGTTAAAAAAGAAAATTTTAAAAATATCGGTCCTGAAAATTACATGATACATATATAATCCCATGTTAAATTTAACATCGGCCGCTGCTAAAATTTGTCAAGAAAATACCCGTATCAGGTTCTCCCTAATAAGTTGGATAGCAAGTAAGATGGATGATATAACCACTAGGGGGTTTTGGTGACATTAAACACTTTTTATTGCCATTCCACTATATAGAAGTTTACAGTGATTTCTAGTATGTTATATAGGTTTCGAAGGTTTCGCTTCATAGGTTTTCAAAAAAACGGAACTCTTATAATATCACTCGCATATTTGTCCACTTGTGAGTAACAGTTTTTTCTCAAAAATTGCTTCATGTAAAAAGTTTAAATTTACCATAGTAGCAAAACATATAACCCGCATATATCTCAATAACTAACACTTAAAAACATTTATAAAGAACATTGAGGAGAGCAAATAATATGCTCGAAAAAAGTTTTATTTATCCCATATACATCCCATATACTGTGAAGCAAGTAATAATAAGAGTAGAAAATAATGTTTTTCATAATTTAGATGTGATAACATAAATGATATACTGGGAAATTGCGAAAAAATTATACCATCCCACCTCCTGTTTTTGAAGCTAAGCAACTCAAAATTATGAAAAAATAGGGTTTTTTTAAATTTAAAAAAAAAAATTTATTACAAAAAAAATTGAAGATGTGGTCAAATGCATCGCAATTCAAAGAATAAAATGAGCAGGGCACTTGATCAGAAAGGACGCTAGTAGAGCAACAAAAAACATCATCTCAGCCTGACCACTGGACTCTCAAAAAAGAGGAAGACCTAAACTTAGGTGGCTCGACTGCCTGGAAAAAGACTTAAAAATCTTAAGTGTAACGAACTGGATGTCTCTGGAAGGCAGGATCCCAGCCTGGGTTGTCAAGCTATTGAAGAAGATAAACAAATTATATTTTGAAACGGTTTAAGGGAAAAATTATGCCTCTTTAAATATTCATCAGTACATAAATGTGCACAGAAACTTCGTAATGCTACCCTCGTAATTAAAACTCGTATTAACGTAACTAAACCTCCTAGTAATTCTACTTGCGCTTGAGAGGTTTTTCTATTATGATATTGTAAAATAAATAAATCTAATTGTAAAATAAGACCAATTTAAAATGTTATTTTGCTGTAACTGCGTAAAATCTTAAAATATATAACAATTTTTCCTGCCTAACAAAGTTAACAATTTCACCATATATTATTAAATATCTACCTATTATACAAAGAGGAATGTAAAAATGTATCGACGTTAAAATACAGGACAGATCGTAATTAACTGCACTCTCTGAAGCTGAACTTTCTCCTGTAAATACTATCTCTAGGATTATTCATCGTATTGTTACCGAGGGGATGATTAACTCAATTTTTTTAATGAAAATATGGGAGAGTATTCTTGACATGCTTTTCAAAATACAATCGTGCAATCACATCATCAGACATGTCACATTTATTTTTAATTGCAATTTAGTAAATAATTCTTAATCAAATTTTATACCATTTTTTAATCAAACAGGCATTTAATTTCGAAAGGTATGTTCTTTTAACAAACTTATAATTAAAATTGCTTAAAAGAGAAAATATATTGTTTTTTTATTAAACATTTTTTTATTATTCAATTCTCCAAGATTTAACAATTTAATTGACCCTCGACATTTCCCCATACAATATCAAATCAGAATTTCCTAGAATTTCTCTCGGTATTATAAAATAATGGGGCACTGTATCAAGCTGTATTAAATAAATAAAAAAAAAATTAGAGATATTTATCGCTTGCATCAACAAATTTAAAAAAGAGATAATAAAAAATTAAGAACAAAAAAATATTATTACCAGTATTAAAATTGGTAGCGACGTTCTGTATTTATTTTTCAGATTTTTCGTGATGGCTATCACGAAAAATACTTAGTCATTTTCTAAAAAATATTTTCAATAAAGGAGGCAATAAAAATTGCTTTGATTATAATGCATTTCTTTAATAATTTCCATGCTTAATTAATTCCTCAAAAGATAATTTTGGTTTAGAAAGAATGTGCCATGTGGTTTGATAAAAATAATTTTAATAAATTTGAAGCACATTAAAATAGAAATTAAAGTGAAATTTTGCGATCTAAACTACATCTTCAGGTATGTAAATATGCTACTATAATTATATTAAAAATATTTAATGAAATATTTACGTAAATGTTGGGATATCAAATAAATGTGTTTATAACATAAACATATTCAATTGTTTAACCTTTATCTTTAAACAAGGTACATACCTTATTTAAAAAAACCAAGTATATATGCATAATTTATTGAATTATTCCATATTATACCATCGGAATCTTGAAAATATATATGTTAGTCAAATGCTTCATTTATGAAAATCAGTTAACTAAGTTAGCCATATCCATATAAAAGTTAAGTTTATACCACTCTCGGAAAATTAAAAAGCAATTTTTCCAAACTTTGCCGAAATTAACATTAGGAAATTAATTTATAGATATTATGAAATTAAAAATTTTGGCTTAGATTTTTTTAAGGATGGAGGAAAAGGCTCAAAGCAAAGCTTTCAGCATATTTAATTTCAAATGTGAGTCTTAAGTTTCCTTTTAAATGCGAAGTGTTCGTCTTTAGCAGAAATTAAATACTTAATTATGTTATTTACCAAGTATTTTGCGGCTAGATTTTTAGCAGGGTTAATTAGTATGGTGCAATTAAAAGTGAATAGCATTGAACGATGAAATATATTTATTTCAATTTTTATTTATTACAAGGGTCAAAAGAAGAACTTGAATAGAATACTCGCTTAACAAATTAATATTCTTAATAGTTAAAGATGTATTTAATTTATTTTACATTCACTAAAAATGTCATTTCTAATTTACTAGTATTATATTGAATATTAGCTTTTGGGCTTGAAAATCTAAAAAAATATTTCTTTTTTTTTTAAAAATAGATGAAGGTTTTAATCAAGCCAGTTGTGTACTCACGAGATAAATATTATATCGAATATAATTTTCGAGACATTACTTTTAGAATTGGTTTTGATGCAGTGCCTCTGCCTGTGTGAATTACATCGGTACCCTAGGCATGCTAGATATTGCAATGTAATAAATAAAACATACTAAATGGAACATATTCCATTACTTCTAAAGTTTAAATTAATTATTAAATAACTTCTGATGCACAAGCATAAGTGTTTTAGCATTTATGTTTACTACATTTCTCTGTTAATTGCTGCACTCAAAAATAAGTTATTTATATAGAATATAATTTTTATCTAAAAATCACATAATCTATTTGTAAAATATTTTTTTTTTAATTTTCAGTTGTTTAGACGTGAAAGAAAAATAAATAAACACATAAACTGACAACGCTTCACTTTTATTTTATTCTCATTATTTCATCAATCAAGGAATCGTTTGCCGATATCGTCGTGTATGTCGACACATTGGTGTGGTGTGTTGGATTAATCACAGGCTTATGGCCTTTGGTGGCCTACATACCTACATCCCGGTTTTGATTCCCAGACACTCACCAAAAGGGGGGAAGATAAATTTCCCAAATCGTGGATGGGTAGTAGCACCACTGATACGAGAAACTATCCATGTGATTATCACTTGCCCAATGTGGCGATTATGGGCATTACCTTTGGTTATACCCGAGTTGGCAGAAGTCTATGTCCAGCGGTGAAATGAGACAGGCTATTAATAATTTGATCTAAATTGAGTGAAATCATTTGTTAATCATTCTTCATAAATAATTAACTCAAATAATGAAGTACATTTGCCGGAATGTGCTGTAATATTAATATTTATTTATATTTTTAGGGTTCCGTAGTGGAACAAGGAACTATTATGAATTCATCATATCCATCCATTCGTCCAGCCGAATGTCTGCCACAAATTAAGAGTTTCTACACTTACCTATGTGAATGAAATTATGCATAGTTGCTTCTTAAAAGATCTTAGTTAACATTAAAAATACAAAAATATATTGTTTGAAGAAAAGAAAACGCACAAATATTAATTCGCAAATTTAGAAAATTTACCCGGTTGAAAAAAGTGAAATAAACGCTAAATACTGATCTTTAATTAGAACTTTGAAATGTACTTCTTACAGTTAATTTACGTCAATAACTTTCGAAAATATGGGCAAATACAGAGCTCCATTTTGTACCTATTTACACACTGGATCGGTTTTATATTTTCTAAAACAATCGTGTCAGTAGGCCTATTATTCATGGTAAAAAAATGTCTATCAATTTAACGGGCTTTGGCTTGATTGACTTAGATAATTATCAGATAATACGTATGGAATAAAATTCAGAATTAAGTTAGGAAATAAAACTTTTCCAATGCGAAACAAAAGTGAATATTTATTTCTTTTTCGTCAAATTTAATTTCAAATTTTCCTGCAGACATCTCTATTGAAATTGGATTTATTTGGGAATGTGGATTTATTTGGAGACAAATGTCAATTATCAATAAGAAATATTTTTAAATGAAGTTGAAAAAAATAAAAGTGATGTAAAATTATTAGATACATTTTATTTTTTTTCTTTAAGTAATAAACAAATTAAATAGGTCAAGTACAATGTTAGTATTTCCATATGTTTCATAAAATTCGAGATATGTATTTCCATATATCCTTTATGAATTCATGCAAATTCCAACCAATTTTACAATTCAATAAAATTTCCCATTGTAGTCCCGTCCATCAAATTCTACATTCCCTTTACCGAATGTGTGAAAAAAAATTCTCTTTTGATTGACACATCCCCGTTGTAATGTCTCTTAACGTGGGCAGCGGTAAATTGTCGAAAGTATCATAATATATAATGTGTACGTCAAAAGATGGGACCCGGGGTTTTATGTTTAATAGTGGCCAAATGTACGTCATTCCTTTTTTCTCTTACAGTTTTTATTTATTTAAATTAAACCAAATGCTTGTAAATAAGAATCAAAAGCTGATAACTTCTATAAAGAGAAAAGGTTAAAACATCACGCAGGTATGAAGGGGCATTTGGAATATTTTTTATTTGTGGGCGATTTTAAATTTTGGTCTATTTTGGTGGGAAATCAGCCCTTGATATGGACATGAAAAACCTAATCCCTTTTATGAATATACCGGATTTTTTTAATAATTTTCTTCAATATTTTTTTGTATTTACAAATAAATTTTGATCCTGATGTTATTGAAATATTATAATTACTCCGTATCGACTAATTTGTCCATTTTTGAGCTAAGAAATAATTTCGAAAAAAAATTGGCGAATTTACTGCTAGAAGAGCAATAATTTACAATCAACCAAAGCGTCATGCATTGAAATATTTATATTATATAATATGGATGACATGTAATTAATTTGTGGAATGACAATTTATTTTATTTCAAAGAAAACTACTTTGTTTTCTGGTGGTAATAAAAAAAAAGATCACTCTATACATTGTCGCTAACGAAATCATATTATTGTATCGTGCTACATTTTCCGGTTATCAGGATTTTTTAGGTTGTTGACTACTACCTGTAAATTAAAATGTACACACACACATGCACACGCACCCACACGCACACGTGCACACGAGCTTACGCGCACGTGCGCTCGTGCACACGCGCACAGCCGCACGCGCACGCTCCCTCACGAACACGCACATCACGCACGCACGCACACACTCACGCCCGCACGCACGCACGTACGCATGTACGCGCGTACGCTCGTACGCACGCATGCGCGTATTCACGTAAGGGTGTGCACCCTTCACGAGCGCACGCGCGCATACGCTCACGCATGCACATACGCACACACGCCAGCACGCCAGCACGCACGCACGTACGCATGCATGCACGCATGCAAGCAAGCACGCACACACACACGCACGCGCGCTCGCACGCACGCATGCACGACGCACGCGCGTGCTCAAAGACGCTCGCACATACTCACATAAATATATGAAAAAATGTAATTGAATTTAGAACCCACTAGAGAATTTATTTTTAAATTTAAGGATCCCATACCTCAAAATGTATCCATTTTAAAATCACTTGTTCGGTTGCTGTCAAGGATGTTTTTCTTTTTTTCAAAATCAGTCGACGTGAAAAATGATAACATATGATTTACATATCTCATTGGTTTATACTCAAAAATGTTAATGAAGATATTATATAATTTTATGTAAGATAATTCTACAGACACTATTGAAAATGCTCAAAATAAAGCGGGCCACCTCCAGAATGGTCAGACATAATTAGACAAAATTTAAAGAAAAAAAATTATATTTGACGTTCATTGGGAAACTATGGCTCTCGGCCTAAATAATATGGTTTTTGGGAAACTCATAATACGTTCTTTGCACATGTGAAAGTATGTAGATTTAAATCCGTTTTCTATGACAACCGCATAAATGTTTTCTGTTGATGTTATAATAATTAAGTCAAAAACTTAAAGGAAATATTACCTTTTTCTTTACAGAAATAGTCCAAAAATTTGACGTCGATGCGTAATTTCTTTAAAAGCTATTACGAAAATAAATGTGCATTGATAATTGATCTCAGTAGATCATGGACTTCTCCGGTCGATGGGATGTGAAGGGTTTTAAGGTGAATCACAAAAAAATTACAGAAAGTCTAACTGCATATTATACTCGAGTTTTATATACGTCAGCCGCACTGTGTACGCTAAAACGTATTCTTATGGATATCGAAATAAAGGTGAATTTGTGGACTATCAAACAAAATTTTACATTAAAAAAAACAATTAAAACATTTAATAATAACTTGCCAACTTATTGTTAATACGTTAATTAAAAATGTTGACAAAAGGTGATAAAATATATATAAAAAGTATTAAGATGAATCGAAGATGACGACTGCAGTGTTGTTAAATAAATAAGACAATCTATTTTTGTCAAAAAATTTTGAATTGAAAATCGATATATGTATTTCTTATCATTGATATAAATAGTACATATTTTTGGTTATAGATTTTCCATATTTGATTTACTACTTAAATTTTTACAATAAAAATAATTTTTAATTACTTTCTCTCCAGTAAGGGAATGTATGATTTATACAGTTTTATATCTTGGTGAACATGATTAAAGAATAAACTTCTTTCCTCTTCTTGTTTGTTTTTAGTTTTTGTGGCGTTTCCACATAATTTGTAACAACAATTATATTATCTAAAATTTAGAATAAATCCGATCAGAAATCATTACCGCATGATTGAATATCACTCTCAAAACCTAAAGCACTTGTAAACTTTTGTCTTAAGTTACTTCCTGAGTTTGATATAACCATCCGTGTTTGAGGAAAACGTTATATTATCACGATTATATTAAAGTATTTGGCGGAATATTCAGAGAATTTAAAGATAAATTTACCGTGTTCATATCAAATTATATTAAACATGTTTATATAATTAAATGAAACGTTTCAGATTTCCATCTTTTCAGAACGAGTCTGAAGTTAATATTTTTCGTTAGAACTTTTGTTTAAATAATGATTTAGAGAAAAGTATTTTGTCAAATTTGTTTGAACGATTAATTATTTTATGATTAATGTTGGTGAAATTTCACTCAAAAACTCAAAATAAATAGTGAAAAACAAGAGAGAAAAAGAAAATTTTGCTGTATATATTAAAAAAGAAGTGGTCAAATGTTGCATTCAACACTAATTACCTTAGATTTTTGTAGTTATGTGTTCATAGATATTAGGTTTGTAGTTTTCCGTGAAGTGGCTCATAGCCACATAATTCATAATACACGGGATTTGTTTATTGTTATGTAAATTAATCAAATTATGTGTGATAAAATTATCTTCGTAATAAGAATTACCGTAGTGAAAGTTTTACAGAGTGAGTGATTTTACATATGTGCCTTTAATATATTAATGCCAATTTTCATTTTCGTGGTTTCTTCCGATTTTTAATATACACGGGTAAAAACATATAGAGACTCCAAAAATACTTTGTTGACTCATATTTTGTTGTAAGACAAGAAATTACTGAATATTTTCGTAGAAATTTTAAAGATCATTGAGTCCATGAAACCACAACCCTAACTGTACTGGTGTCATGCCTACTGTACTACATATTTCTCTTTGTTTTCTTACTTCTCTATACCTTTATATCTTACCAGAACTAATAACAAAAATTATTACATAACCTAATATCTCAATATCGAGTTTGTTATTCACCATTAAACGTTATTTCTATATGGTAAACGGGCAAGGCTCCGTGTCAGCGACGACCGGATTTCGGGTCGCACTCCGCAATTTATGTCTCCCACCATTAGCGCGACTGCAGTCGGTTTGGAAGCTGCGCATATCCATTTTCCACGTTTCGCGGTTGGAAAATTATTTGGTAACACGTGCACTCGATAAGTATTGTTTAATAATGTTTTTAATTGTATGTGTGACGAGCATTTCTTTGTTGGGCCGAACCGTCCTTTTTGATTAGTCCCATGAGCATATAATTCTTCTCAAACAAGGAGATTGAATTTCGGGTCGTACGTGGAATATTGATTCTAATATTTCACCGTGGTGAAAAATTATAAAATATTTATTTTGTATTTAATTTACACAAATATACCTATGTGCTAATTAAATTTGATTAAATATAAAATAAAATGAAACATATTCCATTTTATAAAGGAATGATTCAAGCAGCAATTTCGAAAAAATGCCAAACTTTCATATTATAATCTACATATAGACAACCTTTATAATGTTATTAGTTAACAACATTAATTTATAATAACAAATTTCACAATTAAATGAAATTACGTGATGTAGTATTATTTCTACTATCTTTAATTTCTTTACCACGACCTAGGTTTCGTTGTACTACAACATCTTCAGGTGGGATATTAGCAAAGATTGACTCTTAGGAACAAACAACAGCATTTATATGTTTCAAACACAATAGCGGAAGACTGCTTTGTGCGGATTTTTCATTGTTTATGTTAGTGAGTTTATTGCAGGGGCGCAGACTAGGTTTTATTATATTACAGAGAGTAATACAATATACCAGTATTCTAGTTGGGTTAATAAATTCAATTGTTGTTATTATGTGAAGTTATACAATGCAAACTTTTGGGTGTATGTAATAAAATTAAATGGAAGTTATTGTCGGTAATACATTTATACAAAAGCAAGGGTATTTGAAAGTAAGGACAAGGTAATACACTAATTCTACATATCTTATTATCGGTAATATATTTATACAAAAGCAAGGATATTTGAAAGTAAGGACAAGGTAATACACTAATTCTACATATCTCACACACACGCATATGCACACACACGCATTTCAGTTTATTTAAACATTATCGTTATCTGTCACTTCTTGTCAAATTGTACTCAATCCTTTTTCTTTTATTGTGGAATTATTTAGTGCTTTCACTGAAAAATTACGTATATTGAAAATGAATGTGGTCCGAGTCTACATTTTTTATCGCGTCAGTTGTAAGGTATTTCTTTATTTTTTAATTTGTTAGTGTATGCAAATACAAAATTTTCTCAATTTCTTTATTTTAGCTTCCTTTAACCTTTTTGGCAACTTCATTATTATATTAATCAATTATTTAAAGTTTATTTAAATTTACTTACTATATCAGTAATATATTATTTATTACTTGTAAACTTACAACTTAATTAGAAAACCTAACATAAATAGCTAGCTTATACTACATATAAACATTTACAATTGCAGGTTATAGATCGTCCTAAAGTAAACATATATCTCTATTTCTATATCGGTGTTTATCATATATTATATATATATATATATATATATATACATACATTTATATATATATATATATATACATATATTTATATATATATATATATATATATATATATATATATATATATATGTATGTATATATGTTTATCATATACTCTATCTCTACCGGTGTTTATCATATATCCGGCGACGAGTCCAATCTAAAGAATTATTCAAACTCGAGCTACCAAAGAACGCGCGATCCATTTCCACTTAGGATTTTTAACGTGTCCGATGTCGTCAGTGACTTTGATCACAGCTCTTTGTTCTTTATTTGTTACTTTATCCACAATTCGCGGTTTTGACATACTGTTCTTGATTGTTCGTCATGTAGCTTTAATTTTTTTCACTATTATCCTGACTTTATATACGCATTTGTAGACTATAGGTTATTGCTAGTAATAGGCATGTGCTAAAAATCTGCTATTGTCTTTAAAGACATCCTTTGGTTTTTAGATAGGTATGTCAATTACAACTAGTGTTTATGTCCTTCTGTCTATTTATCTTGTAGTTTTGGACGACAAATTAATGATTTTTATACAAAATCGACCACATTTTTCAGAAATCCACTTTCTAGTTTGTTGAGTGCCGAGCCGGTGTTAGACGTGACTTTAGTTTTTTTCTTGTCCATGGAGAAGCCTGTCTGATTTCTTTTGTTATTTAACTTTAAAAATATTTCATAGATTGATGTGAAGAGATCATAATACACTGCAAAGGGAATGTTGGAGAAATAAGATAGTATTCACTATATCTGAATTCACTTAATAGTTTCTAAGTAATAGAAGAGTGTTTGTAATGACAGAGACAACTTATTGTTTTCTTGGTTATTATTAATTCCCTGTAATTATTTTATCCAACAAATTACATAAATACTTTTATGAAATGTTTTGACGACATTAAAAGAAAACCAACCGAACATTTGACCTAATGTGCATCAGGAATAAATTTCATTTACATGCATTCACTATTTAATATGATTTTTGACTCAAACACTTTAATTACAAACATATGGGGGTTCAGGTGCTCAACGTGATTCTAAAATATATAATTCCCCTTATTAAAAATTATTAAGTACCGTTGAAATCAATTAAAATTCACCATAATCAGATAACATTACTGTTTCCAGAAAAGTACACGTATGTTGGAAACAATCGGAAAATGTTTACGTAATGTTGACGTTATAATTAGTGTGTATCATAACTTAGGCACAAAATGGGTTCTAAATATTTTTAAAAATTTTAAAATGCATTACATCAGAAAGATTACTCCCTCGTCAGTTCTTATTTGAATGTGAATATTGGAACTTTTCATAATAAGGGAATATTTGATTATATTAATGTTTAATTTATGTCAATATTTATATGTACTATCAAGGAATTCTTAATTTTCTGAAATATATAGATATGAAAATGTCGATTTTTAAACATTTGCTTATTTTGGGTCGTATATACAATTCTGTTAAATTAAAAATTTTTTGCTCCAATATATATGTATATTAGGAACGAATAATTTCAGATATTGAGTTACGAGTATGGTCAAACAATTGCAAACAATATCGCACGTGTAAAATTTCTACCTAACGAATCTAAAAATAACTTTAGAAAATGTGCCCAAAGATTTCAAAAAAATTGAGTTGTTATTCACGCCAACAGAAAATTAGCCAATGCTCGTTCATGAAGCTACAACGCATCAAGAAAAAGTCAAGTTGTTTTAATCATAGTTGGACAAAAGTTTCAAAGACAAGATATTACGTAACAAAGTAATGATAATAAGATGGGTCATATCAACGTGTTGTAGTACTTATGCGTTCCCTTGCAATACTTATTAATTGTTTGCTGCGATGAAGATCGTTATTATATCGACACACATTAATATGGCACTTAAACAAAAACCATTTTTTAGATAACAGTATTTGCATTCAGGTTTTATTTCTACAGTTCGACGCAAAACTGTGTCAATTATTGTGTGAAGAAAATTTTTTGAACATTTTCGACATGTTTAGCTAAACAAAATTCTGAAATTTTTTTTAAATCCATACGAACAGCTTTTTAATTCCACACAATTTGCATTCTCATGTTTTACATGCATATTTTTGAGCATTAACTATTGATAGGCATATGGGATAGATACGTGAAATCGTTTCATGAGGAACATCTCAGATAGACGTACAAACGTACAGACAAGCGGATATTTGAATGGTCTTATATAGAGGTTCTATTTATTATTTATAATTTTATTTATTATTTAAGTTTTCCTATAAAAATATGCAACGCCGACAAAGGCAAAAGGAACTCTTAATCGGACTTTAGTAATAAAGGTCCATTAAAAAGAGGCATATAAATTTTAATAAAATATTTTAATACTTTGCTATATTTGTATTTCATAATTTACATTGGTCATTGCTAAGAAAATTTTGATGACAAAACCCTTTTAAACTTCATCTGACGCAGAACAATAAATCTCCCCAAAACACGTTGTGAAATAAAAGCTGAATATTTGGATCTACTATGCAATCTACGTGGCGTCATTGCTCTGAATCGCTACGCCGTAGAGGGTGAAGAGGAAATGAAGTGAGCAATTTCCGTAGTATAAAGGCTCAGAAAGCTTTTTATAGTGTATCTACAAGTGTTATTTTATTAAAAAGGTTACGATATTTTATCCACCGGAGGATATTGACCTTAGTACTTGTATGCTAACTAAAATATGTTAAATAAACTTGAAATAGTTAAAAAGTTCTGTATTCAGTAAGACAATGTGTAATTTTGTTAAGACACATAGATCTATATATTTTGAGCAACTTTTTATGAAAATTTTACCTGACTTTTCTTAATGACGTCAAAGAGCTATATTGAAAGGATGACCAAGTTAGAGTAGAACTTGTATTACGAGGATTCCGTCAACATTGAAAAACGTATAAACACTGAAGTGTACATAATATTTTTATTGAACTTTTTACATCTATTTCTAAAGTGTCACCACCACGATAGTTGTAGTGAATTTTTGAAAAGTAATGATTAGATTTGAATTTTAATGTGTTTCTGTTGAGTTTTGATGAATTTGAATATAAGTCGGCGCTCTCTGAAAAAAACTAATGCTGATAATATACACGCAATAAGATGTGAGTGAAAGAAAGTATGTATATAACTCTTACAGGGTCACGTTTTGAGTTGTTGTGTTTTTTTCCTAAAAATTTCTCAATATTTTAAATATATATAGATATAAATGTATATATAAATATATATATATATATATACATACATGTGTATATATATATATGTACATATATATATATATATATATATATATATATATATATATATTGTGAGATTATATTTGGCGAAAAGTTTTTTTGTAAGAAGTGGGCTGTTTCATATAAATATTAGTTCTCAGGATTTTAAAATTTTCTTCAATTTATTTGTAACAACTGCATGTACACTCTTAGCATTTGCATTTTATCTGTAGTTATTTCATTGTTATTTAATGCAGACAATTCGACATGGGTTATTTGAAGAAATGAACATAAAAAATAATATTATAAAGCTGTTTCAAAGAATACGAATTAATTTCTACAATCTTATATATTATATAAATTTCCACTTAAATAAATGAGGTCTATGATTGTTTAAACGATATAAAATTCAACAAATTATGTAACAACATAATATGCGACTAAGGTGTTTATTGATAGTGGCCATCCCAGTGATTTTTTCACTAATTACATAAGTTAAAAGCTTTTTGTTTGTTGCCAACGAAGCGTAATTTAAAAACGTTATTTACACGCTTGATAAAAAATGACGATGTAAATACATAAAGCTTAATATAAATTTTAGTTCCAATACATATTAACAAATTATAATTTTTAGACTTATTTTTTTAGTTTCATTTTTTTAATTTGTATCATGTGTATCCTTTAAATAAATTAATTTTACAAAATATTACCTTTTGATTCGCAATCAAAACTGTAAAGTTACTGAACAAATACAGCTAAATAAAAACATTGATTTTTATATAGTGATATTATTTCCGTTAAAAATTTCGAGAAATTTTTGCTTTTTTGTTTTATTGGTGACCTCCTCAAATTTTTTTGACAAATTTATCACGAAAATCTCATTTTCTGATCGATTGAATTGTTCTCTCAGTTAAAAGGAATACCAATTAAAATTACAGATCGAGTATCTCAAATATCAGTTTCTCCGTTACTGTTTTCCCTACTCTACAAAACCGAAATTAGCTCTTAAAGTTATCTAGTGATATACTAGTACTTTGAGGAAATGCCTTTGTTTAAAATGTTCCTAATTTAGTTTCATTTTCCATGTGATAAAATGGTCAAAAACGCTACTAGAAATAGCACATGGAAAAAGAAAAACATATAGATAAAGTGAAGATGAAATATTGTATTTTCCTTTGTTTGATTGTTTTTCATTCACACTTGAACTTCTTAACAAATAATAGTAAAATTTAGGATTTCCGTAACAAGTTCAAACATTTCAAAGATATGTCCAGGGTTAAAATGTAAGCTATGTGTAGAAATGCTAAACATTATTTATATGTAAAATACTATCTGTGTATTGGTCCGCCTTTCACGCTTAAATTGCTCTATGGATTTAGGTAAAATTTGCATATATACAATAAATATCCTAGGTTGAAAAAAGCTTTATATGATTATGTTAACTAAGATAAAGAAAGGGGAACATTGTTTATTTTTCGCTTTTTTTTTTGTTTCGCGCGTAGATAATACACTCTTATTGAGATAATCACATCTACATACACATGCTAGTTTAAAATATTGAATATATTTAATTATTCTATCATTTCCAGGAGTAGAGCGTTTAACATAAAGGATGTAAAATTATTCCCACGTACGAAGAAAGTAATGCTTTGCAAAAACTATAAGGAAAGGTAGCAATATTTTACATGTGTTCTCAACAGGTAACATATGATAAGCTTTTTCATACTAAATAACAGTATCAAAACTCTTATCACATGATGTTCAGAAATAGTATCATTTCTGAACATCATGTTATTAAAGAATATTTTTATAAATAGGGATCGTCTTCCCTTATGTGAATAGTTCTCACTATTTGCAAGCAAATATATTTTGTCACAATACTTCCTATAATACTGACTACTTGTCGTGAGTAATTAGTTGTTATAAAGGAAATCATTTGTAATTGCGTTTATTTATGGACTATCTATATATGTACGTCAACGAGACAGGAAATTTTCATGTACAAAGCGTCTGTCAATGTGTATTAGGTGAAGAGTATATTTTTCTAATGGCCCTCAAGTGAAATAGTCGCCAAAGGCTAGTTAAAATAAAGTTAGAGGGCTAGATACCTAGTATTATTAATTCTCTGTATTTCTGGCAAATAAACGTTGTTTTATCAAATCCATGGAAATACAAAGTCATTAAAATGTAAAACAGTGATTAATATTCATAACTCAATTCCCTTTGAACAATACCGGTTGAATCACCGAGGAAGTGGCCGTCTTAGTTTAAAAGTTAATGTAAACGTTGAAAGTCTTCGGCATTAAATACTATCAAACAAGTGGAAATAAAATTTTGGCAAAAGAAATTTCATGAATGTTTTATGCGTGATAGACATGAGTAAGTATTATATCAATTAATTGAGAAAACAATGGTGAATATTGAGGTTTTTACCAGTTTTTTTATCTAGAAAGTCGAATAAAAAATGTTTAGTATACGGTGTCCACAATTGCACCATATTTTAAACTTGATTATTCCCAGATCAGAATATATCTCTTATTATTGGATTCTTCGGCAATAAAAATTTTCCATCGTGGTAAATTCATAAAACGTACATTTCTTGAATTTGGCACGATGGAGGTCACAAAAGCTTATACAAAAAAAAATTTCTAATTGCATTTATTTAACATTGTTTAAGACTACTACCGTAGATAAGTTGGTAATTCAATCATTATTCTGATACGGCAATAACGGAAAACCATTCCCTTAATGGTTTTACGGAATGTGGTTATTATTGTAGAATATTTCTTCATTCAAAATTTCTAGAGATTTCTACTAAGCCTAAAGACTTGTAATATGGATTAGTGCATAAGTATTAAAACACAATGCCATATTTGTTCCAAAATTTTATCTAGAAAATATTTGGCACAAATTAACAAAACTACTATTGTAAAAATTATGAAAAATATTGTCAAAGAAAATAGAATTAGGATCTATTAACTTTTTAGTATAAAAACATCTATTTTTTCCGAATAAAATTATTAATTACATGTTATATTAAAACTGGAATTAAGTAAGGTTATTAATTAAATACTTTGTTATTATCGCAAAAAGAAATAAGTAAAGGTATGAAATTTCCACAAAATTGATTAAACTCTGGAATATCAAGTTACAATTCTTAATAAAAAGGTACTATTTTAAAATATTATAAAAATTTGTGACTATAATTTTATCAATAAAATTTATGTAATGATTTTGAGCATATCTATTTAAAGATAAATCACAATAATCAGCGATTAGAAATATTAATAAAGCTTATGATGTTTTTTAGTAAATTTTTTATTAAATATTAACGGACTTATTATCCTCGTTATTGTTAATAACTAAAATTATATCATTTAGAGACACTTTCTGTATTGGGAGAGAGTTATATAATCAGATTTATTATGCTAAATTTAACAGAGTTGCAAGCAATTAAAGAATATAATTAAAAAAATAAAAATAATTAAGTTTTCTTATACTGAATTCTATGCAAATGAAGTCTCGTCAACACAGCTAGTATAAAGCAATCAAAAGGTATATCAGGACAGTAACCTTTTGCCAAAGGTGAAAGATTAATTAGGAATTTTCTTTCATCCAATTTTACCTATTTGCGTTACATATTCCTATTTGGCTTACTAACGTAGCGATGAGAAAGTAGGTCTCTATATATTTTTAGGGTTCAGTAGCCGAATCACGATAACTAGAACCATTATCACTTCGTCCTTTCTTTCCTTCCGTCCTCTATATAATTATATTTAATGGGAATTGTACAATAAGCATATTAATATCCTCAAGAAATATAAAAGACTTTAATTTTTTAAGGACAACTATTATTATTCGATGGACCTCCACTTATGCCAAGCTTGGGTATGGGAAATATTGTTTTATGCAGGGTCCATTTAGAATAATGTTCTATAAAGCTTATCTTTTCATATCGTAGTGAAAAATCCCATAGGTATTTTATAGAAGCAGGGTCTCTCCGTGGCTAAAAAATATGTTCCTGTAAAACCGTAATTAAGGTCCGTCCTCTTTCCCCGCTTCTTTATATTTAGATAAATCTAAGAATACGAAAGAAAATTGCTTTAAAAATTAAAGAGATGTATGCAATCAACTGATTTTTCTTACTTCTGTGAAATATCCACCAAGCTATATACTGGACTCCACTTTAAAGCATGAGGATACAAATTCCAAAGAAAATCAAATTTTTCCGACCTACTTAGGATTAAGGTATTATTCAAATACTGATTTAATTACAGAGTTACACAATGGAATTACTGCAGCTGGACGATTATTTTATACCCTACGGATATTTACAGCTGGATAAAAAGGAAAACAAATTTTCTTCTGTGTAAATGCTAATTACGACCTTTATGAACTTTAGTGCTGCAACCTCGACTCCCAGGATGAAAACCCACACAATCAGAATGAAAATACTCTCACATAACAAGAATAAAAATTCATAGAAATATTTGAAAAATAATTTCTTAACTAAGAGGTTTTCCAGAAATAATATATGACTCATCGAGAAACTGATTATATGAAATTCATAAAAATATGAAAAATAAAATGGACACATAACCAAAACGAAGGAAAAAAGTAGTTTGTTTTTCTAATATTTATATTAAAATAATTAATATACGCATTTATTTCGTAAAAGTATAAAGCACGTTGTTTTAATTAATGTGCACACACATACATATATATATATATATATATATATATATATTATATATATATATATATATATATATATATATACACATATATATACATATGTGTGTGTGTGTGTATGTATGTGTGTATACCACATACAATATATACCACTAATTTAAAATCATAATAAAATATAACTAAAAGTCCTGTTATTTTTATTTCAGTGACTTACAAAAATTAAAAACAGAATTAAAAGCTTTAAAATGAATAATCTAATGTATATAATATTATAAGAGCGTATAGCTTATATTTCAGCAAGTAATTTCTCTATTTCGAGGAAATATTTCTTTTGAAAAAAAAGGCAATTCAAAAAGTTATATCATTTTCAATGTGATGTAAATAAAATATGGCTAAGGATATTAAGGCTATAAATATTAATCATTTTACATATATTTTATAAACATTTGTTGCTTTCCTTTGTAACATGAAATCTGATTTGCAAAGTTCATAGACTAGTTTACCGACGAATAGTTTATTGAACAAAATAGGTAATATAAAATTATTTAAATTTTGGAAATTTATTCTTTCTACATATTTTTTAACGTAATAGTGTCTTATTATGTGGTATGGAAGAAAGTAGATTATTTATGGACATAAAAACTGATACCAGTATTTCACATTATATATTGACGAAGCGAGAGGAAGAAAAACAACTTCAGTATTATTCCATAGATAGGTTCAAGGTTTCGAACGATTTGATCAAAATTGTACTACACGGGGCATCTGAGGTGGAGAAAGAAATGGCGCGAAGCATTTTTCCGAATACGTCTCGGTTCACTGTTGCTTGTTATATGAGTTAGTGCGTCATATGATTGCAATAGGATTAGATTTAACGTAATTTGAATGATTGAGATAAATATATTAAATTGAAAACGATGGCATTGGGTAAATGTTTTGTTATGTGCGTTTAAATTTTCAACTCGGGGATTACAGTGTTAATAAAACGATGTACTAACATACGCGTCTAGCAACAGTGAACTGAGATGTGCTCGAATAACGAATGGTGTCATAAAAAAATATGACGGGACATTTTTAAGTAAAAACCTGGGCAATGTCGATAAAATAAGCCATGCTCATTTCTATAAATAATTTTATTACAATTTTAGGGTATAACTAGCTACGAGATTTCACGAAATTACATGACTTATAAGAAATTTATGAATAATTTATTTTTGTAATCGGTGACATTGCATAATTCTTGAAAAGAATATGTTTTTTTTGCGTAACGTTCAAAGCATCTTGCTGTAAAGTTATACTGTAAACAGAAGGCTACAAGACCGATTATAATATTTCTCGTACGAAATTATGAATCCTTAGTAAAAACTTTAAGTAGTCAAATTCATGATTCTTTTTAATATAAAACTGAAAGACATTTAAAGACAATAAACATGACCACCACGGATTTAACTATTGTATTTCGTTAAATCAGTGGCGGTCATGTTATATGCTAATCTTTTATACGAGTTTGTTTTTTGTCAAGGATAATAAATTTAGTTTTATTAACTTCGTGAACAAGGATCTGTTTATGTTTTATAAAATCTGCTTATGTGTTTTGTGTTGGCAAAAATGTACATCTTGCTGTTAAGTTGTATATTATTTATGATATTGTTCTAGAGTCAACAAAAGCCGTTTAGAATCTGTATACTTATTTCTGACGGTTTCTGCTTTAAAATATTTAGTCTTCTATCACTAACGTCAAAAGGTATTTTTTCCATTGAAATGAATTAACAATTATCACAAAATATTTTATGTTTTTAGTGTGTGTACTTTTCCAAAGGTGCTATACGTAAACTATTAAAAAATACGTTCTTCATTTTTCCATATTTCACAACAAGACTCTCTACATGTTCCAGTTTTTAATTAATTTCATTAAATACGTTAGTTATGTATTTTCTTTTGATGTAATTTTATAATTTATATACTAATCTATTTCTTCTTTTCTTATTTCTAAATATGAATATGTCAACTGCTAGATTATGTAATGGTTAGTGAATCTAATGAATGTTTTTTTAATTGTCCTTATCACTCTCTAATTCGGTATTTATCTAATGTAGGAACTAAAAAAGCGTAAAAATAAATATACAAGAATGCAATAAAGAAGGCTCCACGAAAAGGAAGTCCTTTTAGGGCAAAATGATAGTGGAAAAACAGGAATCACATTGGAGTCAATATGTATGAAAGTCAATATGTGCGCATGTCAATACGTACATTTGCATGTTTTGTTCTATTAAAAGTTTTTCGTTTGCTCAGAAAGATATTTAGTTTCATATGATCTGAAGACACGTATATAACATCATACCGCAGGAATCGTAAAAACTTTCGTTTTGGATATAAAATTCCTTCAAATTTAAGACTGTGTTTTCCGAATATTTGAATAAATCTTATTAGGTTGAAACCGAATAAATTTTAGGCTTTATATTGTGCACATGGACAGTGTCTATCATTTCCGTTAAAAATAAGAAGTCATTTTAAAAATAGGATCTGAAAAATGAAATTGTTTTCCATACTTACGACTTTCGATGCAGCCAGAAAAATAAAGAAATGTTTTTTTGCCTGTAGCAGATGTGTGGTTATTGCTCTTCTACTTATGGTTATTTTACAATTCAGATTTGACATCACTCTCTGTATTTAGTTGTTTACTTACTACAAATAAATTAGTTTTAAATTTATTGAGTCATGTTTATTTTGAGAACCACTCGCGTCGAGACTTTATGTAACAAAATAAATAAAACATGATTCATGTCTTATTTACCTACATGGTTGATCACATAGGTCAACGATGTAAGTAAATAACACATTATTTTTAAAACTAGTTATTTTTGTAGGTTAATTTCTGTAGTTTAAATTTTCATATGAATGTTTTGGTAATACCTATAAGTCCTCTTTTTTGGAGCAAAGTAACCATTTTAAAGAATTCCTTTTTGATCGCTTTACCGCCATGATACTTGTTTAATATTAAAGAGACCGGGACGTTGCAAATGAATAGATTTTACATAATATATTAGTAGTACTTAGTTTAGACAGATCCGTGGAATATCCATTGTTAAGAAGCAATAGTGCCCACAATGCTTTGAACGACAGGAATGAATGGATAAGAGGACGTAAAAAAGCATTGTACGCTTCCTTCATTTTGCACATTTGAACTCAGATTAATAGATAGAGATGCAGCTGAAAGCAAAGTAATTCCTTTTATGTTAAGTTTGAAGCTCTAAGCATATTTTATCCACGTCTTAAAAATATATGTTTTTCTTTCTCATAAAAATGAAATCACAGACAAAATTATTATTTTATTATATTTTATTAAAACAAATTAGTGATTCATACGTCAAAATTCACAAAATATTGCAAAATTATTGCAAGTCAGTGGAAAAATATTTTTTTCAAATTTGACATATTTTGATATTTCATTACATACTTGTAAATAAAAAAAATTCCGTCGTTTAAAAATTTCATATCCTTTCCAAACGTTTATTCCTGTGGATAATTATTATTTAAGTAATTTTCGTAATTAGTCGATAATTAAATTTGGACTGGGCAAATGAGGCAAATCTCAGTTGTTTGGAGACAGTCTGCATAAATTCGCAAAATAATGCCTGATCCATAGACGGATTAAATGAGTGAATTAGAAATGTAAATTTCAAAGAAATGAAAGGTTAAGGAAAAAAAAATTAATATTTAAAATCTAGCAATGTGTAAAATAGCACGGTTTCCATGAAGATAAGTGAGGGTACGGGAGTGGGTTAAAGGGACAAAGGGATAAAGGGACGCTAGTAGCTTTCCTCATTTGAAATTCATTATCCCTCCACCCTACGTCTCATTACCACCGCTTACCTTATCTCTACGTCTCACCGCCGCTGTTCAGGTTGCCTCTGTGAGATGATGGCAAAGTATCTATATCAATTCTCACATATTATAAAAGGCCGACTTTCTGTCTGCTGGTTTATAATTTGAGAAACATGATTTCAATTCGTATGTCTTTTTTTAAATTCTTAGATAAAGAGCCCTTTTTGTATATGCTTCATTCCAATATTATAAAACTAACGCATCTTTTTATTCGTAATGTTATTTGATTCTTGTCGAATTGTTTTTTAAAAAAATTATTATTTAATTTAATTAGATATTTATTTTAATTAATTAACTAACAAATCAGAATCTGGTAAATGTCGTCGGATCAGAGGTGCGTCATGAACTGCACTGTCGGGCGGACTGACTGTGGGAAGGAAGCCAGCTAACCGCTGTGTGATCTTGCAATTGAGAATTATATTTCACTTGTGAAGCACTAGTGTTCAGATACTGAGGATAGGAGCTTGGGAACTGCTTGAGATGCTGACTTGGTGAAGCCCAGTTGTTGTTGGCCATAGGTGCAACCTAAGACAAACGCGAGGAAAATCCCATACGTATAGAATATATAACAGTAAGCCTATTCATAATTTTAGTATTTATATAGTATGCAAAAAAGTACGGGTATGTTATTGATATAGTTGGTTCTGTGTGTTAAATGGTTTTTTGCCATTTTCTACTCAGTTGAGTGGAAAATGGCAAAAAACCATTTAACCACTTTTGCAAAATCTGCCAAATTTCAAATTTCAAGGAAAAGAAATAATTTTTTTTACAAAAGCTTTTTTCAATGACACTAAATTTCATGTGTATACAAAAAGTAAAAAAAACGTATTTTTATACTTAAAGGTGATTATGTGTATCAAACTGAGCAGAAAGTTCTTAACTGCTTCTCAAGTGGTCGAAGTTCTAATTCCATTGAGAAAATAACTTACATTTTTTACTCGGTTATGATGCGTAGAATCATCAATATAAATAATAGGCACGTCCTTTACACGTTGTGATTTGTGTATTATTTTTTTGGAATTTATGGGAACTGAAGACTAATTTTTTTGTAAAAAAAGTCGGAGGAAAAGCGGTAAGAAAAACTTCACAATAAATAAATATATCACCACCAAATATATTTTTTTTAAATAGAGATTTTCCGAGCGTGATATTGATGGAGATCTCAATAATGAAAGCACGCGTTTCGAGGAAAAGTAATTAACTTAGAAAATGTTGTTTTATTTACTATCGCTTACAGTATGAAAACATATTAATTGCAATGACAAAATATCCCTGCGGTGATTTCATTACATGAACTGCCAAATTCATTCTTCAATGTCGCGCGTTCTGCCCACTCTTGCTATGTTATTTTAGAAGCCAATTTTATAGCTGACGCAATTTTTTATACTGTCATGCAATAATTTACAAAACAGAGTAGCTAGTCGCATTTAAAAAACAATAACATATTTGTTTTAATTCTATTAAAAAACAATTTTATTAAAAAACAATAACATATCGCCAAAACCTTCTCATTAGTTTTTAAAAAAAATACTCATAATATGTCAAGTCTATTTTCAACCAATTAAAATTGTTGTACTGATTTGAAACTTTGCATACTTACACAATTCTGATTACAACACATTAATGCTCTCAAGCTGATATGATGTTGAAGGTGCGAGATGGTAATAGGAAATTCACAATGGAAAATAATAAAACCATCGAGTTTTGGCCCCTTTGATTTATGGGAACTGACCATTGGAATTGGATTAATGGGAACTGAACATTTGGCACAGTGTTAAATACTTTAAACGCGTCCTTCTGTTGATGACACAACGGGGTGGTATCATGGGGCTCCATGGTTAACAGTATACTCATCACGTAAGTCGAATTTCTTAGGTTTTTGAAGTATATATTTTTTATTTCTGATGCTTAATAAAATACTTATTTGGTTCTGGATACCTGATACCCGATAAAATACTTATTTGGTCAAAGAAATATTTATTTAGGTAGTGAAGAATACAAAAATATCAAAATTTACAAATATTTTAATAGAAATGTTATGCTAAATGTTATATTAATTACTCAAAACGTTATATGTACTGAAGTGTTTACGGATAGTGCGATTTCTATATGAACTTGATACGTTAATTTTATTTTGATGTAATCCTATTGTAAATAAAAATATGTAATCTCGCTTTATTTCTTTTAAAGTATTTTTTATTCTTAATTAAAAACAAAGGTTACGAGATCAATTTTTATCTTATCGGCAAAAATGATTTTAACAGGGTTTGTATAAATGATTGTTAGACCGTAACTGAGAAAGTAATAAACCGATTTTGAGGTTATACTTCTTTAGAAAAATGGTGAGAGTAAAATTTTATAAACATGAAGGTGGCACGATGCAACAAAACTCGGCACTCTGAAATTGCTCACTAAACATATAGTTATATATATATATATATATATATATATATATATACATATATATATATATATATATATATATACATATATATATATATATTTTTTTTTTTATTTGACAGATAAGTAGTCCACCATTTTATTTTTCGGCTGTCTTTATTTATTTGCATTATAAATGATTAATTACTTAAAATTAATAAATTACAATAAATATTTTGCACTTTATTCATTATTAATTAAACTTCATTAAGATTGTTTTCGTAAATTTAAGTTAATTATATACACGTATTAATATTAAAATTAATGTTGAATATACATTTAAATTTTCAAAATAAATAAATTTTATTTTAAAATTATTATACATATAATTTAATTAGTTTTAATTTAGTTTTATAACAAAATCAAACTTTTTTTCTATTCTACATGAGAAAATAATAAAGTTGAAACGTCATAATTTGAAAACAGTCTTCCAGATAATTGACTTACAATGGAAAGCCAGCAGAAAAATAAAATGGTGGACAACTTATCTGTAAAATGAATTTTACATTTTGTTTTTTTAACCATACTTCAGTCCTTTATTATTTTATTATTAAATGTAATGTAAATTAATAAGACTTTACTGCTCTTCATGAAGATGAGGCTATGAATGATTACTGATATTGAAACACTAAAATAGATATTTAATTCAGAGGGAGTAAGTGATAGAAGGAAATAATACACCTTTTTAAAGAGATTGGAACATATGATTTTCTTTTAACTCACTATGAACCTGTGTTCATCAAACACTTCTAATGATTTTGAACCAAAATAGGGATAAGGTATTTTCCAACCTTCTGATAAACAAACCTTTTCAATACTAAGAATGAACATGACTAACATGATAGAGAACCATCACTGAAAATGTTTAGATTTTCCACATATGATTGGATACATGCAATTGATAACGATTGCTTTTTTAATTTACAACTACAAACAAGAAACAAGAAGGAGCGCATAAAATCGAGACCAAGAATAGCGATCGAATACAAAAAAATTAAGTTATAAAAAAAAAAAAATTTTATATTAAACGGATAAATCAGCATGAAAATCAATAAACTTCTATTCAAACAGGTAATGAATCAATCGAAGAAAAATATCGAAATCGTGAAAAATCTGTAATGTCTCCTCGTACGTATATACATAGACCAACGGAAGGGGAGAAATGTCATTTTTAAACGCAAATTTAGACTATGTTAAATATTTAAAAAAATTTAAAAATTACGTCGTTTTAGAGGAAGATCTTTTCTTTCCAAAAATTTATAATTGAAAACGATTGCTTGTAAAATTACCCCAGTTATAATTACATTTGTCCTCAATATTCGATGTTGGCGAACTAATTGATTTTAAAGCAGAGTCGCGGCGAGCAATGTAATACATACACAAATTTAGTTCATTTCACGTTCTTTAGAAGTTGAAGGTGCACTTAATGTTCACGTAGTTATAGTTCTAAAACCTGAAATTACAGCCAGTAAGTTTGAAAATATTTTTTTAATGTAATTTAACCGTTTTTTCCAACGAAGCAGTTCATTGCATGCAATTTTTTTTTATAAATATGATTCAAAATCAAATTCGTTTTTGGGTTATGATTTTAATTTATATCATTTTATTTTTCGTGTAAGTTTTTTGTATATTGTGTATTACTATATATGCATTTTAAAGTTTAGAAGGTAGATAATGATGGGAAATAACAGAACTAGAGATTGAAACAGGGCACGGACAACGGAACAAAGTGTACTGTGTCCACCCTTCGGGCAGGGAAACCTAAAGTGGATTTTCATTTTTTTCTAAGAGCTTATTAGACTTAACTTATATATATATATATATATATATATATATATATATATATATATATATATATATATATATATATGTTAAATCTAATATATATGTTCATTTATATAAAAATATACTTTTATTTAATCTCTGGAATCACACGTCCAGTTCCAAAATTCCTTTTTATGTTAGGAAGTACATAATTTGAAAATATGTTAAGCCACAATTCATACGGATTGAGCAGTAATGAAAAATTTGACAAAAGTCAGGTTAACAACTTCTTAAACGATACTAAGTAGAAAACTTAATAATTAAACGATCATACCAAGTATCACCGCCGATATAAATCCGACCTTGACGATCGATGTCGTTTGGCAAACGAAGTAAAGGCGTTAAGAGAGCAGCATAAATGAAATAATTTTAGGAGGGTAAAATCTCGGGGCATAGAAACTGTTAATGGTCTCGCTAAAAGTCTTGAAGTATCGATTTGGAAAATTGGATGGTTTTTGTAAATAATAGTTAATAATAGGTGATAATAGGTAAATAATAGGTTCGAAGGTAATATAATAATTAGCGTTTAACTTTACATTTAATATAAATATCGTTAAATGAAAAAAAATTATTTCATATAATTATATATAATTTAGAGGAATCAAAAGGATATCCCAATAACTATTCAGTAAAAACTTACGCGATGAAATTAGTTTTGGTACGCTGGTAAACCAATCCAATGACACCTTTTCGTCTTCATGAAATTTGATGTCGCAAGAGCATTGAATGGGATGAACACGAAAATTTCCTGAAACACAATAGTAGTATACCGAGTAAGAAGGAAAGAAAAGGAAATTAAAATGTCAACGGAAGACAATGTGCAGCTTTTTATGAGAAACTAAGAAATTATTTTATTTTGAAAATATGTGTCATCAAAATATAAAAATTAAGTAGATCCTTTGTTCTGTGCGTTTGAAACCAAAATAATGAGATTATACCACAATACTATTATTGCTGTTGATAGAAATATAACAAAATTATATATGCTGTATTATCCAATTTCTTATAATACCAACAGTTTTTAAAGCCGTAGGTCTTTATATTTTATATACTCTGTAATAGGCATAAAGAAAAAAATCACACAGGTCCTCCCTTTTAAGTTTTAAACAAATCAATTCAGGATTTACTTAAGCCGATACGATCACATGACCCACAGATTATTTCAAAGCTCCATAAAACGATTATAAAATCTATTCCGCAATAAGGAGAAACATAAGCTGGAAAAATTTGAAAGCTTTAGAGAATTAATGGCACGTAGTAGCTTGACTGATATACGATGAATGTGGCAACCATTTCGATAAATTTTGAGTCAGGCTTTCGTCAAACTTTCAACCGTTTAAACATTAAGTAGAGATGTGACTAATAAAAATAAAACCAATTGTGCTTCAATGAAAATATTTCTTTGAATATTCATAATTACCAGTATTACAGATCTTATAATATAATTTAACTATGTATAAATTTCCGCTTCTTCGTTGATGTATCTAGAAAAGCAATGAAATGTTTTTAAAGATTAAAATTTTACACTATTTCATTTTAAAATAACCTTTTACAATTGCAGAAATATATAAAAAAAAAACTGTTGTCGAATCTCAAGGAAAATATTTTTGAAATAAAACAAGGAATCAATGTCATAATTTGAAGTAACAAATTCCAAGCGACTAATGCAAAATACCACGAAAGCAAATACTTACCACGCAACTGTTCCATCATCTTCATCGTATGCTGTATTATTTTTACTATGAGAAGTTCATACAATCACCTAGCAGTATCTAAAAGTTATGAGATTTTCGAAATAAATAAAATCCATTTTTATGCATTTAATCCAATTTCTTTTAATGCAAACCGTTTTTAAAGCGTAGGTCTTTATATTTTACATACATTGTAATAGGCATAATTGCATTATTGAAATGACAAGAAATAATATAATTTTACTGATTATAAATCTCTGCGTCTTTGTTGGTGTGTTTAGGAAAGCAATGAATTTGTTTATTACCTATAAAAAGATATATTAATTTCATTTAAAAATAACCTATCACATTTGCAGAAATATATCGAAATAAAAACTGTTTTCGAACCTCAAGGAAAAGATTTTTGAAATAAAACAACGTCATAATTTGAAATAACGAATGCCAAGAGGATTAATGCAAAACACCACGAAAACAAATACTTACCACGCAACTGTTCCATCATCTTCATCGTATGCTGACCGTGTTATTAGATTAATTTATCGTTTGTAACAATCTTGATCAAGTTGATATGTTTGTCCTCAATTACATCTTAGCAGATAAGTACAATTCACCATCAGTTTAACACTCAAGATATATTTGATAGATAACTCTTTTAGACTTCCTAAGTCAAAATCTTAAAATATGTAAACAAAAGGGCAAGAATGAAAATTAACTTAATAAAAAAATTCATATATCTAAAAACATCTAAACTTATACATTTAAAAACTTTAAGATTTGCTGTATCCTGCCAATCAGGAAATATAATTCTTAACGCAAAACATTAAGCTCATTGACAAAGCATAGTTTTCATGCGACTTGAAAACTAACAGCGATAATAATTTCAACCAATCGTGCTCATTGTAGTAAATTTTAGTAAGTGACTGCTAGCCATGTAGTAAATGGGATTATTTAGATTGAGGTGGGACCTAAAGCTTTAATGCTGACTCTCGTTTGGGGAGTGATAGAAACTGTAACGCGCAAAGACGCTTCCGTTTCGATCATTTCCGCAAACGGGATGCGCAATTCCGCATTCCGTGGCGGAAATGATCCAAATTGTATGGGAATTGAATCAGCATTGAGATTTATTGCCATTTTTTATGAAAATTTCACAGTGGTTATGATGAATATCGTAACTTTAGACATAAATTTCAAAGAGTTCAGAAATTACTTCCCTCTTTATACGATACCTCATTTTATTTTGCATATTTATTTATGTTTGCAATATTTACTTAAAATGGAAGCTAGTAGATCTTTACAAAAATAAATTTGCTTATTCATTGGATAAAGACTATTTTTAGGTATTATAGATCCTTTTTTTCAATTCCTATCTTTAAGATGCTATTTACATTGGTACAATACATTTTTATTCAACCTTAAAAATGTATGTTTCTCACACGAAGACAATAAATTTCTGTACCATTTCCTACAAACTATTTTTGTTTACTTGCATCTATGTTTCATGTCTAATGATGTGGAAATAATTTTCCGCTTTAAATTTGATACGAAAAAAAAACAAAAATGTCAAAACATAATCAACAGAAATAATTGTATTTGAGTGATAATACCACATAGATATTTTTAGATTTGTAGAGTTAGAATTTGTTTTCATTCATCTTTAAAATGATAATATCTGTGGTAGAATAATATAATTGATTAAAATAAGTGAAACTGATTAAATATATTAGTGAAACGGATTAAAGTGCAGAATGAATGCATGCTAGTCAAATCAAAATAGAAAAGAAACAAAAAGATTTAAAGTAACCAAAATTATAAGAGAAGAGAAATAGGCAAACAATATTAGGAACGGTATTAGGACATGGATATTTTTTAAAAAAAATTTACAAAATTATGCTTTTTTTATCTGTTAATAGCAGTCAGCATAAAAAAAATATTTTCATTTTTTTGTTTTATGGATTTCATAGTGGGACTATGGAGCCTTATACTTATTTTTGTCGGTTTGTCCGCATGTCACAGTGTTATAAATGTATCGATCATTTTCTAATCCTTTACGGTACAATTTGACAATGAATTTTTTCTAAAGGTAGCAATAAAATGTAATTAACAAAAACGATTTTGATGGTACTTTCTAATTTGTTCACGGTTTTTCTTAAGTTCAGGTAAATATTTTTTCATTGCTCATTCAATCAATTAGGGTGAAGTGGTATAGATTGTTTTTCCATTTAATAGATTATATTACACAACATTTTTCACTTAACCCGATTATTTTTCAAACGTGAGATGTTTCGTAATTTCCAAAATACAAAAAGTTTTGACTGAAAGAAAAAATATAAAAAAAGCTATAATTGTGTTTGCCTCCATTTTCGATATAAATTAATATTAAAAAATTATAATAACTAATTTATGAGTCACAAAACTTTAAATTTTTCCTCCGCTACTTTATTACACTTTATGCCTTTAGTATGATAAAATTTAAAAAAAATATGCATAACCCCACAGCCAGAAATAGAATCAAATGTCAGAATAGCCTACAATATTTGATCATAATTGTACTATTATTTTACCCCATTATTTTTCAAACATGAGATGTCTCTTAATTTCCAAAATACAAAAAATCTTGACAGTAAGAAAGAATATATAAAAAGCTGTAATTGTGTTTGCATGCATTTTCAATAAAAATTAATATTAATAAATTATAATTACTAATTATGAGTCTCAAAATTTTAAAATTTGTCTCCCCTATTTTATTACACTTTATGCGTTTAATATGATATAATTAAAAACAAATGTTCATAGCTCCATACCTAGAAACAGAATCAAATGTCAGAATAGCCTACAATATTTGATCATAATTATACTATACTGGCGTGAATAAATAAGTACAAATTATGAAGAAACTTTAAGTTATTGTTAACAAATTTAGAGTTTTTTTATGTTAAATTGTTACAATTAAAAGTAACAGTAAACTAAGGGAAGAAGTGTAAGATATATGAATTTACCATAATTCAGAAAAACCATAACTCTTTACAAAAATTATTTACAATTAAAAATATTAGAATATACGTATTCCTCAGTCCGCTTGTTGTAGCCGTTATTAAAAAAAACTCAACTTAAAAACTAAAAATTTGGTACAGTAGGAAAGCATTTAAACTTATTTATACTTTAACAGGTAACACTCAAAAATATTTAAAGGAAAATTTGAGCAGAGGGAGAGGCCAATTAAGTACTCGATTTTCTTATAAATTACGTATTATGGTAATATTTGAAACAGCTGCCAATGTGAATTAAAAATTGAACCTAAAGTTTAGAAAAAACCAGATCAGCTTATGTAAAGGTTTATAAAAAATATAACTCTTATGTGTGTATGACGTAAAGTGAAAGTATTTTAATAATCATGTTATAACCAATATTGACTTTCTAGTGCAACAAATATTTATTGATATCTAACGAAATTAAGTAGTTATGACATATATTTTACACCGAATATCTCAACAAATATTAAAAAAAATAAAAAATGGAGAATCACGGTTATAGTTTTGTTACATTCTGAAAATTAAATTTTCAGATTTATACGCATATTTAAAAAAAATATTTTTTTTGGCAGTAGTTTGTTTCAGTATCTTAGGAAATTAAAAGTAAGGAACACATCTTTATCGTATTTTCTCTGGATAAATACTACCTAAAACTTAAAAAAAAATTATTTTCATAAAACATTTCGAGTACTAGCTCTATTGAGACATATGTGGACTTACGCGCTTTAATACTAAGGAAAATTGTAAGTTTCTACTCAAGCGTTTTCTGAAAAACGCGGCTATAATACATGGGAGTTACCCTGTAAGACCTTCATTTTTACCCACCATTATTAAAAAGAAATATCAGAATAAACAACCCGATCATAACTGTAAACAGCATCGACATCCATCATGTAAAAGTTGAGTTATAAGCGAACAGGCAGAAACGCATCCTGACAATGCATTTTTTTAAATGTAGTGTTTTACTGAAAAAAATATGAAAGAAACACAAAAATGTAGGACGAATATTTTTAAAATTTATAAAACTTTGAGAAATCTTGCAATATAATTAAAAATGGAGGCATTAAATGTGAATAAGACATAAAAAGAAAGTAATTGTAAAGAAAAAATAATTAAGATATTTTGGACACGTTGAATTTAGAGAAACAGTAGAAAATGTAAAGTCAACATTAGAACAGTAAATGAAAAAATAAACATGGGGGACAAGAAAGGGCATGGATGCAAAAAAATTAATATCTAAAGGATAGCAATTGGGACAGCGTAAAAATAGCATAGTGTGTATGAAAATAAGCGAGGGTATTGCAATGAGTAGATAGAAAAGGGATGCTAGCAGGTCCCCTCAGATTCAAAATATAATATACTAATTCGCAAATGATACGACAAACATAAAAGTTGTATTCAAATGCAAAATAAAGCTTGGTGGGTAGTTTATACGATTTTTATATTTTATATCTTTATTCTGCAGAAGAGCGATATGTTTAAACCTATATATTTTTTTCCTAACCTATATATTTTTACTTAACTGCTTTTCGTTACGAGAAACGTCAGAAATGTATTTTGCGACATGTACCTTAAAAATACAAGACAATGCCATAGTGTGAGAAGTAAAACGTATGAAAGGGCTTAAGTTGATTGAGGGTATTTCTAGAATAATAGCATTGTGAGAAAGATAAGACTGAAAAAATATATGTAATTCCAGTAATTTACAGGAAGCGTATGATAGAGTAATTGTAACTATATTATCATAAATTTTTTATCTAAAGTAATAATTACGGAGGAGCATATATTTGGTATTAAAGTGGATGTATAAAGCAGAAAGGTATAATTAAAAGAGAATTGTTTAAAAACTAAAATATTTATTAGACCAGTGCTTGCTTTGATTTATTTAAGAAGCGATTTTGGTTCATTGAGCGAACAGATTCAAAATTATTAGCAAATATCGTACTGAATATTTAATTATACTTAATATACGAGTGCAACGCAGTCCCTTTTACTCGTCGTGTGTACCAAACAACGACATGGCATAAAATTTTCACTTATTCGTTTTCCTCGATAGAGCGTATCGAGGAAAACGAATAGGTGAAAAACCTTTATTTTAATTCACATCGAATTTTGAATTATAGTGTTGAAATGCTCGAATTTCCACTTTGAATATGCATATGGAATACAAACACTTAGCCAATGCCGTCGTTTAGTATTTATTTCATTGCTTGCCGCATGTATATGATGAGCAACAGTGCTATTAAATTGCACCTGGCTTTATTTTATATCACATTATTTCAAAATAACATTGGATAAAGGATGTTTCTACCATGTAATACATAGCACTTTATTAGCATACACATGTAGTTGACAGTTTTATGTATGAAAATATGTGCTATATATTATAATTTAATAAAACGTTTTCATGCTTTTAGGGTTCCGTCCCTCAAAATGAAAAAAGTTCCAAGAATAATGAAACTCGCGCTAGAAGCATTCCACACATTTAGCCTTTTATAAAATTTAATAGTATATAGTATTCAAACGAATCAAACTGTTTACAATATTTTAATTTTTCAGAATGAAAATATATTGCCTATTACATCTTACACAAAGGCATATTTAAAAAAAAAAAATTTTATTTGTTGTAATTATAAATTAACAACTTTCGGACTTTTTCTTTACTTGTTCTGTGAAACCTTGCTTCTTGATAAAATTCATGATTCTAAGTTAACGGAAAATACCATAAAAATTTAGATTTATTTGTGTCAAAATATTGGGCATAAATGGCCATATTTTTTTATTCTGTTGACTTAGAAGCTTGATTTTTGCAAGTATTTTATATTATCTTTAACTTGATAACTCCACGCGTTCCTGATCAAAAGGGTCTTGATGCTCTTGAATTGATCGACGATCTGGGACTTTTATGGTAAATGTCATATATTAAAATTTATTAAAAAGATAAAAAATAGTTCAATTAAAAAAAGTAAGTAAAAAAAATGAGGAAAGAAAATTAAAAGTAAAGTGAAAAGAATTAAGCACTGCTCCTAAAATTTAACAAAGTTATATCCGTATAACTTTCAGAAACATAAAAGTCGGTATCACCATTTTAGAATTTCTTAGCCAAACTAGGATCTCTTATAGTTTCACCATATCTGTGTGCATTACATAGGAGGTATTTCATAGGGGATAAATTCACAGACTATAAAGCTGATATTAAAGGCTATAAAGCTAAAATTTGGCATAATTATACATAATTATAATCCTTGAAAGTTATGAAACAAAATCTAAAAAAACATTTTATGTATCCCCCACATGTAAATGAGGTAAGAATTATTTTATTCGCGTAGCTTACTCTATAGAATATGGTTGAACAAATAGTTTAAAGTATTGGGGATGTATTATGCATACAATTAAATTTTATTTTTATTTAACACACAAACATTTTGTGTTTGAACGTCAAAAGCATATAAACCAATAAAAAACCGAAACAAAACAAAAGAAAAGAATAAAACATAATATGCAAATATCAAATGTTTCATACGATATTGAAATTATATTAATTATATTTACTAATATGCATACTAGTAATAAGAGAAGTTAGAGCGATGACTAGTAATTTTTTCGTTTAAATAATAATTAATTTTATAATACGCCTTTTTGAGCAAACGATGTTAACAAGTTGTTTAAAATGTTTTTCTGAGAATTTCAATACATTTTCTCGTATTTTATTATAGGAGCGTATATTCGGCCCTACAAATTAACTACCGACCTTTATGAGTCTGAAATTGGGAACAACCAGGTAAGTTATTTTCATTTCTTGTGTAATATATGTGAATAGCAATGTTTTCAGTAAAATAATAATTTTTTCCTCATATAGAAAATATTTTGCAAAATATATTGTGAAGGTAAAGTGAGAATATTAATTACTATAAATATTAATTACTTTAATAAGCAAATCTCGAGAACTTACTTTGCACATTGAGCGAATAGATCTCTTTTGCAGCCCTACCCCACAATTTTATACCATGAAAGCAGCCAAAGTAAACAATTCCTGAAGTTTCAAAATTTGTTAAATTTCTGATCTTCTTGACGGCGTATGCAGTGGAATTCAGTTTCCCTGCCACTTGTGAAATATAAGCTCCCCATTGTTAATTACTCTCTATAGTAATACCGACTATTGTGCTGATAGTAATCCATTTTATTATTATCAAATATTAAATTAGGGTCAACTAGCCTTACATTTGGAAGAGTAAATTTAATGCACTTAATATTTTTGCATTGAGTAGTAAAATATTAATTTTAACATCTCTATCTATTTTAAATATGAGGGATGTATCGTCAGCAACCAAAATTATTTCAGGAAATTTTTCAACCAAAAAAGGTAGACCGTTAATGTATACAAGAAAAAGAAAGGGTCCTGATACACAGCTTTGGGGAAAATCCATCTTTACTAAAGTTTCCGTTGATTTAACTTTCTCTATCTCTACTTTTTATAACGCCACTTTCGATTGTGAACTGATAACTTTGTTATTGATTTCTAATGTTAGATTATTACCTGGTGATTCAATATTTCCTGTTTCACTAATTATAATATTCCAGACAGCTTTTATTTTATGTATGTATGAATATTGTGTCTTTGACGCAATATGGGTATATTTGGTCATTTTACATACTTTTCTGAATATCTTTAAGTAGTTTTTAATGTACTCGATGAAACAAATGTTATGGGTAAATGTCTTCATATCATATAACTCAAACAAAGTATCCCTGCTTTTGCGTATGCCAGTCGTAGCTCAGTCACAAAATTTGGTTTTAGTGTTAGTTACAACTTTTCGAGTTTGAAATTTTTTTTAAATTTAAACGATAGTATTGAAAAAAGTCATTATAAGACTGTCTGGATTATTTTGTGTTTGATCGATGAATACTTATTTCTCTTTCACACTGGTTTCAAATTTTTGTTTACTACTTTTATGATACAGTGACTAATTTATGAAATGCTCATTTTTGCTAGAGCAACTTCTCCATACAACCAACCAGTCTAAACTACAGTTTTGTATATCTTAGAATATTTGTATATATGACGAAATTAGAATATGAGTAATAGTCAACCAACTAATTACATGTAGTTGGTCCTGCACAAAGTTCATTGAAAATCCCTACAAATGATTTAAATCAACCGCAAAATTAAATTTGGAATTGCCGTGGTACGCGCCAAGGGTAATTATGCTAGTACTTGATAAGTTTTTAGTTGTCTGTTTTGTATGTAACAGAAAAAATAAATATTGACACTAAGTATGTAATTATTAGTTGATATTCTCTTTTTTATTGTTGTTATGTACAAGGAAATGTAAAAGAAATTAACTCTTTTGTCTTAAAGATAAAACAAATGTTATCCTTATTCGAATTATGTTTCGTTACCACAAAAGTAAAATCACCCTTGGAATACACTATATAAATGAAATAATTAATATAAGTTTCAAATAATTTTATATACGTGCCCACATGTACTCTACGTCACAGTTCACTTTAAAATTATAATAAATTAAGACACACGGAGAAAATTCGTCAACCCTAAAATGACATTAAATATTGTATATCCGGGTATCATTTAAAATTGGGTACCATTTAGTCTCATGAAAACAATCGATAAAATTTTTTTGATAATTTGCTGATTAGAATTTATGATTCTGAAAATTGTTTTAACCTTAATTGGATTTTACGTTTCTTTAATATGTAGTTTGATATTTCCAAAAAGAACAATGAATTATTTTCATCTGTCCCATAAAATAACAAGTCAAACTTGACGTATTTTGATTTGAATATTAAGTTTATTTTCTGATGAAATTAGCAATTTTTTAGCATCGGTTTTACTATAAAATAAAAGTATTATCGGGATCAATTTTAGTTTTACACTTAACTTTCGACAATTCATTCCTTTCAACAATCACTCCGTTAATTATCAACTTAAACTAAAATGACTAACTTCCCTACAGGTTAATTACAAAATGAAATGTCTTTCAGCTAGAGTATAAGAAAATATTATTTAGACAGGTTTGGTAGAAAAATTTTCTCAAGGTACTCGTTTACTTATTTTTTTCTTATCTATGTCTATTTTTCATATTTAACTTGGCGGGAAACCTTTTCTGCCACGAGTAAGAAAAGAAATGAATATTTAATTGCATAAATGATGCTGAAGGCTCAACATATTCGTGAAACTTCTTTATAGGATAAATTTCTTTAATACGTAGAGTCTTATTTTTCTTTTCTTTTCTTGACTATTTCTGTGTTCTGAAGTGCCAATGTCTCGTTTTTCTTACCAAATATGTGTTTTACAAAATAGGCTTCTTTAGCCTACATTTATGTTACTTTCTAGGATAAAAGATAAAACAAACGTCATTAGAATTCTATAGTCCAAATATTCTATCTGATGTGGATATTGTTATTTTACAGGGATGATGAAGTTTATTACAATAGTTGATATATTTAAATTAAACTAAAAACCTTGATAATTAATTATGTATCTGAAATTAATTACGTTGATAATAAGAATATAAATTAGTAAAGCATTATATTTCAGCAGCATACGCTAATAAAAGGAGATCTAACATTTTAGTTACTATTCATCTATCTAATATTTGTATAAACTACTCGTCAGTTATTCATTTTGATAATACGGAACGAATTTCAACGTCAGTTAACATTAACAAAAATAAGTTAAATTTAAACTGCACTGCACAATTAGTGTCCCGTGGCATCAGCCATCCCATTTAAATATTAATAATGACGTATTCCGGCTAAGTGCCTAAAATGGGCTCATCTGTCGTGCTACACTCTTCCGTCCGCATTAAATCCGTATCATATCGCATATTCACGGAGTTGAGTGTGGAGCATTTCGAATGAGACTAATCTTTGAAAAATGTATGGGGTTAAAATTTTTTCCTTACATCATGAGAAATATAGTTGATCGAAAATCAATTGAATAATACCCCCGTTTTCAAGGTGGTAAAGAAATAAACAATTTTAAAAATAATCGTGTGAAATTTTTCTATCCGGATAAACTCCGATCAATTCATATTTAATTACAAACTTTCGTGATTTTTTCAGTTTTTTGAGCGATATTTTTGATAATAAGGGTGAAAAACAACATTTTTTAATAGTTTTTCCCGAAAAACATACAAATAAATTCATAAAATTAATAAAATACGTAGTAATAAATTCTTGCCTTAATTAACATTCACTTACACCCTAAACGATAACCTTGAAAGAAATTTTGTTTTTAACGTTTATAGCTGGACGATCATACTCTAATTTCGTGCTAAATTTTTAAATTATTAGATTCAATAGTTTCGGAGAAAATTCCTTGTAAATGACGAACTGACGGATGAACTTCGAAGCGATTAGTGTTCCATTTTGGTAATTTTTCCACTATACACTAAAAAACCATCAATGATTTATTATTTTTCGTAATTTCATTATTTTTTTATTTATAATTTATTTTAATATATTAAGCACTGTTGTAAAACAGTGCTTAATATATTAAAAGCGTAATATACTTGCGTTTATGAAGATGCCTCTTGTTTTTTTTATGGTTAGGGTTGCATTTAATTTTTTCGCTTTATCGTTTGTCAATCGCGGAATTGTTCGAATTTTGGAAACTATGAGCTTTTCTCAAAATGATATTCATTTTACCTACGCTAGGCCCAAATATGCCGGCTTCTAACAGCTAAGTTTTGTTTGATTAAAAACTCTACTGCTAAGCAAGGAATCTTTACTGAATTTGGAATGCCAACATAAGTAAATAGGACTATTAAAACTTTGCCTCGAAAATGAGTAAATAATTTCAATATTAGTTACTCTATTATGCCTAAATAGTAGTCCACATTTCAAATTATTTTGACGTAGCCGAAGACATGTTTCAAATTAACATATTAAATCATTTTTAAGATAGTATATTTTGCGTACGATGAAGTTAGATATAATATAATTCGTGTACGATGAAATTAGATATTTTTAATCAATATTAAAAAATGATAAAACAACTGTTGACAAATCTACAAATGATGCAATGTGTAAATTGAATTTACCACTCACTATAACTCGGAAACTCAAAACCACTTGTTAAATTATGTCGTTTTAATGAAAAATTCATTGGTGGATAAATAGTTGCGGAATACTACGCATAATAAATAATTCATAAAACAAGAAATGAATCTCTTATAACTACGTAATTGATGGCGTTTTCAGATCTATATGTTAAATTATTTTAACCCATTCGCGGTTGTAATCGGGATCGTCAAGTAATTTTTTATATAACTTATATGTTTGTTTAATCATCCACGTTAATTAAACAAACATATATATCATATAGAAAATGATATATGTGCAACATGAAACATCGATGGAATCAGTAAAATAAACAATTCAATAATCACTTATATTGACTTAATGGAAAAATAAATTATGTAGCTTGAGAGTATAAATACTTGTGAAAGTTTTTAACATTAGTATCACAGGTAATTTCTGAATGAGTTGCTTTAGTCGTTTTGCATTTTCTTGTTATTTGTATGGAGACCTTGGTTTTTTATTAATATTTCTTTATTCAGAAAGATAATTGATGTTAATGGACATCTATATTTTGACTTCGATGATAATTTAGTGTTGGCGTTAACATTTATCAGTATCTTTCATACCTGTAACTTTTTAGATAAATTACCTTTCAAACAGGCTGTCAGTAACTTGTATTATTAACCAATTGAATCATTTTTTAATAATTAAAACATAACTTGCGACTAAAACATCCAATTTAGTTTGTTCATTGTAGTAAAAAATATGATTTATTTGTTTTTTGTTATAGTGGCATCTCGTCACATAACCTAGAGATAATTGAAATTTAAAGGACATTGTCCATTTCGTAATTTTGCGATATTAAATATATTTTCCATTTGCGTACGTAATTCCTTAAATTAATCTATTGTAAAAGAAAAAAAATTTATATGTTTGTCTGTCCGTCTCTACGAATGTATATAACTCGAAATCCATGGAAGCTTTTGACATCAGGGAAACTATTGACATAGGTTACAAATAATAACTCAGGAACCAACATAGGTTTTATTTAATCTTCATATCTCGAATGGTCCTGCAATTTTAACCACCATATAATTGTGGTAGCCTCCTATTGTCCACATGGTTAGTAGACAACGGCGGGCTGTGAGAAAACGGGAAGCAAGAAGAGCAACGAGGACGGAGACCGTAAATTAACCCCCGCGGGACTTAAAGTAAATTAAATATTTGTGTCTAATATAAGGGCATAAAATATTAGCAGCAAAATATTGCACTTGCATTGAGAAATTCCATTAGACAAAGTTGCAAAATGTGGCTAGTTTGTGATATAAATAAAAGAAATTACTGTCATTCATGAAACGAACAATCATTATTTTTAACTTAGCAAACTCATGAATAATAAATTAGATTGTAGAATTAATTGTTAGTTTTTAAATAATAAATTAAAAACTCTTTTTTTTATAGATAACTTAAATGTTTTAATTATTGGTCAGATCATTTTCATAATTAGTTACATATACAGCGCGGTCACGGGAACGCTAACAGGATATATTTAATACTCTCGCGATAACAGCGTGATATATTAGTTTACATCAGAAAATTATACATTTTCACTTTGCTTGCATCTATTTTTTTCCGTTAAATGATGTGGAAAGATCTTTTTCCGGGTCGTTTGAAAGGTTAGAACTTTCGTACGAGGAATGGCGTAACAGGCAGAAAAGTTTCGTTTGAAGCTGAAATAATGTCGTATGCACGGGTAGGGTAAAGGTTTTCGGAATTTGTTGTTTTGTAATTTCTTTTTGTTGCCAAATGGTTATTTTTTGTTGACGTTGCGTGACTTGTAATAGTCCTGAAGGATAATCGACCTGAAGTAAACTGTTTTAGATGTGCATATAATAAGACATGCGGTGAGATTTTATGAAAATTGATGAGAACATAATTTTAGGGAAATAAAGAAGGTATCAAAGCTCAAAACCTTGAAGTATATGAAAAATTTGGACAAAGTAGCGTGAAGACAATTAAGGAAAATTCAGTATTAGAGTGGTAAAAAAATGTGGCCATTTTCTATGAGTTGGCTTATGATAGATAAAAAGTCTAAGTAACTGTCTTTATTAACAATTTAAGAAAAAGAAGTGTAATCCCATATTTCGTACCTTTACTATGTAACAATAAATTTGGTTAATTTTTCTTTCGTTTGAGAGGATATAACCCTTGTGTGGTCTCTTTACAAGAATCTGACCATGTAAATTGAAGATACACATTAGAATTCCTCAGCATGTAACAGTCTAAGAGCCGTGTTCGAGTTTGGGTGAAAAAGGTCTTACGAGAGTTTTATAACATACGACAAAAATCGTCATTAATCTGCCTTTTTTTAAAACCTAGACTACAATGATGGAGTCAGAATTGATGACTAGAACTCTCCACTGATGAGGAGTACCCTAATAAAATTTGGGCTCTTTCATTTGTCTTGTTATGAAGATGAAAAAGTAAGTACCTACTTAGGTACGTTAATAAGTAAAAAGACAAATAAACGAATGCATGAAATAACTAAATATCAATAGACAGACAGATAGATAAAAGAACATATAACTACCAGAATATTAAAACAATGTTTCGGTTATGTTGCTAGAATGGGGTAAATATTTTTTTCTTTATATTCTCAATTATATAGAGTATAATAGCGCAGTTCTTTAGAAATTCAATAAATTAAATTACGCAATCAGTAATTTTTTTTATTGACAGTTTCTTAAATTAAGCCCATCAAAATATGTATCATTGCCATGTTTTATTCGTTAAATACGATATTTTCAACCAGCCTACTTAATTTAATCATCAGTACGTAAAAAACCAAATTTCATAAGGAAAACGTCATTTTGGGTTGTCATCAGTTTTTTAGAAAGGGCATAGAAAGAAATATAATTTTAATAGTTTTGTTAGTTTAAACTTGAAGAAATCATCCCTTTTAAAAAGTAATATAAATTGCTTTCTCAAACAATTTCGTTGATTAATAACTCTAACTATGCAGTAAACCTCTACCAAATGAGCTACGCACATATTTCCTACACGGCGTTATACCTATTCTATTAAATGCAGCTTAATTTTCGTGCACTACTAACACCATGAAAAGAGAAAACTAGTTGCGATTATGGCTGCTCTCTCAAATTTAAACGGCAAAAAAGATTTAAATGCGATTTGACTTGGATAAATATATGATCAAATTAACATTAGAAAATATGAACATTAAAATATACACTTATTTTAATATGTATATTTCCTAATCTTGAAGCTGAAGATCGATTTTTTACTCAAAAATAATAGATTATAATGCCACGATTTATATACAAATGGCGCAACGCATAAATGGAATTTATCGCTCACGCATCTCGGCAACTCAAAACCTTCTTACAAATTCCATTGATTTAATTGACAATTTAGGCTGGTGTAATGAATCACGTAGTTTGCGAATATTAATATTTGCAAAGGTAATTTCTGAACATGTCATAAAATGCCAAAGCTAAAGGAATCACATTTGTTTCATCGTATTTTAATGCATTTCATATTTTTTTATTCAATGGAATAATTAATGTTAGTGAACAATTATATTTAGATTTCGATAATAACGGGGTATCGGTGTTAAACTTTTTCAAAGTCGCTCAGCCCTAATACAACTTCCAAAATCTCTAGCAGTAGCAGTAATTTGCAAATTTTTTCATATCGAGTATTTATTATGCGATGAAAGTTTCAATTGAGCACTTATATTTTTATCATTTTATACTTTTTTTGTTATCTATATACACACGTTTCTATATTCATATACACATACATACATACGTACATGAGGATATAAAAATCACGTTCCGCCTTTTAGATTCACCGTGATCAGAGTTTCAAGCCTGCATTAGATATTCGGCTATTAATAACTTAATTACTTCATATTGAGTACACATACTAGATATTTGCCTATTAACTTCTAGTTATTTCTTGCTTTATATGTATTTAATCAAAGGTATACCGTTTCCTACCAATTTTTTTTATTGTTATATGCCTTTTTGCATACTTGTCTGTACTTTCTCACTTACCTATCAATTAGTTCTTAGGCACTACACGCATTTGCTAATGTATGCACTTACAAACTTGATTTACTGCTATTTTTCTTATGTTTTTACGTTACATCGAAAACGACTCGAAACTCGATGAGTTTACTACTCATATGTGATGAGTTTCTGTCGCTAATTTCCAGCTAAATGATTGTATCCTAAGTTTGTCAAGGGCAAATTTATATCGCCATTAGTCCAGTCTTATTAGATTATCATTAAACCTATGCCAATGACGGTCGATGCATGTGGGCAAAATATAATCAAAATTGCATGGAACCATACTAGGGATATACTCGTTCCTAAAAAAGAAGAAACGTTTAATTTTTTTTGACAAATACCGGAGATGCAAGATATACGATAATCTCTTCCTTTTTCAAAGTCTTTTTTAAACAGCCAGTTATTTCCACTTTTTGATCTAGAATAATATTTACTATAAATAAACTCATGAAATAAATTTTTAAGTTGGTAATGATTAGTAAGCATATTTTTTTATGAATAAGTTTACCGTATTAGTTAATTATTATGTTAGGTTTTTGCAATAACAAGTTGCGTGATCTGAGAAAAAATAACTTGATTCATCATTTAAACTAATTGAAAATAGCTTATATTCTTTTCACGAAGTCGAAAAAAAGGTTTCTTTCAGAAAATTGTTTATTCTTAATTTGCTTGCACTTAGTTTTGCCGTTAAGTGATATGGAAAGATACTTCAAATTTCTGCCAAGAACCTATCTCCGGGTCATTTGAAAGAATACAACTTTGATGAAAGGAATGGCGTAACATGGAGGAAAGCTTCGTTTGAATACGAGATGATGTCATACGCATGGGTAACTAGCATAAAGGTTTTTCGAATGGAAAAAGAGGCAAGATTTTTTAACAATATAATGAGATAAACTGAATGTTAGAAAAATAATTTAAAAAAGTATTAAAAGAGTTCCAAATTTAATATTTATGGAAAATTAGACGAAAATAATAAACAATAAGAGTAAATTAAATATAATAGTGTTCAAAAAAGGTTAGAAATATAAGAAAAACTGCTTCTACTGGTCACGTAATTAATCAAATTACTACTATGGTCTTTTATTTAAAACGCACAATTTCAAAGTGCATTTAAAACACGAAAGCTTGAACATATTTCTTTTGACATTACTATGAGTGAAAAATAAATGAAAATACGTGGGTAGATAAAATTATTTTGACATATAAAAATCTCCTATGCCCTCTCACTTCGTTAACAAACTGCCATATTTTAGTTTTTTTGTGAATTTTCAACTAACATTTCAATTGCGTCTTGTTCAGTGTTGGATTTTGAAGTGACATTTAGAAGTATCATAAATAAGAAGACATTTTGCAGGTAAATGCGATGCACATACTTAGTTTATTATCACGTATTTTCCACTAAATTATTTTTTAAATAGACCAGTCATAGAACATATTGCGTTTTACCGTCTACTTTTTTGTTTCATAAATATAATATTGAGATATTGTGTCCGTATAAATATAAGACGATTGAGATTACAAGGATTGACATTATCTTATCGACAAGTCTTTCCAAAATGTTAACACAATATACGAGAGTAAGAAGCTCTAAAATAGGAGAACTAAATTTGATTTAGATACATTAAATATTTAAAATAAAATATTAAAGTGATACTAGTAACGCAATTACATTCTTGGTCTTTTGCAAGAGCTATTCAGTACTGCTTTGATTTTTTTAATTAATCCCAATTTAATAGCTACTTTGATATTTATCGTTGCGTTATAAACATGAATTTTTAATAAAAATCACATATAAACAATTCCATGAAAACATTGCGTTTTCTTTGGAATTCAGTTTTTTTTTATTTACAGAAGAGAAAATTTCTGATTTTTTTATTAACTTTTAAATTGAAAAAAAATGGTTTTATACTTATTGTCGTGCCTACTCTTTATTTCTTTTATTAAAGACACGGTACAAATGTTATATATGGGAAGCAGACGTCTATATTGCAGATTCATTTACTATTTCAACTTAGGATATAATAAATATAATAAGAAGCTTTCAGTTTTCAATCGTATACTAAAAAAACTTCAGCTTTCAAAAAATCAGAATTCAGATTGTCCGTTTTTTTTATTTTTATGTCATATAACGTTGTTAGAACTATGAGGCTTAAAGACAAACCTGATGAAATTATTTTACGGAAAGTTTTTTTTTTCTTTTTTTAGGTATTTTTACTTTTCATGAGGTAATTTTAATATTTAACGTAGTTTGGCCGATGAGGAAATTATCTATTTCTCTTATGTCGTAATAATAAAAAAAAATTAATTTTTCCTAAAGGTAGCAGGATAAAGCTTTACTACTAGCATTCACCTTATCTTGAACTTGGTTTGATTAAAAAGAAGGCAAATGCACAATTATTGCATATGATATTGCTTTTTTAGCAATTTTAACTACTTTCCTTAAATATAGTGGCAACAAATCAAAGCTTGAAATTGCTCTTAGCTTGCTTAGTTTTTTACTTTTATCAACCTCTGCTGAAACGATGTTACCATGCAAACATTACCCCCACCAAGTCCTAACTAAATGCAGAACGTGCGAACTGTAAAATCGCAATAAATATTAAACAACACACAATATCTTCAAAAAAAATACGAATGTCAGCTACTCAAAATAATGGAATATCTTGCATATTCCATTATTTGGGGTATTAGAATAAAACGTCGAATAATAATTTTAATGCTAAAAAATTCAAGATATTTTTAATATGTTGACCGTTCTGAAAAAGTGTGTTATTTAAAGATGGAATTAAAGAGGGTGCTAAAGATTAAGGAATATTTAAATAATACAAAGTGATATAGGGCATCGTAAAAATAGTATAGTAATTTTTATAAGTTTATGGATACCTATAAAACGAGGTTGCGAACGGGTCAACAGGGATTCGTCTGGATATTGCCACCCAATTAGCCATGTTTTAGAATTATAAAATAGCAGAAATACAAACATATCATGTATGTTAGTAATATGTTATAAATATCAAATTAAGGATAAAGCAAGGCGTTTAAATTTAAAGTTTTCAATTTAGAATATAATAGCCATGAATACAAATTCCGTAAACTTAATTAAATCAAAATAATTTCTTCACTAGCAAAATTTTTCAAAATAAATTAACTTTATCCACACAATATCGCAAAATGAGTCAGAAAAAGAAGTTAAAAAGTACACAAACTGCAAACAGTGGTGCGCGTTTTCCCCGCTCCTGTGATAATTTTTTATTCAACCATAAAATGAAAAATTTACTTCGGCAAATGAATGCCAAGATATACTTAATTTAGTTTGTTTAACATGTTTCTGCCATTTCCAACTTAAGGCTAATGTATACATGTGAAAATAGCTTTTGTATAAGAGAAAATGACTAAATCTGTCAAATAAATATAAGTCGTTTATGGAATAATGAACCACGCCATTTACACCCAGTGGAAACACTGGGTGTAAATGGCAAATATTTTATATCTTTACTTATTTTACAATTGATGTCAGAACTTTGAGGAGCTTACGTTATAAACTCCAGTAAACTTTATAATTCTCTTGCTGTCTATAATTATTACCACCTGGTTAAATTAAGGTATCAATATAAGCTAATAAAAAAGGGGAAAAATTGTACTTGCTGAATTCATTCGACATTGGATTTGTTTTTTTCATTTCATAAATCGTAATTTCTAGGTAGTTGTCGAAGAATGGCAAATAATTTTGCAAATCTTAAAAATTTATTGAGTTATAGAGGTTTAAGCTTAAGGCTTTTGTCAATAAGGACAATAATAAGCTGTGAAGTAATTTTTAATAATAAATTGCTAAGAAGTCATGAGATGCCATAGTGCAGTATCTCACCAAAATTCCGTTATATACGGGGTTAAATTTGGACAATGATCTATTCCCTCATTATCTTTGAGATATATATAATTCATTTTACTCAAAGTATTACCTACGGCATCTTTAAATTAAATCTTAAAATTCGAATGTACAGACGTTCAACGGTTTTGAGTAAAATAGTTAGTGTCTTATTACATTTGTACATTGTATTCACGAAGACATCAAAAAGGATTCAATTAATACATGACTAACTCGAAACATAATACAATATTATGATAACGCGTTATTTATTATATACACATGGCGTATACTCATACCCCCATCGCAATAGCGCATACTCATACGTTTATGACATAAACCCCCATATATTCAAAATTGGTCTCCTCTTATACTATTAAAGCGAGTTTCTCATAAGCTTATTAATATATTAATAACCACGTCAGTTAAGCAAACACGAATCGCGGTTTACTCACATGGCGGAAGCGAGATAAAAAATGTTTTCCTAGGAAGGCCGTTTATTTTTGCTTTACCTGCGTCGGTTTTCACGTTTCTTATTGCGAAAAAGTTTAACCTTGAGGCTACAACAAATACATGAAATTGTAACACTGCAATCAGTAAACAAGTTTCATTGTGTAAAAGAAAGCGTAGTTTCCTTATGCATTTGGCATTTAAGCTACTCTTAGCGCACTATGGAATATGTCACCCCGTATTTTTTGGTTTCTGTGAGCGAATGGTGAAATATAGAAATTTTATAATTTCGTCATGTCGATCCACGTACAGGTGAAACCCGTACGCCACAAAATTATATTTCTCTCGATTTAAGTCTAGCGTGAAAATATTTAGCCTTCAGAAATAACAGTATTTTCTAAGTATATTTATGTGCATACATGATGTTGTACCACAAAAAATTGAACTAAGTGCTCGTATTTTTATAATTTTATGCTATTCAGTACGCTTCTAATTTGATGGTTATTTGAAGTGGGTAATTTTTTCTGTAAAAAATGTTTTATTTTCCTATTTGCAGTACTTTTGATCTACTATATCATCTAGAATGTCCCGAACTTATAATAAATTTCATATCAATAATATCTCATTTATTGAAATCAGAACAGGCGTTTGTAACCTTTAAGGAACGTCGCAAAAGTATAAGTAATTTATAACCACATTTTAAATTTTGAAATTATGCTGGAAATTCTTAATGTGCTGGCTAGTAGACTTGTTTAATGTACAAAGAAATAACATTGGATTAGGATAATAACAGTGGAGTTAATTTAATGGCTTAAAATCGAAATAAAAACATAAAAGGCATACCGTCCTTATTACAGTTAAATATTTTAGTCAAAGATAAGATATTTAAAACAAATAGAAATACTTTTACGTCGTATTGTTTTTCATTTTCTATTTCTAAGCATTCTTCGGTGGCAGGTATATGTGCAATAGATTTAAAAATACTAATCTTTATCTTACACATTAATTGTTATTTCCAGTTCAGTTGACAGAAACTTTTAATTATATCAACGGTTAAATACAATCGCAAATACGATACAAGTTTAAGCTCGCTGGCAAAAGGATAGGTTTCAAACGATTTCAAAAGCGACAACGTCAAACCTTTCAGCTATTGATGCTCATCGTCGTAGAGTATTGAAAGTGTTTGTTAGTCGAAATGGAACTATTTATATGGAGATTTTGTTGAGCTTCAGGACTAGCTACCCGTTTGGCAAGTGGTCGAAAGTTTTAATGTGTAAATACACTGCAATTTCCGCATCCTGTGTGGGGAAATGACATAAATTGCACGAGAATCCGGTCAGAATTTAGATATATGAACGAATTTTAACAATAGATATGGTAGCAGGTATGGTAGAATATTCCTATTTCAAAATTAATTTGAAATTTACCGTGTTTAAAATTGTTTTTAAATTTTGTATATGTTTATGCGAATATTTTCGAGATTTTTTTAAATATAGAAAATATAGAAAGAAAGTAAATCCATACATCATATTTAATAAAAATTTGTTCAATATATATTAACTTTGAATACTATATCAATCCTTTTATTGACAATTTTTTCCCACATTTTTCAATTCCTGCCTGTACGGTGTGATTAATGTTGATGAAATACATATTTTTAACGTTATATTAGTTAGAATATTGAGAAATATTGTGTATCCTCATGGTGGAGATAAAATAATTTTTCACGAGTTATTGACTATTTTTAAGTAAAATAAAGTGGAAAGCTTTTTCCGCTTCATATTTAAGAAAGAAAAAAGTCTATAAATATTCAAACAAGGCTTTAGACGGAACAGTTTTACTTCGGTTCAAAATAAAGCCAGATAAATCATTTTTGATTTGCAGTAAATAGTTTCTCTTTAAAAATATTTATAGATTGGCACAATAAAATAAAAGCCTGAAATTGTGAACCATTGGCGAGGTGCATAAAAAAGTAGTAGGAGTAATGGGCAAAAGCTTTCGACGAAGACATGAGAATTTGTTGCAAATTTTGAATATGGTAAATGCTATATTTAAAAGAAGGGCGCTACATGATAAATACAATATGCAAAGTGCTCTCTGTATCATTTATTCTATAAAATTTTTAAACATAAATGTAGTAAGAAAACCTAAAAAAATAAAAGGGATACAAAACCTCTTAGCTGGGAAACCTAGAATATGTTAAGGAATAAGATACAAATATGCAGAAATCAAAGAAGGTATAAAATTAGTCAAAAAATTAACTAGTATACTTCATTCAAGATTTGAAAATTTTAGGTATTTTGAGTGTCGATAAATAATAAAAGAAAACGTAGTACCCAATATACAATAACGATTTTAACATTTTCTTTGCAATTGCACCAGTTGATACTGATGACCTAAGCGGGGACGCTATTGCTTCCATTTTTAACATTATAGCATCCACCATCACTACTTCACTTGACACATCTATATTAACCTTTACTTTTCCTAGGGAATAGAAGAAGGCGCATATTATTCCTTTATTCAAAACACATTCCCCAAACCAACCCAAAGATTTTCAACGCATATCTAAAGTACCTTTTTGGTCAAACGTTTTGGACCAGATTTTACATTCGCAACTTGTAAGCTTCCTAAATATTCAAAATTTACCAAAACCCTCTGCAATCTGGCTTTAATAAGTAGTTCAACAGCACTGCTGAGAGAATCTAAATCTTCATCTTCATTCCTTTCTTTTGCGATATCTCTCAACTTTTCTGTCTTCCTATTTTTTGTGCCTTCCTATCCTTTGTATCAGCATTGGCAGACTTGGCACCACCGAAAACACTTCGGGCTCTAAATTCTTTTAATCTTTTATTCTTTCTATTTTATACAGATAGCTTATCTCACATTTTTTCTCAATAATTTCTTTGTTTAATACTCGTCATTAATGTTCATACTTAAATGTTCGGATCAGCAAAAGATTAAGTAATGTTATTCATAATTTCTTCCGCTTCATTGTTTTTGAAGATTTAGATTCTCTCATCTATACTGAGAGTCTCAAGTGACTAACAATGAACAACATAGAACTATCTATTCGAATATTACAAGACTGTAGTGATGCATATAATTTTATAAACTGTAACAATTTAATATATAGCCTTTAATTATTAATCCGTCAACATTTTAGGTTCAAATCTTCGCGGCCTTAAACAAGCTTAATAACTTTGTCAAGAACTTTCTTTGTGAACAACTTTCTTTCCCGTATCATTTATATTTTTGTAATCTACAAATATAATATCACTGTAGTGTTAATGAAATTTCTCCCTCCGTTAATACTGAATGCAGAACTATATGTAATAAGTCAGTTATCTAGTAAATATAATTTACTAATTAGCTGAAGTTAACCACATATTACCATTATTGATAACCAGAAATATTTGTTGAAAATATGTATAGCTGATTTATTTCAGCTATTCATTCATGGCTCTGTCAATACCTTGAAAAAACGTTAAAACTTAGACTATGCGGTTTCATAAGGATTTATGTGTAAAACTATAAGAAAACATTGCGAAATAAAGAAAAAAGTTACTTAGTTAGTCAAAAGTCACACCGTTAGAATTGTGATCGAACTTTAGAACATCACACTTTAGTTGATTATCACCCTACAATACCGGAAAGATTAAATTAAGTGAAAATGTCCACTACTGAATAACTCTAAATTAATTTGTGTCCAACATTTTGACAGCTTTGTTATTTAAAATAATTACCACTAAAGCGTATTCTAAATTTAAAATGGAAATGTACGAGAAATAAAAAATATGACTTAGGAACTTTCACATATATACGTTAGACATTTTCTAATAAAAAACGACTATGACACGACTATGTGATCTTACAAAAGGGCCGTTCTTACTTTTGATCTAGTGAACACCTGAATTCTAAAAGTTGGACGGAATAACTAAATAAGAATGCTAATGCGTCAAAATCAATGAGACAAAATTTATCAGTAAATAGGCAAAGGCACCACGACGATGCGTTTTGTAAAAAAAAATAAGAAAAGACGAGAACACGAATAATACATTTAGGAATTTACATAAAATAACGTTAAAAACTTTAAATTGAACCTTTGTATTCTAGAAGGGATGACATAATAATTAAGGGTCGCTAGTTTGTGGCACTGATGAGACGAAAATAACCTTAACACATTACCATCTCTGCGGGGCCGTTTAATTAAAAAAATTTTTACTTTAATTACACTTTTAACTAGTCAGTAAATTTTATTTTCTTAGTCTAATTTTATGACATTTACTCAGGGACAGGAATCATTTCTTGTAGTTTACTATTCTGAAATCAGTAAATAGTAAAGTCTCATGAGTTAAATAGGTTGAACCCTCGCAATATCAGAACTGAGAAGTTGGAACGCAAGATTTTAGTCAACGACATATGGAAAGTGAAACCAAATAAGGAGGTTAAATCACCTTATTTGGATTGCGGAAAAAATTTAATAAATTCACAAATATATGTGAAAAATATCTAGGCTATATAATTGGGTAAGGATAATAAAAAAAATAATGTATTTTGACCACGATGGATGCATAGATATAGAAAGAATAACAAAAATTATATGATTTTAAGAGTGAATTAGAAAGGTAAATGTGAAAGACAAGGAAATGTGCGGAGGCAAAAAAAACAATGAATGTTTAAATAATTTTGTTAGTGGAATTTTTCAACAGAACATTTGACCATTTTCTGTTTCACAAATCATAATTTTAAGGCATAAGCCAACCAGAGGTAAAAAATTTTTTGAAAAATTTGTCAAATTTATCGAGCTATAAGGCCTCAACATAAAGCGTAAGCAAGGGGAGTGATACTAAGTTGTGACGTCACTTTTAGCAGCGCTTATTGTATTCTACGAGAGGAAATGAGACATGAAGGTATTCCTCGGCCTATTATTAAATATAGAAATTCGTAATTGGCTAAGTATTTATGAGTTACCGCGATAAGTATTCATTAATGGTCAATTCCTAATTTTATGGTGATAAGTTAATAAGAGTCAATTTTGCGTTACATTTCATTAATTTCGTTAGAAGTATTTTTTAGGGAATATGACTTCAAAATTTGAATGTTCCAAGTGTTTAATTTCAATACTTTCAAGTAAATAGAAATGGGCTGAATAATTTTAATAAGCAGATATATTTAAATTATTTTTTAAAATTATATTTTGGACGCTATATGAAAGAAGTAAACAATTATGACCTAAATAATGAAAGTATAACTTAAAATATGTCATAATACTTATGTTACAACAGTGTTTTTAAATGGATTTTACAGTAACTTTAATTTGTGTATATAATCACCATTAATTACATAAATCTCCAAAAATTTACATGCATTCATACAAATAAAACAAGTTATTTACCAACTTATTAATAGATATAATAATAACTACGTTAGTAAATCAAACAGGAAGTGGTGTTTACTCATGTGGCGGAGGTGAGATAAAGAGATTTTTCTAGGAAAATCGTTTACTTTTGCTGTGCTGACGTCGTTTTTTCATGTATGTTGACGCGAAAAACTTTTCCCGCTTCAAATTTGAGGCGGTAGTAAGTACATGAAAGTAAAGCGCTGCAATCTATAAATACGTTCACTACCTACTCTATAATACGTAATACCCTTCAGTGTAGGAAAGGATAACACGCATGGTTTTGTTATAATTTATATCTTGTTACAGAGGAATTTATACCGCATTTTGCGGTTCCATACAAAAATTACGTCAATTTATCACTGTCCTTATCTCACAATATGTATATCTCCTTATCTTACAATATTAAAATTGAGTCCGATTTTAATGACAGTTTTCATAAATAACTTATTAAATTACGCCAACATATAAAAATTAAGACACTTTGATTTTAATTATAATATTTATAATATGCACCTACCCTTACATCAAACTTGGGCGTGATAGATGTTTTTTCAAGATCAATGACCTATCCTCCTAAAATTGTTTAACTATGCTTGTGAATAATGGAAAAGGAATGAAGAAAACGAAAACGATAAAGGTATTCAGTAAAACACCATGAAGAAAAATGGTTGGAATATGTTAGATCAAAAAATTTAATAGCAAATTATTATATCTTCTACGCTTATTTGATATATAGCAGGCAATATATTTTTGAAGATAAAAAAGATATTATTTTGCATGTACGAATTTCTCGTAGTGCGAGTTCTACTTATACTACGTGGGGAAAATGATCTGTGGAGTTTTTTTCATTTTCTCTATTCCACATACATACCCTTTAGTAAAGCATCAAATAAAAAATTACAAAAAAGTTCAATTATATTATCAATGAAATTATTCTTGAAGTCTTGTATAAAGATAGGTTATTTTTGCTTTGATAAAATAATCGCTAAATGATTTGAAATTGTAATATTGTCGTTCACGTACTTAGGAATTGGTGAAGAGAAATTCACCAGAATATCGCAATATTTTTATCTTTAGTTCAAACTAAAGGTATAAGTAGCTTTCATTAAAATCAAGGCAAATATGTAGATATATATATATATATATATATATATATATATATATATATATATATATATATATTTATATATATATTCTTTCCAAATGAAATCATACAGATAAATTATATTTCATGTCGTCAGGTTCTCAGTGTTATGTTATATATATTATCGATTCCGAAAACATTTTCTATGACGTTCACTTGAAAAAATATCTATTAACCCAAGTTTGATGTAAGGGTATGGGCATATTATAATTACAACCATAGTTTTTTTAATTTGTATATATTGGCGTAATTGAATAAGTTATTTATAAAAGCTTTCATTAAAATCGGACTCAATTGAAAGAACTTTAATAGTGTGAGATATAGACAGAAGTTATAAATTGACGTAATTCTTGTACAGAACCCCAAAATGCGGTATAAATCCCTCTGTAACATGATGAAAAAGCTAAAAAATACAACAAAGAAAAATTTATAATAAAACCATGCGTGCTAACCTTTCCTGTACTGAAAGGGAACGTATTTATGGAGTGCAGCGCTATATATAAATGTACTTATATATAGTGCTGATGTTATCGCCGCAAAGTTGAAGCGTGCAAAGTTTTTCGATCTTCCTAGAAAAGTCTCTTTATCTCGCCTCCGCCACATGAGTAAACAACGCTTCCTGTTTGGTTTACTGACATGGGTATTATTATATCTATTAATAAGTTGGTAAATAACTTGTTTTATCTGTATGAATGCATGTCAGTTTTGATTATTTGGAGATTCATACAATTAATGGTGAGTATGTACACAAATTAAAGTTATTCTAAATGGCTACTTAGAAATACTGTCATAACATAAATATTATAGTATATTTTAAGTTAGTCCTCTATTATTTAGGTCATAATTAATTACTTCTTTCGTATAGCGTATAGAAAACTATAAAAAAACTCATTAGATCGTATATGCTTTTTAAAATGGTTTAGTCCCATTATATTTAATTGAATGTATTGAAATCATACACTTACGAAATTGAAATTTTAAAGTAAAATTCCCTTGAACGGTACTTCTAATGAAATTGATAAATGTAATTTAAAATTGACTCTTATTAACTTATCACCATCAAATTATAAAGTCGCCGCCCCATACACAATGAGACTTTCGTAAGCATGGTTATTCATGACTACTTATCGTGGTAACTCATGAGTACTTAGCAAATCATAAACTTCTAAATTGAGTACTAGGCTAAGGAATATCTTCTTGTCTTATTCCCTCTCGTAGAATACAATGAGCGTTGCCAAAAATGACGTCACAACATCACTGTCCTTGTCCACACTTTATGTTGAGGCCTTCATAGCTCGGTAAATTTATAAAATTTGTCAAAAATTTTTCCCTCTGGTTAGATTGTACCTTGAAATTATGATTTGTGTAATGAAAAATAGTCAAATGCCCTGTTGAAAATATCCGCTAACGAAATTCTTTTTACATTCATTATTTATTTTCATCCATACAATTCCTTTTCTTTCATATTTACCTTTATAATTCAATCTTTAATTAATGTTTTTTTTTATTTTTTCTCTATTTAATCCATCGTGGCCAAAATTAATTTTTTTAATGTCCTTACCCAGTTATATAGCCCAGATATTTTTCCCATACATTTGTGAATTTATTAAAAATTTGTCGCAATTTTATAACATTTAATTTGGTTTTGATGTCCCGTATGTCGTTGATTAAAATCTTGCGTTCCAACTTCTCCGTCGTGATATTGGGAGGGTTCAGCCTGCTTAACTTATGAGACTTTTCAGAAATATAAATGGTCTTAAGTTCTTACGTGAACCTAATTTTTTTTGTTAATACTTCACCCCTATAATTTTTGTCACAATAATATATACTTTATAATCATTCTCAAACTATGAATTTATTGACAATGAAGTTATTAGCAACGGAAACTTTCAACGTGTGGTTTCAAAGAAACAATTTTTTGTGTTTTATTTATTAATACAGAAAATATATGTTCAAAAATAAAAATATTAATCTTAAAAAATCCGTATCAATCCATATACGTCTCAATTGCAAATACTGAAAAAATAATGCACTCGAAAGTTATGTATTAAAATTTTTTTTCGAATTCCATAAATGGTTTGGATATTAATTGAGTAAGGATTTCAAGCTATAAGGGGAAGAGATTTTTTCATACTTTTATTTACTACATATTGAGAGATGTACTTAAAATTGTTATCTTGCAATTTACTCTTCACTTCCGAAATTTCTGAAATTAAAATTATGCAAAACTAGAGTTTTAGGAACCAACCCAAAAATTTTAGGGAAGCTATGCGGATTATCATAGATGCCACAGTTTTCAAGATTATCGCTATAATACATTGTTGGTATTGGCAACTAATTTAGGTATTTATCATAAAATATTCAGTACACAAGACTTATAATTGGTGACTTGTGAAAAAAGCGTAATTTCATTTCAAACAAAATAAATCTCCTTACTTGAATATTTAATAATAGTCATGGTTGGTATGCGGTTTAAATGTAAAGAGATAACAAGAATTGTTTGAAATTTTCAATTTATCAATTCATCAATTATATCAATTATATATATATATATATATATATATATATATATATATATATATATATATGTGTATATATATATATTCTTTCCAAATGAAATCGTAATGTTAAATTATATTCCATGTCGTCAGGTCCTCAGTGCTGTTAAATTCGTGTATACACTCATTGTTAATTACGTACGTGCGTTTGTAAAATTAAGCACATCCTGCACTGCGCTGATTTATATGTTTCCACGGCGTGATAATAAGTTTGTATCCGCGACAATTAAGGCGGCTTATACTAAATTTTGTTTGAATAGGTTCTGGCAGTGAGACAAAATATTTTCCACAGATCGCTTACACTTACTTAGCTTTTATCCATCTTTTATATTAAATTATGTTGATTTTTTCATTTAGGAATATAAATTAACAAATGAATATGAAACTACAGGTTATACGACAGATACACAAATTTTCTTTAAGTTCGAGAATTGCTTGATTTTTTCGCACGTTTTCATATATTTTCATATATGAAATTTTATGAGGAGTAAAATCAGAAGTTCAGAGCGTTAAAAAGAGTGTAACAGTTTGTAAGTTTAGATGTAGGAGGTAATCTCCGAACCTGCTCATTCGATTTCAAAAATTCTTTCACCAAAATTTAGAAAAGACAACGGGATGGATATAGGCTGTTTCTTATCTCGTTAAAAATATTCATATATTATTAAAAAGTTAATTTTTTAAAGTTAGGATGTAGGAGGTTATCTCTGAAACTACTCATCTGATTTCAAAAATTCTTTCACTAATATTTGGAAAGGAACTTCAGGGTGGACAAGGATTGTATATTATACCGTTAAATATTTTTTTCATGGAGACATGGCAAAAAGTGCATGACAGAATATTAAAAATTATTATCACCGATGAAGGACCGTAATAATTGGTAATGAAGAAGGATGAAGGACGGTAATAGATGGTCATTAGAACATCATTTTTATTGCTCAACATCAAAGTCTATATATAGTGTTATTTAAAATATAAAAAATTATTTTGTAATACAAAGCAAATAATTACAAGGTGTGAGTTAAAAACTGGAATATTTACGGGACAAGTAAATGCATTGATTTGTTTTTAAATTGTCAATAATAGGAAGAAGAAATAAGAAATGTCTATAAAAATAATATGCTAACAATTCTTCTAAAAATATCGGTAAAATTCTGCATTAACAATTTCAAAATCTTCCAAATTTGATTTTTTGATTGAAATCCTAGAAGGAAGTAAGGAATTATGAAACAATAACATTGTTTGCGTTATTTAAAATGTCCACATGTATATTTTTAACTGTGCAGGTTAATATGCTTTATCACTGTGCTAAACTGGTTCTGAGGAAAACAGCTGTGCAAGACGGAGGATATTAGACAGGGGATTTCCTTATGGGATACAGAACCTAAAAACGTTTACAGAAGTCAACTACGTGAGAAGCACAGTTTTTCGAAATTCACCTTTGCTACCTGTTTTGTTTGTTTTTGTCGTCGATGACAGCAAAACTGGGCTTAAAAAGAACTTCAAGTTTCGGAATTGGAAAGAGAGATCTGTGAATATTATGGCAATCTGCTATTGTTGGTCACATTTTGTTCCCTTGGGACATTACTTCGTTATTTTCTTTGCGTAATTTTTCAGTTTTAACTAAGAATTTCCCCGAAGGAATTTAATTTCCTGAAAAATAAATATAAATTATACTTTTTCTCGGTCTAACCACTATCTCTTTACAGTTTTCTTCAGTTTTTATACGTAATTTTCGGATATGAACCAAACTTCAATTTAGGTGAGCTTTTGGTTCCCCCAACAAATATTTCATTGCATTTGTGGTTATTATTACGTTGATTTAAATTTTAGAAGAAATGAAAACAAAAATATTGAGAAAGAAAACCCCTTCTGACTATATTTTTTATTTTTCTTCTTTTTCTTAGCTCTTTTCTATCATTTTAGTGTGGGCCTCCTCTAGTCAATGCTAAACTCTTTCTCTTTGGCACACGTATCCACTTTGTGCCAACTTTTGTTTTAGTCCCAATACTCCGATGCATTTATAGTTTCCTGGGGCAAGTTTTGCCCCATAATCTCCACTCAGTCACCATATTATACCAGGAGTCATGTTTACGTGCTATGTAGCCGGTCTATTTCCTGTTTTTTATTCTCTTGGTAATGTTGATGTTTTTGCTTTGTTATTTTAACCATATATGAATTTCACGGATGCGCCATGTTATTTCTACTAGTTCCTTTTTATCGATTTGGGCCAGTCGTAGTTCAGTGAATGATTATTTGGCGTCAATACATGTTTCGTCTTCTTAAGTAAAATCTAGCTTTACATATTTAAAAACATTAATGCACAAAAATGTCCATTTTTCAGTAAAATGACACAGCACTGTATACTTGCCCTACAAATAAGGATTTTGTTTCAGAAAATATATACGGTAATTGTAATCTACATTTCGATACAAAATATTAATATTATTTTTTTCAGACACGGTTTTTACAAAGAATGTTTTCTACGTATTGACTGGTTTTAGAGGGATTTCGATTTTGTATTTGAAAAAAACAATTGATTTGATACACGAATGTCGAAATAAAAAAAGACCAATAAAAAGTTTACTTTATCTTGCGCAGGTATTTTTAGTGCCCACTGGCACTATATTAAAATTCTGTCAGGGTTTGGATTTAGATGATGATATTATAAATACTTCTTTCATAATGCTTATAGTTTCTCCGGGAGATTAAAATTTTAGACTTAAAATTTTAACCCATATCCATATGCATACTTTAGATGAATATGATTCCAATAACTTCATGTTAAATATTCGAAAAATTTATTATTTTGTTTTATATTTCGTATTATACAAATAGTTTTATCATACAAATTGTTTTTACATGTGTACATGCTTACATGTACGTACGAATGTACGCACATAAATGCACAAACGCATGCATACACAGAAGGAAGAAAAAGTGTGAAAAATAAATTAAAATTTAGAAAGAAACAGAGTAAAGTCAAAATATTGTGTTTTAATCGGTCAGAGATGATATTGATTTTCTAATGCTGAAGTTGAATAAATGCCTTATGAAGAAAATAAATAAATTATTCTTTATTGCTTTTAATTTGCAAGCAATAAATGTCAAAAATACTTTACATATCACAGTGTACTTTAGAAAGACTTTGTGAATGAAAATACGTTTATATTTTTCAATTAATGTAAATTGATTTTGAAGGGAGTAGTTTTCACACACTTTATTATTAATTGCAAGCCTCATTATTGAATTTTAAAAACAATTATTTTGTAAAAATATTTATTCGGCATATATTTGGCAAAAATCTGTTCGTAAAGCAACGGTACATTATTATTAAATGCCGAGCCGTATCACTGAAACACTTTGGAGGCCGGGAGACTTAAAACTCTTCGTAACTAAATTGTACCTCCATAATACAATTTCAGCAAATGTACTGCCAAATTAAAAATGTTAAGTTTATCTCCGTTAATATTCGAGTAAATGACAGCAAAAGCCGCCAATTTAGCATTTTATTCATTCAATCACTCAATAACAGATCATAAAAATCTGTAGATCATTTCGACAAGTACTAAATAACTAATAATAGCTCTTATGTAGTATTTAAATACCAAGCAAGGAATAACTAAGAAATCTGGAAATTTTCGGTTAGAAAGAATATAAAAGCTTACATCAATATATGTATATATACATAAGTCTTTTACAAGTAGCTTTATGTAGCCTTGCAACTTTAATTATGGATTATATAAATATTCAATAAAACTAGACGCAAAGCTCTAACTCACCCATGTATACTTACTCCTCTAGCAAAAATCTTCACTTCATCGTTTTTATCTCAATACTTTTTAACTCTAACTTTTGTAAAATGGGTGTTCTTGGCTCTTTTTACTGTAATATTTTTAATAGGATATACATATTTAGGTACTTCAGTCCGATCTCTTATATTTCGGTCCGATCTCGTATCCTTTGCTATATAACTACGAATTAGTATAAATAGTTATAAACGGCCAGTAACCTAATGACATCGTAAATACTTCAACAACGTGCCACAGGACGGCCATAGGAATTTGGGTGTCCTAGTCTAAACGGGGTATTCAGTTAGAATACCCTTGTTTCATATATTATCTAAAGCAGAAGTAAAATATGATTTCAAAGGGAATTTTATTTTAAAATTCTTTATAAGCGGATATAAATCAGTGACAGAGAAATAATTACAGAAATTTAAGATATTTTTGTAATATTTTATAGTTGTGATAAGGAAATTTGGGTTAAAATAAAAATATTTATTAATTGATATTGGAACTGGTAATATTGTTAATTTTTTTATCAAAAGCTTTAAAAGAATGTTTTTCTGGTAATTCTATATTCCTGGTATATTTCATATATTACCGTGATATCTACTCCATTTTAGAGTCAGTAGAAGAATCGAGAGCAGAGAGGAACTTTTCCAACAGTAAACTTACCACTTATTCTGATTAAAGCGATGTTACATAATATCCTAATAAGTTCTTAGTTTAGTATATGTATTAATATATGTAACACCTGTTCCTATACAAATTTCTTCTAACGGATATAAATACTGAAAATTTTTAGGTTTTTAGGTCCACATGTCTGTATGTTACAGGATTACAATTCATTACTTCCGAAACAGATCCTAATTAAATTTTAAAAGAATATGTTGTTCAATAAGTAAACCTACATACATAAATACATTATAATATTTCTTTTACGTCGTTTTATTACTAATACCAAATTTTGGGAAGAATTGTTATTTCTCGTATCTCACGGAATAGGATGTGATTAGAGAGGTGTTTTATAACCCAACAAAATGTATTGTGCTTTTTTTTGGTAAAATATCTTCCTTGCAGGTTTCGTTACATAAATGATTAACTATATATGTTGAAAATGTGAATAATTGCGGAAAGCAGTATTTAGTAATTATTTCAAGCAAATTATTAGAGTCAACTTTGTGAATTAAATGATATATAACTTTTTATTTCTAATACTTTTAAAACGTACACTTGGTAATATACTCACATAGTAAAAAATACAATGATATAAAATTTAGTTAAAATGATATGTACTCTTAAATATTTGAAACGTATACATATACCAGTTTTATTGGGTTTTAACAGGTTTACTTTTTTTGGAGTATTTTAGTGTTAAGTTTGTTTTTTTTAAACGGATGTACACCATTGTTAATTCAGTGATGAAATTATGGTTCGGTTTTATGGCGATTACGGAATGCAAAAATAATTAATTTAATTCCATGTGTGTAAGACCATTCAATCGTACTTCAAAAGCTATTTGATCGATTTGGTTAAATGAAATTTCAATAAATTTGTCTTCGCTGTACGGATGTCGATAACCCAATTTTATTAATAAAAATGGCGGAAGTGATATGAAAAAATGATATTTACAAAAAAATCACAAACTTAATTGAGTGGGATATTTGAGTCTCTTTAATAATTTTGAATTTTAAGCTTTGTTTGGGGATTAAACAACCAGAAAATTAAATGTAAAAAGATATAAATATAAATATATATATAATAAAATATACTCAGAAAAAACATAGCAAAGATTCACGAGAAATTAAATAAAAAATTAAATATTGTGCTCGACTTCTTATTTACGTTGATAAAAATAATATTATTTGTAAAGAGTTTAAAGATCAAAAAAATTATTGCTTAAAAAATTCAAAATATTATTTCTAACCAAACGATTCATTGAGAAAAACATTTAATGAGCTAAAACTCGATAGGATTATTGTTAACCATTGAGAAGTTCCTACAATCAGCATTCTTCTCAATCCCAGTTACAAAATAAAACCAAAGCGCTCAATGATACAAATGAAATGAGTCCAAACATAATGGGTTTATTGTTAACCATTGATAAGTTCCCATAAATAGCATTCTTCCCAATCCCATTTGCAAAATAAAACCAAAGCGCTCAATGATACAAATGAAATGAGCCCGAACGGATTTATTGTTAGCCACTAAAAAATTCCCACAAATAGCATTCTTTCCAACCCCGGTTACAAAATAATACCAAAGCGCTCAATGATACAAATGAAATGAGCCCAAATTTAATGGGTTTACTAAAACTAGTAAAGAATTGAAATAAAGAAATATTATTACATCACATAGTTTCATTTAGTTGTTAATATTTTCGTTTAATTTGGTGTTAAATTTTTTTGCTGATTTTTTGTGAAGAATTTAATATCTTAAAAAAACTAAAGAACCACAAAATGAAGTGCTCATATAAAATATTGGACTTTTGAATGTTTACAATTAGCGTTGGAAACATAAATACTAGTACGGTGCGGTAAATTATCTTTAACAGAGCAAGCAACCACAAAAATTCTTGTACGTAATAATGATAAATATTTTAGCCGTAAAATTGTAAAAAATTCTTATTTATATCGCAATTAAAGCATGCTTTTTAGATTTAAACTTAATATTCCGAAAGCTTCATATATTCAAGGCTAATTTTAAGTTCGAAATTCTCCTACTATTGGTACGAATATAATGTGAATGAACCAGTAAAAATAACGTACTAATTGTCGTCAAAATGAATCTTTAAAAAGCATAAGAGAAAAGAAAACTTTTATCTTTAACCTTGGAAAAAATCTTTCTTAAATATTTAAGAGTTCCAAAACTTGACAGATATGAAGAAATTATAGAGATTTTGGTGGAATTATAAAAACTAAATGCAGGTTAACGTGTGTCAAAAGTTCCGTAACTTGAAATTAAAATCACAATAATTTTCTATTATTCCTTTTAATTAAAATGTTGTTATTATAATTATTACGATATTTTAAAATTTAATCCTCATGAAATTTAAATACGAAAGTGGTTAGCGTACTTGTAATTTTTCATATCAGTCTTAATATTGAAAATATTTGGCGTTAATTTTGTAGAAATTCATTATTCACAATTAAATGAAACTACGTGATGTAGTATTATTTCTACTATCTTTAATTTCTTAGCTTTTCTTAGCTTATCTTTGCTAATATCCCACCTGAAGATGTTGTAATACAACGAAACCTAGGTCGTGGTAAAGAAATTAAAGATAGTAGAAATAATACTACATCACGTAGTTTCATTTAATTGTTATCAGTCTTAATATTAAAATATTTTATGCTTAGATAAATACATGACTTTTAAAATAAAATATATATATTATAGAAGAAACTGATAGTAACGATAGTTTAAATCATGGAACCTTTTTCATTTGGAATAAAAAAGCTCTAAAGACGAAAAGTATAATTTAAAAATGTTATTTATTCAATACTCTATTTAACGATGTGGTTTTTAAATAATTTTTTCATTGCATTTATTTCAAAGTATTTTTACAAAATATCATGATAGGAAAATTATTTCCGTGACTTTCCTGTTCTAAAGGTACAGTATTTTTAATGTGGCTATTAAGGATTATTTTATAATTGTTTTCATTAATGATTGTTTGTTGAATTATTAAGATATTCACGAAAATATTTTTTGTGGCTATTAATATTCTAGTTTCCTTGAGAAAAAACAATTTTCAGTTCGTTTTTGCCTAAATTTCTGAGAGACGTATTTAATAAATTTTTTATTCCAATGTTTATTTGGGTTCCCTTTGCGTCGATTGGGTCCATCTTTTTTGTTTGTATTTCTACAGAATATAAGAATTAAAGAGATTATTTATTTTACGCATTTCAATTAAATGGCAGGACTTGATTAAACAATCATTATTGCTAGTTAATTGCTTGCAATATTTTCCGTTTTTAAACCTCTAGAGTTTTTTAAATCATGTAAACTCTCTGCAGGTTTCCAGAAAAAAGTAAATGAATATGTATATAAAAGCAACTTATAAGCAAGGTCGATATTAATTTTATAATACATATTTATTGACATATAATTTTTAATAAATATACAAACTCAATTAATGAAAGATCATATGGCTATGGAAATACAAAGGTAGGGAGTAACGCTATTCTCCAATTTTACAAATTTAAGTAGATTTTTGTTTTGATTTACAATACCATGTAAGGAACCTGTAGAGAAGAATTCCTGACATCCACCCTTATAAACCGTAAAATAAATAACCACAGAATTGCTTAAACCGGTAAGAACAAACAAATACATAAATCCTTTCAAAGCTCCATCAAAGTATAATAAAATTTCATTCATGCGAATAAGGGGATATATGGGTTATAAACTTTGAAAGCTATAGGGTTTGTTATGGTATGTAACAGCTTGAGTGATAATGAATATGGTGACCATTTGAATTAATTTTCAAGTTTGGAGATTGTAGTCAAGGTTAAGCAAAGATGTCACCAATATACACAGAGAAGGTACTCTACTTTTACTGAAAGTTTAAAAAAAAACAAAAGTAACACAAGAACTATTTTGTTGAATTCAGTAATTTGAAAGGAAAAAAGAGAAATCTTAGACAGACAAACCTTCGGTTACATCCATTTCTTTAGGAACCGTTTGATGTAGAAGCTTAAAATTTGGTCCGGCGATAAAATATATTAACGAGTATTTATTTCAATGACTAGCAATCAAAAAATTGCCTTTTACGGGGCAAATAAATTTTTCGAAAAACATTTTTTAAACATCGCGTGGAGCACCAATAGAAATTTTAATGGACAAAATAGTTTACATTTGAAAAACGGTAAAAATTACGAAAAATAGGTTTTACTACAATTTTACTTAAATTTTTTCAGAAACCAAGAGCGTTGGTTAAAAATAATTTAATATAAAATAATATATGAATAGTGATCAATATATTTTTATATAGTTAAAGGATATTATTGATATTTAGATATGAATATTTAAATAGAAATATTACATACCCGTAATTGTACATATTATTTTTGGGCGGTTATAAATACTTCCCATATTTAAATTATATGCTAAGAAAATATTTCGATAATTGGAAAACAAATTAATAATTTCTTAACATTTATAACCAAATGACCAGTAATAGAAATCTGCTAATACATATTAATGTTTAAATAAAGTATTATCCATTGGATCAAATTGCATTCATTCAACTGCTTATTATTTATTCAAAGGGCGAAAAGCATCACCTCGGCGCTTGTGTAGAAGAATAACATAGAAGCGTATTGATTTTTGTCTCGCATATTCATACAGTGTCGTATAGTTCGGTCCACTGCCAGACACCTCATACTGCGATTTCTATTCGCACTTAACAAGTTTGGTTTGTAGAAAGATCCACCGTTACTCTGTTTTTACAGAAGCATTTCTATTGTCAAATTTTACGCCGTTTCTCAAAAAAATTAAACCAAACTTTAAAAAGAAAAATATTCGCTGAAAAAAATTTATTAACTAACTTGAAATGTTCGCATGCCAAGAAGACTTGCTGTTTATTATGTAATAGCATATGTATATGATAATATGCAAAGTAGATGATTAAAAGTAAGAAATATTATTTTTTCAATGGATATTAACTTTGAATCATACAAAGATCAAATTAATTCATATCACATGATTAATTATTTTTCGATCATTCTCTTCTTTAATCGCTCCCCTATTACTGAGGATCGTAACCTACAGCGGTAGGGCTATCATTGTGTAAATGTATTGGTGCCACTTCTTGGAATTAGGAATAATTATTACGACCTCTTGAACGATTATTTGTGGGATGCTTATGGTTTAGTCGATGAAAAGAGAAAGCATTTGGACCTGGACGGTAGGATATTTCATTTAGATTGTCATGGCTTCATGTGTTGGAAGCACTGCATTTCGAAATCGTCAATGAGTATTTTATCTAGGGTTTTATATCATACTCTACATCATATACTATAATAATTTAATTATTAGAAGATAAAATTACTTCCTCAATCTTATTTAAAAATTCTCATATCTCCAATATCATTCTGTATTTTTCACATTGTACTTTTGAAGTCACACAATCTTGTGTTAAAAAAAACAAATCATTACTTCTTTTATGTCGATTTCAAACTCTCTTTTCCCGATTTCAATTCTAATGTTAATATAAAGGAATAGATATAGCATTAATATATCTCTTTCATCTTAAAACAAAGAAGAGAGAGAGTCATGGGGACTGCTGATAGAAGGGAGAACTTAAAATCATAAAACAACAGTGGTTTCATAACATTTTATAGAATTTTAATTTTTAAATCTACGACAAAATTATTATCGAACAACTAAAAATCTGTTTTACCACGCTAGTATATTAACTTCTAAACTTCCATGTAATACTTATTGTATGCTGTATTGCAGCGGTCAATTATTGAAAAAGTATATCAAGTTTTTAAACGCAAATATTGATATGGGTATTGGAAATATTCGAAAATAAATGCTGTGTTTTTGTTTTTCATTTTCTATACAAAAATATTAACATAGAGTACTTGCTGTTGTATTGCACAGTGGCCCTACAATAAAACAATTAAAATAATTATCAAAGTAAAACTCAATTTAAACAATGCAGAGTATACACAAATTGAACTTTCTACGTAGACAAAATGTAAATATATATATATATATATATATATATATATATATATATATTTATATATATATATATATATATATGTATATATATATATATATATATGTATATATATATATATATATATATATATGTATATATATATATATATATATATGTACATACTTACATATATACACGTACATACATGTATATGCATTCACAAGCTTAACATGTGATTCTCATGGCTACAGATATACTGTATGTGCATGTCGGTGACGGGAATCCATAAGATTGTCCCATATCAAAAATCGCTCACTAAGCCAAAAAATTGTCACTTCCAAAAGTGTTACCTTTGTTTGAAATAAAGTGTGCTTCCATGCGGCTAAGATAATATTAATATTAGAATGTGCTATAAAAATATAGATAAATACATTGCGTTAAAATCCTTACTAATGGTATGTCCTTCTAATCCTTACTAATGGTTAATCCTTACTAATGGTGTCCATACGCAGTTCACAAAAGAATTTACTTAAAAATGACAATAAATAAAACGACGCACCGAGTAAATTCTTCAACTTGGAAATAATACTAGCCTTATTCGGAGTTCAAGTAAAATCGGGTATTATTTATAATAATGATCGTAATCAATCAATTATTACCGATGATATGTTAACCAGAGGTTAAAGAAATTTCTGTAAATTTATTTTCATCTAAATTGGATTTAATGTCTCTTTATTATATAATATGATATTTAGAAAATTTTTGTATTATTCTCTGGCATAAAATAACACGTATTTCGATTTGAACTTTGAATTTGTTTACTGCCAAACGTAAGTCAATTTTCCTTCCGGATAAATTTCCTTTCTTCGCGTAACTTTCGACAGTTCGCTGTTTTCGCCAATCACTCCATCAATTATAAACTTGAAGTAAGTGACTTATGTATCTCCCCAGGCTAATAATAAAATAATATCTATTTCAACTGGAGCGTAAGAAAATATTATTCAGGGGGAGTTGGTAGAAAACAAAGTTTCTCTGTATACTCATTTACTTTTCGTTGTCTGGTGTGTATCTCTTTTTGACATTAAATGATGTGGAAGAAATTTTCCGCTACGAGTAAAAAGAAGGAATGAATATTTATTTACGTAAATAATGCCGCCGGTAGAAAATATTCGTAACATTTTTTGAAGGTTTTGTAGTATATTTGTGTGTAGGAGAGTGTTGTATTTTTTACAAGGTATTTTTTTTTATCTGGCTTCACTATTTGTTCTTGTCTACTAATTTCTCGTCATGGTCTAGTTGCTATTAATTATGTATACTACGTTAGCCTATGTTCAATATTTTATATCTAGGATGAAATTATATTCGCTTCATATCTAAGACTAATTTTAAGGAACATCGTTGGTATTCTACAATCTAAGCATTCTTCTATTATATGTGGGTAGAGGTATTGTTGTTATGATTTACCAGGGTACCGTAATATGTGTATCAGACAAACCAGCAACAGCTGAAATATACAAATAAAGCAGAAAGATTTCAAGACGAGGTATGTTCTGAAAATAATACAAATATTTCACTAAAATATGATTAAATTACAAGAGTCTAAATAATTATTTTTAAGCAGATACAATATTTGAAAGTTAGTGGGATATGCAAATATACTACTCATCCTTCAGACTTTTCCGAAAAATATTGAGGATATATATATATGTATATGTATATATATATATATATATATATATATATATATATATATATATATATATATATATATGTATAATGCAACCCGTACCAGGAAAATTCACATAGTGATGTTAAGTATGTACTTAGGTAAATATCACAGTATCAAAATTTAAACATTGTTATTAAACTATTAAGAACTTCAATATTACTTTACAATATTTTATATAAATTAACAGCCATGTTTATAATAGGTGTTACTTAAATATCCGGAACATTTTATATTGATTGAAATAATTTTGCATTATAGTACCTGCTACAGGACAATATTACAACTTTTTTAGTTTATTGACATAGACGATTAAAATTTTGAAATTCAAAACTCTTTGTGTCTCCACAATATATCTCACAAAGAAGCAATTATATAATTGTTCTTACAGAAAGCATCGATTGAATTACAAAAGATAACTTTAATGTCGACGAAGTGATCTATTTTGATTCAGTCAATATATGTGATGTAAATACATTACATAATGTATTTTGTTAGTAAATCAATTTAATTTTATATGATAAAACTAATTGACATATTTCAATAAATGACATATAAATTTAATTTCTGTGTGACGAGGCCGATATATAGCGAAGAAGATATTCTGATAAAATATTTCTGAGATTTTCATTCAATATTAATTCAATAAACAACACACTTAATTTCTAATTGTATATAACATAGTACTATTAGCCAACTTGCATGCTATTAGCCAACTAAAACTGAATAAAAATATCCAGTAAAATCGTAAAATGTGATCACCAATACTTTTCACTTTAATTGATATGTGGAGAAGATTCAAAAAGAAAATAATATTAGAAATTCCTTTTTATTTTCGGACGTTCTGTAAAACTATGACGCTGTGAACTAAAGAACTTTGTTTCTTTCTATAAATTTTTTGGCGTCGTGTCAAAACGCGTGTAAAAATTGTTTTTATCCCGAATAGGTCAGTTAGTTAACTGGTATATAAAAGAAAACTAAATTCAATCCCAATTATATTAAATTAAAAGACTTATAACACGGAAAAATCGGTGAACAGGAACTAGGACTGTTTCGTATAGGCCTTGATATTCTCGGCCTCTGCGCTTTCGCTTATAAGTCATATATACATATATATATATATATATATATATAAATAAATATGTATATATACATATACATATATATATATATATATATATATATAAATATATATATATACATACACACACATATATATGTATATAAATTTCAAAGAAAATGTAAATACGTTCGAAAAATCAATAATTAGTGTTTGTGATTTCTAGTGTCCGATTTATAAACCTTACTATGAGATGGATTCTTATTGTTAGACCGTTTTATTTGACGGCAAAAATTGGCAATTTTTCCGATATAAAGTTGGGAAATTTTTAAATTTTAAGAAGCTACTCTTCAATCTATTTTAGGCAGCATTCGTCTTATTATTTGTAACAAAATATTTATCAGCCTTTCAATAATCTATAATTTACAATGACAATTGTATTCTAAAATTATATTCGTTTAAAAAAAAAATTTCCTATGCATGCTAACTACATACAAAAGGACTTAAATCTATTAAATTTTAAATCTAAAAATAATGTCAAATATTTTATTCATCTTTTATATCGTAAAATTTTAATTAATACTCAGATAGTTATAATGACTACTAAAGACATGTCATTTAAAGTACGTACATTACTAATATGTGTATAATATAACATATAATTTATGCAAGCTCAGATAGTTATAATGACGACTAAAGACATGTCATTTAAAGTATGTATATTACTAATATGTGTATAATATAACATATAATTTATGCAAGCTCAGATAGTTATAATGACGACTAAAGACATGTCATTTAAAGTATGTATATTACTAATATGTGTATAATATAACATATAATTTATGCAAGCTCAGATAGTTATAATGACGACTAAAGACATGTCATTTAAAGTATGTATATTACTAATATGTGTATAATATAACATATAATTTATGCAAGCTCAGATAGTTATAATGACGACTAAAGACATGTCATTTAAAGTATGTATATTACTAATATGTGTATAATATAACATATAATTTATGCAAGGAACTCAAAAATATTGTTGGTTCATATATTTCTTTTACACACTATAAATAGAATTTTTATTTCGAATAGTTTATTTCGATAAAAAATTTATATTAAATCTACCGAGAGTCTAAAAATTAAAATCAAGTTAATATATATATATATATATATATATATATATATATATATATATATATGTATATACATATATATATATATATATATATATATATATATACATATATATATATATATATATATATATATATATATATATATATATATATATACATATACATATATGTATGCAAATAAGTCAATTAATTTTGTGTGATATAAATAAATTCGCTATATTAGAAATGATATTTTATATTTGATTATTAAATCGTGATTCAGTTAAACTAAAAATTTGCTCGAAAAATGTTTCACGAGTTAACGAAAAAACAAAACACTAGTGAAATGAGATTATATTCTTTTCTGTTCAAAACTGTTGAAGCCTTGAAACTGTTGAATTCTTTGGCATAATTTAAATATAATTTTCTTCATCGACTGTCACTTTAACGTGCAGTCACTTATAAAACTGTCCCGTAAAGACTGGGCCAACGAAATGTCGGCGATAGAGGGGGTTATTATATATACAATATTTTCATATTTGTAATAACCCCCTCTATCACCGACGTTTCGTTGGTGTACTTCTTATAGGATACCTGTGTACGTAAATAGTTCATTCATAGAATAATTTTTCCTTCAGGTAGGATATCTAAAATTATTTTTTAATTTTAGTTCGTTCAAAATAACTTTTTGCAGTGAATTCATATACTCTTTCTCTTTTCTTTTTCCCGCTCATTTTTTCAGACTATATGAAGTAGAAGACTTTCCTACAACAAGCAAAAAGCTTAGATGAATATGTAATCACGTAAATGATGTTGCGGGTAGAAAATATTCATGAAACTATTTGATTTGGAAAGATTTGTTGGCGTAGGTGTGTGACCAAGAGTTGGAAACTGGTTTATATAATCAATGAGAAATTTGACTTGGCTCATTGATATTATATAACAATTTATTATGTAGTGTATTAATTATTGTTACATTATTTCCTGGAATACAAGGAATAAAATTTTAATCTGAAACTCGACGGATCGGCATTAAAACTCTTGTCTACATGCCAAGATAAAATTTGTCGCTCGTTCGACGATTGCAAGGTCGGTAAGCACAAGACTCGTCAAAATCGACAACGCATCCATTGAACCAGTTTTGTAAGCTTTATTCAGAGAAAACAGCGGCATACCCTGCAGCGTGCTGCTAACCTAAGCACAGCTCGTCTAACTTGCTGAACCTCAACGCACCAAGGAGCCTAAACCAATGGCGCATAGGTCAATATACCTAGATATGTTACTATATACGTTAGTTTGAGGTTAAAGCTGTTTAGCCGCCACCGGCAAGTCGGGTAATAGCATGCCAGACGACTCCCTCGGACTTTGTGGACCAAAGTTATGTTTGTTCTTTTTGACCCAGTCATAATACGAATACAATGCGAATTCACAAATAAATCCATGTACAAGAATCAAAGCTATTACTGGTCAAAATATCTCATATTGGAATACATTTGATTTTATATGTCATTATACCTCTAGATTACTTTCATTTCAGTCATATCTTCTATAGCACATAATTTATTCCGAAACTGATGCAGAGTTCAATATGAGTAATTTTTATTAAACTCTCATTAATTATAGATAGTAAAGGCCGAAATTAATTTCTAGTTCCCATCAAACTTTCCAAAGTTTTTCCAACGAAAAGACTTTAACTTGACTGGGCTACAATTTTCTTTGAATTTGAATTAGAAACACACTCATAATAGTAAAATCGAACCGTCTGCACACAATAGTAAAATTTGGAATTTAAAGTGAATACTTAAGTGTTATGTTAATGTCGGTACTTTATAGTCCATTTCGGATAGTATTTTCTTTCTCTATATTTTATATTAAATTACAAAAATATACAGTGATTGAATTATTATAGTTATGAGGAATTTTTCCAACATCCTAACAAAACCAAGCCAGTAATGATTTAAATGCTCATAGACACTATGGCAAATGAAAATTCTACTTGCCCAAACGTTAAACCTTCTGTTTTCTCAGTCGTTTTTACTTTCCAATTTAAGTCATAAGTGCTACTGTAACTTCAAGAGCTGTGTAAATATTACCTGCCTTATTTTGTCATTTAAAAAGTCTTTTACGTCCGTATTAGATGTGGGAAGACAGTAGTTTCGAAATGAGTAAAAATTTCTGTCAAAATAAATTTAATACCTAAGCTAAATATTGATTCGGTTCAATTTCAAAGAGAAAAGAAGAACATTTATCCAATTCGACATTTGTTGCCGTCAAACGGCCGAAAGTATAATATTATAGCTACATTTACCTCACTGTTCAAACGGTGACAGTAAAATATTATTAAAGCGTAGAAGACAATTCCATCACTCTCGTCTCAAATGGGCTTGCAGGGCGTGTGCACAGCTAACTGCCCTCCACCAGAAACTGGGGCGTTAACCAGCGCCCGCTTCAAAACATGATTTAAGATTGGGATCTATTTGTTCAAATTTTCTGGCGAGAGCTCGATATCATTTCGAAATTGTCGGAACGTTTAGATTGTGCTCACAAAATGGCTACTTACTTTCAGGATAGTGTGATCATTAGTGTCGAGAGACGCTTCGACATGGTGCAACCGGGCACATCTAAGAAGAACCTCTGGTGGAACAGCACCCTATAGTAGTTCGAATTTTTCTAATTCCGCCAGATTGTTATGGATTATAATTTCTACTAACGAGTTTACTATTTGCAGGACGAAGACACAGTAGTACCAAAAAGGCTCACAAGGGGCTGCCTGCAGGATTTGATCCTCGATCCTGTCTTATAGAATGCCATGTTCAATGGTGTACTCGCTCAGGAATGCTATATCATTGCATATACGGACGATACTCTGCTGATGGTCAAAGTATTAGCCGTAGTGAAATAATGAAACGGGCAACGATGTTTTCCCCCGCGTTATGGGACAAAAGAACAAGCATAACTTTGCTCCACAAAGTCCGAGGGAGTCCTCTATAAGAGCAGGCTAGGGCGGATTCTATCTGTGATTATGGTCATTTCCAGGATCGGTGTGTGGAATCTGATCGCGTACTTGGGCATGAGCCTCGATTCACGTTGGTTCTTTTCACCGCATGTGTGGTACACTGGTGAGAGTACCACACATGCGGTGAAAAGAACCAACTTTTTAATTTAACCTGACCTAATAGTTTTATAACAGTGAACATTATTTCCAAGATTCCTTATTCCAAACAAAAAAATGGAACCCGTATAAGATGACGTATGTGCGGCCCGTCTATCAGTCTTACCCAATTTAGTTACCTAATAGTAGACCTAATAGTTTTAGAACAGTGAACATCGTTTCCAAGATTCCTTATTCCAAACGAAAAAAAAGTAAAACCCTTAAAAGATGACGTATATACGGCCCGTCTATCCGTCTTGCACAATTTCTTCATAGTACCGAAATTATGCTAGTACCGAGATTATACTGGAAATAATAAAAGTTATTTTTTCAGAAGTAATTTAACGTATATATTTGAAATTGAACATAGCAATAATGCATATTAGCTTGCACATTTTCAACATATTAACAAAATACCAATTTTTGAATTGTGTGTGTCATCATGGGTATTGATTAAAAGAGAAAATTATAAGGATTCCGAACGAAATTATTTTAGAATTTTGTAATATAGTTCTAAAGGTATTGTTGAACATGCCTTATAAACATTTTCTCATACCGTTCAACGTAGAAACCTGAAAATTAATTTAATTAATGGACAAATCGCACAGCAATGAAATACTAAATTTTGTGTATTTTATTTCTCGTGTGAAAAGTCATTTGAAAGATTATCTTAGAAGGATCCGAAAATCATATTCTGAAAATTTGTTATTTGGTGTAAATTTAGAGATGTCATTAAAAATATCCAAAAAAATTTCTGATAGTATCCAAAAGAACTTTGAAATATAGTAATATTTATTTTTCGCAAAAAATTTTCTCACTTTTCATTAAATTTTTTTGAAAATTTGAGAAAAACATTTTTCTAATTTCCCTAAAACTATATAAAAAATTACAAGTATTTATGAACTTATTTTAAAACAGATAAGGTTCAAAACCTTATAATAAATTAAACAATAAATAAAACCTTATAATAAATGAGACAATAAATGAAACAAAAATATTTTGGCGTGATTTATCTACGATAAATAACCAATAGCTTTTCAACATATACCTATACGTATTTACATGGAATTTTTACCAAACAAAATATGTATAAAAAAATTATAAAACATTATTAAAAAAAACACGGGCCATGACTTATTTGATCTAACGAAATGTGAGGATATTTAACTCTCATTTGCTTTTCCAAAATACGACGAACATTTGTTAAAAATGTCATCTCAGTTTAATACAGATGACCGTGACTAAACATAACTAAAGTATTTAAAATTCGGTTGATTTTTAAGATTAATCTCAATAAGTTTTTCCCTTATGGTTAGTTTGTGTCTGAAAATTTCGATATATGAAATAACAAAATTGTCAAATACCCTTTTGGATCGCTTTTTTCGTATCATAATATGATTTGCTATTTCCTAAATACGTCTTATTTCATTAACCTTACTCTCCAACTTCTGCTTTCGTAATGTGACAACTTTGTTTGGAGCTTTGTTAATTTTCCTTGCACTATTGAGATCTTAATAACTTTGCATGCATGAATTAGATGGACAATCACGATGAGAGTGTAATTTTGAAACCAAATAAATTGGTCTCGGTCCGTGAAAATACAACAAAAGTAAGTTAGAAATATATACCTATTCAAAATAAGGGAAGAATTTAATATTAAAGCATTGAAGCTTTAATACCTGCTAATTTCATTGCGTGCTAGTGAAAATAAAAAAAAATGGAAGATTGTTTGAAGAAGAAAAATTACTCTAAACAAGAAGTAAAAATTATGAAATAAAATTTAGGCTATGACAGAGAACGGCATACATGTTTATTAACTTATCAACATTTTCTGCTGAATGCTGCTCATTGTCTCATACACACACAAATTTGTCACCACTTCAATAATTTAGAAATTTATTTCAATAATTTCCAAATTTGTATAAGTTGCCAACATAATAATATGAATGTCGCTAAAGAAGTATATGTATACTTCTAAAGAAGTATACATGTTACTAAAGAAAATAGGAAATTGGTAGATCAGAACAAAGACACAGTAAGATAGTAAAATGGGAAGAAATAAATATAAGATCGGCATGCATAACAATAAACAACAAAATTTTCTCCAATTCAAATAGTTTCACGAATAGTTTCTATGCGCTGTGTCATTTACGTAACTAAACATCTATTCTTTCTTTTCAATCCTTCCACATCATACTTATTTTTCTTCTCATTTTACTAGACATATTTATATTAGGAATTAAATAAATTCAGTTAGAAATTTTTTTTTAATACTTAAATATCCATTTAGTTTTTGTAGTTAGGTAATGAAGCTCTGTAAAGATATATAATCAAAAAGATATATAAAAGAATATATCCTGGTTTTATTTTCTTCACAGGGATTATTACATCTAAACTAAATTAAATTTAAATCACACGCTTTAGAATGGGAACTTCTTGTATGTTCTTCTTATTATTATAACTTTGGAAAATGCAAAGAAATTTCAAGACATAAATTCAATTGAATTTGAATTATACGCTTGAGAAATGGAACTCCTTGTATGTTATTCTTATATTATTATTATTACTTTAGAAGATACCAAGAAATTAGTAAGGAAATTGGGAAACAAAAATCAAATTTCATTTGGGGAAATATATATTATTTCTCCAGAGTGTCCTTACAACAAATTGAAATGTAAATATTACAAACAAATTGAATTGTAAATATTACACTCTATTTCTCTGTACATTATTTATACATACAGATTTATATAAGCTTTACTACGACATAACAAAAATTGAAATAATTTTGAAACGTTCTATTTTCTAGTGGTGCGCTTATTGGAGGTGAAAGGGGTTCGCAAGCAGTTATTTAATCTTGAAATAATACATTTTCACCTCAATAGGTATCGTTGGTTTTATTATATTTAGTTAATGTAAGAAGTTGTTTTTGGTAAGAATGAAAATTAATTTACAACATAATTAAGTTTTGCATAAAGCACTTACGTGTGTCTACTCTGATATTCGTGTAATACAAAGTTGGAAACCCCTGTGTTAAATACCCCTCGTCTATACAATTTTGATAATATATTTATTCTTCACGAAACGTACGAATTTCTTTTGGATAATTATACCCTAAATTATCAGCTCGTAAGTGATTTTACGATGTTAATACTAACATATATTCTGAAATAGCAAAATGATGAGAAATTAATGATTCTAGAGAAAACATTAAAATTAATCTAATAATATACTTCAAATTCTGTAATGCAAAAATTTTCTGAAATTGAAAAAAATTGGTAATAACATAGATTCAGGCTATCGATCATATATTCGCAGTAATTGAGTTTTTAGAGCTGCTTGCTTTAATAAAACTAAATAAAAGGGCCTGTTCAATTAGTTTGGATGATGAAGAGATGAGACCTTTCTCGTTGAATGAAGAGAGGTTATATCATTTATTAAAAAAAATATTATTGTTTAAAATATTAAGAAACAAACCAAGCTGCACTACTTGACTTCAGATAAGTAAAAAGTAAGCTTATCCAAGGCACGTTATATATTAGATATTAAATACATTTTAGAGATTTTGTCGATTTCAAAAAATGTTAAGACGTATGACGCAATTTGTGTAAAATACATCTTGAATGTAATTAATTATATATCGTGGAACTGATGTAATAAATGTTAAGAAATTATACCATCCCCTTTCTTGTCCCATTTTTCTTTCCTCTGAATTTCACTCTGAAGTAATCCAAATTAACACCTAAAAAATATAGGTGGTAATTGTCTGTCAGAGAGAGATACATAGCTCGTAAATGCAATTACATTACATTTAAATTTGCTCCAAAACGTGATGCATGTTTTAGTTTTCTCAATCCGTTCAAAATACGTAAAGTACTGAGCAAATATTCCAAGGATAATTGGTCACCTTTGTAAAAACTACGTAAATTATAACTGAAAAGTATATAGTGTTAAAGAGACTTTTGTAGCTTAATATATTTTTCTTTTCAAAGGTGAAATTTATCTAGATAAATATTACGTTTGCAAAAACAACATCCACGAATATGATGTTCGGAAATAATTGTTTCATTTATCATTAAAACGCTTATTATTTGTTATAAAGTTTTCCTCTATTTTCAGCAACAAATTCAGTATGCACATAAGATGATATTTAGTTTTTATATCATAATATTATTTTGTATATAGGATCAAATGAACGGTTTACTTGCATAAGCTACGAGTTTTCAAAATTAAAATTCCAGGAATATTATGTTAAGGAACGATAATTTTATTTATCATTAAAACGATTATTAGTTTTCATCCATTGATGATAGGTATATGACGCTGCATAATTTGTCTCTAATTTTGACATCAAATTCAGTTTTTACAATATGAAATTTTTTTATATTCACTCGTATGGATCTTTAAATGATAACATAACTATATAGTCTATATTTTAATATAAGTATACATAATAGCTATATGTAACATTTTATTAAAATCCATTAGATTTTCAACCATAAAAAAATACAAATAAACAATTTAAATAGACGACAACTTTTGTTGCACAATTTGGTAGGGATTTCATTTAAAGAGAGGAAAACCGTGCGTCTTAATAAATACAAAATGCTGGTTGTTTGTTGCCACCTCGTGTGAGAGATATAATTGAAGAAACTTCCTCGGGTGAAGTAAATTTTTAATTTTTCTTTAATCAATTACTAACGACGTGGGATAATGCTAGAGATGTCGCTTCTAGACCATATTTAGAAAATGTGGTCACCAATAGTGCCACATTTCCCGAAATGATTTACACAAGCTCATTATTTTCCTTTCGCTTTTGAAAATATACTAGGTGATATGTTTACATAGTAATATAGTATATTAATATTTGAAATAATTTAAAAAAATACTTCGTGCTCTTAAATGTATAATCCTTTGTATATAAATCAGTGTGTACAAAATTATTCTAGTGTGATTTCTACTTGTACTGGGTAATTAACCGTTTGTTTTCATTCACATGGGTTAGGCGATTTATTTTCTCATTTTACACCATTAATTTTATTTAAATTTTTTGCTCTGTTTTATATTTATCTATAATCTAATAATATTCTCTATTTAATTACGCCTAAAATTATTTTGTCTTATTCCATTAAGTGAGATAGTTCCCGTAATAATAAAAGCTTTCTACGTTTATATGTATGAACTCTTTTTGCACCTTCTAACTTTTCGTTGAAATATTTATCGAGGACTCAATATTTCTTATGATATAATTTTATTAAAATTTAATTCTTTTATTAAAAAAGATAATGATATTTTGACCTATAATGAAACATTACAGTTTCTTAAATTTTATTAACTTTGCCATGAAAAATCAAGAATTATCGCAAAATATCCCATATTAATTCAATCTCTAACATATGTTAAAATGTTTGACTTCACTAAGTATTTCCTCATTAGTTCCTTTTAAAAATTTCAGCACTTACTTCGTCTAAAAACCTTTTGAAAATTATATGAGGTTTTATGAATCTCGATGCATAAACTAGTTGAATTATGTATATACACACACATATATATATATATATATATATATATATATATACACACACACACACACACATATGTGTGTGTGTGTGTGTTAGGTAATGGCTACTTCCCACGGTTCCTGATTTCAAGAGCTACCATAACTTTGCTCGTATCTGAATAGCTTATAAATTCATTTTTAGGAAAAACTATTTTTCTTCCTTTCTACGATCGATATTAAAATTCATTTTTTATGGTCTATATTATACTTACCTAATACTAAGTTCAGTATAGAACTGACAATAAACCAGCTTATTGAGAATTTTAAAACCAAGTTCACTTAAAAGACACATTTCACTTCAGTTTATGATAATGCATGAGACAAGGACACTCTAACCGAATGCCGCGGTTAGGCGGGCGGCACCCGACATTCCTATGGCCGACCCCGTGGCACGTTGTTGAATTATTTACAACGTCATTAGGTTACTGGCCGTTTACAACTGCTCACACTAATTCACATTCATTTAGCAAGCTCTACATATGGGATTTAACAAGAACAAACCATTAACGAATTATTCACTTGATTAAACTCAAAGGAGGAATTAACAATGGGTAAAGTTTTGTTAGCGGTAGAGGCTTAAGATAAAACTGTGTTAATTTAGACCATTCTGTCTAATTTGACCAAAATTCAATAAAATACTTGACTTTAATTCGTGAATTCAGTTTTCTTGTCATCATTTATTTGTTGGTGCATGATTTGACTAAAAAGGGCAAGAATGAAATTTGCTGAGCTCATTTAGGTTGCAATTATTTAATGGTGAATAATATGTCATCCTTGCACTTGACGTTTCTGCTTTACCAATTTCTGGAGAATTGGAATAAAAATAAACAAGATATAAATAAAATTGTATATTAGTTAAAATAATTTATAAACATTTAATAAAAAAAAAATAATTTTTTTTTGTTAAAATGTGACCTACCGCATAAATTTTTTTAAATAAGTCAAGTAATATCTATGGGTTGGACAATTTTTATCTATTATAATTTTGATATTCTGTGATGGTTATGAAAGCTGAAGGCGATTTACCGAGAAATGACATTTTTTTAGTTGTATTAAAAGTAAAATTTTGAAAAAATGCCAAATATTATTTTGAGTGCTTTGACTTTCAAGTTATTCTTAACTTTTTATTGCATGTAATGCCAAAACTGTAATATAATATTCGTTGAACTAACGAAGGCTTACCAAATTGGAATTAAAATTTTTCTCCTAAAATTATATGGGACAGTATAAGAATTACATGTGTTGAAATGTTAATGTTAATAATATTCACACCCTCCTCTCGAACTCTCTACACGAAGATGGGAATCTTCGTAACTGCGACACAAAATAGTTAGAAAATAGTTTTGCTAGAAATTTTCTTTTACATGAAAATTGTAGTTATGGTTTTAAATTTAAATACTTAATAATATATTTAAATTGTGCAAAATTATATTATTTTTTATAAATACTTGAATGAAAATACTATTTATCCTCAAATATTTACATATGTCTTAGTGCCTACTAAACTTTTTTGAAACGAAGTTCTTTTATGCGGTTTAGAATAGAGTGAACTGGCAGAATTTGTCACGTCAGGAAAAAGCGTTACGCCCCCTCCAGGTGACCTTTCCCTCTCTTTCTCTCTGTCTGTTTCTCTTTCTATTATATACTGTTGTATATGCTAAACACGTGTAAATATTATTTATACTTTTTTTTTATTTTACTGGCTTTCTGTTGTAAGCCAATAATCTGCCACACTAATGTTAGGCTTTGTTAAATTATTAAAAAAATTAGAATAATTAAAATAAAAGAAATGTAAATTTTGAAATTTTTAATGTGAAGATAATTAAATTTAAACTTAAAATTAACTTTAAATTTGATTGATTTTATAAATCAGTTTTGAAATAATGAAATGAGAAATTATTAAATTTTTAGAATAATAAAATTACATTTTAAAATTAATCTTCTATTAAATTTATTTTTGAAATAATAAAAATAAAAATTAAGCATAAACATAAAATTAACGTTATATTAAATTATTTTTTTTAATAAAAAAATTTAAAATCAGAAAATAAAAAAAATCATTGGTTGAAAAATGAAATTAAGATTAATAACATTTTGAAAGAATTAAAAGAAAAATATTTTAATATTAAAGTGCTTAGGTTTTTATTTTTAATTGAATTAAATTTAAAATTAATTTTAACATAAAATTTTATTACTCTAAAGATTTATTTTTTTTATTTCATTAAACAATCTAAATTAAGTTTAAATAACAATGAAAATAAATATATTTCTTTTTTTTCCTATTTACAATTTTTTGTATGTAATTTATAATTTAATATTTTATATTTAATTTTTTTTTATAACTGACAATTTTTCCTAAAATATTAAATAAACTTTATTGATTCAAACCCTTACTTCACATTTTTGCTTTGAAAAAATGGTAAATATAAGAAAAATGGATGCAAGTAAAGACAGTATAAACGACCCAGGAAACGCTCTGTATCTCGCCTACGCCACGCGTATAGACAATATTTCCTCTGAATCTACCGCGGATATTTACTTATTATTATGTTGTCAAAGTAATAGGTAAATCCACGCAATATTAAAGGCAGTATTTAATTAAGTTTTTGCGAGTACGTCACTACCTATAACATTAACGAATTAAGCAATTCTGAGTACCTAACAAAACAGAATGTAAGTTAATCATATATTTATTTGCGATTTCGTCCATTAGAATTTAGATTTTTAAAAAAAATTATTTGAACTGTGGCTACTCCTCCATTCATCACTTGGAATGCTACAATCTTACTACGAAATGAATTTTGAAATAAATTTGTTAGTTTAAGACACATTTGTTATTTAAACTTTAAAATGAAATGTATTTATTGTTAGCTCCTTGCTTTTCATAGCTGTATATACAAAGCAAGGCAAAAATGTATGTGGTTAAATTTTTGAATTGACCTAAAAAAATGAACACGACGTAAATAAATCCATATTTGTCTTAACAGGTACACGTACATGAATAATTAATTCTTGTTATTTGTCAAATAAACTTCTTTAGACAACAAACAGTTGGAATTTACTTTAACATAATGTTATTTCCAAAAAATTTGTTTTTCTGGTATAAGCCATCCCTTTAAGAACTGATATTTTTATTTCACTTTTTACCGTTTCTACTAGAATGTTACTTATTTATCATGTCAGTTAAATGTGTTTATGATTTTACTAAAACTTAAATTATATTTAATTTACATTTAAATTTTTTACCTTAAATTTTAATATTTTCAAAATTAATATTGAGAGATTTCTAATGTTCCGACGTATGAACGGACAGATGGACAGACATAATGCAAGTATAAATATTTTGTGTTTCGCCATTTGCGAATGGGATATAACGTAAAATACTGTAGCACCATTACGATATAACGTAAAATACTGTAGCACGGGAAAGAAAGCAAAAAAATAGCCAATGCAGTAATTTATGAGGAGCGCTCTTCTTTCTCAACCTGAAATGAAACATGTTTACATATTGCAGCGGTACACATTCATGTACACATTGTCGCCGCAAAATTGAAGCGAAAAAACTGTATTGCATCACGACACGTAAAAAACGGATAAAACCAAAGCAAAAATGTATTGTTTTCCTGGGAACTAGCTTTTTATCTCGCGTTCGCCATACGTGCAAACAACGCTTCCTTTTAGCTTTACTTACCTGGTTATTAATATATTATTAAACTAGTGAGTAACTCGTTTTAATGGTGTGAGCGGATGTAAATTTTGAGTACATGAGGATTTGCATAATTAACGGTGAATGTACATATGAATTCTAGTCACTATGAAGTGCTTTTTAGGTGCAATGTTATTAGATGTATATCGAGTTAATTGTTCATTACTTGGAAGCTTTGTGAGTTCTTCGTCTTATAAAATATTACGTATTACGTTTTGTTAATCATATCGAGTTGTTTGGCCATTGAAACCTAAACAAAACATGGTAATAAGGCCTAACTAAACATGGTAACTTTAAGTTTAAAAAGTTCACATTCATAGTATTCCTAGTGTAATGAATTAGATGAATCTAAAAAATAATGGCTGATTTATTTACGGTCTACGTTGAACTCCGAATACAACACAATTTTTAACTCATATTTGCATACTAATAGTTGCACGTAGACGTTAAATCTTAGTTAGCGATTTATGAGCTTCTAAATTTAATGGTAGAAATAGCGTGGAATACCCTCTCGCTATTCGTTCTCTCATTCAACTAGTAGAATGTGACACAATTTACTCAAAGTGAAATCACAATCTAGTGTTGCCGTTATTGTCTAAATATTAGGTATATATTTCTAACTCTGCCGTTATTGTCTAAATATTAGGTTGTATTTTGAAACTTTGATATATAAATAACAAAAAACTAGTGAACTTCCTTGACAAGGAAATTTTATGAATACTTTCCTTTTTTCTGTTTTATTAGCTGATTTTTTTTTTACTTTTATCGGATGGTTACTATATTATATAGTGAGGGAATAATTAATTTCATTTTAGGATATAATGTGTTTCTATGAAATATCCATTATCCATTGAGAAATAGGTGAAATTATAAACAAAAATTGTGCGTCAACTTATGGAAACGTATTAGAAGTAGTTAGAAATAGAAAAGAAGAAGTTAGAAAGCTTTAACTGGCATAGTACAAGAATAACTTTGAAGAATGACTGAATTTTCAGAAAGACTGAATTTTCAGAATTGCGTTTAAAAATACGGCTTGTAAAATCTAAATTCAATCAAAATTTTAATTTTAAAAATTAAAATTTAGTTTCTCATACAAAGCACATAAAAAATTGATTTTTATCTAGAATTAAAATCATTATGACAAAGCAAATAAAAGATAATTAAATTAAAGCAATATGCTGAAAATTTATTGTAATTTATTAGTTTTAAATATTTAATAAATCATAAGTAATAATTTATGTGCACATAAATACATACCGAAACTTAACCCCAATTAAAGAAATGCACTTAAGATATATTTTGAAAAGATTATTATAAGTACTATCTCTATCTAGAATATTTACAAAATAAAAATGTTTTTTGTATTATAAGGACCACTATTACATTTCAGTAACCAAAAAAATATGATTTAAAAGCACAGTTATAACTTAAATTTGTATGAATATGCATATATAATACAATATTCAAGATAGTTATTGAGGTATTTGTAAATACACATGTGTATTTACAAATACCTGAATAACTATCTTGAATATAGTATCAGTTACTACACGCATATAAATATATGTTTAGTGAGAAACTTCATCGTAAAATTTCACTCTATTAATTTTTTTACAACGTCCCTAATGAATATAATTTAAAAAATCTGCCATTTACACACCCATGAAAACAAGTTTTTTATTCGTTAAATACCTTATTTTCATTTCACAGTTTCAATAGTTTTTGTGTATAACAAACTGATTTTCATTATTAGATATTAGCATTTCCTGGGAAATAGAGATATTATGTTAACAAATTCCATAAAATAGTTAGCAAAACATATTTTAGTTAACGACCCTGTCTCAGGTGACCTAGGAAAAGTCTGTATTTGATAATATATGAAAATCCATCTAAATATCTTTATGTTAACCCCTGTCCAGGCAAGAAAAGCAGCGACAATGAATCGTATGTGAAAGGAAAAATAAATTTAATCCCTAGCACAGCTTTTTTTCCAACTCATTTTCATACAAACTAATTTATTTTCCTGATTATCTCTTTCAAGCTATGGAATCAACATCTTAAATTTATTTTCTCTTCATCTTTAAAATCATACGACACGTTAATATTTTACTTATATATTCGTTTATTTCACTTTTTCAAAAACATACGTCATATCTTTTAATTTTTCATTTCAATTATTAATCGTTTACAATATGCATCGTTGGTTTAGTTTTCCATCTTTTTACTTCAAATTCAACTTTTTCTGGATGGATGTTGATACCGATTCCTTTTTCAATTTATCCGTATTATTATTGCCTTGCTTGAACTTTAATTTTCCCGACTAGTTTCAAAGCAGGGACAGAAAAACTTTTCCGCGTCATTTAAGATGAATAAATATGTTTCCAAATAAAATGTAATGATTTTTTTTAGAAAAACTTGTAGAAAAAAAATGATTTTATCCCAAGAATATTAGTTTCCCAACTGAGTTAATATGCAAAAACGCGTTATTGAAAACACATAGTTGTTATAAAAGATAAGGTCGAAATGGACCATCAACAAAGGATCCTACAGTATTAAAAATATTTTTTGTTCAATGTATTTGTATTCACTACATTATACGGCTTATTTTCCTATATACAAAATATTAAGTGCCATTTTCAAATCCTTCACGGTGTGTAGCCACGCTGTGTAGCCACGTGATGAAATGAATAAGTTTTTCTTATGAAATATATATTTTGTTTTTCCTCCTTAATTTTTCCTCTAAATAAGGTGGATTTTTTTTATCTTCTGTCTTTAGAAATGCGAGTGTAAAAATATATAAATAAAGCAGAAATAGAAGATTGTACCATTCATCTTTCCATCAGTTAATTGACAATTGATTTTTTAAAATTGAACATCTAACGCAAATCTTTTTCCAGCAACGTTTTTCAAGATTAAAAAGAGGAAAGAATTGCCAGTGAGAAATTAGAATTGAACTATAAATTGAATTTGAATTTAATCGTTAATACGGTTCATGTAGAAGTATTTTAAAACTTGCTTTTCCGGCAATAATGTCAGGTGTCTGAGGTTATCGCTGCAAAACTAAGTTGCAGCGAGCTATGCAAATCCTTAAATTTTGCTGAAAGAATACTTATTTTGTAGTAAAATGTGGGCGGACTAAATTTGAATAGAAACCTTCAAGTAATCAAATAGTGCAGCGTAATCTTCGTCGGTTATATTTCTGCATTATTTCAGTTAGATTATACGCACCATAAGCGATACTACAAAACCATAGCCTAAATTATTTTTCAGCTTCCCTTTCATCTACAATTGTAAAACGTTGACAAAACTTATCAAACATTTGTTTAAATGAATCTAAATGTTGTTTGGAAGGTTCATTCGAATACATCTTATTCTATTGAGATATTTGCCCTGTCTACGTAGGCAAGTTTAATTCCGTGGGCAATCATTTGTTATGGGTTCCGAATGATATTCTTAAAATATAAATTTTTATTCTGTAACGATTTTAACAGTCATTGTTGTTTTTGACCATTCAAAGCATTGATAATATTAAATGGGCAATGACCACATTTAAATTCAACAACTTATTTATTAATTTAACGCTAACACTTATCTAATACTGACGGAGCATCCGTCGAAGATAAACACTTTCAACGAAAGTCCTGGAAAATAGTTGGAATCTCAATGTCGTACATTTTTCAGAAACGTCAGAACTTGTTTTCACGTAATCATTGCAATTAAACAGTAAAATACGGCATTTGAAATTGCACAGCACTTAATCTCAAATATTTTAAAATATATCATACTTGACAAATGCTATAAACATTTGCTTGCACTCGCGCCACAGTTCTGTTTGGCCGAAAACTTTCCGAGAGCCCTCGTAATTTCAATTAAAATAAAATCATTAGTAAAACTCACCCAATGAATTGGAATTTTCATTGCGGTACGTTAATAAACATATACCATTGAATACTTTAATTAAGATAAAAAAAAACTTAACTATATAATATATGTATATTTGTATTTCCAATGGATATAATGAATTTTATTTCCTTTTCAGAATTTTGCGACCTTCATCGTTCCGGAGAACTTCGTAGTTAAAAAATAGTTTATAATTATCATCCACGGATGTAAACTGTAAATATCATGGTTCCCCATTGTTGGTAGACAAACAAATTTTAATATATAAATACTTAAAAATAGACAAAACACTTAGGAATAGATTTCCTAAGTGTTATTTTCATATCTCAATAAAATGCTAGATAATTTTCATTAACAAACATATTAAACCTAAATTTTTCAGATATTAACAAGATAATAGCTTAATAATCTCGAAAAATATTTATTGTTTAAAATCGCAAAATCAAAACAATATTTGGAGGCAATAGGTTTGTATTTCTGAAAGATATTAACCAGTGTCATAATTTACCGTTTTAGTTAATTTTCTTATTTTTTATGTCATAAATTTACAAAACTTATCGCACGGGTTTAAAAAAATTTAACAGCTTTCCTTTTATATGTCAAAAAGAACATATTTACGGAAAAAAAAATTAATTTTGTTTTTAACTTTATTTGGATCTTTAGTATAAAACTGAAAATAGGAGTTGTTCGATTATATCGAATTTTGTTTTGAAATAGTCATGTATCAAGGGTTACGTGACGCCTCGATGATTCAAGAGTTTTAATGGGGCCATGCCATACTGAGATATACGAACTAGCACAGACCAAAAATTGAACAGGTTCAAATAGATATAAATTAATTTTGAATTCAGTTTATTAAATATGTAGGCAGACACAACCTCTGATTCACATCAAAAACAAATACATTTTGAATGGCGGATTACCATTAGACTCATCTATAATACAGATTAGGAAATTTATTTAAGATAATGATAGTTAGTTATCATAAACGATTTAGTAAACCCAACCATACTTAATTTTAACTTAAATTTTAACCGGACTTAATTTTATTTTAATGTAACACTCCCATTAAGTCTGATTTCTAAATACCAAATTGACCAGGCGGATATAACATTAAGGATCAATATTGAACGAGAATACATAGATATTTGTAGCCTAAGAATTTAGGCTATCAACTTCTCATTTTCTTATTTCTTTGTAAATAAAGGTAGCTTAACTTTTTTATTAAAATATCTGAAGGTTTTCTTGAAAGATACGTAAAATATACATTTTAATAAATAGGAAATCCCTTTACGGACGTTTCGTTATTTTAAATTCCTACAGGCCTAAAAGAATATTATATTATTTTAACTGTTTTTATTTCCACTAAAATGACGGGACCCCCGTCCCGTCTAAGTCTGAAATAAATATTTTACGCATTTTTATGGATGAAGTGATTTTAATCAAAATTGAAATTCAGAAGATTAGAAATGTTACTCAAGTGTACAAATTATAACTTACAAATAAATAATTATTTAATTATGAAAGAAGTAAATAAAAATAACAGTAAAATTAAATTTTTCAATATGATTTTTCATTACCTTATAAAACGTATTAAAATCCAGTGATGTGTTTTACCCATATATAGATAATTTAATATTCAATCAAAAAAATATTTGTTTTTATTTCTGGTAATATTTGTTAATTATAAATTTGCTATATAATTCTGTTAGATGCAATGAAATAAATTCATCAGCGATTCAATTACCTGTTATACAAAAGGAAAATACTCATTTTTCAAACTAAAACACTCAGAAATATTTTCTTCATAAACTGTAATACGGAAATCATCAATTCTATTCTGTAGAAAGTAAATGAATTTTAAATCGTTAAACGTAACAACTAATATTTCATAAAAATGCTCCCAACTCTTCAAATCCTATATGCTGAATCTGTTTAGCTAGGTTTTAATAGCGATCTCAAATATTTCAAAATATATTATTTCACCATATTACTCACTTTTTGAAGTGCAGTTAAATTAAGATATTGAATTATCATGTAAGCAGCTTATTTGATTGTATTAATAAAGGAAAATGTATATAACAAAGAAGATAACCTTAACAGCTACTTATGGTGATGAAAAGTTAATGCTTAACCTTTCCAACTAGATACATAACTTAAAGTTTTAGTAATAAATATCATCTAACTAGTTACTAGTTAATTAGTAATAATTAACTATTAACTGGTTAGATAACGGGTTAGGATTAATATGAGTCGTAACTAGTTGGAATTAGGATATATGATACGATGAAAATGGAAACGAATGTAAAAACATATACAAAAATATGAACAGAAAAAATAAGCAATATTTTACATAAGAATTTGAGGGCTCAATATCGATGTTTGCTCTGCCTAAATAATAGATAAGGTAACGTCGTTTAAAAAATAGTGTATGGATAATTTAAAACCAAGCAATTAACTCGATGAATTGACCGTCATCCGAGAGTTCCGAGTAAGGCTACTTCTTAGCCAAAGCTCGGTTTTCAAATTACAAGGTACCCATTCATTCCCCTCGTCTTTCGATGCTGTTTTTAATATTTTATTTTTTATATTATATTACATTATTTAGAGATTTCTCTATTTCTTTCATCTAGATCTTGCAATCCACATTTGTTTTTCTCGCTTCTCTTTCAGTATTTCAGTTAGTTCTTTGCCTATACATTTAAAATGGTCAAAACAGCTTAATATTCGTTTTCCTACTTTCATTTCAATTTCAAATTTAAAATATTTTCTCTATCTTCATTTAAAACGTTTTTGTTAAATATATGCATTTCGTACTTATTAACATAACGACGATTTTCACGGTCATTGTCTCAAAATATGTTTGCATTAAATTCGTTCGCTTAGTAGTATTCAGACTATATTTTTAAGCCATTAAAATTTAATGTAAAAATACAATTATGTAACAGTTAACATTTTATTAATTTATTAGTACATCAAAAAAAAAATGTACTAAAATGGCAACAACAACGTGTCTCATCGCTTACATATATAGCTATACAACGTAAATTTTTCACAAATGTCCCACTTCACCTTATATATTACATAGACGGTTGTTAATCCACCAATAACCTTTATAAAAGTATAGTTTATTTTGAATATAATATACAGATGTATGACTGATATAAATATCAGAAGTGGAAAATCTATAACGAATCCTAAAATATTTTTTCCACTCTATTGTTTGTGTTATAAAACTAAAGACGAAGTTAAACTCTCTTACAATATTCACATAAAGTATCGAACAAAAAAAGCTATTGTGTACAGTTAATAATTCCGTAGATTTTTCTAAAATTAAACACTACTTACGCAATTTTTTTTTGTGTTACCAGTTAGTGTTATTAATGTATTAATAAATACATCAATTAACTTAATACGTAACTTTGGTTATTCCTGTAGCGTAAGACAGATAAATATTTTGATATGAAAATTCTGGGAATATATTTGCTTTTCTTGCATTCATTTTTCTAATTTGATGATACATACAGATTTCCCATTTCAACGTTTGGGCGAGAATGTATTAAAAAATATGGCAATTTTGCAATAAACATACAAAAGTCCACAAGTAGCTCAGAATTGATGTTTGATATTTTTATTAGGGATTTAATATTTTGTTTTCAGTATTATTACATACTCACTTCTCTGCGCAGTCAGTAGCAAAAAAGGTCTCAGTCTATTGTCTTGTGCTGAGGTTTTGGCTTAAAACCGGTCCGGTCATTGTGCCCGATTTATTTCGTGTTCAAACAGTCTTTTACATGTAACAGGACGTTTTCCTTGCCTTCTTTTTCCTTTTGATGAGCATGAGAGTAATTATAAATTATTAAAGGAAAGCTAATGCCATTTTCTTGATCGTCAATTTATTACTGAAATGATCTAAAATATTGTTTTAAATTGGTAAGTGAAGTAGTTATGAAAAATATTAAACAAGTTGGCTCTTACTAGCACTGTATTAGAATAATGTAAAAATCTAAATTTTTTCATAGACCTTGGTATGAACATTAACTTAGTTACGAGGCAAATATTTATTTTAAATGTAATTGTCAGACCTAACTTTGCACCATCTTAATACCGTATTGTAGTACTGATTAAAATGCCGTGCGATAATTAACCCAAAAATTTGTAATGTCTTCCACTACTTTTAAAAATAAGATAAAAGCAATGTATTCAGTTTTTCTTCCACCGACATAATTTTTAGTCGTTTACGTTTAATCATAACGGTGATAAAGTAATTATATATAATTTATATTCTAATCTACCAAATGTATTAGATACATAAATATTATTAAAATTCATTTAGAAATATCTTCTTCAATCAGATTGATTGAAGATTTATATAAATCAGTTTAGAAGCATTTATTGGAAAAAAATAACATGTAAATATGTAATTGAATATTTTTCTACCATAGCACGAAATGTGTAAATTCCAAACTTGTTGGCCAAAAAAAACTATAAATAAATAAGGAATTAAAACCATAATAATATTATCAAAACGACATGGAGTTTTTGTTGGGATCAATTTATAAAAATTAGATACATATATAAAAATGCAATAATATACTACAAATATAATTATTAAAAATAATATTTAAACTTTATTTATTTATTAGTAGATTCCTTGCTAAACTCTAAGCTCATTGCTAATACATTGATCAATTTATTAAGATACAAAAAAAATACGTGTCAGAATATTTTAATACATAAGTAATGTTTAACATATGATGAATGAAATATAAAGTAAACATAGTAAAACTAATGAGCCGGTCAAATATTCCAGCCGTGATCTATCAAATCTTTTAATATCGAATACAAAGTCGCGAATCTAAAAGGAGAACAAGTCGCGATGGGGCAATACCACCAGTATTGTGCGACTAACTTATCAATTGCGCTGATGATTATCTAAGCCAAACGTATATTGGTAGAAGCATGCAGAATATTGGATCATGCAAAAAATTATATTAATCTCAAAATCGATGAGTGGTTAATCGATGAGTGGCGATAATCCGTGAGCATTTTTAATATATGGCTCAGTGCAACTTTTTTCTTGGTTGCAGAGAGTTTCATCCAACCCTGATCAAAATTAAGCAAACATGATAAAGACAAAAGTCATAATTTTTTAAATAAAATAAATCGAATCAATTTTCTCCGTATTTTCCGACATAAAGACAAAGTTACCTTGCATAGAGACCAAATAACTGAATCCGTTGTCGTAAAGAATAAGAATATCACATAAAGACCGCAGAAGGACCAGGAATTAGGGTGAGAATTCTTGACACAACATAGTTAGTGTCATGGAATTCTCGGGAGTTGAGCATGATAAATACGTTTAACCTAAATGCTGCGTTAAAACGATCACGGTTTTTTGTACATTAGTGTTAAAAGAATATAGTAATTGTTCATAAAATGGTGATTTTAAAATTTATCTTGCTAAAATGAATCTTTACAAATTACATATAAGCTGCGTGGAAAGTGGGATAGGCTGCATTAGGAAATAACCGCAAGTTTTTAACCTGAACACATTTGTGGATAAAAAGTTAAGGATAGATAATTTTAACCGACGCTTTCCATAACTCGCTATGAAAAGCCTTCCTATGATGGTTTGATTTTCAACACTCATATCAATATCTGGTTAATAATATCTGCACTGGTAATAGGCTGAATGTCTCCCGGAATATATTCATCACTGTTAATAATATCTGCACTGGTAATAGGCTGAATGTCTCCCGGAATATATTCATCATAAAAATCCGAGCGTGATTTTCGGGAGCATGTTTCTACCTCTTCCTATAGAATTTAGTTCATTCAGCTCTGGTAAGTGATGCTTTTTTAGATTTCCATACGCTGTTTTTTCTACTACTTAGAATTTATTAAAATGCTACTTCTTAAAACTTTCCATATGAACATTTTAAGTTATTGTAGAAATGGTAAATTTTCCATTCAAAAAGTCACTTAAGAATTTGTGCATTCCCTACATTTTCGACCTAAAGAATTTTTAATAGGGGGGAGGCATATAAAATGATATGTTAGTCAAAATCAACAAAATCAGTTATAACATCTTTATTTATTAATAATTTTGAAAACTTTATATGGCTGTATATTCTTTGGTTCATTACCTAGTTAGAATTATGGAGATCAGTCAACTTAACATAAAAACAATAGAATTATTATATATTTCTAAAAACTTCAATAAAAACCTTTTTTCTGCCCTAGGCGGATAAAATGACATACATGGTGGGGACAAAATGGCATACAAAATTTATACTAAAAATTAATCCATTACACGAAGAGTTCATACGTAATACAATATGTCATTTTCGGAACATCTGCACATGGTGCATTAGCCCGTCTTTTACAGCTTATGCACTTTAATCAAACCTCTTTTGGCTTGGACCTGGAATTGAGGTAATTGTAATAAAAGTAATGACAATCTTCATCTTCATCAACAGCTTGAGTGTAAACTTGTAAGGAAGAGAAATCATTTTCAATGTCGGAACTAAAATACAAAGCTTTTGAAACCTTTCTGTTTTTTTTTCTTTGGAATAGATGGAGGAGTGGATTTTGCTTTAGCCTCTTCTATAATTGGTGTTGAAGTTAACGATAATATTGCTAGTTTCTTGCATGATTTTCTTTTACCGTGTCCAAACATATATATTCCTTTCAGCACTGGAGATAGCAAGGCGACTTGAACATTGTTATTCACGTTTTGTAGTATCGAACTAAATAATGTGGGTGTGGGAGGTGTTGCAGCAGTTGTGTCCCCAGATATGGCTGTCGAGAGTGTATGTGAATTGTCTGTGGCTGATATGCCTACAACTTTTAGTGATCTTGAACTGCCATATATTTTTATAAAATGAAAATATTTTTAAATATGATTTCTTAGAAAACACATAATGCACGAAAACATTTCCTTGATTTTTTATTAATAAAAAAATATTTGATTCCGTGCTATATTTATGAAAAGCAAATACTTTCATTTTGAAATACTGATGCAATTAATCTAACAGTGTTTATTTTAGTATATTGATATTGTAAATGATTGCAGGTCCTAAGATGGATTGGGATGGCGAAGCTAAAAAATACTGACAGACGTTGTTCATAAATTGGTCGGTTGTTTTTATGTCAAAGTCATTATTCCTCTTGCACTGGTAAGCTGCGATTTAGTCATTAAATATTGCTTTTATCTCGTCTTCGAGAAGGTTGTTAATGTATTTCAGGTTTTAAATGTGTTTTTTAGTTTCAATATTTTTATTTGGTTAAACAGATATTTAAAAGTGGAAGCGATGTACTGTGGAACTGAGGGTCTTTAAATTTATTGTGTTTCTTGTTTTATCATATCCTTGGCATATAATATATTTACGTATTTTATATATCAACATAGGAAATAGTAGAAACCCTCCTTTTAAATAGTAAATTATTACAAAAAATTTTCAAACATTTCTTATAGGTTATATTTTTTGTGGTCAAACTGAGGTGATGGTTTATTGTCTCCTATCCTGTCACAGTTGTCAGAGGTCAGCTGTCTCCTATCTTATAACAAAAATATCACTAAAAACCTGAAAGAAATATAAAAGATGAAAGATTTTAATTGTTATTCACATGGTTTATTTATTTTTAAGCTATTACAACGAGGAGCAATATAATTTTTTTCAACTTAGAGAAATGACGGAGTTTAGGTCAATTTATTAATCCTCGTTACAATAAACATGGAGAGGTTCTTTAACAGTTGGATAATTATTATTTGAGGTTACCGTATAAAACGAATATTTGCAAAATTTTATAGACAAAAATAAAAAAGTATGAAAACTGTAAACCCCTCATAGATGGATGGACGGAGAAAAGGATATGAAAAAATAATAAAAGTTTCTAGTTTTAGAACTCAATCCTGACAAAATACCGATTGAAATCTTGTTAATAACTTGACCAAGTTTCAACATTCTCCGAAAAAATATTTATTTTTTTCTCGTCCTACGCATTCTACATCTTTATAGATATATATAAAATTTTGATTCTATTTGGTTGTTTGTGCATATGTATATAAATTTGTAAGTGAAGCGGTAATTAGCACTTTTCCTTTTATTTACTGAATCCGAAAATTTGTACATTCGACCCTACCAAGATCACACTGTTGTTTATTACTTCTTTATTAATTCAAGCCTCATTTACAGATTATACTCATTGCAAAATTTAGTTAAATATTGCAAAGACAAAACTAATTACGAAACAAAAAATTGAGTATTCGACTAACACCCACGCAACATCAATCGAAACATACTTTTGATTCAAATGAACTTGCTGAGTATTTCCTTGATTATACTAAATAAATGTTAGTTTCAACGATTTACATTGCAATAGATCGAGTTACAGAAACAATTTTTTATTTTTAATATGTAGCTAGCCGTAATAGTGCTTTGCCTTATCAATATTTTATACGCTAACGTATGTGCAAATTTAGATCTAGCTTACGGATTGTCAAATTGTCAATATTTGAGTTATATTACGGTTGACAAGTAGAAGCATCCGACCATGACTTAAAAAAAATTCACCATGTTTTCTTTATAACATAATTCGAGCCGAAACTTTTATTCAATATGGTTAAGTCTTTTGGCTATTATTCTCAATATTGAAAATAATTATTCCCGCAAATTTTATTTCAGAAAATAGTTTTAAATTGTCAATCCTAGTATCGTGACGCCGATGAAAAATATATGTTGCCAAATTCTAAAGAGGTGCGTGCGCTCATTCTGATTTTTATTTTTTTGTATAAATTTTACAAGTCACTTTTATCCAGTTTAGTTTATAAACACCTTTAAAAGTGAAGGAACTATTTCAAATTTGAAGTACTTTTTTATACAAAAACATATATTGTTTATTAGAAAAATATACTAATAAATATTATATATGGATATAAAAACATTAAGAGTTACTATTTCTTACATCGACATGCGAATTCAAGATGTTGAAATCGATATGCGACTTTTGCACATAAAAAATCACCACAAATATATTTATTTATTTGCTGCAGTATTAATACATGTTAACCTCTTGAGAAAATAAACCGCTCGCAATTTGTCGAATATCTACATATATATAAAAGAATGCATTTTGTTCAAATAGCGTTGAAATTTGACAGCAAAATTCACACATTGCTTATATCCAGATATCATACCTTCCATTTTAGTGTAAAAATAATAGTCACTGGATTCAATTACGATCAGAAAACAGAAGACGAGCTTTACATAATCGAGTAGAAGTTTTCCAGTTAATACGAAAATAACAGTCTGACAGCATATACAAAGAAAAGGAATCAATAATCCGCAAGAAGTGTGGTTTTCGAAATGTGCAATACGACCCGGTCGTAATATATTGTTGCCAGAATGACAAAAGTCGTTTCAAGACTGTTCAACCAAATATTAGCGAATAATGACATAGCAGTAATCATGAAAACTTCGTGGGTTCAGGCTTTCATTTCTGTAGCATAGTTTTTTATTATATATATTCTTATATATATTCTTCACTGGTAACCATTTGGATCGGTGCATGGTGAAACATTGTAATGAAGAAGAAAAAAAACGGAATTTAACCAATTAAAAATCTGCGTTTGTTGGTAAGCGACATATGGGCAATAGGACAATTTTAAATGTTTTATCTACCTTTTATTTTTATTATACAATTTCGGTTAGAGTTCATAATAATTTTTTTTTAATTTTTCTCCTATTTTATGGCCATTTTCAGATATAGTTGATTTTTTCTCATTAGGCGGCCCAAAACTATTTTAAGGTAGTGGACAGCATTTCACGACCAAAAAGGTGTTTTTAGGGTTCTGTCCCCCAAAATCGAAAAGGAAACGGAACCCGAAAACCTCAAAAAGCGAAAATATATCACTGTATCATGTTTACATTTTTATAAGGTTGTAAATACAAAAATGTTCTGTACAATGCTATACAATATATATATATATATATATATATAAATATATATTTATATATATATATATATATATATATATAAATATATATTTATATGTATATATATATATATATATATATATATACATATATATATATATATACGTATGTACATATCGTATAAATTGGCAAATATAATATTACTAAATTCCCTTCAACTTTTACTCTAGACTTGAACGGCTAATAATATTATTTTTCCACACCAGTAAGTCTCGAATTCTTCAAGTTTGATTGTTTTCTTTACAGCTGTATCTTTTGAATGGTAACATTTAAAGAACTATAAACTCAAGTAGCTCCTTTTCATAGGGACTTAAATCGAATATGGCAACAAGTTTCATACGTTTTGCTAAATTTCCAAATTATAAAGACACCCAATTATGAAGAAGACCTTACGAATAAGGTCTTTTCCAGAATAAGGAAGATTTCAGTCTTCAATGTTCAATCAGCTCCTCCTATGATTATGAATCTTCGAGAACACGATGGTAATAGTTGTTTCAGAATATGAAGGAAATTCATAAATAAGTTATTTAATATTTTAAAAGACTGACAAATATCGGGATATTAAATGCTCTGACAAATATTGGGATATTAAATTGCTGTAGTTAAAGCGAGCATTGATACACGCGTGATAGGATGCATATTTTTTTTAAATTTTGTATAAACGAGCAAATATCCATCTCAAGAAAATTAGATTAGTTTTAGACGTTGCGTGGACGTCGCGTAGACGTCGGGTAGACTTACACGCGTAATATTCACAGTGTTTGTCGTTATTGCCATATTTTTTTTCACTTACTTCTGTCAAAAACTTGTATTTCTTGTAACTTTTAACTTCAATACAATGTTGTGCTTGGAATTTAGGAATCATTATAACAGCCTTCACTGAATCATCACGAAGACCTTTAATTTTTTTTTACACTCAGAATTGTTTCATCCATGAATAAATATTACGTACATGGCTGTATTTTTATTTTCATTCTTTCCATTTTTCAATGTCACGAAAACAGCAATTATTTGTAGCTTCTTGACTCACTCCGTATTTAAAATTTCTACTACTGATCTCGTTCCCAACATTGGTGGTCAAAAACTACTGAGGTCTTTGAATTAATCATTGACCATGGTGGTTCTAAACTCTGATAAAAGTAAATGTAATTTTCACTGTATATTGGGGACCATCTAACGTCTAATTTCAATGAAAAAAAAGTAGAAGTTAAGACCTGATTGTTATTTGACCTGTTTTTAAAGTGAATGAATATTATACAGATTTTTGAAGTTTATTCCTCAAGAATCGATTTTCATATTTAGCGCCGAGTATGAAGTTTTATGAAAAGGAAAATCAGAAGTTCAATAAGAGTAAAATCAGAAGTTCAGAATTTACGAAGTTCAGAGCTTTAAAAAAGTGTAAAGCCAAATTGAGTCGCGTTTATGCAAGTGCATATTAATATGAATTTATATCCGACGGCCTAATAGACGAATATTAAACTAGTATTAACTAATCGAGTTTGGAAAATCAAAGATGACCAATCTTTCGGAGATTTATGTGTTAATTCAATATTATCGCCCGCGCAGTACATACCACGCATCAAATGTTAGGTAACTTCATGCACGTCTTGACATCGAATTTTTTATTGACAGTTGGCACACATCATATACTAAAGTTATAAGCCTCTTTTCTTTTTGGTAGAAAGTATTACATTTAACAACAAAACACTAAAATGAAAACAAGAAAAAATAACTACACCAAAACACAGAAAAGTCTATTGTTGCAGATATTGGTCTCTTAAAAAGATACGCATATGTGATTGAAAATAAACGCGCCGTTGGAGGAAGCGTGAAATGAAAATCGAATACAGAATTAATATGTTTGAAATAATTTCTATTTTTATATTTTTGCACAGTGTTACCTGTTATATAGATTCCAAGACAATCGTACGTAAGGAGTAAACTCTAGTCCCGCGTCGGAGCACAAGCGCAATTTTTTTATTATTATATCAACTTTCAATTAATTTTATTTATACCATTTTTACACTTTATTTTTTAAATTATATATTATTATGTGATTTTATTTTAATATATAGGGAAATAATTTTTTCATATTTCATTACGAAATACAAGCAGGAAAAAAACATTATATTATAACAAATTGGTTGGAGCTCAAAATCTATTTTGTACGTTTATATTTTCATATTTAAACTTAACTTATATAAATCTCTAACTTATTATTGATTTACACAGTTTATCATAATAGAATTAAGTTCTAAATATAAAAGAATATAATAAAAATGTGACAAGCAGTAAGCGTGAATTGAAATCACTTTACAAAATGTTTCCTTACTTGAACTACATTTTTTCAGAAAGTGAGATAGTCTTGTTATAATATTATTGTACATATTTCATATATTATTATATTTACAAAAAAGTCGACAAAATGTTAAGCGACATATCCTTTATATTTAAAATCCTTCTTGAGATCAAACGGTCGAAGGCAGTCAGATTAATAATAATTCTGCATGTATTATATTATTTTTGAAAGTTACTATATAGAGATTCTCCAGACAAAATTAACTTTGAGCAGAATATACAAACGATTTTACTTGACTGCAATATTCATTAGTCTTTTATATTCTCATCGTATTCTGAGGTTGTCGATACGTGTTTTCAGTAGAATCATTATTTAGTAAATCCTTTGAAGTCATTTGAAAGAATTAATAGAATGGAAAATTCATAGCATATAAAATTAAAATAACCCCAAGTTACAATGATCTTTTATTTGAATGAAAAATTATTTAATATGAAATCTGTTAATGAACTCAGTTTAATCTGTGGAAAGTTGAAGGAACTTCGGTATAAAATACGATGTTTTTCTTTAACTGGAAACAATTTTAAATTGAAGTATTTTTTTCAATTATAATCATTCTTCAACATTATTTCTATTGTTCCATAACATCCAATCGCATCCAATTAGTATTTTAGACACTATTTTTTTCAGAACGGTGGTTTCCTATCAATTATTATTCATAAAAAAAATCGAAACTTAATTCATTTTTTACTTGATAGTACATCATAGCTATTTAAAAAAAATTTTTTGTTTCATTTACTTTTTTTTGTCGATTATTTAACATTTTTATCAAGATGTTCTCTTTTATTATTTATATATTCTTATATTTTCAACCAACTTTTTCACCAGTCAATAAAACTATTTTATCTGTTGTCGATTGGAAGAGCTTCCTTCTGTAGCTATAAATACGCCTTATGTTTGTAAACATATAAATAGTAAAATAAAAAAAATAATAATGCATATTCTATTATTATTGTATATTCCATTCCATTCCAAAAGGGAATGTTTGTAAACAAAACATGATGGTTCAGGCATTGTAAACATTGTTTCTATTCACGTTAGTAATGTAGTATGGATCTATTTGGCATTTATTATTAAAATTGTTTACATCTCTGAGTTTTGTATAATCGACAAGAAGTGTTGTCCTTTTTTCTAAAGTAAATTTCACAATTCATATTAGCAGAATAACGGTGTAATATTTTTATATATATATATATATATATATATATATATATATATATATATGTAACATTATTTCGTGCAATAGTTTATTATGTTAATATAGTGATTGTAATATAATAAAAATCTTCTTTTGATATAACGATGTTTTTAATTTGTTAAAACCCTTACTTTGAAGCATGTTGAAAATACGTAAGTATCGAGCAAACTACATCTCTATGCTACAAAGCATTGATTGGCTAACGGTGTCAAGTGGTACGTTTACCCTAATGAGTAGTGGCTAGCTTGGTTTTCATAAAACTGCGTTCTTATGGGCTATCTAGTGGTGAACTTATCCATGCCTGTAGACAAATAGACATGAGGGCATTTATCTTTAAGAAACAAACTTCGCAGTATATGTTTTACAGAATATATCAATCTTAAGTACTAAAAGTTTTCGCAAAATTCTCTAAATAATACATTCACATTTTCTCTATCTTTAAATTATTCCTGAGGGAAATATTAGGAACTTTCGGTTCCTCTCGGCGACCTTTGGATCCACATCATTAGCCAATGGTTTCTGCGCATAGTCAACATCTGGCTATATATCATGGGCTGCTGTTGACAAATTATATATGATATAATCGAAGTATTTATTTCGTTATCTAGCCCAAACGTAAGTAATATTTGGATTAACAAATTTAACCTCAGCGATATAATTCTACCCATATGTCATTTAAATATTTTATTAATAAATTTTGTACTATGAAAGAATTTTCTCCTTTAGATTTCGCAATTTGAATATTCTATCCCTGTACATGGTGCCTCTCGTAATAATATATAAAGCAAAAAAGTTACTAATTTCAATATGTTTTTACTTAGTTTTGTTTTAAATAGACCGTCTAATAAGTGAAAGAGTCATTATTCTGAACACATGTATATCCAATGAAATAAATTACAGTAAATATTGAAAATTTAAATCTATATATTATATAAATGGAGCTTGCTCTGTGATGGGAGCTCGACGAGATAAAAATACAAAGAAATAAACGGTAAAATACTTCCATACAATCAAAAATTAAGTGACAATGGAGTTAGCTGTGGCTTATCGAATCAAAGATACCGTTGTAGCTTTATTGCATTCCACGTTGTAATAGAGGATCTCTTAGGTACGGTGACTAAATATAGCGTGGAACGGAAAGGAAATGGAACAAACGTTCTAATAGAAAAGAGAGTTCCTAGTAAAATAAAATGAAAAGAAGTTAATTGTAAAAAATACCATTTTAAAGCACTGAAAACTAAAATTTTTTTAGTTTTTAGTTGTACACAAATGTATGCTATGCAAAAACTGTTGCAGGAGTTTAGACGATATAGCCTAGGTCTTCTTTTTCATCCTTCAAAACGCTTTGTGATGACTAAAAGCATTCATCAAAATAATGAGTTACCTGAAATGTAATAATATATACCCTCTGACTTGCAATCAATTGAAAATTAAAGAGATATAATCATATTTTGTCGTAAAATTGTATGGGGCTATGAAACCGAACGATAACGAACGACTTTTAAATTTCATATTGAGAATTTAAATCTACGATTTATATAAATTCTGATTCAAATAGGAAGAGGTTCCAATAAAAAAAACTCATTTAAACAATATGTTTTGATTGGTAATTATAATGACAGACACCATATATAATTGCAGGCATAATTTAAGTCAGAAAATTGAAAACAATATAACATTCAAGAAATAAAGACGCAAAAATAAACAATTTCTATTAAATACCCGTAGGAAATAATAATTATTATATCATTGATCCATCCTTATTTACAAATATAACTTAAAAAGGGAGCAAAACAAAATTATATAATTAAGTTTCCGTCATGAAAAGTATTGATACGCGGTTGTACAATATCGAAGAGTTCATTAATTTTCTGTTAAAACAAACGAATGGCAAACTTTATCCTGTTTAGCATTTTACTCCTTATGCAGCTTTGGGAACTATACATAGAGTAGTTTATAGAGATAACGTTTTTACTTTTAATAGCATAATTTAAACATGCGAATTCCCTGAACAGGAGATTTCATCAATTACATATTTTTATATATTTAGTCAGTTATTTTCAAATTTTTACAATTTGTTGATACCTAAAAATAAAAAAAAATTCATCCGTAGCAATTTTTGATTATTTTTACTTTCCAAAATCTAATTCTTTTAGAAAATTTACAATGAATTGGCAAAGATGCCGAATAAATGGTAATTTTCTTAATATTTTACGCACTATAAGCGATGTAATGATGGATATGGTACTTAATATAAAATAAAGATTTTTTGAATAGCTATTCTTAAAATCTCTATATGTTGTGCTTTCATGAAGATGTATATGGTATACTTCTTTAGAAGTTGAACAGCAAATGAGCACGCTATATCGAAATCGGAAAATAAATGTTGGTCTCTTTGTATAGATTCTTTTAGAGACTTCTGTGCAACTCATTTGATTTTGTAGAAAAACACTGTCTTGACAAATACTTGAGATATTTGTCTGTGTAAATCTTTACCTATATATTACGACAAATCCAATTCCATTTATTCAATGCTATAAACTTATTATTCCTGTATCTCTTCCTTTTATAGACGTAAACATATTTCGTTTTTAGTAAGTTTTTTCTAGGTCGACTTGTATATAAATATGTAATGGAATCTGCGATGAAATTTTTTCAGTCTTAAAACAAAAGAAAGACTAAAAAAATTAAAGAATATTTAAATTCTATTTGCACCTACTTCCAGATATTCGAATTATTAAAATTCGGTATACGTGTCAAGAATTTAAAACAATACATTAATTGCATATAATAAAACTAAAATTTTAAATTTAAAACAAAAAATGCTGAATATAAAATAATAGAATCATTTAATTAAAAATTTTCACCGACTTCTCAACGTCCGAATTATTAAAAATTTTGCAAACGTATCTAAAACCGATCGCAGTATAATAATTACGTGAAATAAAATAAAATTACACTCTTAAAATAAAAATAAAAGAATAAAATATTACAAACAAGCCAATCATATAAAAAAATAAAAAACAGGCTTTGCAAAATACTGCTGTAAAAACCAAAGAATAATTTTCGAACCTATTTTCCTCTGTTTATTCAGTGAGGAGTTTATTGTAAGCCATGTTTATTCTTGAATATAATATTCAAGTATTAAAGCATGGGCGGCCAAATTGTGAAGCCGATTTTACAACATGATTGCGGTAATAGTTAATAAAAAATATTTACCAATGTATGATTCAATACATGTCCCACCAAACCTGTAATCGGTTTACACAACTATCCAACCACTGACACTCACGTATTTGATTTACGTGCACGACCCATATCTCATTCTCAGTGAAAAGGTAGTTCAACCAGTTCCATCCACAACAAAAATATTAAACCTGAATACGTACGCCTGTACGAAAATCACGTTGATTCCAATTCAACTCAACCAAACATTTCTTAACTCGTGAAAAAGTTTATTTAAGTCGGAATTCTGAAACTTTCATCAATAAATGATTTTAATTTGTCAATATCAGAAACTAGAGATCGGTTAGACCCGAGTTGTTCTATTAAGTTTTAATAACGATCACGAATTCGTCAAAACCATTGCCTTGCAGAAGCTATAAAGACAGCATCAGGAGCTAGTCTCTGATAGATACTGGCCGTGGTTTTGACAAAAAATAATTGGATTAAAAATTTAAGGCTCATACAGTCAGGCACATGGGTTTTAACGTCATCAGTATTTTATCGATGTCGATGCGTCAATGTCGAATGTGACTCGTTAAACTATAAATGAAAAATGATGAGACGCGCTCCTTGCATTAATATATGTTCGACCGCACAATGTCCTCGAAGTGTGTCAAAAAGTCAAAATTTTTGTAACGCCCATTCATCAATCTGACATTTCCAACAGTTAACGTATAACTAGTTTCAATTATAAATTGCTAAAATTTTTTCGTGGATGCTAGTTGTTTTTTGGTTTAGAAATTTCATGTCGTGGAAAGCCATCTCTGAGTTTGACTAATTATATCGAAGAAAACTGTTTATATGTAGGAAACACGGTTCTTGAGTTTAAACTTTACATGTGAAGTTCTATGCAGGTGTGTATGTGTGTGATTTGCCACAAATCTCCTAATTACTCATTATCCCTAGCTGCATACATTGAGCTAATGGCAATTACCACCACTTCCTTATTATGGGTGGAGTTATAAAAAATACCACATTATCGTATGCGTACGTCGATTTATAAATTATTCCGTTATATCGATAAAAATATTACTTCGTTTTACATATATTTAGGATATTGTAATTAAAATTAATATAAACATATAACATTTAAATACTCATAATCCGAAAGAATAACAAATTGAATAATACTGATTTCAATAATTTTTATGCTACTTTTTTAATTCTTAAACTTGTAATGAATATGGTCTCATATTTAAATTATTTGTAAAAGAAGTTACCTAGTTAAATTCCCTTGATTTATAATTTCTAAGTGCTGTTTCACAATTTATTTTTTTTTTCGAAATAATAATATTTGTAAACAGAAAACATGATGAAGTAAAAAATTAGTTTCATAATTTTTGATAGAATGCGATAGTTGCTTCGAAACAAGACAAATAATCCAGTCAAAAAGAAACGTTCAAAATGTTAAAATTTTTTAATTATTAGCGTATATTTATTAAATGATAATAATTAATTGGCAAAATTGATCACAGTTTATTGTTTTTATTTTAAATTTTAAATATTTTCCCTCAGTATTCACGTGGAAACAGCTGGCCATTTTATTGAAATATTCTAGATTTATTTGATTTGCTGACAGTGGAAATAAATTTGTTTTAAATTTTTCACTAGATTTATTTAACCTTAATTTTTTAACATCAATCATCAACATTTAAAAAAATTAAATAACAAATAATTAAGAAATTTTGTTATAAAGGAAAACAAATCTCATTTATCAAAAAACTTTAGCAAGATAGAATTGTTATAAAACTCATTACGAATTAAATAAGATAATTTCAGTTGTTTCAAATATATAAAATAAACATAATTTAATAAGTTCATTAAGAAATATCTGAGTTATTTATATACGCAATAATCAGTTTCAAGTACGTGGTTTATGAATAATGATGGATTGGGAGTAAAACTAGGATAAATTTTTAATACTCTATGAACATTTTTATTAATGATAAACTAACATCATGGATATCATTATATCAAAATTCAAGTGAGCTTTAAGCTCAAAACATTTAACGGAACCGTCCGTCACTTGTCATACGCACGAATTACTCTGCGGCATCATTAGATGTCAGCTAGAAAGAGAATTTATATTGTGGAGTTGCGAGACGGATATTTTAGGCGAATAAGTAGAATTTTTTTATTTTATTTTTTATATGTATTTTATTTTTATTTAATATTTATTTTATTAATATAAATACCTGTAGTAAGCGTAGAACATGCGTAAGCACCAATGGTACATATAAAAAATGATTAATAAAACAAATCAAAAAGACTTAAATTGAAATCAAACATAAAACTAATTAATTATCATCCGTAGTCTATCGAGCAACTCCATAATCGCATTCCAATATTTATATTGGGCATCTCTTGCAATACCGTGTTAATAAAGGTAAGTGCGCGATAATTATATGACCATTGCAGAATATTCTGGCGCACTCTGATGGGTGGACAAAGTAAATTACGACTTTGTCATCTCAAGTAATTGTGAGGAGATCAAAGCCAACTTAATAATTTATCCGAACATATCAAAAGCGATCCCCGTCCAGTCGGAAGGAATTCCATCTGAAGGAAACAAATAAGGATAGTGACTTTATATTTCTCATATGAATAACTAACAAAAAAATCGAATTATTTGAATGAGCATATTAGTTACTTCATGGATAGACGCGTAAGTGCATTCGTTTCGAGGACATTAGAGACCAGAAATTTTAATAGGCACAACACGCCCGTTTTCTTGGAAATATGGGAAATGGGAATTTTGCATGCCAAATTCTAGCACTTTCTGACCTATAGACCTTCGGACGCGTTTCGAGTTGATTAAAATATGATTAAGAAATTTCAATAGTCATCTATAATCACGTGAGTACATGAAATGCTACGTGGATGACACTCTATCTACCATTTTTCCATTTAATACGTAAATCTGTACCAACAACAACGCAGGCGGGGATAGTTTATATTAAAATTTAGCTAATTTCTTGGCTACATTAAAATATTGAGTCGACATCGGTTTCAACACTTAATTAGATTGGTTTCTATTTCTCTGCCTCATTAAAATATTGAGTCGTTATCATTTTCAATACTTAATTAGATTGGTTTTCTACCCCCATGAGAGGTTCTAAAACATCAGCAAACAGAAAAGGTCGAGCAACGCTGACAATTAAGTTCAAGTTTTTGTCTGAATACAGATTAAGTAATATTTGTCCATAATTTGAAATTTCCAAATTGAATATATTGTTTTCGACATTCTATTGTTTTCGACGAAATATTTTACTGACTTGGAAGATATTCTAGCCTCCAATAATTCAAAATATTTGTCCTCATGTCGTAAAATTACGTCTTGTAAAGTATTTGAGGAAGATGTCACTGGGATGGATGAAAAAATCTGTTGTTTTTTTAATATTTATTTCATTTACTCTTTTAAAAATAGATGTACACATTCTGAAAGAAATTCTGAAAGAATAATAAGTACTCTTTTTATAGTGGGGCTAATATTTAAATAAAGCTGGTCACATATTTTCAAATCCCTTGAGGTCAACTGACACAATATTTGTAGTAAAATACGAAATTTGAATGTGGTCATACTTTATTAAATGGTGTTATTAGTAAAAATTTAAAAAAATAAGTAAAAGCTTTAGAGAGTTATATACAATACAAATCGCTTTTATACTTCGCAGAAGCAAGTCTATGTGTGAAATATATTTCGAAAAAGTATATAAAAGTCTTGAAATAATTTAAATTGCAATCTCTAATCTTTTATATAATTCCTACAATATTTCACCAGAGCTTAGGAGATATGCGAACGAAGCTAGCAATCACTATTTGAGGTGAAATAGTGTCTACTACAGCATTTATATAACTAGAATAAAACAACCGGCAACCTTATATGAAATTCATGTGTCAAAACTGAAAATTCGGGTTTCTTTGGAATTTCTTATTATAGTGAAATTAACTTAAAGGGGAGAATGGCCATCTTATGGACACTTATGATTCAACAAAGTGACAAAATGTGTACGGTGAATAAAAAATATTTAATTCTCTGTAATGAAATATGTACCAGACAGAACTTCGACTATTTGTTTCAAAACAATTTTTTAAATGGTGCCTTTAATTATTCGAATACTGGTAATTCAAAATTTAATTCATATTTTAAACGCTCGGCTAACATCAAAAATCGGTTTAATTTTTGTTTTAAAAATTTAAAATTTTTCATTTTATCAAATAATATTTTCAATAACCTGCCATTTCGCAAAAAAATACTGTGTTTAACGCAATTATATTTATATATGTTAAGATAAAAATTAGTTTCTTTTCGCTGATTCTACTTATTTTACCCGAAAAGGTAGCTATATTAATTTTTTGTAAATATTATAATACATGCATTTTAATACAGGTCTGAAGCATCTCTTTAAAAAATGTTTAATGTAGGTAAAATGGTGAAAAGTGTAAAGCTGTTGGAGACGAACGGATCCCATAATGTTACCAGGGGTCCATGTTTCATTACGGTGCCCTAAAAGCGTCACTAAATCCATCGAATATTTGAATTCGTTGAAACTACTATAAAAAAACGTTCTATATCGCAATGAATACAAATTTGCAAAAAATGAATTCTCCTCCAAATATTGCAATAGGAGAAAGTATTTTAAAGTTCTGAGATTTGAATAAATTACACAATTTAATTAATTTTATCAAAACATCCGTTAATTTCACCATATAACGTGAGATCATATTTGGTTACTGTTTTTTTTTTTAAATTTAGTTGTAAGTGTTGCAATTCATAGGATTATACAAGTTCGCAGGTAATAATATATAATTTCGTAGATAAACTAATAAAGTTTGAATTCCTCATCGAAACAACTTTTACGTCTCCAATCTTTTCAAATCCACGGAAGAAACACAAAAGGAAAGTAATGAAATGATCAAATCACTCAAATCAGTTTAACGCTCCAATCGAAGTATGCAACGCGAACGCGCCGAGGCCATAAATACCGAGAAAGATATAAAAGTTGATTGCAGTTGTAAAATATGAAAAGTAAAAGCGCTTTCCCAAACGCTTTTCCAATAGAAGTGCGACAATATGCGCGATAGCAGATCAGTCTTATTGTACGATAGTAGTTGGGGAACTGCTCGCGCATTTATATTTAATATTTGGTTTGAAATATGACTTTGTATTTGTTAGGAAATAGTTTTGTAACTTTTTTTTTTTGGAAATTTGCTTGAGATTGAATGTTATCGTTTTATGCAGAATAGGAAGCAAAACAATTAAATATAATCAAGTCTGATGGTTCAGATGGTAACAAAAAATCATAATATAATAACAAGGAATGTTGGTTTGCTATATTAGTAGATAGCATTTTGATAAAAGAAAATAAACGGTTTATATCCCAATACCTCGAGACATGTGATACTTTGTGATATTGAAATAAAATGATCCATGATAAACCTTTACATTCTAAGATACTTGCAAATGGGCTACGCTTGAAATTAAGATCTTTTCTTTACTTTCACGGAAATTTGTGCGGTATTCAAAGCAAATAAACTTTCTTTCTTTTTCAAACTATAACCTATGCACTGTGTTTATTTATATATTATGGACACACGAACAGCGACCCGAAAACCGAAAGCGAAGCGTTTTTATAATTCCCCCTTCCCCTTCCCCTTCCCCTTCCCCTTCCCCTTCCCCTTCCCCTTCCCCTTCCCCTTCCCCTTCCCCTTCCCCTTCCCCTTCCCCTTCCCCTTCCCCTTCCCCTTCCCCTTCCCCTTCCCCTTCCCCTTCCCCTTCCCCTTCCCCTTCCCCTTCCCCTTCCCCTTCCCCTTCCCCTTCCCCTTCCCCTTCCCCTTCCCCTTCCCCTTCCCCTTCCCCTTCCCCTTCCCCTTCCCCTTCCCCTTCCCCTTCCCCTTCCCCTTCCCCTTCCCCTTCCCCTTCCCCTTCCCCTTCCCCTTCCCCTTCCCCTTCCCCTTCCCCTTCCCCTTCCCCTTCCCCTTCCCCTTCCCCTTCCCCTTCCCCTTCCCCTTCCCCTTCCCCTTCCCCTTCCCCTTCCCCTTCCCCTTCCCCTTCCCCTTCCCCTTCCCCTTCCCCTTCCCCTTCCCCTTCCCCTTCCCCTTCCCCTTCCCCTTCCCCTTCCCCTTCCCCTTCCCCTTCCCCTTCCCCTTCCCCTTCCCCTTCCCCTTCCCCTTCCCCTTCCCCTTCCCCTTCCCCTTCCCCTTCCCCTTCCCCTTCCCCTTCCCCTTCCCCTTCCCCTTCCCCTTCCCCTTCCCCTTCCCCTTCCCCTTCCCCTTCCCCTCCCCTCTTTTTTTCTGCATAGGCATTGACTAGTGATTTTTAAGTAGAACATAAATTTGTTTTTTGATTTTCCACATAAGGAAATTTGTTGGATCATCGAGACATTTATATATTTATTTTTATCATCGAGATCTCTACATGAAAAAGTGAAGTAGTTAGAAATAGCAGACATATTTTCTTTTAGATACGTAAACAGTTTTCCCCAAACGTATAGTTACAACTTAACCTGACCTTACTCAGTCTAATAAACTCTTCGTCGAATCCACGGAGGATTTGTTGCTGATCCGGCGTTTATATAATACATTTTTAAGATTATTTCTTTTTTTCTCTGTTGTGCAATTTTTGTGGCTAAATCAAAAACCATATGATGGAATAGACTTTGTATCTAGGCTATTAAATTTATCATATATTTTTGTACTTTATTTTGATTTATATTTTCTTTCCGTTTTTTAACTTGATTTATTTGGTTTATAGATTGTTTCATTACATTTTCTTGTTACAATCTTGTTATAAGCTAGTTATAATCTTGCCGTAAAAAGTTGTAGGTCTATCTCCGAATAAAAAATATTAAGTATTTTTGTTAAGTGAAGTTAGTTTTATTTCCTTCACGCATATTGTTTAGTCTATATTTAAAATGCAGAAGTTAACTTGATTGCAAAACTTAATTAAGTTTAAAAATATCCTTATTGGTAAGTAACTATACTTTACGGTAAAAACACAAAGCTGTTGAGAAGTAATTCTCTTCAACATCCTGAAATGAGGAGTGGACAGCGTTTTTCGAAATTCGTGTTGGTCCAAATTTTTGGCTTTTGCAAAATCGTTGTCGTGTATTCTGGATATTTCATTCTCATGTTCTAAAATATCATTCACTAATTCAATATTATAAGAGAAAGACTTAAATTTCATTTTTAACAAAACCAAAAACATTCAAAGTTTAAAATGGAAAAAACTTCCTTTCCTACTATTAAGTATATGCAAGTTAATTATCTTTTAGTTTTCTCTCTGTCAAATAGTTTCTGACCAAAAATTTCGTGGACTTTTTTTACCAGTATAACTGGGACTAATTTACGTAAGTTTCTAAAATCAATCCTGTAGTCTTTCTGAGTAGGTTGTAGAAAAATAATAGTTTTGAAATCTTTAAGAGTAACAATTTTAATTAATATTTCATACAGAATTTAAAAAATAATTCCAATACATTATTTACGCAGTCCAAAATTTCCGCATGAACATTTTTTAAAGTTACTTTCAGTCAAATTATGACAAATTTCAAGATTATATTTCACTTTCTAAAAAACGGCTGTGATAGACCGAAATGGACAGACAAACGTAAGCATGAATGATTTTAAAAAGTTCCAATTTTATTAACTTATACATGTATGCATTTATATATGTATGTAAGTATGTACGTATATATGTATGTATGTATGTATGTATTTATGTATGATTGTATGTGTGTATGCATATATGTACATATGCATTATGTATGTAATAACGTGAAAGAATCTTCCAGTCTTTCAGACGTCCGAATAATTTAAAATTTTGCACGTGTATCAAGAACCGAGGACAATACAATAATTTCATAAAAGAAAAAAAAAATTAGTCTTAAAACAAAAAACATTAAAAATATATAATTATATTTAAAAAACTAACTTTTATACCAATATGAACTAAAAAAATTAAAATAATCTTCAAATGTAAATATTGTGGTTAAGATTCAAATGATGCCATTGATGACAAACTATTTAAATTCATGTAAAAGAAGGGAGTAATAGTCATTCTACTATTCAGAAAAGTTTTTTTTATTATCAGTCATTATGAAAATGTGACTAAAGAGCAGCCTACATTTTTTAAATGAAAGTAATTTTATTTTTCATTTTGAAGTAAGGAAACCTAAAATTACAAAATACCGTAATATGCAAAAATAAAATATTCATAAAAAAGAATAATAAATATATTTCAAAAATTTTTCAGCCCTGACGTTTCTGCAAGTACAATTATAGATTTAGCAGATCAATATTTTCTTAATACTTCGATAGTACTTGAATTCAAATGATAAATAAATTATTAAGAGATATAATTTTAACTCTGAGGAAGTGATTGTTTTAGAGTCTTTCTAAACCACCAGAACTGCTAAGTATCACATGAACACGCGTTACCAGAACGCCTTTTATAACACCAATAATGATATTTTGTACTATTCAGAAAAGTTTTTGTGTCACCTGCATCATTGCTTTTTGTTTTATTTCTTTGTAATCAGTACATAAAAGTTAATATATATATATATATATATATATATATATGTATATGTATATATATATAAATATAAATAAAATTTATTCGAAAAATCTTTCAAATTAAGCTTGAAGGAACTTGTAAATTCTGGCTAACTAACGAAAAATAAATAAGTTTATTTTAGAAGTTGACGTGAACTAAATTCCTTTGAAGTCAACAACTTGATATAATGAATTCGCTTTAGGTTACGCAATTAATTTTGGACGTTAAAAGGACTGCCGTAAAGATTTTAAACTTTCGAATTGAATTTTGTGTCAGTTTGAATTTTGAACAAACTCTAGTCTTTCAATATAAGACGGGTAATCACTGATTAAGAAAAGTACAAGCTTAAACTAAGTTTGAGTTGATATTAATCAAAGGTTCCTAAATACTGACAGAAGCAAGACATTATTACAAAACTATTAGTAGACTTGGATCTTGGCCTAAATATTATTTGAAAAAAATTAGTGTCTTAAAGTGGTAGATGGATCAATAGTTTATTTTGAAAAAAAGTAAAACACTGCATTTATATAAAATATCGAAAGCATATAACATTTAGATCTGATATACAACTTTAAAAACTCTTATAGCAGTTATTATACAAAGGATATGCTGAAATAAGGTCAAAATGGCTTTTTATGTGTATTACCTTCACTTGCAGCAAATACCCGCTACACTAGGTTTTTTTTTGGTCGCAAATTTATTCATACATACCTTACAACTAAGTATATGGCATATATATTTATATATATATATATATACATATATATATATATATATATATATATATATATACATATATATATATATATATATATATATATATATATATATATATATATAAATAGCAAGATAATATTAGAGTGATAATATCTTTACTTATGGAAGAACACGTATTTATGCTGGCTTATCCATTTTGGCCAACTGTGTATCAATCAATATGGTGTATTACTCCTCACTTAAAATGTTTTTCCGCTTTCTCGCCTCAATTGTTCCATCTTTATAAAATTACATAAGTATATACCAATTTATAGATATGATATAGAATATTTTCCATTCTGAAAAAATAGATAATTTTTATATAAAAATAACTCATCATATTACCGGGAGAGTGTGAAGAAAAGTCGAAATATTTGCATGATAAGTGGATTCTATCGTGTATTAACTAAAAATGACCATTACCATTTTAATAAAATTCTTTCTTGTTTCATGCATCGGAAGCCGCTATTAAAAACTGGTAACATATGTGTATAACAAACTTAGCTTATGTAACGTAAATATAAAACACATTATAACGAAATTTATCTTACCCCTACTAAATTCTGTATAGTGAAAATCGTACATACCGTTCTGCGAATTCATTTATACTACCAAATACCGAATAAAGTTTCGTAACAAAACGATTTTCTCTTTAAATGAATTTTCTATCTCGATTCATTTTGCATTAAGTGTCTACTGTTGATTTAAACAGTTTTAACTCTTTTGTTTTAAATAGTCTCCTCGTCGATCTTTTGATAAAATGTGACTCAAAGCAACGAATGTATGTTACTTAAGTGTAAAACTCTGTGAAGAGTTTTACTCAGTTTCATGTTAGCCATATTCTTCTATATTTTTGTATTTATGGAAATGTAATTTTTTTCAAAAATGTTACTGTAAAAGGGATAACATTTTACAAAAAGTAGCGAAAGAAAATTAACCGAGGTATTGCAAAGCTTCAGTAGATAAGTGGAGAGAAGCTAATTACAACGTCACAACTTTAAACAAAGCCGCGTTAAAGTTTTATCTTTCGTTTTTACAAATAAAACTTTCAAATTTAGAATATATCATAATTAGTAATAATGTCATACTGAACTAAAAATTGGACTTCCTGTGATTACTGAAGTAGTGATGCGTAGATATAAAAATAGTTGCGAAGCCTTTGAGTAAAATATGCAGTTGAGTAGTGCACTCGGAAATTGGTGATGCAGTACCGTGCACCCAGTGGTGAAATAATGTAATTTTTACGTCTGCAACTACGTCACAATAATTACTATACAAGCGCGATATCTTTGTAATTTTTCATGTAATTTTAGCATCTAACATGGAACATATTGGGTATTAAAAAAATTAATAACAACCAATGTAACAGATAAAATATAACAATTATTTTATCGCACAAAATACGTAAGCGATATTTTGATTATCGTAATATGAATACGAGTTATAATTAGCACACATAATCGTAAAGGCCAAGTGTCTCTCGTTAATTACCATTAGAGACAAGTATATCAGAATAGTCTACTGAAACATTACATATCGCAGAAAGATCTATAAAAAATTATGCTTAATTTATATCTATATTGTAAACGGACCTTATAAAAAAGTATACTAACCATTTTTAATATTCTATTTAAATAGTTAACGCTCTGGACATCATATAGCAAGGAAGTATACTTCAGGAGATATTATAGTATTATTAAAAGTATGTAACTACAATAACCAGTAACGTCAAAGATTGATTTAACTACATCGTCTACTTCGTCAAGGAAAGTATGAGAAATAATTTACTTTTGAAAATTACATAATTGCTTGAAGATAAAAATATATAATGTAATAGTTAATATTTTTTCACAATCCAAGGAAAGAGATGGATTAATATTTTGAACTCAAATGAATAATTTTTTAATTCCCAAGAATGAAAGAAATTCAGAGGAAGAACGAAAAGTTTAATATGGAATTTATATATTTTAATGAGAAAATACATGAAATATTTAAAGAATAAGAAAACATCGTTTAGCTCATAATACAAATAAAATCTTAAGTCACTAAGAATTGTTATATATTGTAAATGAGTTAAAGGCAATTTAATAACGTCTTATCTACGGGATAAACTTAAATTGGTTTAAGACTCGTTGAGAAAATATCCCGTAAAATATGTGTGATTAGTAAAAGAACAAAGTAAATCACCTTTGTATCATACAAAAATATATACAGGGACACTTTTATGGTGGAATAAAAAAAACGTATGCGTCTAAATCGAGCTATATGGCACAGTAAATTACTACTTTTATCTTTCAGTCAATGGCATAATTGGTGATAAACTTTACATAAATTTCACTATAATAAATCATATTTAAATTGTTATATACAAATGCAATATGTTTAATTATGGTCCACTTATGATATTTGCAACAATCTCAAATTGCAAGTAAAATGCGCTAAAAGTTTGGGGAAAACTTTACAAAAAACGAAAAAGAAGATAATGGAAAGTTAAAGTTTCATGACTGTATTCAGACAGTGTCCCGCACAATGGGAGGAAAGGAAGGAACTTTTGAGACAAAGCAATCGTTTCCTCGGGAGCGAAATATATTATTTATGATATCGTTCGCATTTTAAATCGTCAGGATTCTGTACTGTTTTTATTCTTTCAAATTCATTTTTGTCTTCGAGATTAAGTTTATCTCTTGGCCAAGAGGTTTCTTTAACAAAAATGTTTTTGTTTCTTTGTAGGACCAAGATTAACATTATTTAAAACATTATAAAAATAAAAAAGTTTACAAGAAAAACAAAAAAAAAGTTAAAAAAAACAATTCTATTCTAAAGAAATCAACTTTCTTCCTCATAAGGTTTATGTCAAAATACTTGATAATGTAACAGTAGCTTGCAATGACAAATGTGAAAAAGAAAACTGTAGTTAAATATGAATAATAAAAAGTAGTAATAGTTATGAAACCACTTAAGTTGCTTACTTCATTTTTTGTAGGCAATAACTATTATCCGAATAAAGATGACTCAAAATTGTTAAATGATCAGTTCTTCTAAATATTTATAGATACGTTATCCAATATTAACGGTACCTATACTTTCTATATTCTCATGTAAAAATAAAATTTTGAGTATTCATTCTCCACATCGCCAGCTCAAAAATTAAAAATAAAAATAATAAATAAATAAAATACAAAAATGATTGCAAAAAGATAGTAACATTTAAAAATTCAGTCTTATTTAAAAAAAAAAAGTTAAAGGGTCACCTATTGGTAAAACTGCTCCCATTATCATTGTTTTGCCTGTTCCCCATGTCTCTTTATTCTTCTTAAGTTTAAATTAAATGTAGTTTACACTTTTATCTTCTAAGAGCAATTTATGATTATGTTTTAGAGCTGGTATAACTTTAGTTTTTTAGCCAATACTCGACCTTTTTATTAACGAACGAATCAATGTCAAATTCAGTATTGAAAATATACAAATATTAAAGGACACATAATTTTCTTTTCTTTAATTTTCATATTTTACTTGCATTTATGCGACTATGAAACTACCATCAACAAATTCTCCACCAGTACTAGGTCTCATGTAGCGGATTTCGTTTTTTCGTTTAAATTTTTATGATCATCTGTTGATTGTATTTTGCGGCAAGTTATTCCATGTTCGAGACAAAACCGACATTTTAAGAAAAATAACCTTCATTGATTTGTGTATATAAAATACATAATAAACTTATGCGGGTTCAACTAAAAGAATAGTGAAGCAGCAGAATATACCCTATATATTATTGTTATGCATGTATTATATGTGTTCCAAATTTGGTCCAACTTACAAACACAAATTAGGTCTGTTCTCTCAGGAGAATCATCATTTCATTATTCAACTCAACGATAGTTTGATAACAGGGTAAAGCATTTATCTTAAACCAGATATTATAATAAACTAAGAAAACAATCTTTCCAATTACGTAATAGCACATCCCTTGCTTATATATCACGTACATGAAGACAAATATTGAATTAAAAGCTTAACATTGCAAACCACGTGTCCATTCGTTGATCACACAATGTACCAACTTTAACAATAAAACGAGCTTCTCCTTGGAGAAGTTTTGGATGGAAAATGAGTGGTAATCCTTTAAACTTGGTCCATGAGACTCACAACGGATCTCGTTGTTGCTCTAAGCAGATTTCGAATTAATTTAACTTTCCATTGGAACGTTAGGACCTGAGCACTCGTGGCGTTTCTTCATATTTTCATATCTTGCAATTCTGTTAATGGTATATTCCGTTATTGAGTTATTATATTAGTATTATATATTTAAGTATAATATTAGGTTTTTGCGGTCTAGACAAATATATATATATATATATATATATATATATAAATATATTTTAAATTAATTTTACCGATAGGAACGTCAATTCAACTTCATGGTCGGTATATTTTTCTAGTTTTTGGAAAAATATTTTAAAATTTACTGAAACGTCATCATTGTGTTAGGTTGATCACAAGGCATACAGCCTTTGACGATGGGTTTGATTCCCGGCTATTCGTCGAACGGGGTTGGACTGGTATTACGAGTGGCTGTAAGACATTGCTCTCGTAGCAATAAGTCCGCCATAAGTGTAAATTAGATGCATTAAAGTAGATAAATAATAAATATCTCAATTTTTCTTGCACAACATTTCTTTTAATATCATAAGCTCTATATTGCTTTAATTGTTTAGTTAAGTAGTACTTTTTCAATTTTTAGTTTTGAACTTTCACTGACATGTACGACGAATGGTATTTTTAATTTGAAAAGAGCTTTATGAAAAAAATAGGAAGAGTTATGGTATTTCGCCGCAAATGTGTAGACATTTAATTTGTTATTAATAATTTCAACACTAGAAATAATTTGTTTTTTTAGTAGACAAAAAAAGTACAAAATTACATCTTTATGAAATAGGTGAACGTAAAATGTTATGTATCATTTTCTTTGTTTTTTTATACATTTGTTTGTTTAGTTTATATTGTCAAAAACGTTAAGTTATTAGCTTACAGTGGTGTATGTTTGTTTTTTTTTGGGGTCAAACCCCATTCGTAAATAAATCAAAACTCGTTTATTTTTCAGCAATGGCCGCCATCTTATTTTATTCTTCATCAAATCGTCTCTTTTATATATGGTTTATGTTGTTAAAATAATTGAATTTTACATATGGATAGAAAAATATGTAATGAAAACCTTTAAATAAACAATTTCATCCAAAACATGGATATATGTAAAATATTATTTGAGTGAAATTTACGGCTAAAATTGTTACCCGGATTATATTTTCATTTAATTTATTACTTCAATTTCAAATGTTGGTTTAGATCATACTGTTGGAAAATTCTATTTATTGAATTCATAGTAGTACATAATGTTTTAGGGTACAACAAAACTTTCCAAGCTATTGCATCCAAAAGTTTTTGGAAAAGTTGATGTATACAAGGCATTATTTTGTTTTAATATCATTTTGCATAAAGAGGTTAGAACTGCTATAAGAGTAATTGCTTTACTTCTTAGCTATGCATTTTCTTTTAATAAGTTCATCCCTTTTTTACTTTCAATTGCGCATTTTGCGGACAGAATTGAGATGTCTCAACAAAAGTTAACGGTATCATAAATTTTTGTTAGATATTTGATTGTTTAGTGATGTTAACATTTATATTTATTTGTTTTTATTTATTGTATTTATATTTATTGTGCATGTATAATTAATTTTTAATTTACCGAAAGTGACGAATGCCAAACAAGTTTTGACTATGCATGACTCCTGTGGACCAGCGCAACCTTTTTAAAATTAGATGTTTGTCGATGTAATTTAAAATGAAACAGACAATGGCATTATTGGTTTTGGGTAAGGAAAATTGTAATTTGGTGGGAATAATGTTGTAATTTAGTGGTAATACCAAAATATGAGACTATGGTAATGTAAACTCCTCTTTTGTAATTGAAATAGTCTATGGTGGAGGTTATAAAAAGGTGGCGTTTTCATCACTGGAGTTTTTTTATCTTTTCTGCTCATTATCTCATCAAGAAACACCTCAAGAAACACCCATGTGTTTTAATGAATTCAATATTAATTTAATAACATTTTCCTCACACTAAAGGATATATTAAAAAAAAGACATTCAATTAAAAATATTTCCTCATAAAATGGCTAAAATTTCTTTTTACTGAAGGTAATCGTATTAAAAAAAATCGTAATCGTATTAATTAATAAAAATAAATGCTGCCAATTTCTTATAGAACTCGGCCAAGGAAGTGTAGACGCACAAGTCAGAACTTTGCATCTAGATTTATTTAATGTTATATTTACAATATCAATGACGATAAAAGTAATGTTTTTAAAGAGATTTCACTCTTTTCTATCAACTTTGTTTAGTGTCTGATGACTAATGATTGTTCAGGCCCCATTATGGGACTTTGGTGCCTAGCAATATTACTAAGCAATTCCAATTTACTATTTCAAATAAATCTAGCAAAGAACGTAATTTTTGGTGGAGTAATTATGTGATATGTAATTAGATACGTAATTGGTACAACATTCTGAAACAACTAATTAGTGCAACTGTCAAGTTAATGTTCTTTAATCTAGCATTACGAATTTATCTACATTTATATTTTTGCTTTTATACCAGACTATTACACATTACGCAAAGGAATAAATCTGATTCATTTATAAGCTTGTGACATGATTGTAGAAGAAAAAGCAAGTAAGCGTGAAATAGTTATTAGCGATAATGATTACACGAGAATTAGGTTAAGCTTCCATCCGCTTTGAGTAGAGCAGATATACATTTAGAATACAAGTTACGTCACAGAAATTAACATTTAAGGTTTTTGGTGATATACTTTTAACACAACACACAAGAAAGGAAAATTTTTGAAACATTGGGTGAAATGAGAATATTAATAGTTACGAAAGTATCTAAATTTTTTCAAGTTTCTTCTTTTGCCATGAACATCCACAAATCCTTATTTGAAAATATTATATCTTTGTTCGTATAAAGAAAAGTTTTTTTTCAACACTTTCTTAATGGAAATTATATTTAAATAATTCATTACAAAAAACAAAACTTGTTTAAAATATAAAAAAAAGTCGCTGTTTTGCAAATATAATCAATATTTCTTTCTGCAAATTTATATTCGTATAGCTGAATACTTAAATCAAGATAAAAAATTTATTTGTATTTCGTCGCGTCATGTAGTATCATTTTAATATTGTAACGCGACGGCCGATGAAAGCTGTGCACGATATTTAGTTCACATGACAATTATTTTTATCGAGAACTAGATGAAACATATTAACACTTTTAATAAATTTTGATCATCTTATTTTGCACATAAACTGGTTTCTAACAATAACGTTATAACTCCTGTTTAAGTTATAAACTGATTTGACTGATTGAACTGAAAACAAACTAGAATCAACACGCTGTTATTATAAACGGATTTGTTTCGTAATAGTTTCAAATGACTTATAGTACATTACATAGATTTTTCATGCATTCATTTAGTTTATTTTATTTATTCGTTATTTCTTCCCATGTATATTCACCAAGCTCTTATCATAAATCAATTTTTCTTACAATACGTGCAAGTGACCAACAGCATATCGTTTAAATTTAACATCCATTCAGTTTAGTTTATTTTATTTAGTCATTATTTCCTAAATAATTAATACTAGCTGACCCGTGCGAAGTCTTCGCACTATATCGCCATCTAGCGTGTTCCAAGTATACAATTTGGCTAAGATATTTGATGTGTTGCCCACAGATGGCGCTCATGCCAATTGTTATAAAAATTAATTTTTTTATTAACAAAAAGATTTTTTTCGAATTTTTTTATATTTTTCGCCCAAAGTAGAAAACATAAGCTTTAAGTGGGTATTTTTTTTATTTTTTTTGGTACAGTAGTTAAAGAGATCGAGCCGCTCGACCAAAAAACACCTTTTAGAAATAACATATTTAGATTAAGAAACTGGTATCATAAATGAATTAGTTTCGCAACATGTTCAAATAACTTATAGCATATCACACTAATTATTTTTAAGTTCATGTTTACTTTATTTATTCGTCATTAGATGAATAATAGTCAAAGAATTGTTGTCAGAAATGGATTCGTCTCCCACTATATTCGTGGAATCTATAGCATATCGGGAGAAATTATTTTCCGTCCATTAAAATTTATATCATTTATCCATAACAGCTATACTTACTTATAACATACAATATTTTCTGTTTTGTTCGTATGATTATAAAATAAAGATATACAATAGAATAAAACTTAAAAATTGACAGAGTTTTGCAATTTTCAGTGAAACATATAGGCATCGATACCACTACTGAACTGTGATGATAATTTAAGCAATAGTATTTTTTTTACAGAATTAACACCGTAAATTTAAAAGTGAATAAGTTGCGTATTTCTAAAGTAGTATTTAAAATCATTTCAATATCAGCTTTCATTCCATCAGTCCAACATTAGACTTCTTTATCTAAAAAGAAAGAAAATTTAAACCTTATAAGATCGTCCAGTAATTCTTCCACATATCTATCAAACCATTTTCTCGGTTATTGTTTGACATAGAAACTTGAAATAGTAATAGAACCTTATTTTTACATTCTTATGTCATTTGAAACATCAAATGAATCAGTTATGAAGATTTAAATATTGTTTTTTATGACTTTATTTAAACATTGTTTTTGGGTATTGTTGAAAATAATCCCAAAATGGCTAAAATAAAAAAAAAACAGCGGCCCTGAAAACTTACCTAACATTTACGGGAATACTATGGCAATGGTACTAAATTTCATAGTTTTTAAGATACTTATGATATTTTTATGCACAGGTGAAATTACAATATCACTATTTCATACGATTAGATGAACTTTCAATCATCAAATCACGATTACTTCGTCTCATCGAACTTTTCTAAAATATTTTTTTCGAACGGTATAGATTACTCCAAAAGAGTTTATTGGGAAATATTTTAGCTCTCCATAACTTAAAACGGAAAGATATTTATTGCATTGTTATCATTCTTGATTTTACAGTTCTATGACGTTGCAAGATCGTTTGAAATTCTTGACTATTTTTTATTATTCGAGTGTTATGCTACTAAATAATTAACCTTTTCCTTTCCCATAAATTAGAATTGAAGTGGTTATTTTGCAAAGAAAACAAGTAAAATTGTTTTCATATTCCAAAAATATAAGTTCTGTACATAATATACGGTAAACAAATTCTATACCTAATTTTTACCAAATAAAATATTATAAAGATACATTTAGAATATGTATTGAAAACCACTTTAATTTTTAAAATATAAAAAAAAAGATAATTTTAAAATATGAAATAAAATTTGAGAACGGATACTTTATTACATGAAAGTATTGTTTTGAAATGGAAGCAAACTGAAAAAGTTTTTCCTGATTAAGTACTCCATTATTTCATAAGTTACTTATAATGTGTTAATATATTTGAGACAGTGACTTTCTTCATTTAGTATTTTATTTGTAGCGCTATCATAAGAAAGGTGAAAATATTGCCTTATCATCTAATAAATCCAAGGAAAATCAAGAAAAGTAAAATTGAATTTGTGTTTTTTCTTCATAGTACTTGTTAGCAAGCATATTTCAAGTTATTACAAGATTTAAAAAATTGAATCATTCCAGAGATTTAAGCCTTTAATCAACCTTTTACAAAAAATAGAGACAAACTTATCGTATCTCATTCGGATAAATACTGATCTGGTCTTTTGTTTTTATACGTAAATGATACCCACAATTTTGCTATAACAAGAAAAAAAATTTGGTAATATGTCCAAAACGACAATTTTTTCCGTATATTTGAATCTTACCGACCGGCTAGCAGCCATAAGAAAAGATAAGTCATATGTGTATAACAAAAAGATAACTGTAGTTACGTTTCACGGTTACCTCCAAGATAGCTCAGATGTCAGTAGTATTATTTTCCGTGTTTAGTACTTATGAATTATATTATTCCTAATGTGAAATAATCAACTATGTTTGTGACATTACTGGAGATTATTCATTTAGTGTTATAATGTAACTGTGTTACATTGGGGTTTACGAATTTCTTAATTTATGAAAGTTTTTACCCAAGAATATTCGCTAGATCGCTCTACTTACATTTGAAATATATGTATTAACGTACATATAAATAATATTACACGAATATAATTTTTGAACGTGTTCTTGAACTTGTTAAATGACTAATGTTTGACCTTGTTTTTTAAATTATTTCAATTTCTTAATGTGACTTCATATTCGTAAACCATCACTAACCTTTACGTCTAGACACTTAACCGCTCGAACTTGATGAAATTCTGAGACTTCCCACAAACACATTTTCTGATACATAAAATTTGATTAAGATAATTCTGCTACAGCGTAAAAACCTTTGCGGCCATTTGTGTCCTTTTGCCTTATATTTATTCTAACAGGAAAAACAACGTCACAGATTATTTTATTAAATAAAATAATTTCGAAAATTATACGAATACCGTATTCAATCTATCGTAATCACTAACTTTCGAATCTTAATGAGGACTATTTCATAACTCATGAAATCTTTTGAAACTTGAAAATGCTCTCTTATAAACGACTGCACATATATTTTCCCGATTCTTATCAGAAGACAAAAGCAAACTAAATTTTAATTAAATCTTGTACTCTATACAAGTGTATGAAAAAGTGCTCTTGCTCTTGAAACTTCACAAATGAACTTTTTTTTTATATTCTGCTCGCATTTTACAATTTCGCTGCACGCCATCAGTCCGCATGATCGTATGATGGTATAATTATATTTAAATATGTAACCTATTTACATTTTGAATTACAAGCAACTAGATTTAAATGTTTTTTTTTTGACACTGTAATGCCCTTGACCCTGAATTACCTTAGCGACAATTTTGAATGTTATTGTATTTCTAAATATATTCTTATAATTTCTTATCAAATACTGCAATAAATAATATTACACTGTAATCAAATCTAAAAGAAGGTAAACTTTTTGGTTGCTGACTATGAATGTTGGCTTTTTAATCAACTCATAGAACACTGACAGCTGATAGTTCAGCTGATGATTTATTTGAAGGTATTGCATTCAACATCTCTTCAGTGACTATTTTATACAACGGGATATAAATAGCTTTAAAAAGTTTAATTTTTTCCAAAGTCGGATTAACTAAGACATTAATATGTGCAGGAGGCAAATGTATAATAATTTACGAAAAAGATATTCTCAAATAATTTTTTTGTTACATAAACGTAAAAATATTTTTCTTTTTTCTCCTTTTTAAATCCATTTCATGATATAAGAATTATTATGATTGAATGAAAAGAATATTAGTGAAAATTATTAGGTTATGATTTAATATCTTAACTCTCTGCATAACACTTGATAATAGTACAATAACTAGAAAAAATTAAAAGAACAAGGTAAAATTTGAGTAACGTGCATAAAATAGACAAGATAATTAAAAATACTTTGAATAAATTATCTCTCGGAATATTATTATTTATGCGATAAATAATCGAAAGGAGGAACTTTTTAAGACTAAATTTAACGAAATTTTCAGTCAAAAACCTAAAGATTCTGCACAGAAATTATTTCGTCTCTACATACCAGCTGGCGCCAAGTTATAAATAAGGATGCTGATAAGAAATTGAGGATCATATTTATTAATTAAGTATATTAATGGAATTATTTTTTAAAATGACATAGATGATGAAAAATAAATACGTTATATTAAATTTTCAATATGTACAAAATAACAGTAAAATTTCTTCTTTATTTTTAAAAAAATTTAATAAAGTGGACTTTGCATGAATTTCAAAAAACTCACTCTTTAACAGTTAACTAAATGCCTACAATTTTAAATGACCTTAGTGAGGGTATGGGATATGTATATTATATATTTTTATACCCAATATTTTTTAACTTTTAGCCTAGTAACAGAATGAGAGAAAAATTGATAAGAATAAAGCAAAAAATATTATTGTACACTTAATAAAATCAGAGATTATACAAAATCTGTTGACGCGATATTTTCGCTCATAAATGCCACTAGTATAAAAATATATTGGCTTAAATCGTCCATAAATACCTCTAGTATAATAATATCACTGCGTCAAGTACCTTCATCCGTTGATAATATTCTGTGGAAAATTTAAACATTAAATATTAAAATGAATGTTTTTGAATGCCTTTTTTTTAATGTCTTTTTTTTACTTATGGATATTCTTATGAAAATTCTTTCAATTAGCAATTTACAATATACATGAAATTAAAAAATGATATTTTCAGCGACTTCATATGCCTTATCTAAATGTTAAAGGAATGTCAGTTAATACATTCTATCACTACGCAAAAAAATTAAGTATCGGGTTTTTGCATCAAGTTGTTACTGAGAAAAACAAATGATATATCGGACGGACGCGTAAATGGCTTCTTAAAGGCTCATTGTCTTTCTTCTTCTTTATTGTATAAAATCTTTAAACCTCGATTAATTTTTTTTTTGATATTAAAATTTATATATTTACCACTGCTTAGACTATTTAAACATTTATCTAATCAACAAGAAAATGCATCAGAATTTAGGATTGTAGATAACTTTAGTTTGTATTTGATGCCCTTTTAAGGTTATATTTAAAATAATCACATTTCTTATTTACATATTATATTTATTTCATAAAAGACAATAAAAGGCTTAATCAATTTTGAGTATTAGTAAAATAACAATTTAGTTAACCAGATATGTTTGGTAAAATATTTTCAAAAATAAAATCATAAAACATTATGTTGCCGGCAAAAGTAGTCTCAGTAATCTCAATAATTTATAGGTGTTTATTTAATTAAAACAATTACGTCAAATTATTTGAACACATGTTAAATTTCGAATACGTTTACAAAATATTAATTGAGGTATATCTCCAACCTCATTTGCGTAAGTAATTAAAGCTCGCTGCAAGCTTTTATTTAAATGTGAATTGCGAGTTTCGCCACCACTTGCCATAATGAAAGTTTATGTTCGTATGAAAAGTTTATGTAAAAAAATAAAGTTCGTCTGCTTTCGATTTATTTAACGTCGATAATATTTTTTTATAAGATCATCTAAGGAGGAATAAAGTCTGCAAATATTCATTTGTTTTATTTTTGTTAGATTTTGCTGGTGCTCACAATCATTGCTTCACATTACTGAGATTTTTCAAATAAAGGTCTTATAAGCATAATGTACCCTAAATATTACTAATTATTAAAATCAAGATTCTACTAAGTCACAGTAGCAATTGTGCTAAACATTTCATTTTATTATAAATTAAAAAAATAACGTCAAGCATATGCCTATATACTGTCTATAACGTCAAGCGTATGGCATATGTCTTGCAAAATGATTATTAGTTTCAAAACAAAAACTGTCCAAAACCGGACATATTTTTATTATGATAGTGAAATGTTAGTGCGATGTAACAATTAAATTTATTAGAATATTACCAAACCAATTAGAAAAATTGTAATCTAGGTATTTAATATTTGTCAAAATATACTCTATGGCAAAATATACTCTACAGCAAACTATGCTCTATGTCGAAATATACTCTACGTTAAAATATACTTTATGCATCGTTTTAATCGATGGAACCATTTAGAGAAGCAGTCAGTCCAATCTTCCTTGGAGGTCTCTTCCACGCACGTCTTCTACCTTTCTTCCTTTTTGAGGCAATCACAGCTTCTTTGATATCAGGAAATCGTATTCCTCGAAGTATATCTTTTTAATGTTACATAGAAATCGCACGGTGCGGAGTTGGGTCTGTACGGCGGATGACCCATAATTTGTACACCCGACATAGTCAAATATTCGATCATTTGCATGGGCGGCTGATTTTCATGATGTATTAGTTTCTTAAAGTAGGTATGTCGGTCCCGATTTTTTTTCCAAAACTATAGGCAAATAACTGCTGGTATACTGGTCATTGCGGTAATTGCTCCTTTATATCAAGTACAAGAGCCCCATAATATCCCGACCATCCGAAAATGGCGATCATCGCTTTTCCAGTTCACACTCCTTCAATAGGAAATACCCACTGCGCAGATTTCCTCTAAGTTTAGGTTTTTGTGTATGTATCTAGTTTTTACCACCCGTGACGACATGAAATACAGCAATTTAATGCCTTTTTCTGATATTTCACGACACTGAGCAACGTCCTCCACGTTTGATATTCAGCCAAATCATGGCGTATTCACTTAGAACGGAACTTGCTGACGCTTTAACTTATAATTTTGTATATTTAACTCCTAGTAACATCTAAACTAGGTTGAAACTGTTTACACTTGTAGCAAATTCATATGCTGGTTTAAGTTACTTTCTTGTAAGTCTAACATGTGCTGCACAGTATTGATTTTACCTTCAGATATCAATGTTGAGGATACCCTTACACTGATTACCACTGAAATTGGTATGATCATTCCTGAATTCGTTCGTTGAACAACTTGTAAAAAATAAACCGAGATGGGGCTTTGGCATAAAATATAATTAAAAGTCGATAGTAATTTTGTAGTCGATTGAGACCTAACAACTCTTTTAAAGAATAATCATTTTCTTCTGTTAAATTTATATTGGCCTGAAACACACAATATTCAAAATATCGCGATTTTAAAAGCGAATAATATATATCACTAAATATATATGTGTGTGTGTGTGTGTTTATATGCAAATAAAAATATTGTGACACAATTTTATTTGTTAAAACACCAGATCTTAAAGCTACAAGACAATCAAACATGCGATTAAAGTTTTGCTTGCCGCATTAATTCATATAATTTCTGTTAGTTATGGATAAAACAATTTTTCAAAAGCATCACGATTTCCCATCACAAAATTATTCTCGCAATACAAAAAGAAATTTTCTAACGTAAATACATCTCTCTGAAAGTTTAAATTTACGTGACGCGGCACTATGTAGCACCGTTACGCCCTAAATAGGGAATATCAAATGAAGTGTGCAATTTCCGCAATATCAAAAGTTAGGGTGTTTTTTTATAAACTTCCAGATTTGTATCTCGCTTATTTCTTATATATAAGACCCTTTTTATATTGAATTTTACAATTTCCTCTAGGTTAAATCTAGACAGTCCCAAGTTTTAAGTTTCATATTGTTTCGTTGATTTATATATAAAATGAGTTACCGTCCTAGATTCTACCCTAAATGTAATGATGACCCTTCGTCTTTATATATTTGTGTCATTATTATAAGTCCTCAAAGTATTCACTTACCGTAAATTGATTTTGGTATTTATGTTTTGGCATCATATCCACATGTTTTATTTAATATGTCATTGCTACTTCTCTAGTAGATTACAATGTATTTGTATTCGTTCATTTATCCATTTCATTAGTACTCTCTCTACTAGTTGGAAATTATTTTCAAATTGATATTATTTAGATTCGGTTTTTACTTAAATTTTGTGTTCTTGAACAATAAATTCACCATACAAGAAATTTAATTTAATTTTAAAGTAATATTAGTTAATGAAATAAAAGTTCTTCTACCGGAAACAACCAAATTATTTCAGTTGTAAAACGCTAACATTAAAGGTGCATTCAGTTCGTTGATTATAATTTAATTCAATTTACTTAAATTTGTTCTCCATAATAAAAAATCCTGAATTTTCTTAGTGGAATAATTCTATTTTTATTGATCGTACGTTTTATTATATTTTATAAAAATATCATAAATAAATGACCAAATAATATTTAAAAGTTTAGACAAATGTTAATAATACTATCTAGTACATTAAACATAAACTGAAAGTCCAACCAGACATGACCGATGAGACGAGGCAACACCGACATGTCAAGGACAGACATGACGAGGCAACCACCATATATTATTAAGTTTTCCACTTTAACCCATGTACTGTATTTTTTAAACTCTATATTGCAATGTAAGTTGCATGTGGTATATCTTAGGATAACAAATTAATTTCATGGTGCTTTATAACTTTATATACATAGATATGTATGTACCTAATAAATTCTTGTGTTAAGTTTGCTTGTAACAAAGGCTCACATTCCAATATAAAATTGATTAAAAACGACTTTTCAAGATGACACACATTTAAACGTCGATTAGATATCTTGATAAGTAATGCAAAAATTAAACTTTATGATTGGCCTCCATGATGGCTAATTTAATTCAATTTTTAAGTGAACTCACTGTCTGAGTAACAAGTGTCAACTATCAAGAATAGCGTTGGTACTATACTTAAAAAAATTAAGAAGGGTAAAACCAGATTAATGAGTAGCAATGCTCTTTAATTTTAAGCCACCGAAGTTATAATTTTGGCAATTATAACCAATGACTATGACTTCACGTTAAAGTAGATGATGTTATATTTATTGGTTATAATTGCCAACATTCTAATTTCGGTGGCGTACAAATTAAAATGCATTGCTGGTCAATAACACTAACCTCTTTATATAGGGGTTGACAACGTACCAAAAGAAGATGTATTAGAGCGGAATTTATTAATCATAAAAAGTCTGTCTGGCTATAAATAAAAAACAAACGGCAAAGCTGTTGTTATTCAAGGTTTTATTAATCAAATACTTACATTCAGAGTAGCTCTAATTTTTTTTCTAGTAACCGTTGTATAATTTGTTGTAATAGTAACCGTCGTAAAAATAACATTTTATATACTCTTTTTTTTAAAATAATATTATTTTGTAAGAACATATTTAGCTACCAACTTAATCCAACCACCGAAATAGTTTGGTTGCAAAGGGAATATTTCGATGATATAGTTCTTTGACGAAGATGATATTTTTATATTGAAGAGGAGTTTCCAATTCTGAAAGAGAGAGATAAGCATCAATTCACCACTGCTCAAAGTAACACATCGCATATAACAATCATATGTGGGTGGGTGGTGGAATATTCGGTGATCATTTAAAAAAATTTTAAGCTGGTCCTGTAAGATTACTTTAACGGAAAACTTACTTTAAATGAAAGATTATTTTAAATATGACAACGAAATTTAAAATTGCTGCAATATATTTTTTCGATGAATTTTTAATTATAGACTCTCTCAAGATATTTCGAATATAATATTGGACAATATATATCAACTTGCATAATTATAGACGTAGCGCTGTTTTTATGTCAATGAATTCAACCTCCCTTAACTCGAACATTATCCAGAATCAGCACAATAATTTTATTGCTTTAAAGTTTGTATCATTCAAAATTGACGAATCTCATTGCTTCAAAAACGACATTCACATAAAGATATAGAGTAAACGAAGAACTTTTAGGAGAAAGCATTACGTTACGTTAGATCTAAGACATGTTATAACTATATTTTAATAGTGAGCAAAGTGGAAGAGGTTCTCTTACGTAATATTATTGTTTTTCATTGGTTACAAGACAAACTATTTGGAATTGCACCTGAGAATCTAATTTTTAGCAAGTGGTGAAAAAAACAATTTATATCTTCCCTTTTTTTAATAATTACATTCTTAAAGAAATTTAAGTCAAGGAACACAATTTTTGTCTACAAATTTCGTACATAAAAATGAGGTTTGTCAATTACAAATAATTTTTTATTGTTCCTGTGGTAAATTACATTTTTTTAATAAAGTATGTTTCTTTAGTCCTAGCTGCAGATTACATGTGCTAATAAGCAAAACAGATATAAAATACGAGTAGAACTAATATTATGTGGGTTATCATGCACATACACGTTTAGACCATGGGCATTCCCATACATATTCCATTAATATTTAGACGCACGTAACCGTCCTGAACATACTTAGGTTTATTTATAATCTAAGGCCTTGTAATTTTTTTACAGTCGCAAAAGTGGCATGATTTTCTTAATAACTGTGCAATAGTCAATGATTTTAACAATTCCCACAGTTTTTAATTTTAGCAGTTTTGGAGATAAAAATGGTGGAAACAGCAATTTCCTCACTTTTGTGACTACTTATTTAAAATTAAAAAAAAGTGAGAAATTTTATAGTCTGCTCTTTCAATTAACCCCCAATATATACCCCACGAAATAACAAATTTAAAAAATCAATTACTTTATTTCCAACTTCTAAAATATATATATACATATTATTTAGCTTTAACTATTGAAGCATACATGAGTTAGCATGTCTCATCACTAAGTTAAATTTCAGGTTTTAAGTCAACCCGCTCCTGAAAACGGTTGTGACCGACAGATGGACTGATTCGTGAGCAATACGATTGAGGGTTTTGACTATATACTTTTGAAGTACTGAACCTCAGTATTTTTGAATTATTAATGTACCTATGCAGTAACTTACAATAAGAGATACTAGATTACCTAAGCAGTAACTTACAATAAGAGAAATAAGTAATGGAGAAAAAAATCGGAGTAGGCGGTAAGATCAGTGTTCGGGGTATTACTGGACGAGTGCTAAAATAGCACCTACGTAAAGAAATACACGAAGCTCATTATCTGTATTAGAATTAAATTACATAATTAATATTCTACTATATAATAACTATTCCGTAATAGCTCATAATTAAAGTAGTCCCATTTCAAAATTATAGATAACGGAGGTTATTTGTAATAGTGACAAAATACAACTTAGAAAAACCATTTACTTAATATGTAATACAGTTACAAACAGTTTCCATAATTATGTTCAGCAATCTCTTTTTTATTCTTTTTTTTATGTGGGTGGTGTTACTAGAGATAATTGCAAATATCATTTGCCACTTTAAGTACAATTTAAATAAATAGAGCTTTCAATTTTTTTCTCAAACACAACTTCAATTTCTATCGTTTAGAACGTTTTAATAAATATATATTATAACTCTGTTTACGAAGATATATCATAATGAATATAGACATACATATATACTCTGCATACGGTTCAACAATGAACAAAGAACTTGTAAGTATATGTTACGTAACTGTCAAGTCATTTCTAAAACGACATTCTTCTTCAAGTTTTACTTTTTTTACTACAAATGTAGAAACTTAAAAAGATCTGTGACTGAAATTATTAGAGATAATGGGACCGCTATCGAGTTGGCTTTAAATGAAATCGCAATACTTGCAACGCTGCAGCTTAAGATTTTCTATATATACTCCTTTAATATTTGTTGAATACACTTCCTTGAGGCATGTCACCCTTGATAACGTTGCATAGGTTTCACCATATAATATCGAATATTACGTCCATGAAAGCCAAGTTCTTTGAGTATATGTTTTGATGGCCAAAAACCAAACATATTAGGTATTATTTCGTAAATATTATTAATAACATGAAATATAATTTTAACTGGAGCAAGAATATCCTTAGTTTCTTCTCAATGTAATTCTTGCTCCTGTTTTGGGTATTATTGTCATCGTCATATTAATTTACATGCTCACGTGCTCCTTTTGAAAAGTGTTTGTGGTAACTTGTGTCGCATATGGCTGTTGGTTTAATTCCTTAATAATTTTCGCCTATTACGTGGCCCTATTTAATTACTAACACATATTTTTTCTGACAATAAAGCCAATATCTAGGGAGTGGATTTGGAGAGATGCCGTGATATTTCAAATATACTGCCTTTATTTGACTTTGAGTGTAGAGGAATTAAATGATTAGTTAATATTTTACTATCTGTTTCTGTCGTTATATCAACGCTTATCTTTTTGAAAATTTTAAAAATTTATCGTTGAGCTGCTTAGTTTAAGTCGGTCGCAAGTAAATACTTCAGTTGATAGATTTGGCATGCTGAGCAAAGTCTATAAACTAAAAGATTAATCCATACTCTGTACTCCTTTTCAGGTTCATGTTCAATATCAAAAAATAAACATTTTTGGTGTATGGTCTATCCCTTCTCTTCGAATCAATCTTACCCTCAGGTAACATTTAACAGTGTCAATTGTGATTATGTCAAGATAATAGTCACCAGTCTAAAAATCATAATAAATATCTTTATACGCTAGGTTAAATATGAATATATATATATATATATATATATATATATATATATATATATATATATATATATATATATAATATGAATGTGTATTTACCAATATTTAATTAACCATTATCTCATTACCATACGACTTGCTTTAAAATTAACAGCAGCGATGGGAATCTCTGTTTACATTACAAATGGGTCAATGTTCTCTTATTTAATTGAATTTTTTATAAAAATATTGCCACTTTATTTAATTTAAATAAAAAATATATTTGTTATCTACTGATAAATATATTAAATTTTTCTTCAATATTTAAAAAAATTATGTCCATATATACAACGCATTAATTCAAAAATAGTTCACATGAAAAATTGTTGTAATTTAGTTCAAACTATGTATTTTAAGTTCAATTGGATACACGAACATTAATAACAACTATGGTAAACACATAAACCGTAAGATTTTAATGAAGAGTTTTTAAAAGCATAGGTATTTTGAAAGATCGAATAAATTTAGATTTCATTTTGACGATGCGTTTAATGCTCACACATCATTATTCAATTTTCTAATAGAAAGCGCGTGAAGGCAAATTGATAAGGAAATTATGAGTTAAACTCACAAATATATTATTATTTACAATATTACAATATAGTAAAAAAAGTAATTTACCATTGGCATATTGAGTTCGAGTATTATGTTTATTTTACCGGACTAAAATGGCAAGTAGTCATGGAAGCACACTCCATTGATTTTAATAATTCTGATAATCTCAATACACGATAGCTAATGATAAATGATTGAAATGGTGATGGTCCTGAATGAAGAAATTATAGCCAATGACGAATGTTGTATGTGTTATTACACAGTTTTTGCAACAGTTCATTTCACGGTAGAGTGGTGTTCAATTTAATAAAAATAATTTTGAAACTACTTTATCATATTGTCTTATATATATATATATATATATATATATATATATATATATATATATATATATCACAATTTAAAGGAGAATGTTGATTTGGGGGCTACAATTTTTACATTAAAGTTATACATTTTATAAAAAAAGAAATATAAGCAGTGAAATTAAACAATTTCTTTGTGTTAAACCATATCTAAGTATCTAGGTCCTTAAAACATATTACTAATGATGTAAAAGTGAGTAGATTTTTGATAAGGAAATAATAAAAAATTAATGTTTTAATTCTATATTTAATAAAGGAATAACACTTTTTCAATAACATAAAAAACACGAACAGTTGGTTTGACCAAACACTCCCCGTGTCGTCCCGTAGTCCAATGCTTTGCCGCTATGCTAGTGACTGACTAAGGTTCGTCATTAAATAAATGTATATTTGGGTTTCCACTTGCGAGCAGGAATGTCTTGAATTTTTGATGACCAGTGAGTGGGTGTTACGTTAATTTGAATTAAATTATCTTGTGAACTACAGAATAATAAAAGTACAATTTGGAAGTTTAGTTCTACTTATTGAGTTCTCTGTATATAACTTTTGAGGTTTACGATCAACTTCTATGTTGAAATATAGGGAGGGCTCAAAGTACAGAAGTATTTCAAGTAAAGGTCTTACAAGTTGGTTTGTTCGACTTGACTAGACGCAATGCCCCGATTATAGAAATATTTTTTGAAAGAATTAAAATAATAGTAAGTGACATTTGTATTTATAAGTACACCGTTAAAAGGATCTAAATTTCTGCTTTCATTTGCTTGTGCTTTTTATTTTTACTTTATCATATAGGTCTTCTTGTAATCTTACATAATTTCATAAAATAGTTCCTTAATGTAATATCATTAGAAAAAAATTTACATATTGTTCAATTTGTCTGTTAAAAGCGTATAATTTACAGTTTTTTAAATCACATTCATTTTATATATATATATATATATATATATGTATATATATATATATATATATATATATTTATATATATAATTAATGATAATAGATATATTTTGAAAAGATCTATACACGGTCATTTCCATAAATTTGATCAGGCATGGTCACAAACATTTACTATTAATACTCTTCGATGTTACCTAATAACAACAATAATAAGTAATATGCTGAAACCATATTACGTTGTATTTTTACTTTCATGTCTGGGTCGAAATTGGCCCACCTCCAAGAAGTGTCATGGAAACGAATTTGTACCAGCTTAAATATTAATAGCTCTTTCTGTTTTGAACCAAATATATTACTATATTTTAATACGAATCATTTTTGTTTATCTTTTGTAAACCTAATTTAACTTGAACATAACGGTAACACATGTGAACATGTGAAAAGTAAATAAGATAGGAAGGTAAAGTTTAAAATTTAGTTTCTTTAAATTAGAAATAAAGAACCAGAATATTGTTTTAATAATATTTTTGTACACTTCTACTCATTTTTGTGAACAAAACTCATCTTAATCGACTAGGATACTTTCTACTTTAAAATTGTAGGAAATCCCAACGATAAGAGAAACTGAAGTACACGATTCCATCAGTAAAAAAACCTAAACCGCCGATGAATTTTTTCACTTCTTGCTGAATCAAAATTCTGAATTTTATACTCAACTAATAAAAAAGTGTGTGGCGTCGTTGCGCACGCAATTTACGTTTTGTGAAAATTACAAATTTTCAGGAGAAATAAAATACATTTTATTTCGTAAACCAGTAGTGAAATGAAAATACTTAGTACGAGTATATAGAAAGTTTCAAACGATTTTTATAAATTGTAAACGTATTTTGTTTACTTTGGACTATAATTCACTCTGTTCTAGAATTTTTTTAGGCAATTACAGGCACATAGCTTAATATAATTTGCGCCCTAAATATGGTTATGTAAGTTTTTGTCAAATGGCGGAATTATTCTATATATAACGCATTTTAAAAAATAATGAAAGGCGATTTTTTGTTTTATTATTTATTATAATACAAAATTTTAACTATGTTAACAGATTGTCATAAAAACATGCTAATCACAATGCACGAATGGTTTTAATGATAGTGAACCGTAATATTTTCTCAATGTTTCTTTGTTTAGTATAAAAACATTGAGCTTCCTCACACAATTCAGCCTTCCTCCTTTAATGGTAACAAATTTCATTCCATTTCTTCGTGTCTTATTTATTAATAAGTTTCACCATTCTTATATAATATTGATCCTATATCAGCCACAGTAGGGTTACTGGTCTTTTCCGGGACTACAGATGCGAAAATAATAGGCACTACTTCAAGTTTCTGAAATATTTGTAGTCATCATGTTGGATAATGTATTGTTGATAAATTGCTTCAGGCTCGTTACACAATCTGCTAATGAATACAAAGGTGGAGTAAAGTATTTTTCCATAGTTGAATTCACACTATCAACCTCCATCTTATTATGCCCCGTCTCGAAGGAGATTTGTTAAATTTCAGCCTAGAAACATCTGCCAATGTATTAGTTCAAACTTTATCAGGGTTATAATAACGATACCCATCGGATATTACACTAATTTTTTTAAATCCTTTGTATAAAGCTCTATGAACGTTACGATATATATATATATATATATATATATATATATATATATATATATATATATATATGTATATAACAAACTAATTGGCAGTAACACCACCATTGCCTTCATAACAAGCAAATATATGTTCATAATATATAACGCATTTTACAAATATGCTCAAGCTTCAGTTTTTTTTAGCAAATATTCTTGATTAACTTATTAGTCTAAATGTTATTCATCGAAAGATACGCGGTCTCACATTATTCTTTCCTCGGTATATATATTAAAATTTTCTGTTCTCCATATTACTCCAAAATTTCTTTCGTTTTACGAATTTAATCAACTTTGATTTGCACCAAGAAACATATTCTTGATGAAGACAAGCGTTCGTTCTTGATAAAGACAAATAATGGCTGCGTACTTTACCTAACCAATCTAGTCATTGTTTAAGAGAATCTGACGTTATTTTTTTTAAATTTTGGCTGAGTTGTTGGCATACTCATGGCAGGTGCACATTCTAGTAACTCATTTGGATTACATGCTTTAGCCCTGGTTCAACCAGCAAAGGTATCTTTATTAATATTCAAAGTAGCCAAAAACATTTGTTCTACTTTCTCCCGGCAGAAATCAGTAATTTCCCGTACTTTATCGGGCTGGTGCAATATTTTCATAAATTTTACGTTTTTTTAGAATACTTCTAACTGCAATTGAACCCAAATTGTAGATTTTTTTGGTTTCCCACGATATCAAAAATAATTTAAAAAACACAAAACTGCAAATAAATGACCTGTCCGAACAGATTTTAGCTGTCTTTCCAACTTCATAGTCTTGATCATGATCTCCCCTTGTCCAGACTGTTAGATTCTTGCTAAGTAGTTCCAGAAGTTGGTTATACTTTGTTTTATCCTATTTGATAACATTTCATTGCTTTGAATAGCGTGTCTTCTACATTTTCCAAGTACTCTTCAAAGAGACCTGTCTTAGAATTCTACAAGAAAGCAAGGCTAGAAGTGTTAAGTATCTATATTTCTGTCACATTTTGGCAGTCAATTTTTGTATTATTCAAACCAGTCTTTGGTATAATTTTGATTTTATTGGTCAAATCCAGATATACTCCTTCTTATTCAGTGAATGTTGAGTTATGTGCTTTTTCTTGATGATTTTAAAAATCAGTATTAATTGAAGCTTCTGACTCCTGTAAAATTAGACGAGCATAATTCATTAAAATTGTAAAGTAAATTACTATTTTATGTGAAATATTTACGTGTATTATGTCAATACGGTATTGTGGTATTATTTGTTAGTTTCTATTATTGTTTTCACGAGATACTCCTGAAATCTTATATTTGAAATGATAACCACGAAAACTTAATATAAATCTCGTTTCGCTTGAAAAACCCGCTATATGCCAACACAAGGTGTAATTTTATCAGACATGCTCTGAAGTAGATTTGCTTTTTATGCATTTTGTACACATAGGGAAATTTGCACTTAAAAGGGTTTTACGGGTAAATGCGCTTTCATAACTGAACAAAATGGTATCAAAAACATGAATTCGGTTAAAATTACATAGCGTATTTTACAAGCCGTAGCGAAGATAGTCAAAAACATGAGAGTAAAAGCTGATATCTTTGTAAGTGTAAAGCTTATGTCAGTATCCTTGTATGAGATTTACACATAAAAATAAGTTTGTAACGATGCAAAATATTATTTTACATATGAATTTTAAAACTAACTTTTGACTAACTATTCAAGATTAAAACATTAATAAAATATTTCATGTAAAACCGCTGAAGGTTATTTAAATTTTCGAAATACCTTCAACATGTAAGAAAATGTTATTTACAATTTCCACACAATCTTGTTTTCTAATAACATGTACGGGAAACATGTTAATCAGCAATGAGCTTTGAAGGTGTTTAAGGGTTTTGTATTAAAGTATATCACGCATTTCGTTTAACTCTCTTTGGTAAGCTTTTATTCAAACCTGAACGGTAAATGGGTTTGAGTTAATGAAAGAAATATTTTACAAAGTATGCGCTTTGCTAGATTTACTATTGTGAATATTTATGTCCATATATATATATATATATATATATGTATATATATTTATATATATATATATATATATATATACTCTTTTTGCAAAAAAACGGGCACTTAAAGGAATAAACCATATCAGAGTTATTTTATTAATATTTGATGCATTTTATATGGCGATATGATGAGAATATTGTTATTTATTATTGAGATATCGTTTACCTACTTCAGTCATTAAAAATGCGAATAAATAAAAAAAAACGATGTAAAGTCCACAAACGAGCGTTTTCATACTGATATATTAAAAATGGCCCAAGTTTATTTTTGAATTTTTTATTAATTTAACATAAAATTTTAAAATTTAGTAATGAGTATGGTCTCCTCTAGCTAAAATCAATGCACTAAATCTGTTAGGCATGCTTTCGACGACGTTATTTATCATTTCCTGAGGAATACGTCCCCATTTAGCGACGATCACATTTTTAAGGGCCTGAATGTTTTCTGGAGCTGGTTTTACGGCTCTGATGCATCGTTTGAGATTATCTCATATGTGTTCTGTCGGATTGAGGTCGGGACTTTTAGCTATCCAGTCTAACCGACAAATTCCATTAACAACTCTAGAGCGGTGGGCGCGAGCGTTGTCGTCCATACAAATGGACTCGCCTCCAAGTGCTGTTAATGCGGGTTAAGCATGAAGAATAATAACCTGTGTTATGTACTTTTGCGCATTAGGTGTGCTATTTTCAATAAAATCTAACCCGGTACGGTAATCTGAGTTAATACCAGCCCAAAGCATTATGGACCCTCCACAGTAAGGGGTGATTTTCTCAAAGCACACTTCTGCGAAGCGTTTTCCAGGTCTTTGTAAGACTTGCCGATGTCGATCCTCACCACTAATCGATATACGAGCTTCATCGGAGACTAAAACACTATTCCTTGTTGAGTCCATGACGAAACATTTTGAGCGAATCTCAATCTGGCAACTCGATGCTCACGGACCAATGTAGGGCTCCGAGCTGGGTGATAGCTATGTATATTGACGGCCTGAAGTCTCATTCTTAGGCTTACTCGTGTACCTCTGACGTCCTCGAGGTTCTGTTTGAGATCCACGTACGTAATTTGACGATTTCGTAGCGCTTGACTGACTATGAAGCCGTCATCCCGTGGCTTAGTGCACCGTTTTCTTCCAGAACCGGGTCTTCTACTGATGAAGCCCGTTTCTTGGTATCGTTTCCAGGTCCTTTCCTTGACGGTGGAATGGCTCACATTGTACTGCTGAGACCTATAACATTGGCTACAGCCTTCTTCAACCAGCGCAATAATTTTACTAGCTCTTATCGTTTTTTCAACCATACCGAGAACAGCAAACAGAAGTGAACTAATGCAGCAAATAGTAGATATTTATTTAAAATTTATTTGTTAAAATAAAAAACGTAACGAATGAAAAAGAACTTAATAAGAGTAGGATTTCATTTACAGCCAAAAAATAATTTTTTGTCAGTGAAAGAGAATTTTCATTCAAAAAGAATAAATTTAAAATTTAGAACGTTCGTTTTTATGTGCCAGAATACACTATACCTGCCAGTAACAATTACAATTGATACAACCTCTTAATAAATAATATTTTGTTAATAATATGACACAATCAAAACCGCCCGTTTTTTATGCAAAACAGTGCATATATATATATATATATATATATATATATATAGATATATATATAAATATATATATATATATATACATATATATATATATATATATATACATATATATTTATATATATATATATATATATATATATATATATATATGTATATATATATATATGTATGTATATATATATATATATATATGTATATATATTTATTTTTATTTCAATTGGGAATACCAATATCACTTAGTTCTCTTGAAGGTATAGTGTACAGTCTGAATAAGAAAAAGTACATAGGGAAGTGTATAGGAAAAAGAAACGTGGCAAACAAGACATATTGTGAGTGGATTAAATGAAAAATAACAGATAGATGGCAATATGAAGATTATTGTAAATTAAGTAACGTGTATGAAAAATTCACAAGAGTGAGTGAAGCGGAAAATTTGAAGAAAACAGACGAGTGTTGTACAGCGATCATCAAATATATCTTGTAGATAAAAGACGGTGTTAATGTATAGTTAGATAAAGATAAATTCTTAGATAGTAATCTTTAGGTTACCGCATCCATAAAAACCTAGGTAATATGTACATCAATTTTCGAATGAATTATTATATTGCGTAAAAATGCGCTTTTTAGATTTTTGCACTTCAAAAATAAAAGAGAAACCTTTAAACGATCACTCACATATCCACTTGTCACAGACGGACAAGTGGAAAAGTGAGTGTCGTAACAAAACATATCAACATAATTTGCAATATTTTTACAGTCCGAACCTGATTTAAGTTTGATTACACCCTATCCATATTGTGATATGATGCTCTTTTAATTTCTTAAAGGCGTACATGAATATATATATATATATATATATATATATATATATATATACATATACACACACGTACGTGTGTGTATATGTGTAACTTCGAATAACATAACTTAAACTTTTAAAACAAATAATACTTTATTTTCTTGTTTACATAAAAACAGTTCGTGCGAAAATGTCAATGATATTTTTTAATAATTTTTTACGCCAATTGCGCTTTGACAGACTATAATGCAAATGTCTTAAGCTTACCTTGATTCAGTCTTGCACATACATACTTTTTCAATCTTTTCAGTGGCAAAAATGATCTTTCTACAAAACAGTTGTTGCAGAAGTACTTTAGTATATACGCACAGGAATATTTGTATTAGGATAGATATCGCAGAAATCGTATGAATATAAAATTCACTTTTATCTGATACAGAGCATATAATTCCTAATAATTGTTTTAAGTAGTAATGCAAAAAGAAAGCACAGGTCACTTAATGCTTTTTTTTCAAATCATTTGCGTATTATTAATTTTACCGTTTGTTTCATTTTTCTATCCATATTAATCTCAGACAAATAATTGTTACTATGAAACTGTTGGCATACTTTTTTCGTACAGTCAATTCTACACTTGGAATATTCAGTGACGTAATAAATATTTATTCGAATATTATCGCTGCCAATAAGGAACTTTTGTTTGTTTTTGACTCATCTAACTGGAGTTTTCGAATACCTTTACCTTGGGGATTATGACTTTAATAATTGTTTTGGCAGGTAATTGAGCTTTTTCTTCATAGTGTGAATATTCTCCCCTATTTTAGGAATAAAGCAAGAGAATAGTAAAATGTTACTATGATTGATAAATCGATTTGCGATCGCTGCAGTTTCCTATTAGTAGAAATAAAGCGATCTTAAATTTTATCACAAACGATGATTTAAATTGCTGTTTTTTATAGTCCAGCAGCTTCCAAATGTGCACTCGTCCATAGTCTTATTAATAAAATTAGTGCATCAAGTATACCGGATCATACTTTCTCTGAACATTTCTTATGACACATGTTAATACATTGTTTCAGGTCGACCGACCGACGAGTCTTGCAAAGACTTTTGCGACTTAAGTTTTTACGCTCCATCAAAATAAGTCGAAATTGTAAAATAATATAAATATCCTGAAACTTAAGAAAAAAACAACTGATTCATAGTCTGATTAAGCTGCAAAAGCTCATATTTAATCCAATGAATATGCAGCGTACGGATATATTTTGCCAAAAATTAAATGTTTTAATTCTCGCCTGATTACCAGAATTTACACCAGACTTTATACTTGTATTGTCATACCATTGACCATGGCAATTAATTTTTTCGAAAATATTCTGAGGTAAAATATTTAAAATAATCCACAATCAAATGAAACTACTTGATGTAGTATTATTTCTACTTTCTTTAAGTTCTTTACCACGACCTAGGTTTCGTTGTATTACAACATCTTCAGGTGGGCTACTATCAAAGATTGCTAATAGCCCTTCGCGGTAGCACTAATTACATTCGTCAAGTTGTGTCATACCAAAACACTTAATTACATACCAAAAGATGCATTTAATTAATATAAATTATTCAAAAGCAGAATTAATTTTCGGTTTATTTTTTTTTCAATATTTTTCTTGTTTTTCCGTAAGAAATAATTGTTTTGTAAATGTCTTTGTGCGCTTATTTATGTATACTCATAATAACGTTAGGACCATAATATTTTTAAACAAGTTTAATGATATAATTTAATAATGTTACTATTCAAAATACAAAATGCTGTACATTTATACTGAATACTAGCTATAGCTAAAGCTCAAATACTTGTCGACTACAAAAATACATCAAAATTTAAATAGGTCCCTAAATTGACAGAAAAACATTTTAGGGTATTTTTCATATTACGAAAATAGTCCATAATGTGAGAATAGTAAATCAAATTGAAAAATATACTGTCATTTATTTTTAATTTTTTTCAAAATAGCATTCCTCCTTAAAAAGTCGTTATTTTTAAGAAAAACCATACTATATTTTATTAATATTATTTGGTAGAATTGTTTAATTGTTTATGCGTATGTGAGGTAATGTTTATGTGGAGAATAATATGTTAAAAGATTATTTATTCTCTCTTGTATCTTCCAGTTCCAAACTAAACCCTAAAATACTTAAAAACACGTCGAAATGAAAAAAAAAATATTTCCGACTTTATAAATGCCCTTGACAAGGGTGCTTTGAGTGCAGTACGTACAAATGTATTTTAAATTTTTCCTCAAAACATAATCATCCGAATTGCTGAAAGTTTATAGACTTACTTTGTATCTAGACTGTAGATACTGAATGCGTTCTTAAGTGTAAATTATATTTGTTTTTTGGGAAATAATTTCGAATTTTTAACAATTTTTATTTGTCTAGGTTTTAGTCTTTTGGGTAAATTTGTAGTGATAATATTTAATAGAAAATGTCCATAAAATTTTTTTCTACTGATGAACCTACATATACAGTTCACGAATCACTTTAGAAAGTTTAATTTTGAAAGTAAGTATTATTACTTCTCCTATTCTATCTGTGTTTAATATTTTAAGTGATCAATTTAAATATCTCATTCTTTAATTTCCTCTTTTTTATAATGATATCATGTTACTCCATTTTTTCCTTTTTAAATAATTTTTCATATGTTATACGAAAATCGTCACGACTATCGTTTAATCTTAAATTTCAGATAAATTGTTAGCCAAGATAACATTTTTCCCAAGCTAATATTATCACAAAAATTATCTGCAGCTTTATCGTTTAGTGTCATTGTGATTAAAGAACACATTATTAAACATGGTAACGTTTATACCAATAAATACAATTTTCACTTCAAAAGTGACTACGGAAACATAAATTAAATAAGAAAAAGTTCCTATTATAAATATTCTAATAAAATAAAAGAACTGATGCAACCATCCTCATGTTTTTAAATACTACTTTACCTTGTTTTGGATACTTGGCCAAAAATGATAAATTATAGTAAATGTTGTTACATTAAAATTGGAAATAATATTTAAAAATTGTATGATGTATTATTTTATTGCAAAAAAAAAGAATAAAATCTACTAAGAAAAAAAAAACTTCAAAATTCTTAGAAACAAAGGGTTTCTAATAACGTTTACAAAGATAGTCAAAAAATCCTTCGTCTCAAAATTATGTTTCTTTTCCGCTCCTTACTTCTATTGTAATTCCGATACTTTAAAATTTTTAAATTTTTCTGTACTCTGTCAAATTAAAATTACAATTTTTGTCAAACTGAAAACAAAATGTTTACTGGCGAATGCTCATTATTCTGATTCTCGTTTTAAATTATTAACTTTCTTTCTTAAGGGGCGGATTTCGCAAATAGGCGAAAATGGGTGTTTGGTTTTGCAAAATACTCAATAACTACTAAACTTAGACATAATATTAAAATACCAGGTCATAGAATGGCCTTTGTACTACGTTGTTGTACGATATTTTTTCTAAATTATGTCCCAAACTTTAAAAAAAAACTCAAAGTAACCTCTTTTGCCAAAAAGGCTCTCCGCTGTTTCGCATATTAGAACAACATTATAAAGATATGTCGATTTTCATTTCACTGTATCTATTCTAAATTAATTTAGCTATATTCTTGTACATGGATTTAACTATGTCATAAATATGAAGCGTTAGGTATTAGGTCAAAGTTGCTGAATTTTTACGGCATTCCGCGCGCGAATTTTCCATACTAGCTTCTATAAAAATAAAAACGATTACTATCTCCGGCGTTCACGCATGTTTTGAATTCAGTACCGTTTGCGCTTGAAAACAGTGAGGACGTGAGATCCTGTCACTCTTCGTCAGCTTGTGCCATAGATTTATAACGCGTACACGGCTTGTACACAGTATAAGTTTTATGTTGTATATTACAATAAAATGCAAATTACGCATAAATAACTGTAACATAATATTTCTATGATACATTTGAAATGCATAATATTTTGTGTCGCTTTGTAAATAAGTTAATAAATTTGTTGTCATTATGTATATTTTCAGATAACAATGGGAAAACTTAAGATTTCTTACAGACGTTCGGTATTGGGAGCAAAAATTGAAGAAAAAATTACGTGTCCTAAACGAAAGTTTTGTCGAAATTTTATAGTAGGCGTAATATAGAATTATTAAATATACTCTTATTTTAGAAGAATTAAATCGATATTTTGCTTTTACTGAGTATTAGAAATTACTCAGTATTTATATTACGGAGATACATTTTATAATTTCATTGTATTCGTAAAAATGAATAATTTAAAGTTTTAAATTTTTAGATCCATTTCTAAGTGCAATATTGTATTTTATTCAAAGTGTAATGATTCCCTTTTAGTATTTTATCAAAATTTTAAAAACAAATTACTTGTTACTCTGTGTTCGTCTGTCTGTATATTACGGCCTTTTATCGTGTGAACGTTGATTTGGAAAGCTAATATAAAATTTGGCATGGTTATAGCTTCTAGTAGACGCAGATATAAAACATAAAAATTACAATTCGGGTTGATTTGTAGAGTGAGGGGGCAAATGAAAGGTCAAACATTGTTTTTATCGTGCTCATTATGCGGGATATAAAATGAAAGTCGGTAAAATAGGAGTTCAAAAATATTAATATTTTTGATAGGGTGCAAATATATTAATATTTTTTAAAACCAATTTTTTTTCAAAAGTCATAGAAATTATTATTTCAGGACTAGAAAATTATTCTATCTTTAATTTTGCAATTTTTTATTAGTTTGTTGTTATTGACAATGAGTTGCAAATCGTGCGATGCAATTTTACTTTATAATTAAAAGAAAATAATGGTCGTAATTGTTGCAGGAACCATTCTATAGATGAAATTCAAAATAATTTTGCAAGAGGTAATGTTGAAAGAGAAAGGATATGTACTAGGGCAGAAAACTAACGAGTTAATTTAAAATGTTTGCGTGTTACATTTCACCCCTAATATAATTAAGCCTATTCATTTCATATGATAGTTCCAGGTCTAGTTATCGAATCCAATGATAATCGTGTGTTAATTTACAAATATATATATATATATATATATATATATATATATATATATATATATATATATATATATATTTATATATATGTATATATATATATATATATATATATATATATATATCGTATTTTATCATTGTATCCTTCTTGGTCGTCTTCTTCGTCTCTGAAGGTACATACAGTTTTCCCTTTCACTCAGGGTGGTGAAACGGAAAACCGTACGGAAAATTGTACAGATACAGAAAGACACGTGGATCAGTGCATCAACGGCTTGATGATCGATCGCGCTCTCTCTTTTCACCTGGCCCTCCACAACCAATTTGTCGGAATTATATGTTTGTCGGTGGGAAATGTTACCAATAAAGCTGCAAATATTTTGATAACAGAACGTCGAAAGTCAAGTTTTGAAGTTAAGCTACTTGTTCCTCTTGTTGTTTCTTTTGGCGATCTATGATATGTGGGAATTCTTCTCCAACACCCCATCTCAAAAGCCCCACTCTTCTTTGTCCCACTAACTGGATCGTCTATGATTCTGACCCATACTGAAATATGGAAAAGACCATTGTCCAGACCAATGACACTTTGGAGATATTGAAGACATTCTTTTCCTACCAGAGACATGTCGGTTAGCTAATTGCGGTCTTGCACATTTGGGTGCGTCTTTTGATTTCTCGTCCGCTTTCTCCCTGGTCACTCAATAACGATTCGAGGCAAAGAACTTCTAGATTCGAGTTCTCTCCAGTCCTAGAAAGTCGAAAGTTTCCATAGCCGAATATTACTATTGCCATCGACTTTTTAATAGTGAGTTTTTCGAGTCCACTTTATTATTCTACTCTGTGAAATAATTCATCAAGTTTCCTCTCCGATGATGACACAGCCCGGGGTCATCCGCATAGTAATGGTTGCTGATTTTATATTATTAGATTAAAATTAAACTACTTTAAGTAGCTTTCTCTGTCATTTTTGTGACTTTACAGACCACTGGAATGTTAGCATAAGATTAGAAATAAACAGTTTATATTTAAGGCGAAAGAAAAAAAAATGTCTGTGAAACCTGACAAAATATTTTAATAGAATCAAAGCAGATACTAAAAAAACTGAAAATCGATTTTTTTTTAAAATTGCAATCGATGAAGAAGAACTAAAACAGAGTTACACACACACACATATATATATATATATATATATATATATATATATGTATATATATATATATATATATATATGTATATATATATATATATATATATATATATATGTATATATAACGACTTCATAGCTGTTATCATACATCAATTTATTAAATTGTGAAATTTTCTTACAAAGCTCTTATAAAACTTTTTATTAGCCTATTGTGAGTCTGTTCAATGTATGAGCACCATTCGACTTAAATATTCAAAAATTAAAAAAAATGTTTTCTGCAATATATTGTTTTCTTCCGAGTATCTTCTTAAATCGTTTTATTTCCGAGTATCTTCTTAAACACTTATTAATTTGATACTATTCAGAATGGGTTCAATATATTTTTTCTTTAGATTTTATGTGGCTTTCTATGCTAAATATTTATTTTGAAAATTGTTGTATATTATATTATCAGTAATATTAAAATTATTCAAAAATATTTGGGCCATAAAATTGGTTTTAATAGCGCAGAAGCTACGACGGAATATCCGGAAGTGGTTGATATATATATATATATATATATATATATATATATATATATATATATATATATATATATATAGTGTAGGAACGTGAAATTGCTTAGTTCATGGTATTAGATTTAGTATTAGATTTTTTTCTCTTTCCCTTTCCCTTTGCCTTTGCTTTCTTTTTCGGTCTCGTCTTCCCTCTCGCCTTCGCGTCCGCTCTCGCGTTCACGTTCGCGTTCGCCTTCCACTTACCCTTCGCCTTCCACTACACCTTCTTATTCCCCTTCCCCATTTCTCCTTCATCTTCCCCTTCCCCATCCCTTTTTTCCATACCCCTCCCATTCACACCCTCACCACACCCTTCTCCGTCCCTTCTTCCCCTTCCCCTTCCCCGTCCCTTTCCCTTCACCTTCCTCTCCCCTCCATCTCACCCTCCCCTTCCCCGTCCCCTTCCCTTCTGCTCCCCCTTCCCCTTCGCTTCCACTCCCCTTCCCTTCTGCCTCCTGCCCCTTCCCTTCCGATCCCCCTTTCCTTCCGGCCCCCTTTCCCCTTCCCTTACGCTCCTCCTTCCCTTCCGCTTCCCCTTCCATTCCGGTTCATCTTCCCCTTCCCTTCCGCTTACCTTCCCTTCTGCACCCCTTCCCCTTTCCTTCCGCTTCCCTTCACCTTACGTGTCCTTTCCCTTACATTCCACTTCCTCTTCACATCCCCCTTCCCCACCCCTTTCACCCTCCTCCTACTCCCCTTCCCCTCTCCGTCTACTCCCCTTCCCCACGCCCTCTACTCCCCTTCCCCGATCCCTCCCCTTGCCCTACCCCGTCCTTCCCCTTTCTCTCCTCCTATCCTTTCCCTCCTCCTCCCACTATCCCTCCCCCACCCCTTCCTCACACCCCTACCCACACTTACCCTCCCCTCCCTTCCTCCTCCCCTTCCTTACCCCTACCCTCCCCTTCCCCTTCCACTTCCATCCCCTTACAATCCCTCTCCCCCTCCTCTCACAATTCCCAAACCGTCCGCTCCCCCTCCCCATCCCCTCCCCTACCCGGTTCCTCTCCCTTCACGCACCTCTCCTCCTTCCATCCCCCTTTCCCTTCCCCTCTCTTTCTCCCTGCCCCAAGCCGTTCTCTCCTGTGTTTTTCCATTCAAAAGTTATTAAGTCTTAATCACAGTGTTAATAGTAATTTTGGAAGTCTTAAATGGCTGCCATTTTCAAAATAATTAACCAACGAAGCTCATTTTCAAAACTATTTAATATAATCACCCAAGTAATAAATATACCAAATTGCAGCGAAATCGTTAGAGCCGTTTCCGGGAAACCATTTACACACACACGCACACACACACACTATATATATATATATATATATATATATATATATATATATATATATATATATACAAGAATTGCTCGTTTAATAATATAAGATATATTACTATCTTTATTAAGGCTTTGCCTTAGTCAGATAAATATTATTTACAATTTAGGATATGATGCGAGAAGCATACTTTTACCAGAAATTTTCTTTAATCTGTAGTTTTATATACAGAAACAGTTTCCGATAAATACATCTACTTATATAACGTGCGCTGTGCGCTGTGTCTAGCCCTTGCTAAAGAGCTCCGTGTTCAAGTAGCATTAAACCTATTTCAGTAGGTCGCTTTCCTGCAGCAAGGCGTAACTTGATCAGTAATTACGCTTTAATTGGAACAGCTTGTAAGCTTGTTCACATCCCGAAGCGACGTTCTTGGCATTTGCTATCATAGATGTTACTACAAATTGACTTTTCCGTCTGCAAAAATTTGCAGGATGCAATGTGGAGGTTTAAGTAAGAAAATTACTGCTCTATTTAAATACCGATATTGAATTTTAATTTATTTTATACTTTCCTTGACGTTATTGTGACGTGTTAATAATAATCAGCGATCAATAAGTGTTTAACATTTTAATAAATTTTTAATTAGAGAAACAGTTTTCAATTAGAGAATTTTTAATTTTTTTTTGCAGTTAGAAAATGAAACAAAGTAATATTTAGACTATAAGAAAATATTTCTACAAATAATAAACAATATTGGAGCACGTCTTTCAGATATATTTTACATATATATCTTTCATAGAACAAATGGGGTTACTTTGAACATATAAGTTAAATTGGATCATTTCAACTGCTTACGATTTTATAATTTGGGGAAATATTTTAAGACCATAAGAATAATTTTAATACTTTTGGAATATGTTTTAGTCTATGTGATGTTTCACAGACAAGATTTTAAGCCTACGTCCATACCATTTACGTTGTCCGCGAGAAGCATAACTTTCGATTCCTAATTTTTTCGTGTCGTAGTTAGCATTTAAGAAATAAAAAATGTAACTGATTTTAATTACGTATTCATATGTAAAGGAATGCATATATTATATATATATGTATATATATATATATATATATATATATACATATATATACATATATATATATATATATATATATATATACACACATATATATATATATATACACAATTGAATATTGTACTCTCATAAACATAAATTTTTTACTGTGCTTGCCCAATCCATGATAAAAAGTTAGATATCATAGTTAATTTTTCTTTGTACAACATTTAGGAAAATTTAAGGAAAAAAATTACTGTAAAAAGAGAAATTTCGTTATCAAAAGTATTTTCTGAACACGCCAATCTTATATGAACATTTCACAAAAATTATATTAAAATATAATACAAGTTTTGCTTTCACTCATTTAATTTATTCTCACCTTACATTTCTTGAGTACGGAGTATGAGAGGCATACATAATAGCCTTGAACTACTTATTTGAGTGCCTCTTCCAAATATCAGATCTATCGACAAAAATTACGGTCTCACATTGTGCTTGATAATTTCATGACGTCTGCTCCTCCACAAATATCGACAAGTGTCGATATTCTTTTAATAAATTTGAACCTTTCATTTTAAAGGTTCGTTTGGAAAATATTGAACTCCAAAATAACCTGTAATAATGTAACCTATCCCTTCTTGTTTTATCATCATAATTTTGAAAATTTGAGAAAACAATATTTACATTAGCTTGAATCAACAATTCAAATAAATATACACAAGTACTGAACCTTTCTTTGTATGTACATCAGCATGTACTTAATCGGTTACTTAAAAAGTAGTTTTTATTACAAATATTGAACAGTACTGAAAATAATTTAATGTAAAGCATATTCACAACACTCTTTTATCTCTGTATTAGCTAATCCTGGGACTTAGTTCGCGTAAAATTCGGAAGAAGAAAAGTTATAAGTATAGTTAATATAAGTATAGTCATATTTTATAGTTATAAGTATAGTCACATTTTCACTTTCCGTTTTTTTTACAATATCAATAAGTATGAAATTGACTAAAAACGCTAATAATAAGTGGCTTTCACCGTTCCAGTGGAGAATAAATATATTATACCCATATAATAGATATAAACTTAATAATTAAACTAAAAGTTATATATATATATATATATGTACATATATATATATATATATATATATATATATATATATATATATTGTATAATTAAACTAAAAGTAAAATAGTTTAGTAGGATAAGCGTGGTTTAACGCTCAAACATACGAAGTTATATAGTGATGTCGCCTTAATATTCCAACACGATTTATACACTAGTTAAAAAAAAAATATATATGTAACTATATATACACACATTTAAGGTTTAAGTTACATTTTTGTAAGTTTTCAACATGAGCTGCATAGTATTGATATTAGCTTCAGTTGTCATTATGGAGGAACGTCCCTCGCACTGATTATCACTGAAATTGTTACGAGTATTCCTGAACTCGTTAAACTAGTTGAAAAAAGTGACATGGGGCTTTGGCTTTGGCATAAAATATAATCAAAGTGGATCATAATTTTCTAATTGATTGAGACCTAACGAATGTTTTAAAGAATAATCATTTTCTCCTATTGAGTTTATATTGTGTGTACGAATATCACTAAATAAATAAAGTATGAGAAAAGGCGCTCCATTTATATATATATATATATATATATATATGTATATATACATATACATATATATATATATATATATATATATATATATATATATATGCATATGTGTGTGTGTATACATTTGAAATAATTACGTCATAAATCTATATACATTTCTCAATACCCATTATTAAAATCTGTATAAAATAATTCATTAAATATGATACATGCCTCTATCTTATAGACTTTGCTCTTTTCTCTTTTCTTATGCGTACGCACATTACTTAAGTCGAGAAGAAAATAGTTCTATTCGTTTTTTTCCCTCAAAGTAATGAAGGAATAATGAAAGATATTACTGCAATCGTATCAGAAGTAATAAACTATTTCAAACGGCTTTTGTCTTTTTATTATTTCTAACCCAAATCTCTTCCATTTTTCTCTGTAGAAATTAAAATGCTGAAGGAGATTACATTAATATTTTCATAGATTTTTTCTTACGATAAATTTATAACTAAAATTGCCTTTCTCAATTTTTTTTGTAAGATCACAACAATTTATCCCAAAAAGCATTCCGAAATAAAGTATTCACTTGAAAATCTTTTTAAGCATAAAATGTTTGCATTGATAATGTAACAAATGTTAACATTAATTTAGGATCAAAACATAGTTCCCAGTAATTGAACTGACTTACAGATAGAACAAGCGTAAGCGAGAGAAACGGAGAGCATCCAAGTGTTAATTAGAAACGGGATTACCGGTGAATGCAGCGGGTGAGGTAATTTAAAGTTGCACCTGCTGCATCCACCATTGATTGACAATTTTGCTAATACAAGTCACGTAGACAGTTTCACAGCATTATGTATAAAAAGTATTTGCAAAAGAAGAGAAATAAAATATTACCTTAGTCTTCTTTTTACTGTAATAATATTACTTTATAAAGGAATCTTTTTTCTACCTGCATTAATAAAGAATATATTTAGAAAAGAATAGAAATATTTAGAAGTTTCGAGTATTGTTTTTGACAAGGCCATTATTTTTACTCCCTTACTACGTATGGTTCATGAAATGTGACCGGGTTTAGATTAGATTGCAGTGGTTGAAAAGAAAAATTTGAGTTTAAAATCTTCTAAATTAGAGACTTACAAACCTTTGTGTTACTCTAATAATAACCATCTTAAGTCATAAATTTTTTTATTTTTTTGTAATATCTGTTAATTTTTGAAATATCTATTGGTGTTATGATAATCACATTGATAATATCTGAGTTATGGATTATTAATATAAATTAATAATAACGATTCGAAATGTTCTTAAAAATTTTCATATATGTACTTCAATTAGAAACTAAGTATTACGTGAATGCTTACCGCAAAAGACAAAGTTGGATAAATAGTTCTTCTTTTCCGTGATATTTTAATGTTATATACATTAATATTTTAAAATTGTACCTATCATTTTACTCAATGCGCAATCATCGCGTACGTTCTCCTGATTATTCTGAGAATTTGTAACAATTACCATAATAAATATGTCAGGAAAAATTACATATGTAAATCTAAACAAAATAAGAAAAACATAAGATAAAAACATAAAATACATAAGGTCTTCTTCACATAATTATTTAGTGAGTGTTCTACGTACGGCATTACCTCTTTACATCATGATTACAAATATGTATAAGTGAATAATTTATAAATTTACAAATATATATATATATATATATATATATATTTAAATTAATATCTGAAAAGACGCTTGCTAGTCTTATTATTATTATAAACAGAACTTCCTGGAAATAAATTCAATATTAAACAATTTAAACAGCAGGATGTCGAGTACACAACACCCTTACTACTTTCATTGCGTCTCTTATAGGATCTTATTCTTAACTAAACAATAATTTACGAGAAAACGATTATGATGATTTTTTTGTAATTTATTATAATAATATCAAGAATTAAATTTATTTTGCGATTCCTCTGTACTACATGATAACGATTTTGCTAGTTTTTGACAAATGCGGGTGAGCTTTGATACGCTTGTATTTCATTTTTGTATTATTGTTGTTTTGATGAGATTTTATTTAGGTAAACTACAATTAACAGGCAACAATTATACGTCTTCCTCTTTAAAATTCCATTATTAATTTATTTCGAAAAATGATGAAAAATAAACAGTTCAAAAATAGGGCGCGAACATAATTGCATAGTTTAGTGCCGCTACACTTACATTAGACGAACCTGAGAAAAATAAATTAATTACGCACAAAATATGCACTACTTGCGATATATACCTACGTATATCTGAAACTTAAACATTAAAGAATACATAATATTCCTTTTAAACTATTTTCATATATAGATGTTATTTTTCATTAAAAATGTATATAATCTAACATGTCTAAGAATTTCAATATACGTTCCTTAACGGTTTAAAACACGAGATGAGATTTTGTATACGAGGTTGTCATATTTGTAGCTAGAAACATGAAAGTTCCCAGTTTTTTTTAGTTAGGAATGTGATATTCCCATGAACAAATGATGCAGCCTTATTCTAAAAACTACACGGCGAAATAAATCTTACTGTAAAAATTGACAAATTAAAATTCAATTTAAAATTGAATGTTTCCGTACTGATTTGAATATTAGTATGAGAACACTTCTTAATATTCAGAAAGAGAGAATTTAAAACAAAATGTGGCGAAATATTTTAAATTCAAAATAAAAACTGAACAGTAAATTGTTTCATAGCAATCAGTACTAATCAAGAACACCCATTTACCAATGCGTTCTAACTCTTTTGATGTGATCCTTTACTATCTGCCGAATCAAACACTCTCTGTATTTCTTTTCGCTAAAGTATTTTCATTACGTCGATTGTTTCAGTATCAATTATTTTCCAATATTTTTAAAAGGTGATCGATTCTAATATCAAGTAACTGTATCAGTATCACATATTTTTCTAATAAGAATTATCAATCGTTTATCTCACTATTACAGTCAGTTTTCTCGTCATAGCTATTCACGAATTCTACATAATTTTTATAAGATCTGAATTAATATTACCACCAATTTTTGGCATGGTAACAGAGAAAAGATTATGATATTGAATAGAAATAGCCTGATGGAATAAATAAATTAGAAACCGTAAATATCGCTCATATCACGTGAAGTTTTAACATTAACTATTTATACAAGTGTGTTTAAAGTTTATCTTATTAAAATTCATGCTTTTAATGACTACGTGCAAAAAGTGTGCATATAAAATAAATTTTATGAGACATTTTTCATGAAATCAATCTGAAACCATAAATGGTTATATTTATTAATGTTTCTTAATATTTTTCTATGAAAAACAAATCATCAACTCACACCACGGAAGGCGCTTGTGTCGCATGTTGCCAAATTTCTATGCGACCTTCAATACGCGCGTATTCTCGACACCTTAAAGAGCGATATGGTAGACGATAATATGCTTAATTTGAAAATAAAATTACCCATAATACAGCTAATTTTGAATTTAATTATTAGGAAATAATAATAATAATTAGGAAATTAATTTCTTTCCAATTTTTTTTTCAATATTTTATTCGTTTCCATCGAATAAAAAAATACTCTCACAAACTAATTTATTATTAAAAAAGTGTGAATAATTTTACATTAGATTTCTTCTTTTTTGAAAATAAAATTTTCACTTTAAATAAAAAAAAATGATACTGCGTTGAATATACACATTTTAATGGCAATAATTTTATAAATCTGACAAGATATTTTTGTGAAAATGTAATATCCTTCCTCGGGGTTTTGCTAAAAAAATTACTTATATAATATCGGGATTATATAATATCGGAATATTGGATATAATTGAATATCTTGGAAGAATATGAATATATATATATATATATATATATATATATATATATATATATATATATATATATATATACATATATAAATAAAACAAAACTTTTATGAAGATTAAACACAATAGAATAAACTACGAAAAGCGCAAAAAGCTTACGAAAATATAACGAGCAAAAGTTTCATTCAACAGGATTCCGACAAAGTCCTACACAAAAGGAGGGAAAATCTAACTTTCGAGACAAAGCACAAGTGTCTCGCGAGTGAACACGATTTATGACACCACCAAGAATACAACCTTATTTTAGTCAAGTTTTGTTCCCCATTTCAATTATTTCGTACGATACGTTTTCGTAGTGGGAATTGTACTCTATATTAGATCAAAGGTTTCTATAATATACTTTTCTATGGATGCTTTTACAAATTTTTGGTTTATCAAATGTGGATAGGCAGTGGTTATGGAACATCACATCCTTGGATCTGTTTCTTATTTTTATATAGGTGCTTTGGTATTTTGATTGCCATTTACATAATAAAATTTTAGTTATTTTTCAATATGTCTCTTTCCACAATCATCAGCAAATTTGTATTCAATTATCATAGTTCTTGATTTTCTATCTTTTGTTTATTCGCTCATTTCTTTCCAAAAATACTTTTCTGTCGATTTTTCAAGTTCGAACGTTCCGCAGGATCAAACCGTCTACATTTTTACATAATATTAAATATTTCCTGGTATTGGGAGGTCAGCTTTAAGGTAGAATGCAATAAAAAATATTCCACTTTGAGCACTTACATCTAAAAAACTTTAGAGACAAAATAACATGTCATTTTATTTAATATACTCTACGATTTAAAACAAAAGAGCTATTCCCTTCTCAACTTTCTTTCTCTTGAATAGAGCTGCATTTAAATAGTATTTATATGGTTCTATATACTATGTTGTTCTATATAAAAAAGTTGTAAACAAAAAATGTGAGCAATAGAGCTTGTATATCTAGGGTTCCATATCTTGTTTGAAGTAAAAATACTTTATAATAATTCATCACTAATAAGGACTTCCTAGCGCAATAAATGTTTAACGATACTTAGTATCATTCAGCAGGGGGATATGTGTATATATATATAGTGAATATCTATAAAATCATATTATATTGACTCGACGTTATAGTGTTCCTGCAATCTTTGTGTAGGCTTCTAAAAATCTTACTTTTTCACAATTTTATGTTTACTATTTTCGTAAAAAAAAGTAGAAACCTATTTTTTATATTTTTTAGTGTATCTCTGAGAATGTACTATCTAAAATTATGGAAAATATATAGCTTTGATACTCTTATAACTAATTGTTTTAAACAATAGCTTTCCATGGGCTTGAAATATGAAAAAAAATATTTTCGACTTTACTTGCCTTTTAAATTCCATATGAATATTTTTTTTCGTTTTGACAGTTAAGATATATGCAGGTCAATAAGATTTACTACAATGCCAAATGTTAATTTTGCTTAAAGCAGTTTTCGAGGAAAATGGTTTTAATAGTGATATCACAATGATTCCATCATTGTCTTTAAGGAACGGAACCCTAGAATCTAATGTTATATATCTGATAGTTTTATAATTATTCTTTCATATGATAACAAAACTCTACTGCTAGAAATTAACATTACTGTTTTGAACTTAATACGCTTTATCACATTTGTTTCCAATTTGTTTATATAAAATCGTATTTTAAAAGAACGAAAGGTTTACAAGAGCGGCGTTGTTCCATGTTGAAAATTATGGCACAGTTGTCTCTATGTGCATTTAGATTTTTCTTTCTTTCCTCACTAACATTCTTTTTTCTAAATCGCATACTTGTTGATTATTTACATTTGGTATTTTAAAATTAAATTTTTCTTCATATACTTCACAACACCACTGTTCAGATTCTCAGCTGTTCAATCTACGTTCATATTTTGTTGTATTGCCCAATACACAATTGGAGATTTATTTTAAAAAACAATAATTTTCTTCCTACATTTTTATAATAAAAAAATATAATACACAAGAAAGAATATAGATAAATTAAAAATTATGAATAAAAAAATATATCGTGTATTACGTTTTTAAAAAAGAAAACAAAATTTAGATCTTTTCCCAATTACTTGTAAGGCAGATACATTACGTCTTCGCTACTTTAGAGCTGTTTTGCCTAAGAGGCCAAAAGCGTCCAACGTCCTTTAACAGCAACTATGCTTAATAGTTCAGTGTAAACACTAGCTGTAATTTAAAAAAAAATGCGATGTGTTTCAATTTTATTTTTAAACATTTAACAGTTTAACAAAGTAGATTGCTTATTATGAAGATTACCAGAGAGATAACCTCCGAAACCAAGTTTGTTTGTAGGAAAATATATCTTTGCTTGTAGTTATACATGTATATCATGTTCCTTCGTTCTCTTTTTGCCAAAAATTTAAATCATGAACTTAGAACTCTTTAAGTTCTGTTGCTAAATTTCTTACATTTGCTTTTTTTCTTGATTTCTCCAAATTCAGTTGTTAATTATACGAAAACTGAAATCAAGAACTTAGAACGCTTTAAGTTCTGTTGTTAAATTTCTTATATTTTTGGTTTTTTTTCTTTACTTGTCCAAATTCAGTTGTTAAATGTACGAAAACTAAAATCATGTACTAAGAATACTTTATGTTCTGTTGCTAAATTTCTTATATTTGTTTTTTTTTCTTTACTTGTCCAAATTCAGTTGTTAACTGTACGAAAAAACAGAATCCGGTGTTTGAAGTCAGATTTACGCAATAAGAGATATTGTTGAAACTTCTATGATATTCCAAAAAATACTGGAAAAAGTGGCTGGTTTATTACTCTACTCTAATGTTATATTTGAACACAATTATTGGACGTGAAAACAGGATACTTGAAATATTGACTAGTATTTCCAATTGCTTAGTATTTTTAAAATAGACTGGGTAATATAATAAGTCTAAAAATTTAAATTTTGACTCTCTATCACATCATGATATTTTAATGAAAACAGTTTTAAATATGTATTTATAATCTTGAGGAAATTCTTTTTATTGTTAAATTTGATTCAGAGCTGGATAAAACAATGCAAATTTAGGACGCAATGCTAAGCTTTCATTTTATTAAATGTACCTGTGTTCGTAATTTTATATACAGATTGATTTTTGACTCGTTTCAAATACTAATGTATATTTCAGACTGTTCTGTTTCAGACGTAAATTGTTCAATTACATAGAATTTTGCTGTACAAATAATTTAAAACGCGGCTCAAAATGATTTCTTCTTATTATTATTGTCAAGTTGAAGGAAACAATTTTGTTTCATTAAAATTATCGTGTATAATTGTTTCATTAGGATTCAGGTAGTATGAATTTCTCTTTTTTTCCAACAAAATTTTTCAGGAAATATTGCACTAAAATAGTATGTGATAGGAGTTATACTAAAATGTGAAATATTCCGAAACCTAATTAGGAAAATAAATAATTTAAAAAACAAAGGAGACGAAAACTATTGAATAATCTAGAATAAAACTTGAGTCCCTGGGAGTTTCTTGATCACACAAAAATGAATCATTTCTAAATATGTCAGCGAAAATTAACTTGTGACTCTAGATTCTTGCTATAAGAATGTTTTTTGGTAAATAGTTGAGCATGATTGATTTATGCTGAAGGAAAACAGCCACAAAGGTATAAGAAATTTTAATTCACTTTTCAAACACTCATCATTTGTAAAGAAAGTATGCTTTTTTCCTCCCATTATTTTACACTTTCTTTCAATTCTCTATACTGTTACGTCCTGTTACTTTGCTGATTTATATTCTCTTAACGTCGAATTTTCCCTACTTAAGAAAACTTTCGACTTAGCATACATCGTACAACTTAGGAATTGTTGGTAAATATATGTTAGGTATATTATATAGAACTTTCTGATTTGTTTTTTTAGAACTAACTATGTGAAAAGTTTTGCGTTAGTATTCATTATCATTATATGTAATCTGAATTTATTACAAACATCCGACAGAAATAAAGCAAAGATTTGTTTTTGGGAAAAGTAAAAATTAATTTAAATTGTTTAAAGTATTTTATTTACCTGAAAACAGACAATACTATTATTCTAAAAAATATTATTTTTAACTAAAACTCTTATTTTCTATATGAATAAAATGAAATTTTAGCAAAATTTTACGTGCATACTCGTCCATGTTATAAAAATATCAGATGTGTTTGATCACATTTTTATACAAAATGTGTCCCTATATAAGTAATATGAATAAGTGCCCTTTATACTTATATAAATAATGTCCACCTCTCGAAGTTGGTCCTTTCCATAATTTTTCATTGGATGTCCATTTTGAACGTAATTATGCTAGATACTGCCGCTATTCTTTTGGTGTCATCACGCTGGCAAAACATCCAGCCAAGAACCAGACTTCGTATACCACGAGGTGGCATTGACCATTTCCCACCTTTTAAATATATAAATTATTATAACAAAGGCAACTCGACTCAAGCCGATTGTTTTGTGTAGTTCTACGGCTTGAATTTCTTTCCGGATAGTACCTCGAGCTTTAGATAAATAAGCTACTTTATTTATCTAGATCTGTAGATTATTGCATGCCATTTTTATTTTCGTTTTACTGAGATTCCTTCAACACTATACTGAAGAAAGAGCTTATAATTTATCAAAATCAATTCAACGGGAATGATATATTTGTCAAAGACTTAAGACTTAATACTTTTTCTCTAATTAAATTTTCTTAATAACTAGCTGGGGATAAGATAAGAGGTTTATTGATCTATGGAAACGGGGATGAGAAAGTCCTAATTTTTTATTATGCATTCATTTAGTTTTTTTTCTGGTACAAGTACTCACTCAACCCCTTTTTGGAAGTTTAATCTTTGAAGAAATTAAAATCTTATTTGCAAATTCGTCATTCACTCCCTGGGTTTTTACTTTAAATTCTGTTCCTCTCCTTTGTTCTTTCCACTACGTTTTTAATATTTACTTATTTAATGTTTTTTTTGTTACTTGCAAAGTCCATTCCTATGACTTTTTATATTTTTAACTTTTAGCCATTTTGTAACAATTTTACAGAGGTACATCCTCGCGTAGATATTAAATTTTGGCGTAGTTTTATTCTGTTTTCGGCAATGAAGGACCTCATATATAAAACCAATCGAATATATGTACACTACGCAGCAAAATGAAAGAATCTCTGAAAAATTAAGAAAATATTAAATCGCCTCCAAACATAAGTGAGAGTTCAAAAAGAATTCAAAAAGAATTTGAATTACAAAGAAATAGTAAACAATTTTAAAGCTTTCGTAATTTTTAACGATTTTTTAATATATTTTTGTCTCCTACTTCTACAGAATTATAGGTAAAGAAGATATTTAAAAAAATACCAAAGTTCTTTTTAATTTTCAAACATTTTATAGAAGGGAAATAATTTTCGAAATTTCGTCTTTTGTTACTTTAATAATATATTATTTATTACCGTGTTAAATATGTTGTTTGCATTTGCATACGCAATGTGTTGCACTATTCTAAATACCATTACATTCCCAATCAGGTTCTGGGGTTGACCGCATGAGATTATTTCCGTGGAAATAAGTCCGACATATGTATTTATGCCCTAAAGGTAAATAAATAAAAGGTTGGTAATTAATTCTTAAAAATACATGATAATTTTAATTTGAAGCTGCAATTACCAATCAATTGTGGTTATGATTATCGCTTGTCTAGACTAAGTTTTCAAAAAGTGGCAGGTTGAGAATTTATTTTTGATGACTTATAATCATTTCATGAGATGATGACATATTTTTGAAATACCAAAATTGATATTTCTTCCGATTTAAATTTTTTCAAAAGTTTCATTACGGTAGTGAAGTAATGTGTGATATGTGTCCATGTTGCGTAATATTCTTATTGTATTGACTACATAGGAAAATTTGAAGGCAATTTATAAACGCTGTTACAATATTTTAAATGGTGTTAAAATGTTGGCGTTTTTTCGGAAATATGCGTAAAAGCCAGTTCATAGAAAAGTCAGAAAATTAACGTATAGCAGACTCTATTACTTTAAACGTTCTTCATGTTATAAACGAAATGCCTTGGAATAAGAAAGGTTTCTTAAGGTAGGTAATAATTGATAAAAAACTTGAATATGTAAAAATTTACATCCTGGTTAAAATAAATAAATTTTTAAATCAATCTTCTCTTACTTTATTTCATTTACATATACACTGAATAAAGTAATCTCTGTTTGATTTTTTTCTTTATTTGTACCCTCGTTGGACTGTCAATAAGAGTTCACATTAAATTTTTACAACCGTATCAACTGAGTCACTCTGTTTTTTCTGCGCCGTTTGTTAATTTTTCCATGAAAGCTAGATTTGGTTAAGTCATTATATTTAAAATAGATTTATTTGGATTAAAATATTCATAGATGGAAAAAGTATCCTTGAAAAGAACCACTTGTGGAAAATATTCATTCTGAGCTGAGCTTAGATATACGTCGTGTTTGCTTTTATTCTTCTTTTATTGGGAAGAGATAATTATGTTAAATAATTTACACATTTTTGAAAGATAATTATTAAAATTCCATGAAAGGAAACAGGCAAGGCAAGGCTATTTTAAACATCATGCTTATCTATTTATTGCATTCGCACGTTCGTTTAATAACTATTGGAGTTTTCCAGTACCAAAGTTTCAAAATCTATGGAAGTTTCAAAATCTATGAAAATCTATAAAAATTTAATGGAAATAAAAAAAATCAAGATTTCCCAGATACAAATGAGATTGCTTTTGGGGTATTGTTATTTTTCGTAAGATCATTAAATTTTAAAAAAATGTAAAACTGAAAGTAATAACTTGTCATTTTTTATTTCAAATGTATGAATTTTTCATTTTTCCATGCACTACCACAGATTTGATCATGTGGGACATAAGAAAAAAATTTGAGCTGTCAGGTATTTTATATAATATATAGGGATGCTTTTTTCAATGAAAAGTTTAAAATATATTACTCACATCTTTTTTTTAAATGTGAAGCCGTATTTAATAAAATGGATATTGCGATGTGAAAAAAATATGAAAATAAAAATTATTGTGTTATATTATAAGCGCCATTCTAAAGGTTTGATAACTACTCATATATTTGTTTTACTGTCGTTTTTTCACAAATATGAGAATCAAAATTAAAAGTACCTAATTCGTTTGATAGTAAACTATTCCGTTTTTAATTATTATGTAAATATATAAATAAAACAAGGTATTTAAAAAAATAAACATTGCGCTTTTAGTTGCAGGTATTTATTTTAATTACAAAAATTTTTTTACCTTTTTAAAATGTTTGGAAAATAAAATGAAATTTGGGATTCAAAGTAGGAAACAAAAAATATACAAAAAATTCGTTAAAAATTACGAAATTTTTAAAATTGATCTGTAAATTCATATTTTTTTACAATTGAGGTATACACATTCCTATTAGCGGATTATCTATATAATAATTTGGGCTATTAGCGAAGAATCTTTGCTAATAGCCCACCTAAAGATGTAATACAACGAAACCTAGGTCGTGGTAATGAACTTAAAGAAAGTAGAAATAATACTACATCACGTAGTTTCATTTAATTGTGGATATAAAATTTAATTTAGTCTTGGAGCGATGAATACTAATCAGCAATAAATTCTCTCTCTCCTCTCTCCCTCTCTCTTGTCGTATTCTTCATTAGTGAAAATCGTATTCACCAAGAGGTACTAGATTTCCATTATGGCAACAGTGATTTTATAGGGTCAAAAAAAAGTTGATACTTAGTCTCACCTCACCAACTTCACTCTCACAACCACGGTCTGCCTGTTACCTCGATCAATCTATTGTCTTATAAACATTTTACAGTATTTGATAATATTATAAATTTTTTATTAAGTGAACCTGTTACATACAAAATCGTTTCACATATATACATCTAGAATCATCCTTACACTTTCTTTACAATCGTTATATTTATTTCTTTTTCGATTTTAAACTTTTCTTTTTAATATTTTTAAGTAGTGTCGAAAATTATGAAAAAAGTATGTTAAAACCCTTATTGTTGGGTCAGTCAAATGAGATCCAACAATACATATGGAAAATAAAAAATTTCGATTACTTAATTGCCATAGCCACTAAGCTTTTCACATTGGAAATTTTGAGGTGATATATGTTTTATCATCGGGCCATATTTCATATTTCTAAGTCAATCGATTTCTGAGAAAAGCGGTTTTGATAGACATACAAATGGACACATGACTGATTTTATAAAGGTTCTGTTTTCCTAATGGAGCACACAGGTACTCAAAAAGATAGGCAAAAATTAATTTGAACCAGACCTGGCCCAAATCGAATTAAAATGTAAAAAACCCATATTAAGATTAACCCAAAACGGACTCAAACCAAATTGAAATCAGTACTTATGTAACACAGAAACAAAACTATATAAAATTTAATCAACTGTTACCAAACTCAATCCAAAAGGTCTCAAAAAATAGACACGAACTATAATCTACACTTGTACAACTCAAGTGATCACTATATGTTATCTTATATTAATTGTGAATATATGTATATTTGCTCGAGCACTGAATGTACTCAATGTCACTTAACTTGTATTATTTGTACTTATCATTAACTGATTTACTCAAGTCACGTATTATCATTACTGAATGTACTCAATGTGACGTAACTTGTATTATTTGTACGTAACTTGTATTATTTGTACTTATCATTATATTTTTGTACTTATCATTGCATATTATCAAACGATACTATGCAATGATAAGTACAAAAATAGACTAACTTTAATATTTCAGACTTACATAATATGAAACCAAAGCTAATGAGGAACAAAAAATTATTTCAGTTGAAATTAAAACAATGTTACAGCAATTAGCGGTCTATAAATTAAATATAGATCTACTACCAGTGAACGAAGTCGCAAAAAAGTTGAAATGTTATTTCATATTCCACTATAAAGTTTTTCGTAATTTTCACATTTCCTACATTAGAGTCTGGTACACAGAATTGAAAGAAAGTGCAAGGAAATCAAAACGTTAGTGGTTATATTTTGATTCGAGGTACAAAAAAAAAGAATAAAATGACTTTGTTTATAAAGAAAAGATAACAACAGGTATTTTTGATATATATAAATAGCACTTTAAAAGTAACAATTGAAATACATATTGCATTAATTAATTCCCCATCAGATTTACAAACAATTCAATGTTCGATTTAACTGAATTTGAGTGAATTCCAGAAACGGTTAATATTAAGCTAAGTGACAACAAGCAATTAGAAATATTGCAATTTTTTTTACATTCCTCTCACTTGAGAATGGTCGATAAGATATGATAAGGTTACTATGAAAAAGTCAAAGTATGTGCCCGAACTTACTCAAAGTGCGGCTCTCTATGTTGACTAAAATTGTTGATGCAAACAATTTCATTTAAGAGTTTGAAGCAATTAATAACCTATAACTTTTCAAGTTACACAAAGTCTCATCTGAAAAGATATAGTTAAGGGGCACATTTTATCTACGATTTTGAATCTTCATATTTTACAAACAGGGAAAAAAGTAAAAACCATGAAGTGATTACCTTACCACGCGTAAATTTGGTTTTTACCGCGCATAAATTATATTTCACAAAATGTCAAATTATATAGGTTACATAAATTCTTATGCCGTTCTCATACGAGTCCGAGAAATCTATGGTAACTGGATACAAATTCTAATATCCAGACAGTTTGACTTTCTATTCACTCCTGTTTTCTCTATTTTTATAACTAAATGTCGCAATACGTAATTTTAATAATTCTTATTTCTGTTTATTAAGAGTTTTTCTGATAATCCCAAAACTAATGAAGTTGACTGACTCCAAAGAATTTTATTTAAAAATAATTCATCAATTAATTTGAATAATCTCGTTTGTTTTTTTGAATTTTTCCAGATTTCTTATAATCTCGTTTGAAAATGAAAGAAAGAAGCACACGCTGCAAAAAACTTTGAAGCTTAAAATATCAGAAAGGATATAAAAAATTTAAAGTGGTAAATTGAACCTAAACACCGATTTAAAGACTTTTCGGACGATACACTACAAAATATTTTAAGGTAAAAAAACGTTTTTACGACTACTCACTTAGTGATATCTCCGTGTGGTAAATAAAATCGCAATTTTATTTTAAAAGACCTATTTTACAATTATATATAGTAATGGGAGATTATACTGCAAGATCTCGGTATGAATTCTCTATTTCCAAAATTTTGTTCACACAATATAAAGCTGTGAAAATGTGGGATTTTGACAAATGTACTGCGTTTCATCTATAATAGAATTGCGAGGCAATAATAATATTCCCTTCAAATACATTTGAGTGTAAGTAGGGTATTAGTTACTGATAACATTGGCGTGGATTTTTTTGACACAGATATATATATTTTAGCTACAAACACATAGCGTCTCTCAAGTTCTTTTTATAAATTATACTGAATTTAGGGTATGAAATAGGTTGCCAAGAGTGAGTACTATTATTTTATACTATTACATCCAAACAAATCTCGTAGGAAAAGGCATTGCAAATCAAGAAAATGGTCACATGTTTAAAATATTTTTATTTAAAAATGATAAGTAAACATTTCTTTTTAAATGATTAATCATTTAGTAAATTCTGTCTATTTTTACTCTAATTTTTCTTTTCTATTTTTTGTAGGAAACATTTTCAAAACCTTAAAAATGACGCTATTCAAAAATGAGTGAAATATTCGGAAAGGGATTCGAACAACGCGCTTTTCAGAGCAGTTAGAAAATCACAGAGAGAGAGCAGTCAGAGAGTTACAAAAATAAGATGTAAATGAATGCACGATCGTTTTTTTACCGACTCACTTTGAGTGGCTACAATACTGGGGCAAAGACTTTACTTATAAGGCATCTTACACACTTCTACTTTATCGCAAGTACTTCTAAGTAATTTAGTGAACGAAATGCCTATAAACAGACATGAAAGTGAAGTATGCCTGCTGAGTATCAGGTAAATTCATTATTTTATAGTTTAATAAAAGCCAAAAATATCTTCCTACCACCACACGAACACGTAGTGATGGTAAGTGAGACGAGCGCTTAAATAAAAATTCAAGCTATTTTAAATAATACTGCTGAGCGTTAAAGATCTGCGTGATAAGTTATCAAAATTTATTCTCCGAGTGGTAATGGTGACTCATCATTTACTTTAGGTAACCTTTACCTAGAAACAAAAATTCACCTGAAATTAAAAAAATCATGAATACCTGTTCGTTTTCTTACATATATTATTTCAATGACGCAGTAAAAGTAGTGATTGGCAGAATCCTCGTCTATTATCCATTGTATATGGTAGACTAATCAAATCTAGATTCTCCTAACACAGTAGAAATTATCAAAAATAGCCCAAAAATATTATTACTAGTCTTAGTATTATCCAGAAGATTATTATATAGACGATTCTTCTGAGAATGAACTTGTCAATACAAATGCGAGTAATTACTATGTACTTCCGCAGAGTAACCGTTTAATTAATTTTGGGTAAAGAAGAAACTTATTCATATATAAATCAGTAAGAAATTATGTTAATTATACCAAGTTTAGAGTTATCACGTTAAGTGCTATCTTAAAGCTATAAGAATGGTAAATAAAAAAAAATAGTTTTAATTACATTCGTTTAATTGAAATATTTTTTTTCTAATAAACGTATTTTAATTTCATGGAGCCACTAGTTTTTAAGAATTCAATTATTATGAACAAAAAAATTCAGCTTAGAACTTGACAGAGGTATTAGAAGCTTAATACAGTAGCAAACAATATAGTTCAGATGACTTTTCTGAGACAAAACACTGAGACGGAGAGATTGATGTAGGGACAAAAAAAGAATTTTTTTTGATAATTAGTAAATTAGGTAACAAAATTGGTTTTTGTTTTAAAAATCCTCGAACAGAAAAAAAAATTAATAACCAGAGATATTTGATCAATTTTTATCTGAAAATCTAAAATGAACAATTGAAATTTTCGTACAATTAATTATGAAAAATATTTTTGAACTCAACAATTAAATTAACATCGCTACATTCCATTGTAGTAATTTGAATTTATTATGTAAAATATAAGTTTAAACGCGCCTCATATTTAATTTCATTGAATAATCCTCATTAATTTATAAAGTCATATAACTTAATGTTAGTTATTACCGATTAAAATATCTGAGAATAATTTTCGAGTATCTTTAAAGCCCTTGATAAGTCTAATAAATAAATATTAAATAAAGGAGAATGTAGTGCGTAGTTTCTTTTAAGTAATAACGATTTTTGTTCAGTTTTAAATAGCTACTTGGAAACACCAGTAAGATAAAACAGTTGTTTATTGTAAAAATTATACTTTTGAAGTAGTGAACTCTAACAAATGAATACGCTCTAATTAATTATCTAAATACAAAGTATTAAAAGCGAGTATTCCATATATTCGTCAACAAATGCTTAACTTTGGCCATAATGTTTACGTAATAATGAAGTTGCCCACAAAGTCGGTGCAAACTGAAATTGAATTCGAGCTGTGAGCGCCGCAAATAAATAATGCAGCGCTAGTGTGGTATAATAAAGTAGTGTTTTGTTTGTACGCTGTGCGGGGTTTTAATAGAATTGAGCGTTAACTTAGTTCGGAGCGAGACGAGTTCATTGATCCTTTTACCTGCGAAGCTTTCAATATATTACTTAAAGTAAATTATTTCAGGAAGCCTAAAGTGTATGAAACCTTTACAGTTACATGTTTAAACAGTTAAATTTATGTAAATGAAATATTATTGAAATACAAGAAACTTCAGATTTTATTTATACTTATTAAATAAAATTTGTTCACAATATTAACGAAAAGAAAAAATATTTAAGATTTTGGACTTAATGAATAAATTAGAAAAAAAAAAACTTTTAAAACATTTAAATAAAAAAGAATTATGTTTAACATAGAAACAATTTTCGAATTGTGTAATATGAATCACAATTAGATATAGGACATTTTATATTCGGTCAGTAATTTAGAACAAATGTGACAGACGAAAGATGGTATGGTATAAATCATAAATAGATACGATGGAATTTGATCCACATAACATAAAAACCTTAATTCGATCCTACCTAGAAAACAGAAAATATTTTAATACGTGAAAAGGACACGAAATCCAAGCAGCTTGAGTAGATGTTTTGAGATTTAGAAAATAATAATAATATACTATTGGAATAATATAAATATTTAACACTTTCATTTAAAATTTACGTCGCCGGCCTCATCAGGCCGTACGAAATTTTTCCCGATAGACACGTGGTGAGCTACTGTTTAACGCGCTGATGAGTGTAACGTGCGCGTGGCGTCTGAAGGGCGCGTTTGATATTTGGAAAGGAAAACTCATTATAATTATTAGTTTTTCATTAGCATAAACGTTTATAGGACGATTTATAATTTCATTAGTAATTTTTTATTTTAATGGACTAAGTTTTTTGATGAACGTAATATTCATATCCAATATTACGTATTATGGTAGCTTCGTATATTTCAGTCATCTATATTTTGTTTTATGTATATTGAATTATTACGAAGAACCAGTAATTTGAATTAAACATTGATAGTTTAATAATTATACCTCAGCTAATACAGCTGAGTAACTGAAAGTTCTTTGATTGTTTGATTTTTATGTTCATTTTCTCTTGATTGGTTACATGCGTACAAATTGAATAGTAAAGTTTATATCTATGGCACTAACATTTTAGAAAAGGAATTATTTTATTTCTTAAATCAAAACTCTCGATAATTTCTGGTCGACCCATTTACACGCCTTCAAAGCGTAGGTCTCATGGGTGTTTTCTGAACAGGTAGACATAGTGCCAGGAGCTTCAGCTTTAGCAATATTTGGGAGTGGTACTTTCTTGGCATAACCTTGATATAATTAGAAATTATTAAATGAAAAAGTACTTTTTCCAGTTTTTCTAAAAAAATCTATTCCAGATGTGAGAGCTAATAGGCAGAAGTTTTTCTTTGTAGGTAGTTTTTGACCGATTTGATGTAAAATGAATTCAACGTGCGTTTATATTATTTCAATATACTTCTTTCTTCATGCATAGAGAAATAAAATATATAGAAAAAATACCACTAAAGCATTAAATAGCATTTCGAATATTTTACATAGTAAAAGTTCCATTTAAAATACCATTTTAGGTACATTTTAAATTCCAAAACTACTAAGGACTCTACAATTTCCAACCGTTTAGTGTTATATTATAGGCCTGCAACTGATAGTGAGTTGTTGCCTAATTTTTTCGTTTAAATTTTACAAATATTTATTTTATTAAACATACATGATTTAATCTTATGTATTTCAAGTTGGAGTCAATTTTTTCCACGTACGCTGTATCTTACTATATTGTAATACTTTAAAAATGCAATGAATTAATGCTTGTAATAAATATTTCCAATGATAATAGTTACAGTTAAACCACATTCTTCATACATCTTCAGTTGGGCTATTAGCAAAGATGCTTGCTTACAGCCCACATGAAGATGTTGCAATACAACGAAACCTAGGTCGTGGTAAAGAAGTTAAAGAAAGTAGAAATAATACTACATCACGTAGTTTCATATAATTGTGAATGTTAAATACAATTAAATATTTATCTCGAGAAAATTAAGAACATTCTCAAGTTCTTATTCTCGGTTCAATACAACAGAGCTTAGATATTACCCCACGCGCAATAGGACCAAATCGCAAAAAACTTCATCGAAATCGTTTCCGCTTTCTTGTGTAATGCGCGGAAAACATAAACAGACCCATGGGCAAACGGATAAATGCTTATAAAAGGATATTTTTGTGTTTTATTATTTTTTGTCCTTCTAAGTATTTATTTCAAAAATATCTTCAACGTAGATATTTATACAGCCTAATATTAAATCTGCCGTAATAACAAAATTAAAAATTAACGAATAAAAGTTTTAAATAAATAGAGGAAACAAAGTAAGCTTTTAACGAACACACCAGTATATAACATTGAAAAATTTTACGTGAAAAAGAAGACCAACAACATCACTTGCCCTCACACATCTGCTGGATTCGGGTTTCTTACTCAAGACGTACATCTGCATCACTCCACACTTCTTCCGTAGCATAGCCCATTTCATTAATCTCCGGATGGAAAATTTCATTAGGTGATTTAAAATTCACGTTTTTTACACTTATTGATAATATTAGAAACAATGTATATTTGTGCAATCATTACGTATCGAATATTTAAGCACATTTTTTGTTACTGTATTAAAGTAATGTAAATTGATTTTCGAAAATATTATATTCGCAAATCTTCCGATTGAGTGAAGTGATTCCGATAAAATAAAAAAATGCAATTACTTTCAGTCAGTATAAGTAATTTAAAAAAATCTCCCTCAGAATAGTACCGGTAGTTTTTACGTGGTGCGTGTTACACACAAAGAAACAAACAAATAAACGGATAAGTAGACAAAATATCCATATATGATATTTTAAGTTCTGCTACTTTTATTATATATCCCTAAATCATTTTTTGTTAATGACTTCAATACATTAACAGGCCAATTCTACAATTTTTTTTTAATATATGGATAAATTTTTTATCGACAATATAACTTGTGTAGGTTATTATTGCTGATTCAAGTCCATACATATTATATATATAATAACCTACTTTGTGTAATTTCATATATTTTACAAGTGTTTATATTATATTAACGTTGCTATTATTTGTTGTTATCACAGACACCTTGTTCACGAGTATAAAGACTATTTATTATCTGTCTATAAAATGACTAGATTATCCATTTTAATTCGTTGATGTCATAGGTTTATTTACAATGTTTATATAAGGTATTTCGCAGCGAAAATACTTTTCTTACGTTTCAAATTAAAAGCAGAGGAGCATTCATCTCATTTATTTTAGGGAATTGCACTTGAGCCAAGAAATTGAATTCAAATATCATAGTATTTCACCACCAAACTAATTCGTATGTTTGTTTGTTTGAATGTTTGACCGTTAATCACGCAAAAAAACATTACATGCATTTCTATAAAATTTTGCATATAGACAGATAATGAGCTGGAATACGAACCAGACTACTTTAAAAAAAATATCACTTAAAATAGAGGATCAAAATCGTAAAGTTTACCTATTTTTCATTATTTGTGATTTAAGGTATTTTATTTAAGTATAACTTATTTGTTTAAAGTACCTTTTTAAATATAATTATTTTTTTATTTAGATTGGGTGTATATTCAGTTTCTTCAGTATGAATTGACTGGACGCATTTTTTAATATATAAGTGAATAATGAATATATATATACATATATATATATATATATATATATACATATATATATATATATATATATATATATATATATATATATGTATATATATATATACGAGGGGCGTTTTCAAGTTTGCGGAATGGAAAGGTAGGCTATTAGTAAAGGTTATTATCGGAACGATAGCTAGTTAAGTAACTATAAAGTTATTAGTATAAATACCAAGTTTAATCATAATAGCATTATTAGTCATCGAACAAACAGCTCATTCTGGAAGAAAGTTTGAACTATGGAAAAAATCGAATACCGCGCCGTTATAAAGTTCCTTACCAAGCAAAGAAAGTCGGTTCAAAACATACTGAAAGAGATAGCATCCGTTTACGGGGACTCTTGCCCGGGTAAAACCATGGTTTACAAGTGGCCTAGTCTCTTTAAACAGGGTAGAGACTCACTTGAAGACGACCCATGCCCCGGTCGGCCGATCGAAGTGACTACTCCGGAAATTATTGAAAAAGATAAAAAATTAATATTGGAAGATACCAGACTAAAGAAGAAACAGCTTGCAGAAATGGTTGGAGTATGGGTTGTAACAATTTTAAAAATTCTCCATGATCATCTTGGCATAACAAAGATCACCGCAAGATACCCATCTTGCCGAGAATGCTTACACCGCCTAAAAACAACGCCGCGTGGATTGTTCTCGCGCGTTTTAAACCTCTGTAGTGAAGATAAGGATGGACTATTGAGTCGAATTGTTACTGGAGACGAAACTTGGGTTCGTCATTATGACCCTGAGTTCAAACAAGACACAATGCAGTGGCACAAAAGGGCACACCACCACCCAAGAAGTTTAAGCTGGCACAGGCCAGTAGGGCTGGAAAAATCACGGCGACAGTCTTTTGGAATTCAGAAGGGATCTTGTTGACAGATTATAAAGATAAAGGTGTTTCCATAACCGAAGAATACTATGTGTCAATTCTAGAGACGTTGAAAAAAGCAATCAAAGAAAAAAAGGGGAAAATTGACCACAGGTGTCACCGCCAGGCACAAGGTGGGCTTCGATATTTTGGGAACACCCACCCTACAGTTCTGACCTAGCTCCTAGTGATTATTATTTGTTCCTAAACCTTAAAAAAGAATTTTGTGGAAAAAAGTTTTCAAGCCATGAAGAAATGAAGGACGCAGTTTCAGCTTATTTTTCGGGCAAATACGAAACATTTTTTATGAAGGTATACATAAGCTAATTGAAAGATCTGAAAAATGTATTAGGGTAGCAGGCGAATATATTGAAAAAGAAAAATAATTTTGTATTTTTATTCCCACTCCTTATCCTCCATTCCGCCAACATAAAAACGGCCCCTCGTATATATATATATATATATATATATATATATATATATATATATATATATATATATGTATATTTTTATATATATACATACATATGTATATAAATATAATTTTAATTCAACTTCTCTTTAATCTATTTCAACTAAGGTACTAAATTTGTAATTCAATCGATTTTTATGAAATTTGTTTTCAAATTACATGTCTTATAGAGATATATACGAAATACCTTTTATTTTAAGTAGCGCTAATTCCACGTGGAGAACAACTACTATAACATATTTTCTATTGCATTGGACTGGGTGCCTGATTACGTGCGTGAGTGCTGATGTGAATGCGTGTGTGCGTACGTGTATATTTGTGTGCGTGTGTACAGTTGTATACCACCTGCCTATCCAGAATTTATTGATATTTTTATACATAATTATTTGCGAGTAGTTTATTGATCTTAAGATAGTTTAGTAATTTTACTTTTAGATGAGTGCAATGTGATTGTACATTTCGTTTTCTTGTGTGAAAGTCTGCAATGTGTAATTTAGTATATCTGTTAAGCTTAAAAGTTTAAGGAATACATGAATTCCGCACACTTCCACCCTTTTACTTAAAACAAAACCTTACGTTACACAAAATATAGTGTGTAACCTATGTTCATTAAATGCTAGAAACTACATGATGAACAATTTTCAAAAACTCCGTTAATCTGTTTTAGTGCTAAACTCAAAAAAGACGAGGAACCAAATATATTAAACTTTACTCCTTATAAAATTAATAGGTAGAAATATATATTAAGGCTAAAAATCAAATCCCCGACACACAGTATAATTTACCTATATGTTTGTTTACCTAAACCCACAGAGTAATATTTGGAATAAAATGTATTTTTAATAATTAAACTAAAAGCTGTACAATTTGAAATTATATGTATGACAAAAAATTTCAACAAAATGAAATAAAGGTGAAAAAAATATAAAAAACTTACAAACCCGAAAAATTTAAGTAATGTACTAAAAATTAAATCATATAGCCAAATCAAAACACACACACGCATGCAATAAGTATTTAATGTTTATCGCTTTAAATACTTATTCTGGGATAAAATGAAATTATTCATCAAATAATTGAGCAGACCCATTTGGTTGTACTGCCGCGACATATGCGTTTATTATACTCCCACACCAAATGGGACTTCTTCCCCTCTCCGTTCAATAAATGCTGTCAAATTGCGCATATATACTTTTTCTACTTTCAGAAACCTTTGAATTCTTCTTACTGGTGTATAAAAAAAAGGTACTGTACGTCCATGCTGTCGCAAATATTTCTAAAGACTTTTTTGGGACAACTTTATCGTAGTGTATGTAAAATAATTATACAAGCATTCATTGTAAAAGCACCAAGAATCCTTAACTACATCCCACTAATTATAATTGCTATAGAACCGATGTCAATCCAAAACTGTAATTTCATACAATTTTGCGAAAACTGTATGTCGATCGCATCTCTAAAAACACACACACAAACAAAAATTTCTTCATTATAATGTCAGTAGGATAACTAAAAATAGCAGTTGAAGTACTTATATATGAACATATAAAGAAAGCATTTATAACTGACATGTTATGAGCTCAATTTAACATCACTTAATAAGGAGGTGCGTGCGTGATACTTGATGGACAGTTACGTCAGATTATTTGGACTTGAAGCTTACTCAAACTTTCCTAACACAATTGTAAAGCTAAAAACTCCTGTTAATAATGGACAGGGGTGTCGGAAATTACTTTATATCCCCATGTACAGAAGCGCTTAGAATGTCAGGGAATATTTTTCCACCTTATTTATATTAAAATAACTTAATAAAGTTCTGATTGAAATCAGGGTAGATATTTTTGATCAACTAGTTGACGCTTATTTGATCATTTGTCTTTACTTTCAAATTGGTGGTTGTTCAAATTTGGGCAACACAATATTATGACGTGTAAGTCTAAAATTGCGCACATATTTTTCTACAAACTTGTATCTTCTTTTGAAAGTTTATTTAATTTTCTAGAAGAAGCTTTCCGCAATTAAAATTGTTTTGATATATCAGATAATTTTTTATCCTTAATATAATAACTAAAAAAACGTTTAATTCGTCATAATTCACGTTTCCGTATAGTACGTTACAGTATGTTATTATTGTATTCCTTTTGTATAAAAATAATTATATTTTTAAAATTTTGACTACGTAAAAATAGTAAAAAATGTGGACAAAATAGAAATAGAACTAGATTTGCTATTCAGTATTGCAATTTTGTTGTATTTAAAAATTCTCCCTTAATAATTTATAATATTGTCCCTTGACAAATATGAAGATTTCTTTTTTCACACCAATTTTCTGCCGCTATCGAGTAATATTTGATGTATAAAAATATTTGATGTTCTTAAATTATAGCTTTTTTATTTATCGAGTAAATTTAAAAATTTTACTTAATCAAAACATTACATTTGAATAGAGGGGAAAACAACAAATTAATTCAATCTTGTAGACTTTTTTATTTAATTTTATAGTATGTTTATGTGATAACATATAATTTCATCTTTATTTCTTTATTTATATCAACAATTTATCGACTAAATATCCAGTCAAAATTTACTTAGTGGTTTCCTCAAGGAAAGTATTCATTCTGCCTAATGTAGATATGAGTAATCAGATGTCAGCAATCTATGTACACAGTGTAAATGTGCACTCTAATTAAAAAATATTTTTAATCACAAATAGCAAATAAATCCACATTAAATTACTAACGTGAATGTAAGAAAAAGGTTTGCAATACCTGAACTGTCAAAAGTGACTGTTTACAAACATCTTGAATTTGAATGGACTATAAATAGTGTTAAAATATTGATATGTATACATCGCACTATATACTGACATGTTGCATTAATACAATTTTATTATTGAACAAAAACATAAATTTTGTTAAAAATATTTTGTTAAAAAACATAAATTTTTTAAAACATAAAGTTTAAAAAAAACAATAAAATTTTGGGTTAACACATAACATAACAATTATGTGAGTTTGAATCGTGAACTATATCCGTCTGCATTGCCTAGGTATGATTGAGTAGAAAACACAAAGGTCCAAACATATTTTTCGTGTTATTAATATTTCACGTATGCGAAGCTGCATAAAGCATTTAAATAGCACCGCTATACAAAATAATCGTAGCCTAAATTTGACAGTGATTCATTGTTAGTTTGTAGATTAATTAGATAACAAACATCCAAACTATTGTAATTATAATACTAGTGATATGCGATACCAGTGACACCCTCAAATATAAAATTAGATCTAAAAAATTTTCTCTGTTTTCAAATGTGTCATAAGTCGGTTTTTGTGAATATTCGATCATGATAGTGGTAAAAAAGTATTTTCCCTCTTTAGTTAATGCGAATCCATATGGGTATGAAAAACTTGGAAATAATCTAGACAGTAAATAAAATTTACTATTCGTTGATTTTTTTATAATTATTATTGCATTAAATTAAATATTTCCATTAAACTTTGAACTAACTTACATTCAATTTACTAAACTTAAATTGCTTCTATTTTGTTTGTACCTTTAGATAAAAGCTAATTAAAAAAAAAAGCTAATTAATAAAAAGTCACATAATTTGCATTGACAATTTTATTAGGTATATTATGCGAATACAGAACCCAACTTTACCATTATACGTGTTCCAATTTGCACTTGGACGGTTTCTTTTCCTCTGTAGAAGCCTTATTATTTCCCTCTATCCGTACCTTACGTGTCAGTCTGTCCGTCTGTCACGGCCGTATTTTTAAAAGCCCCTCAAAGAAGAAATTTTAAATTCATCGTAGTAATAAAGTATATAACCCACATATATCTCAATCGCTAATACCCAGAAATAATTATATAGGGCAGTTCTAGTGGAACAAATTAGTACTATAACTTCTTTATTAAATTTAACATATAAAGGGGAGTTTTTGGAAAGGCCAGCTTTAAGAGTTGAAAAATATTTTATAATTTTATTTAGGATAACTTTAGACACCAGAAACATCTATTGCACTGGGAATTCCCTGTTAGACATGATTTATGACAAATGAAATAATTTTATTTCAAACGAGATATAGAATCTTCGTTACGCGAATCAGTTTTGCTCTCGCTTCTCTTTTTAGGTTTTCAGATGTGACAATTATTAAACGATCATTCTAACTCCCAACATTAGTCTCTAGAAACACACTTGATCTTCACTCACAACAATGGTCTTAATGTAATAAAGGGCAGCGTTGCAGTAAAAGCAGGTCGTGTGAAACACTAACTATTGTGGGTTTAGACGAAATACTGGTTTAGAATATAGCGTGTTAAATCTACTTGCTGTACCGCTTCGTTGCACGTTTCTAGCGGTAAGCGTCGACGTGTTGCAGGTAAAATTATAGTCTGGTTATGTCTTGTATCTAACAAATACTGGAAGTATAATTATTGAAAGCGAATTTTATTTGTATTCCTAAATTTATTAGTTTAAACCCCCTGTCACTAAGAAATGTAATAAGGAATGTGTGATAGATGTTGATAATAAATGTGTAAGACTCATTAATTTTAAATTTTCTTTTATTTAAAGACAAATATCAAACCTGATGATTTTGATTTAGGAGTTTATAGTAATAGAGATTTATACCAGAGAGAGCTATCTATACGGGGATTTCTATGTAAGATATCATAAGACTTATATAAGAATGAAGAAAAGTTCGTAGAATGAAATAGCAAAAGGCGGGTAGTATAAAGTACAAAGAGCAGTCGACTGCCGGAAAAGAAAGATTCTCGAATGGCAATCACGTATCGGAAGACGGAGTATGTCTTCCTATACGTGAACGAGAGAACGTCCCCCTCGCTAAGTTGACAGACGTCCAAGGAAACATCTTGAAAAGCCATTGGATGCAAGTAGCATGGATTAAATTTTTATGGGAATCTATGTGGGACGTCTATGTTCAGTGGTAGATGTCTTTCGTTTTAGGATGGTGATGACGATTAGTTAGAAAATTGCAACATTAGAGAACATTACCTCTATTTGACAAACATATTGAAGAAGGAGAATTACTCTCATAAAATATTCATAAATTGCTTCCTGTATTACAAACTTTGATTAATTTTTAAATACTGCCAAAGAAAATATAATGTAGTTGAGGCGCGGTAATTTTAAATGTTGGGGGGAATGGATTACAATGAAAAACTATTCGAAAAAATATTCACATTCTATCGTCTTCCACGCCATTTAATACATGTCTTTTTTTGTTGCTTTAGTTAATTGAAAGAATGTTTTTTCTATAAGAGTAAGTCCGTCCTAAGTAGTTATATATTAATTATAAGTTAAAAAAATAATAATTTTTTTCAAAGTAGTGCTATTAAAAACTGAAGCCTTTCTTAACTTCCTTCTTTAATGTTACTGACATTCCTCCTTATTTAATGTAACTGACATTCGAACTTTCTTAAGTTATTCATTTATTTATATACTTGATTATATATAGTTAATATATATTGCAGACCAATGACTTATGGTTAAGGGAGCAATCTTTTACAGTCAACCCGAACACCGGTTCAATCCCACTTGACGAGCGGACCGGCATCGCAGTCAAAGATCGCTATCAAAAGCCGTATTCCTTGTGATAAATCCAACCGACTACAGCGATAACAGTATTAGCACGTCTTTCAAAAAATTATGGCATAGTTATATTTAAAACTAACAACGATAAACATTAATAAAAAACGTCCAAGTTTTTGTTCCGTTTGATACTTATTTGACTTGTTTGGTATTTATTTACTTTTATTGAAATTATCGATGTAAAGTTAATAAAAATATTTTAAATTGAGATTTCCAATCAAACAATAGTTCAGAGAATTACTTCTAATTTTTCTAACTTTTTGGGAGAAAATTGGAGAAATAGGAAAAATAGCCCATATTTTGGAAACGGGGCTTAGAAATGAACAACTGTAAACGAAACTTAAATTATGTTTCAGGGAATCTACCCAGCAATATATTTTTCGTCCTTATTTAACGAGAATCGGAGGGTAGACTACTTTTTTTCAATACATTTTAACATTGGTACATAGTAATGAATTAAGATGACCACACGAAGCATCTAGTTTAAAAATTTAATGGACTTATGTACATCCTTCAACTACATATAACTAAAGTGTGCTTTTGGGTATACGTTAACTTGTATCTCTAGTATTTATTAACGGATACAGATGATTTCTTCTTTATTTCGAAGAAAACGGTAAAATTTTACATATAAATTTAATTAGAATTTAACTATTTAAATTAAAACTATACCGTAGAATTCCTCATCAATAGACAGTGAGACTACCGTGATCGAGTTTTGATGATACCAGTATAGTGATAATCTAACAAAGGAGTCTCTAAAATTTTGACACGTCTAAAGGCGGCTTAAATCTACTCTTTAATAAGGCTACAATGTCAGTATATACGCATGTGTGTATGGATGTCTGAAAGTATATATGTATATAATAAAGTACATTAAACGCCGCAAATATCTGTTTAAATTTAAAAAATTAAGATATTGTTGAACTTTATGTACCAAAGTATACTGTAGGCACTATGAATAGGAAAATAAAAATTTTGAACAAAACAACTGAAGCGACTTCAAATTACTATTGAATAAAAAGCGCACTGAAAAGTGTAAAAGAGTAAAAACATTAATAATTACTTGAACCTTTGCTGTACAATATCGTTTCTAAACGTAAATTAATTTGCGAAATGCTGTCAATGATAAATATTATCGGAGTAGTTGCCCAGTAATATGTAGCAATTATCTGTATGTATGTGTATGCATTTGAGAGAGGGAGGAAGAGAGGTGTCTTTACTAAGAGCTCGTATTTTCAATATTTTATACTTTGTAATGCGCTTTGCAGTTTATTGTCCGATGGTTATTTTGAGTCTAACTTGTGTTACCACGGAACCTTAATTAATAGAATATAATCACCTTATTACAAATAATCGTTTTTCGAAAAATATAAACTAAAGTAAACTAAAATTTAACTGCTAAAGTTAACTGAAAAATATAATTTATGTAATGAAAGGATGGCAAAAAGAGAGATTTTACCTAAAATTACAGTAATATTTAGTGTACGATACACAAATTGGAACACTTCAAAGAGGGGCACGTCAAGGGTTCAGTCAACATAACGGGAACGGTTTATACGTTGAGCGTTCTGGCGTGCCACCTACTTTGAACAGTCATTTTATTTAACATGCATTTGTAGGTAATGGCTGACGTAAAATAAAATTAGAGTAAAATAAGCAGAGTAAAAATAATATTTAATATTAGCATGAGCATTGCCTTGTATAATTTATAAGTTATATATATATATATATATATATATATATATATATATATATACATATGTATATATATATATATATATATATATATATATATATATATATATATATATGTAAATATATGAGCCTTCATCTCTCAGTGAAAGAAAAAAACATTACAATATTTGAATGAATAAATCCCACTTACATTCAATTGGATGCAAATAATATTCTAAAAATAATCGTACTAAATTATTAAATAAAGACCTTTTTGTATAAGAAGAAAAAATACTGAATTTCTAAAAATAAATTATTTAAAATAATACTTATGGTCACTTCAGCGGGGCACCCATTGCTGGATGAAGGCTTCCTCCATATCTTTTCTTTTTATCCTTCGCGATGCTGATTCATGTGGAGCCAGTGACAAATATAATATAGTCGCTCCATCGTCGATGAGGATGGCCGTGGCGACGGGTACGCGACGGGGACGGTTCCGCGCGGCCACCAGCTTAATATACAGTTGCTCCAGCATCCATCCATGACGTGTGCCACATGACTCGCTAAACGTTATTTTAATTTACAGGCTACTTCTACCGCATCTGTTAGATCCGTACGTTTCCGTCACTATTTCTTACTCTGTCTTTCAATCTAAGTCCCATCCTGCTCCTCTCTAGAATCTTTGTAGTGTTTGAGTTAATTCCTCGGTTTGATCCCAGCTTTGGCTACCATATAATAAAGTAGGTGTAATAACATAGTCAAATGCTTTTTTCTTTAGGAAAGTCGGTAATCCGGATTTAATTATGTATTTTAATGACCAAGATCTTATCCACTCAATTCCCTTTTGTTTACTTCGGTAAGTATTTGATTCATACATGAGGTTTGCTCTCCTAAGTATATTTAGTTTTCGACCTAGTCCAAAATATTTGATCCTATTTTTATGGGTATTCTTTCTCTATTTATCATTACGCATGTTTTCCTTTTGTTTATTTATAAACCACATTTCATATTCTCCTTATTAAGTGATTGTAACATACATTCCAGATACTTATGGTTTTCACATAATAGTGCTATATCTTTAGTAAAGCGTAAGTGATGAAGCGCTCTGCCTTTTCTTTTAAAGATAAGAGACAGAAAAAGCTATATATAAATTAGACGATATTGGGTCACCCTATCTTATATTATAATATTTTGCCTTGTCCCTCCAATTTTACTACTACTTTATTTTTATTACACGTTTCTTGTAAAATATCGATGCAGTTTTTTTTCGTATTATTGACCATTAAATTTCCCATAAAGATGAATGCGTTGTAAAAAGAATCAAATACCTTAGAGTTATCAACCAATGCGGTATATCAGGATTTACCACACTCTGAATATTTTTCCAGAATCTAAGCTATAGTGAATATTTGATCGTAAAGTACTTTCGACGAAAGTCAATTTGTTCCCTTGTTTGGTTAAATTCTAATATCGGTATTATTTTTCTTATATAACTACAGTTGGTAAATGTGTAAATATTTGTATATCATTTGAAGTACATTGCCGTCGCTAAAATTATTATCGCCAAAATCAAGAAATTGGTATTGGAGGGTTAAAAATGTGACATGTATCAAAAAAGTTGGGCGCAAAAAAATTAATTTGAGATGTTGAGAGAATAAGTCAGTGCACGTTTATTATTAAATAGTTTTATGATATACCAACTGTTCAACATACAGCGGCGAGTTCAGATTCCGCAAGAGTTTTTGAACTACCGAAAGACAATTTTCAGGAATTTTTTTCTTACTTTCTCTCCAGATTAAATTTGACAGTGTGATCCGTAATCAGAACTGGAATTGATTCAGTGGGTAGAAGAAGGGGTGAAATCTAGGTCACATTTCAATTTGTATTACGGTAAATATTCCAGTGTAATATTTATTCTTTATTAACAACAATATATACACGCTGTCCGGGAATAGATGTATGGCAAAGAAAGACACTATTCGTTGGCTATAAAGAAATAAATTGTCATTGAAATAAAATGTAAAACACGCCCTTTTTCTAATGGAGTGCAAAATACACAATACACAAGTTACTTCTTTTTAACACAGCCAATACTTGCCAGGAGTGCGGCGTTTACCCGCAGTGGCGATGTCTTCGCGGATGTTCGCGGGTTATTCCCCCAAGTGGTGTTGAACAATATGCAGAAGTATCGTGTGTACGAAGAAGACGACAAATAATTTTGAACATTATTTTCATTATTGTGAAAAAAAGTCGTCTCTCAAATTTTATTTTTATGACAATCTACTGAAAAATTATTTTTCAGTCAAAAAATAACGTCTTTCTTTATCTGACACTTATTCCCGGACACCGTCTATAATAGTTTTACTCCACAAATTAAAATTGAACTACAAAATGGGAGAAGAAACTAATAATATTACCAGTAATTTAAGGAAAGAAATTTCAATCAGGATATACAATCCTTAAGGACAAAGATCGTGGCAGACTTCACTCTCTCTCTCTACCCATGATAATGACCACCTCAAAGATTTGACTGAAAGTGATTCAAGAAAATTTGTGATGGAAATTGCTAAAGAATTTCGCATAAATATAATTTATATTTGCCCTTATTAAGAGACAATTGTAAAAGTCAAGAGACTTGATAAGTAGGTGTCTCATTTACTTGAAAACCAGAAAAATCACTGCCATGGAAACTCATTTTTCCTGACAATAAGAAACAAGATGATCTATTTTCTGATGGACTCTTTACCTAGGATAAGAAATGATTTTTTATGATAACTGAAAGAAATTAGCATATTTGCCCTGTTATAAACCGGATGTTCCAATACATTTGCCAAAACTTACATTGTATTCTTAGAAATTCATGGTCATTGTCTGGTGATATGCAAAATATTAATTGTAACTCTCTGCAGCTGGGTGAAACAATGATAGTACAAACATATTATAATTGTACTTAATATTTTTAGACTAGTGCTCACTAGCCTAAATGATAAAAAGTCTGGATTACCCACATAAACCCATAAAAATTAATAATACTCGCACATATATTTCAGGTTATTCAATTCAATAAAATAAACGCAAATGTAAAACACCCTCAATGTCAACATGACAAAATGGTTGAGTGAGCCAATACTCATACAACCTATAAAATTATGCATAACAACAACATATTAAGCATGACAACAAATTATGCATGACAACAACATATTAACTATTGAATTTTATTAAAGCAGACGTATTTCAGTGACGTCTCTTGCATTTGGGCATTAACAGGGCTTTGGTGCTTCATATATATTGCTCATTCGCGCCTAATATTTCCGTGCATACGTATGTGAAAATAGTTACTAAAAACAAATTAAATTGAAACTCCGAGCAAAACCTGTCTTTAACGCTAAGCCCGTCTTTATAGGAACGTCATCATTGAGAGTGCAATTATCGGTTCTTCTTTCTTTAAAACTGGTATGAAATTTTCAATTGCTTTGAGGAAAATAGATGAAGTTAGTCGGTATATGTGTTTTTTAAGCTGCTTTATTTTGTGTTTTTTTGGATTGTTATTGAATAAAAATTAGTTTATAAAAATATAGTGTTATCTATGAGGAATTAAAATCTATAGATCAATTAATTTCTTCAATTAATTATGTCATACGCAGAACAATAATTCTGATTTAATAACATCACAAACTTTTAACCATATCAAAGAAAATTTTATTGTGCCGTATAGCATCAATTATTTTGGTTAGTGAGATATTCACTTATGAGTAAATTTATTTGTTTAATTTGTATCTTTTTAAAAACACAACTATTTGGGTACGTCGGTTAGTGTGATTTAAATAATGTTGTTAATGCCAATAGGATATCAAATTATAAACTTTTACTTGTTTATATTATTTCCGTAAATATTGTATAGAACTGAAAAGAAATATGTTTGTTCGCCTGTATTTTGAAGGGGTTGGCTGTTTACTTTTATGTAAACTTACTTTAACTGCAAAAAATAATTATAATCTTCGTAAAATTTCTATAATTTAATATTGCGCAATATATTTATATGTTTACTTTATTCAGCTAACATTAGGTATATTTATTCATTATTATGCAAGTATATCTGCAAAACATTTATAATCGCTATTAAAAGAAACCAGACACTATTTCAATACCGTAATATCTTGATGAAAAAGCTGTAGGAAAAGTCTTTCGACTTTTCGTATTTTGAAACAGCAATAAATTATTAAATACTTTTTCGCTCTTCGCATTCATGAAATATTTAACTGGAGCACTCGGAAATCCTCACGTTTGAACTTACAAAAGCTTGTTTGAGGTTTTATTGGTCTTCCGGCTTTTATTTATATTTGCTCTTACTTAATTTTTCGTGAGGTTGGGTTTAATGAACTTATATTAAAGTTAATTTGCTTAAGTTAAAATGGAAGATTAATGGTTTGTAAAATTTTTGGTATATTACATAATGCACGAGGAAGGATATTACATATTTCAAATGAAACTGTAAATAAGTAATCGTAATTTTGCAACTAATACTTCGTAATTTGCCTAAATACCGTAATTTTCTATTTTATTTCTCATCAGTTGTGTAGGCTGGTGGTTTTATAAAATCCTATTCACTCATATCACATACATAAATTATTAATTTAATGAGACTAATATTACCATTACTTCACTTTTTTAACATAAAACAGATTTTATTTAGTAAAAATAACCTAGTATAAAAATTCAGTATCTTGAAATAGAAAAAACTTATTGTGATACCATATTTGTCCATTTATTAATTTTTATTTAAACTTTGATATCTTGAGTGTAATAGGAATTGAAGATACATTGTTTAAAAAGAAAAACGAACGTAAATAAAAAAAAAACAAAAATAAAATGTTAAAATTAAGGTTGCTAGTTAAAGTTCTGCAATAATTTCGTTTACATACTTAATACATAGTGTACTATGGACTCGCATAAAATAATTACTTGTATTTTTTAGAAAACATGTTTTTACCATAATTATAAAGTATGACTGAAATTTTTAATTCTTTATTCGTAAAAAATTTCGTTTGTGAAAAAAATATTGTCGATCTGTAATAACTATTGAATTTTAAAATCAAATTAATTTCATGCTCTCAGTTTCGACTCGTCCTCGGTTTTTTTTATAATTTTGTACCAAAAAAAAAAATCGAACCATTTTCCCACTATTCGTCAGTCATAGTCGTTTTTTTCTAAAACCACTTGATATAGAAACATGAAATTTGATGTAGGGATAAAACATATTATCATACTTACAAAGTTTTTAATTGTTAAGACTCAAAACATTAAATTGAAAATTTTTGCTACCACAAATGTAAAAATACGCAATTTTGTTTTGTTATTTCATGTAACGTATAGAATATCAGTTAAAAGAGCGACAATTCCAAAATGGCTTTCCACAATGTATGTAAGATACCTCTGAAAATTTCAATTTGCCCCACTAAAACCATAAAACTGTTTAAACGAGAATTATAAAAACAGGCATTATTGGAAGTTTACCGGAAAATCATGGGGATTTGTTTTAACTTATAAATGTTTATTTATTAGCTGTATTCTTACGCCTGTAAAAGATGTGCTTGGAATTTTATTGATATGAATAAAAATAATATTAGTTCTTGTAAAATATCTTTATTAAAAAATAAACAACTTTATGTTTCACAAGAACTTAATCAGTCGTACCCTATTCGCAAACGAAAAGCTTCAATTAAAGCTTAACGTAGTTTACGTAACTGTTAACTTCAATTAAAATTAATGGTGTCTTAAAACCCCAAACTTCCACATTAATGCCAATGGTCGCCGCATTCATTATGAGTATCACAACCTACAACATACCGTTACAATCCCTAAAGCTTTCAAAGTTTACGCCCCATACTTGGCCTTATATGCATGGGATAGATTTGATTACGTTTAGATAAAGCTTTGAAAGGATTTGTTGTTTTATCTTGATAAATTCGTACGTCAATTTGTTTATGACTTGTAAGTGAAAACATGATATATGTATATATATATATATATATATGTATATATATATATATATATATATATATATATATATATATATATATATATATAAGAGAAGGCTCTTATCTCCACAATATTGCCTACATTATATTCACCACATTAAGACCTATTTAATACATTAGAAGTGATGTTTGGTTTTAAGGTGATCTACATATGCATTACTATCCATTTTTCGACATAATTAATGACGTTACACTTCCCTACAAAAGTGTTGAATTTTAGAAATATTCATGGACATGATTTTAGAAATATCCTGACATATTACATTTTACAACTCCTCGCCACAAAAATATGTTTACAGATTCTGTGATTTTCTATTTAAATTTAAGTAGATTATTTATAAATCTAGGCGTGAAGATGCAAATGTTACGTGTCGCACACAATTTTCATTCTAAAGCACGTGCAGTTAATTTTACTGCTGGATTCATTGGCAATGGAAATTAATTTCAATTACTTTGAACGGAATAAAATCTGTTTAATTTATATTTTTCAGTGGAACGCAATTAAGAAAGTAAATGCTTTCTGCAATTTATCAAAAAAAGAAAATGTTAGATTGATTATTTAAAATGTTATATCTTAAAAAGGATTATGATGAAAAATTAACTATAAATCAGAAGCCGTATATCCTTATTTTTAATTTTCTTCAATTAGTGAAGAAAATGTCGCATTGCCTTTTGTCACTAATTTGAAGTAAAATATTGGTAAATGGTACAAATATTTTGTGATATTATATTGCAAATTCTAATACTGCATATGTATACACTATTTTTGTCCGCAACTTCTTCACTGTGGACTACTATTGTACAGATGAATTTCATCTCAATAATTCTATTATCTTAAGTTGTTCACGAGTCTCGGTAGAACGACCTTGTGCAGAGCGAGCTCGAAGTTCCACCAAATGTTTCGCGCACTTTCTCAGTTTCCAACAACAATAACATCGCTCATCACCTTTCCTGATTTACTTTTTACAAATTGTATTAATCTAGTTACCTTAACCTGATATGATTTTTTAATAAAATTTCATACCTTACGAATCAGGTTATTGTTACCATTTACAACATTCAATACATAAAATGAGAAAGAAGATTAATTATAACTCTTAGTGACTTATTATAACTCTTAGCAAACTAAGAGGTAAATTGACAAATCCATTTTTGAAAACAATAGTCATGAAAAACAGAAGTAGTCCAGTGCATTAGGTTTATATCTAGAAATCCAGTTATAATGTGTGGATTTTTAATTTTGGTTTTTTAATGATTTTATTACCTCAAGAAATAAAAAGTTGACCCATGAAAAGTTTCCTCTTTTGCTTCCTTTATTGTTTTTGTATACTCCCATGCAAATTACACAAATATTTTTGAAAAGTTGGTATGGAACTACTACTACAGAGTATGTAATTGCCAATTTTTTTGGCTCTATGTCTACGTGAAATGTTGTTTAGAACATTATTCTTGAAGGGTTTTCTAAGACTATAGATTAAATATCGCTAATAAATTCTGTAGAATAGTACGTGTACCACACATCAAACAATCGAACAAATGTTGATGAAGTCTATGAGTGTTGAAGTATGGCCTTTCGAGCGTAGTGTTAACGAGAGTATTATTTATAAATGAATAAAAGTGTCATTTGTACCAAAGACGTCATTGACGGGATTAAAGATTTTTGTAAAATATTTTCCAAAAAAGACAAAATAGAATAATATGTCAAATCAAAACAAAAAAAATAATCAAAATTTTAAGGACTTAAAAGAGAAAGAGAATATAAAGTGGATTCGTTACTAGCTATTCATAACAAAATCAAACTTCTTGATGAAACCATCCGAGGAGCTGTAGTGTTGATTTTTAGTGGATTTCAAACGTAATGAAACAAAATTGGATAAAAAACTTCAAGAATATATGAATTTTGATTTTGCTCCGTATCCAGTAATTATGACAGAAAAAAAAATTGGTAAATAATAATATTTTCTCTTGTCAAACATAAGATGTTGTCGATATATTAATGGTAAATACTGCAATTGATACAAAATTTAAAAAAGTTGGTGTTGCAGATAATTTTCTTTTATTGACATTTTTGACACCTCTTGGTAGAGAAATATATTCGTGGAACCAGGCTACCCCCGAAAGAAACTTTTTCTTTCTAATAAAAGCCTTGAACAAACATTACCAACGTGTAAAAATCATATATTGTTTCTACATGCGTTGACTGTTGGTGATGTAACCTTCGCGTTTTACAAAAGGTACAGGTTGCCAAACTTTGTCAATCGTAGAAATCTGCAAGATGCCGAAGATAGATATTAGCTTCAACGATAAAAATATTGAAATCAATCATGTTTTGGAGTTGGGTATTACATGCAACATGGCAACATATGGTGCTCCTTCAAATGATAAAACATAAATAATTTTTGAGATGGATCGTTTTTAAAATCTAAGTGCAAAAATAGTTATGCCTACTTATATTTATTTACACCTACACCGGAGACTTGCACAGAGCATATAAACAGATGTATTTACAATTACAGTTGTGGATTGCGTAGGATAATAGCTTGTCAGTTTTTGGGTGCATAAAATAATTCACCAGTTCAATGCACAAAACAACCAGCTTCAGACAATTTATTAAAAACGAACTTTTTTTTATGTAAAACTGGGCGCAACTAGAATGTGGATGCCGAAAAAGTAAGTTGCATATGATCTAGCATATTTACGTTACAAAGGAGACAATGGTTAAAACATTTCATTAGTAGTGTCAATGGATGTAGTAAAAAATTAATACGTAGAAATAAAATTCTTTCACAAAATCTGAAAAATCGTTAATTTGTCATTGTATTAAATATTAACTATTTATTCTAAAATGTAATTAAATTATTTTAAAAACAAATGAATAATTAATTATTGGCTATCAAAATATTAACATATTTTTAAAATTTTTTAAAAACTTTTCACCCTTTGACGCTTTTGCCATAAACATCCCACAAACTCCCTGATGGTTTTATTTGACTATTATTTTTTTATAGAACCTTTGGAAATTAATATTAAAATAGAATTATATGAAAAATAAAATTAAAAATATATTTTTTATTTAAATTTCTCAAATATTTAATTTTTTCGCAAAATTAACTATTTTACAAAAAGCGGAAATTTTTAATAGGTAAAGTTATATTTTTTAACGATCCAATTATTGTAACTGGGTATCTTCATTTTTCAATTTTCATTCCTAAATAGACTGTACTAAAAAGTCGTTATGATTTTATAAGTATATGAGGAATATATGAGGAAGTCGCTCTAAATTTATAACAAATGCCAATATTGTAGTAAACGTAAAAAGCCAAGAAAATAATATCACTCATTTTGATTACTGAACGACTATCTAATATTTTATAATTATATTATTGAAACTATTATTAAAAGTCCCATAGAGTGCTATCATTTGACATATAACATTCTAACTATTGACATCAAAACAAGTGTATTTCATTTGGTTCAACCCTCTGATTAATAATATCTTTGATATTACTACTGTTATCTGGTCTCCACGTGAAATAAATCATGCACGCGATTGGAGAAAATATTAAAAATATAAATGGACTTTTGTTTATAATAATTTATACTTGTTTCTTTCCGTTCGATTTTATAATCTGTATGGTCGGATATAATTCTCTTCAAGTCCGAAGGAATTGCTTCTTATCATACTTTTTGCGATTTTAATATATAATTATTTAGACAACCTTACGTCTTGACTTTAGTGACGTTTTTTGCTCCTATCTGTCACGTAAAACGATGAAGTTTACTCACATTCATCCACAAAATATTGTGAGAGACTCCTAGTCTCGATATATTTTTCTGTTCCATTACCTGGTTTATGAATATTGTTATAGAGTTGCTTGATGTTAGATGATTGAAATTTTTTTAGTTTCGCTTTTAGTTTATGTTAATATCTATTTTTTTGATGGTTTATTCATTTTCATTTACATTATAATTTAAACTTTTGGTTCTTGCATATTAGCAACGTTTTGCGTTTTACGCGTAAAGTCAGATTAAGAAAAGAGAATATAAAGAACTCTAATTTTTTTGTATAAAAAGCATTAGATTTAAAATTGTCCAAACTATATAATATAGAATCTTCTGTCTATAAATAGTTTATAATGTGTAGAGATTTTTTTGTGTCCGAAAAAATAAAAAAAATAACATGATTTTTTTGTAATTTTGATCTAAACATTTAAAAAATATGAGATTCTTCATTAATATTTTCAATCCTCTTTTTTGAACTTTAGCCAGATATTTAAATTTTATTTTTATCTAAGTTCCAATGAAGATAAGTTCTTGACTTAGAACATAATCCACTGTTAAACTACTTTAAAAATGGATGAGATTCTCAATTGAAATATATTTTTTTATGCATGTTCTCCGGTATTTATAAACCAATTTGAATCACTTGTTGAAGAGTATACCTCCAAACGACATTCTTTTCTTAAACTTTGTTAGAATAAGAGCATGAATATTGAAGGTACTTCAAAAAATTCCACCACACTGGACATCACAGGTCGAGTTTTGTTGAAGTAAGTGTAATAATAATTTAATAAGACATTATTACGATCGATATAAATATGCTTTTTTGGCAAAATCGGGGTATTATGGTGGAGCCTTAAGATGGGGATAGAAACTCTTCATTGATGACTTATTCCAGTATACTCATCGAATAACAGTAAATTTATCGAGTTTTTGTCTGTTTAATTTGTCTTGTAACCACGAAAATAATAAAGTAAAAAGGAGAATGTACACATGTACCCACGTTTTAAGAGATTTAATTCAGCTTCATGTTCCGTATATCCTTGTGGTTGATGAAAATTTTGGGATTGATTTTGGCACTTTTGGGTTGGCTAATAAGTTTTAATTCCGAGTTGCTGTCAACAATTTTTATTAAAAAAACTATATGTTACACTAAAATTAAGTTCCAGTCGGCTAGTAATGTAGTTGGGTAGTAATCGTTGAAAATTCCATTTCAACAGGACGTCGGGTACGGGGTTAATCCTCAAGATCGTAATCTTCATTCTTGAACTTTCCAAATCAAATCTTGTCAGTCGCGTTAGATACGGTGGACTTGTTCTTCGCATGGCGTATATTGTTTGTAGCTTCAGGCAGTCTTTGCATTCTGACCCAGCCGGAATTCATAATTACTCCACTATCTTTTATGTAATTCACTTATGGCTGACTGTTGCCAACTGATTGCATTTTGACCTTAATTATTACTTAGATTTTTGTGATACAATTATTTCATCTTCATATTAATCACTGGTAAGCTTGAACATAATAAATAATGTCATATATTATTAATCACCAAATTCATTGCTGAAAAGATGTTACTATGTTAAAATACTGAACTTACAAAATACAAAAATTTTGATGAAGGATCATTTTAGGAAGAGTCGATTTTACATGCAGAGAAGGACCTAGAGCTTACCATATGGAAAAAAATTATTTTCATTGACCTGGCTAAGCTCAATAAAAAAATTGCTCAATAATAAATAAATTGGATATCTCATTCGAAGTAACATTATGGTAAACGTAGAGCAATAAATGAGAATATAATGTTACTTTGGAATCGCAGAAGATCCCTTAAATATACATTTTGTGTATACGAAAAAAAGTTTTTTTTTTAAATAGCAGCTTTAAATAAACACTTAAAAAGAAGCGCATTAAAAAGTACAAAATAATGACAATGTGGGTATTTAATCTGAATTTTGTGGTACAATATCATTTCCAAACCTAAATAAATTTGCACAATTACTTTAGAGGTTTTTGGAATTGGTGCCAAGTCGACGCTTTTGCTATAGATATGTGCTACATTTGGGGTATACTGGATGCCTACTGATATCCCTCTTTACGTTAAGCATTACATATACCTGCTTACCTATCAATCTGCGTGCAAATATTTTAATTAATTAAGGCATTTTTAAAACTTATTTATGTACGTACCTACTAATATTTAAGTTTTTTTATGCCTTTGTATGTATTGTATAAAATGATCTACCTATTAGTTTTTTACTTTTAGTTTTTACGATTAGTTTTTATGATTCTTCTTGCTTACATCACGACAAGCTGAACAAGTCCAAACTCGATTAATTTATTCGTCATCAACGCAAAGTTTTTATAACCATTTTCCAGATCCATCATTTTATTATGATTCTGCTAAAGAGAAAATTTATGTCTACTTTACCTCATAATATTTTTTTTGTATAAAACATCTGTTTAAAACTTTTCTTTTTTATTACTTCTTTATATTTCATATATTAAATATCTTACAAACTAAGTATGCATATATATATATATATATATATATATATATATATATATATATATATATATGTGTGTGTGTGGTGATATACAAAGGTAAATATTTAATATTACGTACTTTGTGGTGTATAAATATAAAAAAATGTGTAATCTCTCTATTATAAATATTTAACAAAAATAAATATTTAGGGGAATGCAACAAAAATAATAGAGCATAAAAATATTGGTTCTCAATTTTTTTCTGTTCTCTTGCTTCTTTATGTGTTCTGGGTTCGGTGTTACGGGTTCTCAGTTCTTATCTGTATCTGTTGCTTCTTTATGTGTTTGTTGTGCAGGTATCATAAAAAAACTAGAGAATCAATTCAGGTGGTGTTTTTAGAAAATGCTCATACATATTTTTATCGTAATTATTTTACTCCAACAGAAGAAATGAAAATTCAAGTTATGGAGTGAATTTCAACTTCAAATTAAAAAAAGAAGCAGGTTACATTTTTTTTTCAAAAGTGTACACTAGTGAGATAGTTCCATATAATCATAGTGATGACCTCATGATGATATCCAGAAATTAACAATGGGACTCCTTAGCAAATGGTTTTAAATCAATTTTAATTTAAAATATTTGCTCTTGGTTATGGTTTTTTTGCAAAATAATAATATCATCTGCCAGGTTCGGGTCTCATGATGAGTTCTGAATATGAACTATAGAACTCCTTTACGGATGGCAGCAAATCAAGTGTGAGTCAATTTATATGCCACTAGTAGTAATTGCTTTGCAAAATAACTACACCATCGACCAGATCAGAGTCTGATGATGAGTTCTAGAGATGAACAATCAAACTCTTTAACGGATGGTAATACGTCAACATTGATTCAAGACATTTGCTATTGTAAAATAACTACACCACTGTACAGACCAGGATCTGATGGTGAATTCTAGGTATGAGCAGTGCAATTCCTTGACAAATGGTAATAAATTAAGTCATTCAAAATATTTGCTACTGGTAGTTGTTACTTTGCAAGATCCGGTGATGGGCTTCAGATATGGAGAACGAAACTCCTTAGTGGATAACAGCTAACCACTCACGGCTACTTCTGTCGAATTGTTACCCTGTGTTGTTGAATACCAACTTTAATTTTATTAAAATAAACCTTCTTTTAAAAAACCGACTTCAAAAAAGTCGGTACTAAAAAGTAAAAAATAATTGACTCAAAATAGGTACCAACTTATTCACAAACTATAACTAAATTACTTATTTTTCTTAATTCGGTGCCAGCACTGTCGATCGACCGATCGATTACATTATTTATTTCAAATCATAAGTATATTGTGCGGAGTAAGATGAAAATTTCATCGATTTTAACCCATCATTAATAGAATATAGAGGAAAGCATTGCTTGTAAAGGAGAGACAGTTGTTTGAAGACGCGGGCACAAATTATTATATAGATTATTTATATGTATATTTATGTAGGTAGACAAAACAGGACACGATTAATATTGAATAATTATTGGCTGGGTATGAATTAGACAGTGGGAGTAACAAAATAGACTCCAGGGCTCGCTGTAGCACAACTGGAAATATCTTTTAATTTTGTCATAGAGAAAATAATTTTTTTACGTATATTGTCATACTTTTGGAACTAGCGTAGTTTCGCAAAAATGGAAATTTTACAGAGTTTTTAATGAAAGGATATACACAAAAATGACGTATTTTAAAAAATAGTCTCAGTCGCGATTATTTCACTACGAGAAATTTCCTAGTTAAAAAATTACTCACAATAATGCCTTCGTTTTTTCTATTTCAATTCTTTTTCACTGTTTTCATTTTAAATTTATAATTAGATACTACATATTTAACAAACGTATAAATATGAACGGTGATAAGAGAATTAGGTAAATAAAAGATTAATACAAAAGGTACAAACTTTTAAAAACGTGACGTCAATATTATTTACAAAAACATGCAATTCTACTAACATTAAAAATTTATCATTAAATTAGAATTTTTTTAAAATTTTAACATATTCTAATTGAAATATCGTACTATGCTTATTTTTAAACAAGTTAAATTGAAATGTCAAATTACTTTGACAAAAACTGTCACTCATTTAGGCACGATCGCCATACCTGGCATCACTATTCACAACTGTTATGTCAAAAAGATATCAATTCATTAAAATTTTCGTTCGGCGGATTGATTCTGACTATTAGTGGCTAAACGTATTAGGTTGTGAAAATTATTTATTTTTAGCTTCAACCAAAAAGTATCGACTTCGTTAGCATGTGATTTTAATGATGCCAACCACTCTAATAGGTGGAAAAGTTGGATTATTTTTGTAAAATTATATCAAATATAGAGTTTTAGACTATTTTTATATTGAAATAAGGATTTATTAAAATTTTCTATTATCTTACATCGTGAAGTGAATATTTTTTTAAAATCCCTACTTAATAAAAATACAACAGTTTAAAGGAAAGCGCGTTTTTTTGCATATTTCAAAATACTCAAATAAGTAAGTTGCTAAATAGGGTGGAGAACGGACGTATGAAAAACAATTTTTGTAAGATTTGGAGTTTTAAAAGGGCGCGATTTGTGCCTTATGTAAAAGTAACAATAAATGTATTTTTTAAATTAATTTGGTAAATATCTTTTGCCTCCCCATTGACTTTAAAATTTAAATTTAATGGAAAAAGTTCTTGAAGTTATGGCTTATATATTGAACATAATTAAATAGATAAGCTGTAGTAAGTTATGCACAATAAATTATTTGGATAATTATAAATGAACTTTAATAAAACATAATCTAATTCTAATAACAACATTGAAAAAAATGTACATCAATTTCCTTGGAAATACTTTTTTTTCCAATTTAGGCATTAATTTTCGTGATTCCAATTTAGCTTGTATTGACACGGTAGCAATAAAATCCATTTCATCCTTACAACCAGATTCCACAATGAATTGAATTTTCTTGTCAGACAAACTCTGCATAATCGGTGGTTCAGTTAATTTTTCCTGCCAATTTGTCAAATCAATGTGTGTTGAGGCATTGAAATTTATTTTACTTCACTTCAAAGAACCTAGGTGTTGAAAGTTAAGGCATTTAAAATGCGTCGATCCGCTAGTTCTCGAATGTCTTTTTTGTCATTACTTATCATTACAAGAAGAATGCTTTAGGGATTTGCAAAATAACTATTTCGTTGTAGGTACCTAGAAGTCCTAATCATGTCAAAAAGATGTCCGTGTCATCTTTGTAGTTGATTTATTTTAAATGAAGAACCAAGCTGGTGCGTAAACTTTTGCAACAAATGTGGCCAAAGCTGTCAAATTTTCTGAAGGTGTCTCTGTTGTTATATAAAAACGTAGCATTCGATTGTAAGCCAACGCGCTTTTTTGCCATATCGTCTGGGCAATCACTTGATATTACCACTGAGGCAATCTTATGCAAGTATTGTTGATCTGTACTTAAGTCTTGGACAATTTCTGGAAACATGTTTCCTTCGATGCGCTGAAATTGTTTAACAGGTAATTGTTCACAGGTTTCCAGTGTGTTTCCCAAAGAAGCAGTATAAGACTTAAGCGCCGAAGTACACCCATCAAGATGAAGAAACAAGTGTCTGAAAGTCAATTCGTTCATATGTAGTAAGCAAATTATCCATTTATATTCAATAAAATTTATTTAGTTTTTCGTGACCAATGTAATAACCGCCAATATATGAATATCTACGTAAATATAATTGATGATGAATGAATTAATATTCTGATACGGTAAATGAACGATTGAACAAGTGAGCACTCCGAAACACTGGAGAGTTTTAGTATCATTCAGTTCAAAACAAAAAACACAACATTGCAAAAAAAATCCTATGTTTCTATTAAACTTGTATCATCACAAAAAATTCTTAATACTACTTTTCCTGCTTTATGTAATGAGAAATTGTTTCGTTTAAATTGAAAAAATTGTGTTTTATATTAATATTTAACCTGAAAGTATCAATAAATATTGAAAAGAAATTTTATATTTAAAAATATTCATCTTTAAAATATAAATTTACGCGTACTCTGCTCTCTACAATCCCTAACACGGTTACGGATTGAAGTTAGTCACTAGAGTAATCAATATTCACTTTTAAACAAAAAAAAACAAAGCAACGCTTTTTGTGTAGTCTTTTTAGTAGCGAGTTCAGTAAACATGATTCATACATTGATTCAGGCGCAACTATGTGCATAACTGCGTATAAAAGTCGGCTAAACAATTCCAATTACCTATGGAGTTTTCCAAGAGTTGATAATCGTCGTTAATAAGATGAAATTAACAGTTTTGTATTCAGTTATCGTGTAAATAATAGTAAATTACAATTAACGCGTAAGTATAAAGAATGTGTTATGTATTCCAAGTTTCAGTACAAACTTATTATAACAGTCAGTGAATTTATAAAGAATGAAAACAATGTCGTTTTAAGCTCAATAAATCTCAAATAATAGAAAAAATTTACGATTTTGTTGTAGAAACGGAACTAATTGATGGTGTATGAGAGACGGAACTAATTGATGGTGTGCAGAGTGAACCTACAAACACAGAAGTGTTTATTGACTTTAACCATAGTAAGTGGTGAAATATGGCACAGGCGACTTAGTCATAGAAACTCGAGATAGTTTTTTTTAAATTCGCCACAATAATCGTTATGATTATACTGGCGAACATACGAACGTAGGGTCTAATCATACAGTAAGGGATACTAAAAAAAATAATGCGCAACATTGTCAGGTAATTCGATGACTCGGAGTTCAAACGAAAATTTTACATAAATAATAGACTAAACAAACTCCATATTAGCAAAGATAAAAAAAAAGCATACACCATACTTGCGAAATAACTTCATATTAAAAATAACTTCATATTAAAACCTAAATTATTCATTCCTTAGGCACTGTAAATATTCTAGATTAGTAAATAATTGGTGTGGTGCTCTGATTAACCATAAAGAAAATTCTTTCTGTGCAGCGACTGAAAGTATATTTCATCTCGTTCGATTATGAGCGAGATATCACTTTCGGAAATTACTTCAAAAATCAGTCATGCCCTGTGAGACTAAAATGTGAAATGTTTCGTGCCGGAAAGTAAAATTCTAGTCAATTTGATTAGTTAATAGCATCGCGTTGCTGCCATTTCCTTCCGGCGTAGAGACTAAATCAGATTTCGGTTTTCTAAAGCCCGTCTAATACAAAAATGATGTTATTTTTTACGTTCGTTACTCTTCTCCCTACGATCCTCAGTACCGTTACGGATTGAAGAGAAGAAAGTGATCGATAATCGCTATTTAATTGAATATTTCGTAGAAATATTACAGCGCAACACAATACGACCTTAGTTTCCATATAGGATTACCTCTACGCTGCTTTATGTTTGAAAGTATCAGTTGAATATAATTGATGAGTGTCATAAATATGTATTACAATGTACTTACTGGCTCAATTCTCATAGGATGCGGTAATCCAAAGTTTAATGCACTAGCAACTTCCATGATTTATCCACAATCACATCCACATCCACATTCAGTATACCCTAAATATCATTCATAAAAATATCAATATTTTAATCCTTTTTTTTCTATTCCAATTAACAGTTTTTCAAATGTTTCCATTTAAACATCCGACCAGAGATGTTACTCATGTCAAAACATATAATATATTGAATAGGTAAAGTTTCCAAAAACATGGCTTGATTTACGTTTAAAACAAAGATATCAGTATTATAATCGTTTTATTTCCAATATAATAAATAATTTTTCAAATGTTTCTATGTTAATATCCGACCATAGACAATGTTCACGTTTGTATAATAAATTGAATAGGCAAAGTTTCTAAAAACACGCTTTGATAGACGTTTAAAACCAGGCTTTGTTAATGATAAATAAATATCACGTAAAATATCGCGCAAAAGTTAAAGTGGGCTTTAACACAAAAGGTCTGACAAAACTGTCCATCATGTGTCACGCACATGGCTCAGGTACTCATCAGCTCCTTTAAGCAATAAATCATCGCACATCAGTTTAAATGAGTATCTATTGCGTATCGCCTTAATACATGTAACAAAAAAGGTTAAAAGCACTCTGGACTGGATTATTTCATAATACTCACAAGTAATGCCTAATCTACTCTTACTCTATAATAATACAAATTTATTGACTTCAGTTTAATAATCTTCTTTCATTTATTTAAATCTAAGCAAATAATTTTATGCGAAATTTACCAAACATTTTGTTATATTTTTTCAACGCAACTAATTTCATAATATTTTTCGAGTAATCCTAACTAAAACATATAAAAATAGAGTAGTATTACGGGATAAAGTAACTAAATTCCGTATGTATTAAGTGGTTCATACAAGTGGATTATAATACTCTGTCAACTAGTACTTAAAATACTTTTAAAGTATGTACGTTATAATTGAAAAAAAAATTAAAGTGGGCACCGGGTAAGAAAAAATAAAGTACTGGCCAAATTAAAGTTAAAATTGTGCATTGAGTGTCCCGTACCATTGCACATATACCAACAAGCACAGAAGCATACATGAAGCGCATACCAATCGTGTGTATTATCAGCCTAGTGTTCGGATATACTAAGTTGGATTAATCCCTATTTTGAACAATATTTATTATTTGTATTAATTTAATTATTTATTTAATTAATATTTAATTAATATTTTTATTTGTTGAAAATGTAACAGAATACTGATATTATTTTTATGTTTGCAAGACCAAAAAAATTTATGTCAATATATTATTTCTGCTATGATTATTACTTTCATTTTAAAATAGATTTAAATAATCATAGTGCGTTTAATAAGAAAATTATTTTTATTTAATTTCCCGGTTATACATTTCTGGTTTCAATATAAGATAAATTTATGAAATAAAAAAATATTATAAAATTTTGCTTATCGTTTCCACTGCATTGAAATTGTAATCACGTATTTTCAATATATTTTCACTTATTAATTCAGATCTCTGTATGAAACGCATACTTGCAAAATTTCGTACATAAAATCTAAAACTAGGCAAACCTTGTTTCACTAAGCACTGAAATTATTTTCAAAATTATTTACACCAAAGAAATACACATAATTTTGTAAAAATATGATCATGAGATTGATACTACTATTGAACTTTAATTAATTACAAGACAATGATGAGTGTAAATGTGAAAAATTGTTGACAAAATTATGTTATTTGCTTCTTCAGGTTGAAATTATAAGCAAGACAGATATTTATGACCCATAACTGCTTACGAAACAATTAAGTTTTGGCAAGTTCCAGCGGCGTGAACTTTAGAATCTTCATCAGTTGTAAGCAATTTTGCAAGCGGATGGAGTATTCCAGTGACATGCTACGAATGAAACATCCGGTGTCTGAAATAATTTAAAATTACATGAATTTACAAAATTGGATTCGCCAAAATATTTTAGTCTCAAGCGGAAATGTCGGCGATGCAAATTAAATTGTTAAGTTCACTGTAAATTTATTTTAATTTCAGGGCTGTGAGCAATTTCATGTTTATCGTAAAAATTGACCAAACAAGTTGTCAATAAGAGTAAACGTATCAAGATTGTTTTGTATAAGCTTATTTTAATTTCTAAATGGAAATATATTAGCTTGCCAAGCAAACTTTTAGCAATTAATTTTTTTTTCAAAAAAAAAAAGACTGTTGTGAATTGCTGTCTTTTCTTTAATATTTTTTTTGACAAAGTTATTTCGCCATCTTGACGTGTTTGTTGTTTTATTAAGTGAAATTAATGTACATCACGCCCATGTATTATAAAATTCATAAAACTAAAATTTTCTTTAAGTAAGTTTGATTTGTATTAAAACGTCAAGTAAAAATTTCAAATCACAGACCCAATATAATCTGCTTGTGGAAACTGTATCGAAATTCCTCTAGATTATTTTGCGTGACTTGGTGAGAAATAATCTTAATTTTGCCACGTTTCTCAGAAATTATTTTTCGTAAACACCTCCAATATACAGACAAATCCATAGAGAATAAAGTACGTAGGAACCGAAGTTACGTTAAACCTAAAAAAATAAATAATCTAAAAATATGAATAATGTAATCAAATTATAAAAACAAATTGATGCATGTATATACCCGCATTCGGGTTGCTTAGCTCAATATCTCCTCTTCCCACACCACTTCATTACAGGCCAGGCCCATTTATCCAGTGAATGTTCGGTGTATCAATTTTAATGCGTGATTTAAAACACACGTAGCGCCGTGTGTTGATGTACAGGATGTCCAGTGGCAGATTTCAAAGTTTGAACAAACATAGTTTCTGAACGAAACACATAAGAGGGGTGCGGGGGGCGTCGTTAGAAGCAAGCGGTGCGGATGTTTTAGTAGCCATGGAACAGTGGAGTGGAGAACATCGCGCTTTTGCCGTCGATGCGTACATTTCGAGTGGATTTTCACTGTCTGTAGCACGCCGTCGATTTAATAATCGTTACAGTATTCATCGATTACATAATGGACCATCGATCAACCTCATTCAGTCATGGGTAGCAAGGTTCAGAGCTACAGGATCAATATTAAATAGGTCCAGACCAGGACCTACACCATTGGTAGCCACAGATGAAAATGTTGAGCGTGTTATGATTTCTGTCGTTGAAAATCCCCGTTTATCACTGCGTACACGTTCATCGATATTGGGAATTCCGAAATCAACTTTACAGGTAATAATGCAAAAAAAGCACAAGTTCCATCAAAATAAAATTCAAATTGTTCAAGATTTATACGATTCCGACTTCGAATTAATAAAAACTTACGCGGAGGTGATGTTGTTGAGATTTCGTACTGCTACCCGGATGGGCAACATATTATTTAGTGACGAAGCTCACTTTCACATTGGAGGATATGTAAATTAGCAGAACTTTCGTTACTAGGATGTCCACAACCCAAGACCCAGATGTTAAATGACTTTTTCAGAGTAGAACTACATAATAGTCCATCCGTCAATCAAAACACATGGTTCCAGCAGGACGGGGCCACAGCTCACACTGGTAATATATCCATAAATGCATTGCGGCAGTTATTTCCAGAAAAAAACATATCCCGAAATGGTACCGTACCGTACCGTGGCCACCTAGGTCACCCGATTTAAGCCCATGTGACTTTTTCTTATGGGGATACTTAAAATCCGTTGTTTGTAAAACAAATCCGAGCACTGTGACACAACTTAAAGACAATATTCGAGCCGAAGTCAGTAGGATACCCCAGTCGCTCTGCAAACGCGTTTTTGAAAACATGCGTGCTAGACTCGAAGAGTGTGTCAGATTCGATGACCGCCATTTGGAAAATTGAAATCAGCATTTGTAGTTAAAATAAACCTACTTTGTATTAGAGGTGTAGTTTTTTTTTACAATTTTTCAAACATTGAAATCTGCCACTGGACATCCTGTACATAGGTAGACACGACTATTAATTTGTGTGATTACTATGCGTTGAGTAACATAGAGCTTCTTTCTTGTTGTAACTTGTTGTTGATCTTGCGTTCTATCACTTGTCCTTCATCTTCTCAATTTTTGTTTTTTGTTTCAAATGTTTACAACGTACTGATAATTATAAAATAACTACATATTATGCAAAAATGTACAGAATATGTAAAGTTTATAGTCGAATCACACGAGCAGATTTTATTATAAGTCTACACGGATATTTGTAAGTGCCCCTCGCAAATATCCGTGGAATGTAACTGAATAGAGCTTCTTATATAATATATAAATATATTATTTGTGGAAAAATAATGACAAGAGAAGGCAATGTGACAGATATAATTTTTAGATATATTTTGATTTTTGGGCTCTTTGCTTTGGGTTTTCTAAAGTATTTCCTTTCTTCTGCCAATGTCATTTTAATAAGATCAAAACAGCTTTATTCGTATGAATATTTTCTATCTCCGTATTCCCTCTAATATAACGAGGTGATTTAAATATAAAACGAAGCTTCAGGATCAACAACATTTAAAATTATATGCATTAAGTTCAAAATGGTAGTTCCAAAAGAGTAATGTTGTAACACATCGTAAAAAGAAAATATTTTTTCCGAAAATCGATTTTCCTTCTTTGTGAACATGTATCGTTTGTTTTAATCAAAATGTGATACGGAATTTAATGTTAGATACAACAGAAGAATCGTAATGGACTGTATGAAAAATATTATTTGCGTGTACAGATTTTTTGGTATAATTTTCCCTCATCCGCCGATGATGGAATGCACGAAAAACAACGCCCCTTCTTTTTTATCATAATCATAATAATTTTCTTATAAACTGAATTTTCTATTTACAAAAAAAATAAAGAGCAAAATTGAAAACCGTGAATATTTCTTTACAGCCAATATTATGATCTTATTTTATATTTAGATCTCAAGTATTGGCTGGTTGTCACACAAAAATAATTTTATTTTATCCTCGCCATTATCCTTAAATAAACAAGAAGACCATTTATTGTATTATATATTTTGGTCATCGATACTACTATATATTATTATTTATATCAATATTTAGAAGGAGTTATTCAGCTAGGAACCAGCGCTTTCCTAGAAGGAACTTCAAAATCCTCGAACCATCATGGGAATAACTAGCTTGTGTTGGTGATTCCAAAATTTTTATTAATGGCTCTAATTAAAACGGGTCAGACATTTTAAGAAATAATTATGTCATTATTATTTACAAACTAACTTAACACGTGCACGCCAGCGTTTATCTTGAAAGAACTTTGAGAATTCTGAATGGCTGTAGAAATTACACTCTTGTTGTGAAGATTTTAATTGATGGTGCTAATCAAAACGGTCTTTTTGATTCGAAAAATGTTCACGTCGCTAATATTGAAGAACAAATTTGTCAGATACACATCAGCGCTTTTCTTGAAGGAAGAACTCTGTATGCTTGTACAAATAAGACTTTTATATCGGTGCGAGCTATAATAAAAAAAATAACTAAAAATAACAATAAAAGTCTCCAGAGCCAAGAATAAATTATAATGAGGCAAATAAACGTATATTTCAGGATGTATCTTGAGTCTATCTTAAAGACTAACAGTCATATAAAGTATCTTCCCCTATACTAATGAACGAGACATTAGGAAACAAATTACATGAATCCCTCTCTGTCGTCATGTTCAAATTACACGCCAATTATTTCGTTGTCTAAATTTAATAATTTAGCACCAATTTTTCGAGTGATTTATTTAAAAATTATAATTTAGTATTATGTATACCAGAAATCCAAACCAGCCTTCGATAACAAGGATATTATCAAAATCACAAACTTTGATATCATAATAAAGGAACAATTAAAATAATTAAACCTGTTAATTAGAAGTTGAATTCGTAATATGAGGTTGCTATTCCTACTTATATGTCAATAAAAACATTTAAAATTCTGGGCGTATTTTAAAACCTATAAGAATAAAGATCATTGTGTACTTTTCCCCGTAACTTTAGGTAAATCAAAATAACATTGTGTTTAATACTTTGAGAGATATATTTTAGGGATATTATTAATAATATCTCTATAACCTTTTATTTAAAATTTTCAGAAATATTTTTAATTATTACATAACTTGTTCTTTTATTTGAAACGATACGGAATATATGAAATTAAAAAAAATATCCTTGGTTCATTTAATTTCTTCAAAAATCCATATAAGTTTTTTGGATCTATTGAAATTCCTGAGGATTTATATGTTTTATCACTACACCAGTTAAATAAATGATGTAATAGGGGTTCAGATTGAAACGAATCCAAATTCTATACGTTTATGATGATCAAATTCCAACTAAATTTCCATAAAACTATACTGGGAATATAGCAATTTAAAAAAAAGAAGAATCTTGCAAATCGGTTGATTGATTCAGGAGATACAAATTAACACACAAAAAGGGGCTTTATTCCTTTGTATGTATCTGCATACACTGATCTGCCTATTTACTTTATTACTTTTTTATTTATAAAGAAAAGACAAACGAGTTTACTTATAATCACTTACAGATTCCTGCCACCACCTTCTAGTTCCACTAATGTGCCTTGACTTTGCTGAAGAGCAAATTTGTATCTCACTTAGCCGTATTTTGTTAAATTATCATCAGACAAGTAAAATCAATCGCGGCAATCGTGTTGTTCAATGTTGAAGAAAATTGTATCAGAATTCTAATAACATTTTATGAAAACACACTGGGTGTTTCTACCCCCAAATAAAAAAAGTAATTATCCAAATTGGCAGATAAATTTCAGAGATATTAGACAACATACAAAAATGCAGTCAAAATGAAAACCTACAATTACATCCAACAAATTTATATAAAATTAGCTATGGAATTTATAATTCTATTACTGTCTTCGAAACTACAGTAATGAAAAGTTACTGAATAAAAGTATGGGATTTTAAAATAAAGAAAACTATAAATCTCCAAATTGCAAGCGAAAAATTTCGTTAAGGAAAAATAATTATTTCAATATACTTAAAAATTATTGCTTTATCAACTATGAAAATTAGCCACAAAATTCTCGTTAAATGATTTCTGAGAGAAATAACTGGAATTTGAAAATGAACATAGAGACGGAAACAGGTAAATACTGTTTCAAGTTTTCATTTTATCCTGAGGTACGGTACTTTCGAAGTCGATAAGGAATATACCAGATATTTAATTAATATATGGCAATAGATTTTAAATCTTTTAAATATGCTAAATTTGTACTCCTGATGGCGTAAACGTAGAAAAGTACAATACACGAAACCAAAAACTACTTTTAACTAAAAAAGGAGAGGGTAACGCTATAGAATTCGATTCATTATTAGGAGGTATAAATCGATATATATTTTTTTACTAATTTAAATATAAAACCGAAAAATGTGAGACAAAATCTATTCCAATACTAAATAATTGTGAATATGGTAATTAAGCAATTAAATGAAGTTGTTAATGTTAAGCCTCACTGATAAGAAACTCACTATTTATTTTGACAGGCATTTTGAAGGTATTCATAGATCTTAAGATGAAAGAAATTAATAAATAAAATTATCCTGGCAAGTGGATGACGTTCGTTTCAAATTTATTCGCGTTAATAAAACTTTTTTATTAGTGATAATAAACTTAAGAATCTTACACGATCTTCATGAATTATTTATATCATGTTCGTAAAAATAAAACATTACACTAGATTTGCTTCAGAAAATATCGAACCAGCACAGAGTTTACGGATAATAAATCCATTCATCGATAATAAATTTCAGTATTTTGCTTTGATTTAGCTCATGAACTGATTCTGTATTATTTTAGCTCATAGATTTCAAAATTTATCGATAATTAGGAATAATAGATGGATCAACAGGAGAAATTTGGTGCCGCCTATAATTGATGATAAATCGTCATTAATTTGAATAAATAGTTGTGGTCCAAAATTCTTACTATACCTTCATGGTTCTTACTATACTTGTGAAATAGGATAAGGATATCAAACGATCATACTAAATAGCTGGTTCTCAGAAACAAGTCGACGATAAAATTAATAAAGTTATTGAAAAACTAGCCTCCAATAAATTTATAGGTAACGGGAATATGTATTGCAAACCATATAAAACTGGAACACAGTTGCAAAACATATAAATCTGGAATTTAGAATTAACATACAGAACCAGTTAATCAAAAGTATATCTAATCAATGTGTATTACCGGTCCTTATTTATGGAGCCGAAACTTGGGTGACAACAAAAGCTGCCCTGCAAAAGCTTGTTGTCACTCAAAGGGCGATAGAAAGAAAGTTGGAGGGAATGTCCTTAAGGGATCGCAAAACAAATATGTCGTTTCGGAGACAAAGCAAAGTAGCTGACGTCACAAAGAGAATTACGAAACTTAAGTGGCAGTGGGCTGGTCACATTTCTCGAAAGTCGGATTCATGGTGCAAAATTCTCTTGGAGTGGAGACCCCGGGAGTGCAAAAAACCTGTTGGTCGGCCGCAAATGAGATGGAAGGATGACATAGTGAAAGTAGCGGGAACAAACTGAATGCAGACAGCCCAACATAGAGCCGACTGGAGCAGATGGAAGGAGGCCTACGCCAAAATGGTTGAGAATGGCTTATTATGATGTTTGTTTTCTAATATTTTAGTATGATTATTAAATATTTATCCAAATTTTTACTTAGTTAATAATTTTTTTTTCATAAAATGTTTTTACCGTTATTCTCAAAATGCAATTTATTCTTCTAAATAATTTTTCAATATTATTTATAAGCTATGCGAATATTTACCTGAAAACTTGCTCTAGATCAACCTCATAATATCAATATTTTTATTCTTATTATTCAATTTAGATATGAGTCATTTTATTAAGATATGATTCAATTCATCTATGAATAAATTTATTGAGATGTGATTCAATTCAGCTATGAGTTAATTTATTGAGACGTGATTCAATTTAGCTACGGATCAATTTATTGTGAAGACTCAAGGGCCTTGACAATAAATAGACTGGCAGGAAGTCTTATTAAGATTAAGAGTTTTCTTTTTTATTTTATTTCAATATTTATTTTTTCGGATCTAAATAAAGTTCTTGTTTAACTGTTTCCGCATTTTAAGGCCTCATAGAGCCCGATTTCTTTTATTGTCATAAATTGTTTTCTAAATACAAAGGAAAAAGGAAATACATAAATTATGAAAAAAAGAATGTTTCTATTAATCACACAAGTGATTTTGTGCCTGAAACTAAATAGAAAATGTTAAGGACCTGTACGAAATTTAAATAATATGGCTTTACATAAAATATATTTACATAGAAAGACAAAAGTGAGTAATTGTCAAGTTGATTGATCTGTGTTATAAAAAACGAGGGTTTTCTTTTATTGAGAACATTAAAGTACAATTTTGATGCATCAAATTAGCTAGTACAGTAAAACTCGTTTAAGACAATTTCAAAGAGATTCAGCTGAAAACGCTTCTTAAGCGAGAAAGCGTATTATGAGGGACAGGGAAAATAAAACATATTCAATTATCGATAAGCAGAATTATGCGTCTACATTTAGTATATAAGCTATCGTACAAAGCTTTTAATCAGTCAATGAAACGAAGGCCGATAGAAGCGATCTTTCGTTTTTGAAGCAACGAGGATTTTTCACCTCACCGATCACTAGTAAACGTAACTCTTCCGACCCATCAGAATTGGTACAGGCCAGGACACTCAGTCTCTCTTTACTTGTTTGCCACCATGGCAAGTTTCTTCCTTGAAACCATAAAATTTATCTGGCATCAATTTTAAAAAAACCGAATTCGTTTGCGTTAAAAATGTTTCGTAGTTCATAATTTTGCAAAAATTTAGGAAGTGGTGCCATCCCCACTGATTTGATAGTAAAGAATACCGTGGCGATTTTTAAAATGGTCTATCCAACCATTTGAAGCATTAAAAACTGTGATTTTTAAGCTTTCAGTAATTTCACGTGATTTCTCGCACAATATGGGCCCACTTACAGGCAGTTTTAAAGCTGAAGAATTATGAAAACATAAATTTCCGCTAAAACTTTCTCCAATTTATCGAGGTTTTCTACCTTTTGCTTTTTTCTCTTCACACTTCCCAACCTGTATTTTTCTTTAATTTCTTTTCTATTCTTTAAAATAGTACGTAACGTAGAAACTAGCAAATGAAGGTAAGCAGCTTTGTTTGATTTCTTGTTTGAGATTTTTCATCAAAAACTTTCAAAATCTTCATTATTTGTTGAAGTGACAAGGTTATACATTTAACAAACGCAGATACATTACGTAAGTAAATAAATGACAAAAAACGAATGCAGGGCACGACACCACACGTAGATGAATATATGAATCTAGAAAACGACTGCAGGCGGCAGGGCGCGTGACGACATGAGGGAGAAACCGCGCGGCGGGGACTTGAGTTAGCGCCCTTGAGGCTGGAAATGGCTTTCAGTTAGTTGCTGGCCGCTGCTGTGTGAGATAATACGTGTGCACATGCACAGTACATATGGCGTATTCAACGGGATGACAAATCGTATTAAGCGTGAAAGAATGTATGGAGAAATCGTATTAAGCGAGTTTTACTGTGATTGTTTTCATAACTTGGAAGAGGAAAATACGATAATAAAGTCTCATTGAAAAATATAAACAAATTAAAACAAGTAGATATCAACATAGATGAACATGACGAAAAGTCTAAAAAAAATCTTTAAAGACTAAAATAAAGTAAATGAATATTAAACAAAATTGTCATTACTTATTAAAAGTCTTCTTCAAAATTAATGTATCCATGAAACCTCTCTGTGAAACTGATCAACGTTATTTGGTAAAATTAAATTAATAAACAAATATTAGATATTTCGACAGTTTTCAAATATTTGAAAGAACAGTAATACTTATTAATTCATAAATTATCTCTTACAGGTTTCAGCCAGCAAGGCGATAGGGAAAAAAAGGAGGTGTGGAGGGTTCAGAGCACAAGAGGTATCCCGGTGAATTAGATCCGTTTGCCTCTAAGGTAACCATACTTTAAACACAACACTTTAATCTTCGCGTATATATGTTTATATATATATTATATATATATATATATATATATATATATATATATATATATATACACACATACATGGTGTCAGCAACTTCTATGAAAAAAAACCTTGAGTTAGTCTAAGCTTTTAACGCTCGCGCTGCTTCGCGTTACGGAACGCTTGCCATTCGCCACGTGACTCGCCTCATCGCGTTGCTCGCACAACTGCCATTGAGAGAGTTTTTTGAAAAAGATCAAAGGAGTTGCGAAGTGAATGCCTAAATTGGGTATTATGTATGTATGAGTTTTGACAATTGCGTATGGTTGTGTGCAGTATATACATAGGGTGCTTGATAATTTTAAATACCGCAGTGATCATTACATTATATTTGATAGTAATATTTTGTAATATAATAATATTAATCTATTTAGAGTGGTAATCTGTGTATGAGTGCTCGCCACTTACAGGTTTGTTCATATTTTGTAGTTACCTAAGAATAAAATTAGGAATTACTAACCTATGGTTGCCACGAGCGTACACGGATGATAAATCAAATTATAATTGCACTGATTTTTCAATCCATTCAAGTAAAAACAAGTTTTAAAATTACAAGTAAATGAAAATTAAATTACAAATCTAACGACAAAAGCATTTTCAACATGTCGCTACCAGTTTTCGTCATATTTTTGTACACGTTTTTTATTTTTTCGGGAACTACGAAGACATTTCTTTATTTAATAAAGAAATGTCTTCGTTAACGGCATTTTTAAGTTTGTCAAAAGCAGCGATATTACGTACACGGATCTCTATTTCACTCTCACAATCTTTCTCAATAATAAGTTTTTAACGTTTTATACGTAAAAACATATTGACACAACACGACTGAACCCAAACAGATTTCATAATCGACTAAATTAATAATTAATCTTGACCACGAATGCGCCCTTGCATACGAGAAGAGAGTAGCAACATAGCATCTCTTTATTTACTTAAGAATAATAACTTTACCTGGCGGTAAGATGTGCGCCATAAAATATGTAAAGATTCGTGCAGTTTTTTTTTAAATTTTTATCGTGCTGTAATTTCTAAATCCGTTGAAATAACAAATTTTGGTTTTCACCAATGACCTACACGAAACCAGGAGATTCATTGGTATTCGTTTTTATACAGGAATACCTTACACGGTGTGCATATATGTATATATATATATATATATATATATATATATATATATATATTAGGTTGGCTAGTAAGTCTTTAACTACAACTCCGAGACTATTCTAGAAGGTTTTACTGCAGGATATAAACAGGCCAAAGTGCAATCAGTTGGCAATAGTCAGCGGCGATGCTTTAAGTGAATTACATAAAAGACAATGGATTCAAATCGGTATCAAATACGGATTCCATTATTTGACGAATTTCGTGGGTCACAATGCAAAGACTGCCACGTATAATATATGTCATGCGATAGGTGAGTCCACGGTGCCTTACCGTGAATTGGTCGTTCAACCATTACGGCACCTAATTGAGAAGGATCCTCGACTGACGATTTGTTAAATGACAGATGAGCTATAGAAACACATTTTCCCGAATTGGGAGTTTCATGGATACCACACGAGTTGTTATATCAACTTCAATGGAGATTTCATACTTGTCAACAGTTATTTATATTAAAAAGTAACTTTGACAGGCTGAATCAATTAGTAACTGGTAATGAGAATTGGATTACATACGTTACCCATACACCAAAATATTAATGGCTGGGTGTTGGAGAAACAGGACAAAAAGAGGAAATCACTATCCAAACCTGAAATAGGGGCCAAAAAGGTGATGCATAGCTGCTGGAAGAATATCAAGGGCATTATTCATTGAGAGCTGCTTCTAGAGGGATCTACAATTAATGCAGATATTTACTGTGAACAATTAGACCGATTAGCAACCATTTTAAGCTGTCAACAAGATCTAGATTATTTTCTATTTGATAATGCTAGACCACGTGTTGAAAAACGTACTCGTGATAAATTAGAGAAGCTCGGCTGGGTTCTACTCATTCTTCCATCATATTCACTGTACATTGTGCCCTCTGATTACCATTTATTCGGTTCTCTAAATTACCATTTACGTAAAAAAACTTGACGTTATAGAAGATTTCCAAAACGACCTCTCACAGTTTTTTTGGAATTAAAGTCACCGGAAGTGAGACATTTTACAAATGAGACATATTGTCACTGCGAACTAGATGGCGACAAGTAGTAGATAATAATGGTGCATACTTAAATTAAATTTTTGATAATATATACATTTTTTAATAAAAATTGTTGACAGCAACTCGGGGTTAAAAACTTATTAACCAACTCAATATATATGCACAGCAACATTTTGTAAAGTGTTCAGAATCTTCACCATTAGTTTGGCTATATTCCAAAAAAATACGGTGAACAGTCATTATTAATTCATTTAGAATTTATTTGCCAAGAAGGTAATCTCTCCAAAATGTTGAACGAGATAACGCCTTTGCCTACTGCTTCCGTTCCGCGCCTGATAATATGGTCGGCCGCACAACGCAACGATGTTGCTAGCAGCGGTCAAACTACACATAACTTCGCCGAGCGCAATTAAGGCCTCATCGCCTGTTCCGAACAACATCCAGGATACCTGAAGGCTATAGAATACACGTGAGGTTTGGTCATCAGGTTTGGTAATCGTTGATCAATTATATAAAAAAAGTTGGCCATTTTACGTGCGATATGTACAGTTAATTTTAAAAAAAGTGTATGGTTTCTTTAAACTTGGTATAGCGGAAAACAAATTTGAAGCAGTTTTGGCCTCCATAAGCTGTGGATATTGCCGAGGCTCACTCGAAAGTCGCTCGCAAGACTCGAACGGCTGGATGTCACACCGTTTTAAGTGGACATTTCAATTATATAATTAAAATACACGCGGCCTTTTAGGAAATATAACTGGGTTATATATGGGTGCTCTGCATTGAGCAGTACATATTTGGATGAGTTCGTACATGCAAACGAAATTCTGGATGGGCTACGCGCCGTGGCGGTGTACTAAGTGTGCCCTTCCCCAGTACGAGATCGATGGCAGGCATCTGTATGCTAAGATATCTATTTACCACCTTAGTGCATAAATATTAGAATGTATATTTCTCCATCAACGTCTAGTGAATATTATATGTTTTTATGCACATTACCAACGTCTGTGGACGTCTGAGTTCTAACGTGTTTGTAATTTGTTACTCTTATACGGATTGTTGTTCTTACAAATAGTTATATTTATTTAAATATTTGTTACGGCATTGCTCATTTGTTAATTATAATAATATATGCAATGCAAGTGAAAGAATGCTAAATGTGGAATTGTCAACTGGCGGTAGTGCGATCGTGAAGCTATGCTGCAGCCTGTTTTTGTGTGAAAGTTCACACCATTCCGCACCCTCTGTGATTATCCAAAGTCACAGGACGTTATATTTTAGTTATAAATATATTATCTTTTTTTTTTAAATCTTACTTCTCAACCATCTTCTGATATTGATTCCAGTAATAACTGAAATTTTAATACAGGTTTACAGGACGTTCTTATTTATATATATAAAATATGCAGAGTAAAATATATCTCCCCTAATTACCACGAATAACTATTTTCATCAAATTATGAAAGATTCAGTTACCCTCACTGCTATGATTTTATTTTCGTATATATATAATTACAAATCTTAGATAATATAAGTAGATAATATAATTACAAATCATTTGAAACTTATAACACCTTTAACAAATTTTACTTTTAAATGAGTAATTATATGCCAACTGAATATAATTCAACAGTCACATTTAAAATACAATATAAAAAATACGTGGAATTTTTTTTAAAATAAATGCAAATTTCTCTAACAGATGGTCAGCAGACCACTTGTTTAATTACATTCATATTTTATTCTAATTAAATTGCCACCTTCAATCTTTTTTCCATTGACATTCTGTACCCAAACTATTTTTACCGACTTATCAAATTTCTGGACTTATTCCATTGTTCTTTATAGGAATATATTCCGAATCAGTTATTTTTTGTTTTACAAACATTTTAACAAAAGTTTTACAAACATTTTAACAAAAGTTTTACAAACATTTTAACAAAAGTTCTCTCTCTCTCTCTCTCTGTCTGTCTCTCTATCTCTCTCCCTCATTCAAGTCGTATAAAGTTTGATCAAAAAAAGCAAATAAAACAATTTTTCTAATAAATTTATATCATCAAGATTTGTTTTAAAGTAATAAACAATTTCTAATAAATTTTTCTCCAAATTACTGGTACGTTCATCAGATATATCCACCACTTCGTCTTACAAATATCCCAGTAATTCATTTTATAGACAACAATGTTCACTGGTTAAAGTAATAAAAGAAGTGAAACACTTATCGAGTTACCATTTTAACTAAAATATTTAACCGCCAAACCACGTTCACCAGTTCACAGCTTTGACCACCCGAACTATTCATTATTATTTACAAACTTGGAATGTGTATTTATTTTTAAGTAAAGGTCTCCAACCCTCATCGAATATTTAACACGCTGTGATGTTTTGGGAAATATCCTTTTTAGTAGCGAGACGCGTACAGCCATCTGCTGGACCTCTTTGAAATGCAGAAAGCCCATAACCCACTAACCCACTTAAAGGTTCTGTGAAGGTTAAATAAGTAACTTTAAAGGATGCACTCAAATATATATATATGTATATATATATATATATATATATATATATATGTATATATATATATATATATATATAAATATATATATATATATATATATATATATATATATATATATATAAATATATATATATATATATATATATATATATATATATATATATATATATATATATAGATATATATATACATATAATCTAGTCATGTTCTATCATGCAATATATATATATATATATATTGCATGAGTAGATTCAACTGAAACATATTATTGTATTTAAAAAGCGATGTTTGTTATTTATCGGCTGTCATTGTCTTATATTACAATTAAAAAAACTTGGTGCTCGGCGTTAGTCGGAAAGGTGAATTTCATATAATGTCGAGTTTTACATTACTTATGATTTTCCTGTCACATGTTTGCACTTTATTATATGAAATTTACTCATAAAATAATAAAAATGTTCATAATACGCATTTCATGTTCTTTTATTTTCAAAAGAATTTCTGGTGGTTTTTGTATTGAACTGCAACTAGTTAAAGAATCTATTACATTACTCTGGACTTAGGATCCAAATGAGAATTTGGGAACGAAAGCAAATTCAGGTGCTCTTGATTACACTATTCTGAATCAGGATCGTAACGCAAGGGAGAGCGAATATCTATGCGGGTATGGAACTTTTGTAATGATGTCTACTCTGTCCAAACATGAAAAAATTGCTCGAGCATTAACAGCTAGAACCTACGATCAAAATGAATAATAAAAAACGAAAAAAATAAGGTTAAATATTTACACTTGAAATATTTTGTAGTTACAGGATTTCAGGAATAATTTAAGAATAGAACTTGCATAATTTTCATGTTGGCCTTCTCAATAATTTTTTTATAAATGTCCAATAACACCTACATCTTTATTGAAATAATTTTTTTTGTCTTGTTCCAAGTGTATGGAACGTCTTTCAGAACTTCCAATATATTTAATATTACTATTTATCTTGATTTTACTCCAGTTTGTAATTAACAAATGCTTTAGAAATCACTGAATACATCTGCTCCTTTCACTCGTCACAAGCTAATTGAGCGTCCTGAATGCGATTACACTTTCCTTTCCCCATTCCTTATTAGGAAACTACGCGAGTCAGGAAAACAGAAACAATCGTGATTGGCTAATTAGGATCCTAAAATAGTGTAATAGCTCCTTTAGGATCATATTAGACACAGATAGAAAACTAGACATGAGCAGATGCAGGTTACATGCTACAGTTGTGACTCACATCTGTGAGCCAAGAAGCTGGGCATTAAATGTATATCACATAAGTAGAGAATCATCACGCATACTAGTGTCACCGAATTATACAAAAATGCAAGTGAGAGTAGTCAAATTCCTATCCTATCTATCCTAACTTTTAACGTCATAAACTTTTTTTTTTGGTTACAGCAAGCAGTCTGTAAGCTGATTCTCACTCATCTTTTTTCTACATTGCACTAGGCATTAAATATTACTCAACGCGTCATTTTAATTTTTCATCTACTTCGAGGCTTTCGAAAAATTGAATTAACTTTTTTAAAGTTTCATGTCTTATTTTTATCTGCCTGTTAAAATTTATAACTGTATTATTTAGTATAGTTTGCATGTTATTTGCATAATATTTTATTTAATACACTTGAATCTACACGCGCAAAATTTATACTGAAGTCACAGCTAACATATTTCCACATAAAAAGTTAAATTTAAAACTATTTTTATCGCGACACTTGAAAAGAATTGAATTTTATGGAATTTTTTTTATTGTAGGCATATAAGAGTTTCAAGTAAAAACAAAATCTACTTTCATATATATATGACTATTCTACATGACTATTATATATTGCTTCTGGTTCCTATCCGTTGCACACCCGGTTAATACATACAGAGCTATATCAATATTTATGCTTAGATCGTGGATAAGCAGGAAGTGCTACGGGGTCGAGCCTATGGCGGAATTGAAAATTAAAGTTCAACATCACAACTGCCACACGTGCGAAGCCGCTGGGAAAAGCTACCTATAAGTTGTCCATCCGACTCCTAGCATAAAAAAATTAGTAGCAATAACAGAATGCTACCGAGACTGAAGTTTCTTGAAATTTTTCTGTTTTATCTCTTTCAATAAACGATTTAACCGTATTGCATTAAAGACCTTGTGTTAAATATCGAAACTTTTTTTATTTATTTCGCAACATCAAATTGCGCTACAAATTTAAATAATTTGTACAATACTTGTCAAGACTCAAGAAAAAAGTTTCTAAAAATGCCTTTTTGTATCTTTTCTTTCATGTTTTTACTTTTTAACACTTAAGATTTTTTTCAACAACAAGATTGCGGCGATTTTGTTTAATTTTCTTTGTACTTCTTAACAATTTCACGCAGATTAAGAAATGTAATCAGTTAAAACTAAAAAAATTAAAATTTCAAAATACGAAAGTTGACATTTTTTTCACTGTGCGAAAATATATTTAGAGAAAAAGTAAGTAGAAAGAAAGAGATGCGTTTAACGTTTTATCAATATAATTTATATATTTTAAATAATTTTTTACTACGAAACTTAGGTCACTGAAAAATTTTTTGATAATATAATAATTTTTGAAGTAAGGAAAAAATTTAAAAAACTTAACCCTTAAAAGATTGATAAATTTGGAAAACGTCAATAACAAAAATATAAAAAAACGGGCATATGCATGTTGAGATATGTATTTGGCAGTTTTATCAATTTTCAGATTTTTAAAATAATTTTATGATAAATGCAACAAAACGACAGCTCCTAGATTTTTTTAAATTTGTCAAACTCGCATTAAAAATGCTAGATAGGAGTAATCTATTGAATGTCATTATGAAGCTTATCATTCTGAAAAGGGAATTTAGAAACAAAAAAAGTGATAAAAGGCATGTCACTTTGACTTCAAAGTTTATACAATGGCATTCCACTCGATAAAATATGCAAAAAAAATGCTTCCAATTTAAATAATTCAGATTTCCATATCAAGCGTCTGCTCGTAAAACTTACCTAAATCTAAAACTTTAGAAACTATACAGCTGCTACAAACGGACGGATAGAAACGATGAAATTTTAAGAGTTACTTTTGTACTTCCCTGAAAAACATCGGAATAAAATCTGTGACACATGAACCAAAAACTAAGAGGATTATTAGCCTTATTATAGTAAAATGCAGAAAATTTAATATAAATAATTTATGTTTATGAAAATCCGTAAATTTCGTTGTATTACCATAATAATATGATAAACAATTTAGTTAAAAAACGATTTTATTTGAAGGCTTTGGTAAAAGAACATTTACAAAGACCACGTAGTAGTGTGATGAGGTGCTACAAAAGCTTTTTAAAAGAAATGAAAAGGTAAGCCCCTTAAAAGTTTTATTTTGGTAGTCAGGTAAAAGAAAAATTTAGTATTTTTTTATCCATTATAAGACAGCTGATATTTCACAATAGTTCGTGAATCTGTGCACTAACAATATATTTTTAATTCCGTTAGAAAATTGGTATACATTTAAAAAGTGATCGATGCGGATGATTTTTTTAAATCGTTTCTAAAAAGTTTTATATAGTAAGATTTTTATTATTATTTTTTTTGTTATTAACAATTTTGACTAACTAAAAATTCCATAAATGCATTTAATAATTCAATATTTGCATAATTGCTTTTCAAGAAATTTTATTTTTCTTCTTGAGGATTATAATAAAAAATTGTATTTGGTTTTTATTATAAATTATCCTTTGCTCATTCTCAACGTCATTCAATGAATTATTTAATTTTCATGTTTTAAACAATTTGAACTTTTTTAAATTATATGCTATTATTGTAAAACTAAGCCCATTTTCGACGGTTTCCTTTCAGTACCTGATAAATAAAGAATTGCGTTAGTTTATAATAATACCTAAATAAAGTTATAAATTTACATTCCAAAATTAATATAATTAAAACAATAATCACGGGAAGACATAACACCAACATAATGGGCATCCATATTGAAGCAGTAACAAGCACTCACGCGATCTTCATCACGTAGTTAATTAGATATAATACCATCTCAAAATGATCCCGTAGTTCATTCACGTCCTCAATTGCTTTGGTTAAGGGCGAAATGAGTGGAGGAACATAACAAGGACCGGGAAGAAGTCGTAGTTATCGCATCGACCGTTGTATAAAGTATTTTGTATGTTGCTGAGCATTCAATTTTATTCGCGATTCTTCGGGGGAGTGACTTTTTATTTTCTTCACATTGTTAAGAAAAGAAAAATTAAAGAAAATGAGAGTATTTAAAAATAGTAATTTTGGAGGTTGTGAAAAAAAGGTTTTTTTATCACGCAAAGCTCTATAGAGCGAAGTTATATCCTAATATTTATGTTACTTTTTCCTGTGGCTACAAAGATTTATGTTTTAACGATAATTTCATTTCGTTGTGTGGTCTTACAGTCAATCAACATATCAGACGTGAAAAAATAGTTTGTTGGTAGACTCAGACTGGTTAAGGGTTCTCTACTCCAAGAGTATGAAAGGTACCCTTTTGTTATGGTAACACTATATGTCTCTCTGTTCGGCTGTCTGTTCGTTCGTTGGAAACTTTTACTATCTAAACTAAATATCACAAGAACTACAATTAAACATGAGCTGTAGATCCTTGACTTAAAACGTGAAGTGATATTTGAAATGTGTTAAAATTATATTTAGTTAAATTTACATTTATGAGAGATTTGAATTATTTTTCTTTGTCCAACAGGTATTTTTGAAAATAGCTTTTTGAACATAGCTCAATCCAACGATTTCGTGTATCATTTATGAAAAGAGTTGTACTCAAAGTTTCTCTGCGAAAAATGATCGGTAATAAGGAGATCCGTAGGAGAAATAAGGATACTGATATAGCTCGCAGGATTAGCAGGCTGAATTTTTAATGGGCATGATACGTTCAACATGTCCAACGGTGAATATATTCTTGCTGTTGATAATGATTAAAGCATTAATCATTTATAAAATTTAACGTTTTAGTCGCCTTCATTTATTTTATGGGTTCATTTTGTAATTTAAAATGAAAAATATATATATATATATATATATATGTGTAATTATATATATATATATATATATATATATATATATATATATATATATATATAAATAATGAATACATTTACAAATATTCACATTCGTACATATATTTGCAAACAAATATTAAAAAATGGGGGAGACAAAAATGAGAGTAGAAGAAATGTTTATTACAACATTTGAACATACGTCTTGAAGGTGCACTTCGTATGTCGGAAACCAACTTATTCCTCAACAAAAGAGAGTAAGTGTTTATTAAATCTTATAAAATTTGTACATAAAATCTGGGCATTGGAAGTAATAAAATTAGCTAATTTAGTTATTTACCCATTTTCCTATTTATTTACCTGCATGAATATGTACATCTGATAGACTTATTGCCATATGGGCAATCTCTCCCAATCAACCAAAACTACTGTATAATTATTTAAAATGTTACAATAGCAATCGATAGCAAAATGAGAAACGAAATCGCAAGACGATAGCAAATTATTTTTTTTAAAAAGAGGCAAAAACAATCTAACATTGGCATGATTTTAGAGACTTTTTAGCATAAGTGAGGAGGTAGGAAAAAACGAAAATATGGTTTATCTTTTTGTTTTTTTCCTTATATATATATATATATATATATATATATATATATATGAAATGGGTTTGAAAATTTAAGTTACTGGAGATTTTTTTCAGACAACTTTTCTGTACCTGAATGGATGGCAAAAATCTGGTGTTTCAATTCCATAACTAGACAGCCTGAGTAATTTTGAAAATGAAAACTATGATTGGGAATAAGAAGCGTGATTATAGTATCAGGACTTAGCCTTAGGTTTTGGCAGATAGGATTGTAAATTTATCAACAGTATAAGAGGGATTGTAATGATTTTTCAGCATATTGTAAACATCTTCATTTCATCAACATTTTCATCCAACTGAGTCACAGCCTCTGAAAATACTATTTTCTACTATTACTATTTTCTTTTAAAAGATAAGAACAGAATACATATCTGTATTCCAGTAGAGCAATATTACTGTTTAACACCAGTAAATTTTGGTTTATGGGGGAATTAAATATTGAAGAATTTAATATAGATGAAATGGTCCTTTACACAGTATACTGAACATAAATATTTTAAGAGTTACAATATGGTATATTTAGACATTATTATTATATACAAGTAGCTCTTATTTAAAATTGTATAGAACCCGTACAAAGCCGAGGAGATTTTATTCTATGATATAAGTCATGTCTTATAACAATGTCACCAAGATGTTAAAATTTTGCAAAATATGTTAAATAGTCTTCCAATTACCTATCCTAGTTTCATAGCCTTAGTCTCAACATAGATAAGATTCTCAACTCTGATTTTCCAAAACCAGTGTTCAAGATCCACAAAAAAGAAAAACGAGAAAGGTAATTTCATTGGATTATAATTAGTGACTAGTTCTTTTAAACACATCTATGTTTCATTAACCAATACATATAAAAAATTCCGTACAATCTGTACTGTATCTATCTTAGTGTTACATTAATAAAACAAAACTATTTTCCCAAGCATTATGTATAAAACTCAGTACCTAATACAGCGACAAAATACCACATTGTATGAGATACTTGACTCCTTCACAGTCATTTTAATTTCCCTTCACTCTCCTCGTCTAAAGCTATAAAGAACGTGAATAAACTAAACTGTACTGTTTCAATGTTCCACAGTGAAAAGATTACTGTTTTCATTGAGATATTAGTTACAATACCATAGTTTTCTCAATGTTGTTCAGATTGTGATTTTTACCAAAAATTAATTGAATTACGTAAAGGCACAAACATAAAAAAAATTATTTTTTTCATTTCAATTTTTCTTTGCAGCTAGAGGTAACCAATTATTTGATATAGACCCCTAAAGATAGAATATTAAGAAAGAAGTCATTTCCATAAGTTTTATTAAAAAGAGGAAGAATTCATTGTCTGTTTCGTAGTATACCATGAAGAGCCACTTGGCTAATATAACAAAAATCTAAAAAAAATCATGATGACGCCTTTTTGAAAGTCTTTGAATGTAATGTTTTCGATCTACTTTTTGATCTACTTTCGTCAAAAAATTAAGAAGACATAAGCAAATTGAAGTAATTTTTTTAAATGCCATATTCCGTATGGAGTATTGTTTCAAAAGGTTAGTTATAAAGGTTTAACAATTATTTTCTCTATGCAACGTTAGTAAAATGAAACATAATACATATTTCAGATATACACTGAACAATATATACAAAAATAATTTCCACTTTTGGGTAATATCAGGAATTAAAATTATGAAAAAAAAACTGAGTTTTTAGAAGCCTTCGCAAAAGTAGAAGGAAAACTGTAATATATATGCTGCCCCCCACCATTTATTAGTAATAGATAATATTAAATATTTTTGCACTAGAAAACACATGTTAGTGATGTGTTATTATAAATATAGCAACTTAATTGAACGAAGATACGCAGATCTCAATGCACAAGCCAGTCTTATTATGGGCCGCTTTCATTTTTAAAGGAATATATTTTATAATAAATAAGTATTTAAAGAATATTTATATCAGCTTTCTTATGTGGTGGAGATATATACCCCCTTGATATTAAACCTTATAATATGCGATCGTGTTGCATAATATAAGTTGAAATTTAAAACCAAAAATAAAAAATCAAAAGTAAAAACTTCGTGAAACGCACCACTTTCAGATATTTAAAATTAATCACCTATATTAATAAAAATTTATGAATTGATTTTCTTATATTTCCCTGATTCATAAGCTTGTGACAGTAAACTAGTAAAAAGGAAATATTGAATATATTTGGCGTTAATTTTGTAGAAATTCATTATTCACGATTAAATGAAACTACGTGATGTAGTATTATTTCTACTATCTTTAATTTCTTTACCACGACCTAGGTTTCGTTGTATTACAACATCTTCAGGTGGGATATTAGCAAAGATACTTTGCTAATATCCCACCTGAAATATCCCACCTAAAGATGTTGTAATACAACGAAACCTAGGTCGTGGTAAAGAAATTAAAGATAGTAGAAATAATACTACATCACGTAGTTTCATTTAATTGTGAGTACAAAGCAAGTTAATATTTTTCTCGGAATTATAATAAATATATTTTCTTTTTATTTTAATCGGAATTATAATAAATATATTTCTATTTATCGTAGCATCGTCTTTTCGTCTTGGGTCAATATAATATGAACTCTATTCGCAATAACAGCAAGAGATGCATCCTCAAATTTTAATGAAATACACATACCATGCAACACATAACGCTCTAACGCTTGGTTCTCACCCCTCCTTCCTTCACCCCTTCTGTATTGTTTGTTACTGTTTGCTTGTTTATACTATTTGTAAAATTAAATGAGATACTGAGAATTTATTCTATCTTTATATTTAATAATATTCTGGAATTGCAAATTATTGACAGAATTACGAGTGTAAATAGACGAAATCGATACCTAGCAATACGATAATGACACGTTTATACACAAGACAAGATACGATTATAAATAGAAAAAGTTTGTTTGTTAATAAGGAAATATAAAGCTTAGTGATTATCAATTTCTATGTGAATAAAACAGTTTGAGAAATAATATTATTAACGAGTTTTAAACGGAAAATAACATACTAATACACTTCTGATAGAAGTCGGTCTACTCTGCCTTAGACGTTTCTTCCACGGCTCCTTTTCGATCCTCACTTTTATTTAAAGGATTTCAAACTAGCGTTTCACACTATAGAATGTGCAAAAAAAATTCGCTTCCAATTTATATATATGCGGAGATAAAATGAATCTTTTTATGGCTTTGCTACATATCAATTCAAATCTTTTGCTTGTAAAGTGCACATAAATCTTAAACTATAGAAACTATGAAACTATTACAGAAAACGAAATTATGAGAGTTCTTTTTAAATTCCAAACCATAAAAAATAACTGAATAAAGTCTGTGCCCCATGAATATAAAAACTAAGGGAATTGTAATGAGTGTAATGGTAATACAGGGAATTTAATATAAACTAGATGTATTTATTTAAATTAAAATTAAAGATATCCAATTGTCGTTGTTTATTATCGTATAAATGATATAGTTAATTATGTGATAAAACGGTATAGTGACGGTAGGGTAATTCTCATTTGTATTTGAAGGCATTTTTAAAAGAAGATCAACAAAGACCGCATACCGGTAAGATCACGTGCAACTGGAATAAAACAACATTCTTTATTACTATTAAAACTTTTATTTCAGTCGGCGTTTTTGAGCCTAAGTGAACTGATTTCTCATAAGACTGTTTGTATAAATAATATATTTTTAATTTCATTAGGCGGTTGGTACAAACAATGTATTTTTAATTCCACTGGGTTATTACTACTTATTTATAAGGTCATCGATACATAATATTTCATTTTAATCATTTCTACAAAGTCATTGAACCGTTAGATAGTTATTATTACTTTTATTTCCTATTAACAATGCTCGAGGAATTATATACATAACATATTTGCATTTATAACGATATTTTGTTCTTTAATGTTACAATAATAAATTGTATTGTGTTTTTTGTACTTTTTCCAATCTCATCACCAATCGCTGGGTTATTCGGCTTTCGTATTCTAAAAAATATCAAGTTTTTTAAATTCTGTTCTATTTCTAAGCCCATTTTTGTCGGCCTCTTTTGAGTCCTTGATAAAGTTAACATGGTCTCAGTTTATAATAATACCTAAATAATTTTAAATTTATGCTCCAATTATAATACAATTAAAACAATAATCAGGAAAATAGATAATACTAACAGACCGGATATCCATAATGAAGCAATATTAAGCGCTGACGCAATCCTTATCACGTAGTTAATTACGTGAAACGCGAACGTAAGATAATCCCGTATTATATTCACGTCCTTCATTGCTTTAGTTAAGGGCAAAACGAGCGGAGGGACATAACAAGATCCGTGAGAAGGCGCGACTATCATATCGACCGCTGTTTACAGTATTCTCTGTGTTGCCGGGCATTGAATTTTAATCGCGATTCTTCGGGGGATGAATTTCTATTATTTTCATATTGTCAAGGAGATAAAAATTAAAGGAACATTTAATGAGAGTACTTAAAAGTAGCCATTTTGGAGGCTGTGAATCTCCGTAGAGCGACGTTATGTCTTAATATTTTTATTACTTTTTTCTGTGGCTGCAAAGATTTTAACGATAATTTAACTTCATTGTGTTGATTGATTTTGCAGTCAATCAATACACCGGAAGAGAAAAAATATAGTTTGTTGATAGAATCAGAAAATTAAGGGTTTCGTATTCAAAGGGTACGAATGGTACCCTTTTGTTTCTGGTGACATTATATGTGTTTCAGTTCGTCTCTTCGTTCGTTCGTTCATCTCTCAGAGGCTTCTACTAACTAAACGAAATATGACAGGAACTAAAATTAAATATAATCTATAGTTTCTTGACGTAAAACCTGAAGTGATTTTTGAAATAGGTTTAGAATTATGTTTAAAGCATCAAGTTTACGGGGGATCTGAATTATTTTTCTTTGCACAATAGTATTTTTGAAAATAGCTCTTCGAATATAGCTCAAATCAACGATTTCGTATACCATAAGAATTGCCGCTTTTCAATCAATTGTGATTAGTTACCAAAAATACTACTATATAAGAAGCTGTAAAATTTCTTACATCCTATTTAAACAATAAATACAAAAATATAGCAGAACAAATAAAAGTAAAGTTATTGGAAAAGAAACCATACGTTTTTTAGCAATTTATTATATTGTTGCGCCTGTGAAAAATATGCTGGAATATATATATATATATATATATATATATATATATACATACACACACACATATCGTAAAAAAAATAATAATAATTGATTACAACATCTCCTTAAATGTTCACATGCATTCTATATGAAACCTTCTTATTGCGAGTTCTATTCATACTTGAGTGATTTCTTTTCGAAAATATGCAAATAATATATATTGCTTTTGACATCTAATAGCGGTGCAAAGTCTAATTATTATTATTTTATTTTATATTAAAAGCTTCGTTAAAAATCTACAAACAAGCTACTAAATTGATGAACTTATTTACTGTGCGATGAAGTAAATATTGGTGATTGATCTTAAGTGAAACAATAAAACCGAGAAAAATGAGTTTTTATGTATATGTATGTTGCTCAAAAACACATTAAAAACTTTATGGGTTGCCATAAAATTTCCTATAAATATAGTTAAATTTTCCCCAAATATTATGTATAAACCTTAATACCTAATACTGCAAGACTATGCACTTCATATGAGATACTTGACTACTTCAAAATCATTTAGTTTCCCTTTGCTATCCTCGTCTAAAGCAATAAAGAACATGGTAAACTAAACTGTACTATTGTGACCGCATTGCGCGTAATTACGTAACTACATGATTACGGGCGTGTTTGAATTGAATAGTACTCAATTACGACCGGTTAGCGTAATTTTGTCGCATGGATAGTGATAATGGTATTGCTTTCATCAATTCAATATGTCTTTGTTTAGTGTCATCTGGAGTCGTTGGAAAAAAAATATTCAAAACATTCAGAAGAAAAAATTTATGTTTATATAGAAGTCAGAAATACATGTTTATCATTACACCTTGGTTGGTAATGTGATTGTCGATATATTTTGCAACAACTTTCTGAAGATTGTCCTCAGTTTGTTTTCATTTATCCTCCTAATTTCCAAAAGTGGCGTTACTTTTGTGGATATGTCTTTGATATCTCTGGAGCTAAATTGCATAATAAATTGATCTCTAAAATTCAGGACACTGTCACAAACAGTTTTTAAATTTAATTTGAACAGCGTTTTGTTTTAATTAACTTTTATGTTACCTTATCTCATTTTTCACTTACTTTTAAGTTTATAATTTTAACTAATATTTACTTTATTCATAATTTTTCCAATATTTTATTTATTAACACTCAAAAAACTTTTGCGGCTAACAATATATTGCACTTAACTTAAATATTTGAAACATTATTCAGTGTTTTATGAAATTCGCAAATTTTTTGTTAGGTTTCTTATAAACTTTTATCTTCAGGTTGACCCTGAAAAAAAAAAGGATCTTGCTTTTTTCTTAATACTGTTTAATTGAAGTCACATTAAATATTAAATAAAAATATTTTCCGCACTGCCCAAATTGAATTAAATAATCGATCGGTCAAAACGACCGATCGATATATATTCAAATGTAAGTTTTCTTTCAATCTACAAGTGTTGTGTCGTAGAGGGACTTGGCTTGGGATTTCCAGTAGGAATTACAGCGCTAGAATGATACTTCAAATAAAGTGTGGATATCGCGAACGTTTCAAAAAATTTTGTTACTCTGTTAGTACCCGTTATCTACTTTTATATACACTTTATTTGATGGCTGATTCTATATTTTTAAATATATATTTTTTTCGCTTTTCGAAACGATTCATCAATATAGCAGGCAAGAGAAAAATGTAGTATTTTCTAAAACTTTTAAACATTTTTTTAAAATTATAACAGTGAATATATCTGCCGGGTTGACTTGCTTTTATGTTACTAGAATATTAATCGACTCAAGCATCCGTCTAGATCAAAATTTAGGAAATATATTGCAGGGAACGTTTATCGAAGGATTATAAAGTGATTCCATTACTTTTAATATTATTGTTCTAATATTTTATGCGTTATTAGTCACATTCATCTATACAGTTCATCTCCCGTGGAACTTCAATTATATCCCACAGCGAAAAGATTAATCTTTTTATTGAGATATTAGTTACTTTTATCTTGAATAAAAATATTTCTAACGTGCAAATATTATTGTTGGTTAAAAATTCCTGCAAATTAAACAAATGTTTAACCAAGTAAACCACTGCATGTAAACTGAGTAAACCAAAGTCTAACTGCTTATCAAATTACGCGTTATCAATGCTTTCAAAAAGTTATTGGTTCCGATTGTCATTGATTTTTATTTTATTTTATTATTATAATGGCAACGTTCTACAGCTATTATCAATTCATTTGTATACTAACAAAGTTGGTTATATCTAGATGTAAAGAAATAAACATTAAAGGTTAAGAAAAAACCAAAGTTGGTACAAAAATAAAGTGTTCTGGAATATTTAAAAATTAAAGTTTAATGACGATTGGTAGGATAATTAGTGTAATAAAGAATTTGTATATGGATTGATTTCACTTTTGTTTTCCTTTGATTATATGAACTTGAAATTTACCGTTGAAATTCCCCAATTACTACTTTACTATAATTGCAAATATCGCAACTATAAAATCCTGTTAGTTGTAAGATAATAAATTTAAAATTCGAATAAATCAAATGAAAGTTTTTTCTTCAAGTTGAAACTGAAGATAAAAGATTGATACAAAAATGTTATCCAAAATTTGCACATATTATGAAAAATGTCAAATAAACAAGTTGGAATAAATATATCGTAAGCAGCAAAAGTTTTGTAAGTAGAATTGTAGAAAAATATTACAAAAATAAGAAAAAATATAAATGTCAGTAGAACTCATAAAGTGTTTAACAGTAAGTGAAAAATTGTACAGGGTAACAGAAAATATGAATTAAAAACACACAAAAACTTTTATTTTAACACAAAGGTGTTAAAATAAAAGTTAAAGGCTATTTTTGAATGGTTTCCAAAATTTTAGTTCGATTTATTACGCAGATTAGCTCCATAAACAATACAAACATATTGACGGAAATTAGCATCGTGTTTAAAAATAATGTTTTGTAATCTGTGTTTATAATATGAATATAAATATATGACACCTACTTTTCCCGGGAACTACGGGTAACACTGGACAAAACATAATAAATTGACAAACGCAGTGTTAATATCAAGATATAAATGCAACAAGATTAAGACAATTGGTCGTAATGAAAAAAAATTTAATTCTAACATGGCAACAGTCACATAGTTAAACACGCATAATATAATCATAAGAGTATAGTTAATTTTATTCAAGTTCTATATGGCTTTAGCTTAACGATGTGACGAGCAAAGGTAAACAAAATTGACGTGAAGCAGTCAAGTGTCTCATATCAAGTGCCATTATCTCGCAGTGTTAGGTATTGCGTTTTATGTATAATTCAGAATTAATAAATAGTTTTGTTCCAGTTGTGTATCAGTAGGATAAATTTAGATCTGATTTTAATACATTTTTTTGTAAATATTCTTATATTTCCCAGTTCCATTTTTGACAATATCTCCTTAAGTATAGAAACGTACATAATGTTGAAATTAATGCTATGAACGTGTCTATATATATAGAAAGACTGTTAAAAATGAAACTAGGAAAGAAATTTTGAAGAACCATTTGACGTACTTTGTGCATATGGAAAAGCCTTAGTTGAATTGCCATAGTATGTGGTTCCTATTACAGTAGTAACTATCCCTGATTTCGTAGGGGCGCTAGGAAATTAAATTAAATTAGACCTACGAGTATATAATAATAATTTGTATGTGTAAAATCATGTAACGTATTTGTTGAAATAATGTTGCGAAATAAAATGTTTTTCTAATTCAATGCTTCAAGTTTTTTTGAAACAGAGAATTCACATGAAATAAGCACTCCCATTGCCTCTACGGACAGATATGTTATTCTGATTTTTCGGAAAAATTGTTGAAAAATCTTCAACTCTTTCAACATTTATAGTTTCTTGACGTAAAACCTGAAGTGATTTTTGAAATAGGTTTAGAATTATGTTTAGAGCATCACGTTTATGAGGGATCTGAATTATTTTTCTTTGCACAATAGTATTTTTGAAAATAGCTCTTCGAATATAGCTCAAGTCAACGATTTGGTATACCATAAGAATTGCCGCTTTTAAATCAATTGTGATTAGTTACCAAAAATACTACTATATAGGAAGCTGTAAAATTTCACACATCCTATTTAAACAATAAATACAAAAATATAGCAAAACATATAAAAGTAAAGAGTTATTGGAAAAATTTTCCCCAAGTATTATGTATAAACCTTAATACCTAATACTGCAAGATAATGCACTTCGTATGAGATACTTGACTACTTCAAAATCATTTAGTTTACCTTTACTATCCTCGTCTAAAGCAATAAAGAACGTGGTAAACTAAACTGTACTATTGTGACCGCATTGCGCGTAATTACGTAACTACATGATTACGGGCGTGTTTGAATTGAATAGTACTCAATTACGACCGGTTAGCGTAATTTTGTCGCATGGATAGTGATAATGGTATTGCTTTCATCAATTTAATATGTCTTTGTTTAGTGTCATCTGGATTCATTGGAAAAAAATATTCAAAACATTCAGAAGAAAAAATTCATGTTTATATAGAAGTCGGAAATATGATTGTCGTGATTATAATGTGATTGTCGATATATTTCGCAACAAATTTCGGAAGATTGTCCTCAGTTTGTTTTCATTTATCCTCCTAATTTCCAAACGTGGCGTTACTTTTGAAGATATGTCTTTGATATCTCTGGATCTAAATTGCATAATAAATTGATCTCTAAAATTCAGGACACTGTCGCAAACAATTTTTATTTTTAATTTGAACAGCGTTTTGTTTTAATTAACTTTTCTGTTACCTTATCTCATTTTTCACTTACTTTTAACAGTTTATAATTTTAACTAATATTTATTTTATTCATTATTTTTCCAAAAATTTTTATTTATTAACACTCAAAAAACTTTTGCGGCTAACAATATATTGCACTTAACTTAATTATTTGAAACATTATTCAGTGTTTTATGAAATTCGCAAATTTTTTGTTAGGTTTCTTATAAACTTTTGTCTTCAGGTTGACCCTGCAAAATAAAAGGATCTTGCTTTTTTCTTAATACTGTTTAATTGAAGTCACATTAAATATTAAATAAAAATATTTTTCGCACTGCCCAAATTGAATTAAACAATTGATCGGTCGTTTTATATACAAATGTAAGTTTTCTTTCAATCTACAAGTGTTGTGTCGTAGAGGGACTTGGCTTGGGATTTCCAGTAGGAATTACAGCGCTAGAATGATACTTCAAATAAAGTGAGGATATCGCGAACGTTTCAAAAAATTTTGGTACTCTGTTAGTACCCGTTATCTACTTTTATATACACTTTATTTGATGGCTGATTCGATATTTTCAAATATATATGCTTTTTCATATACGCTTTTCGAAACGATTCACCAATATAACAGGCAAGTGCTTTTCAAAACGATTAACCAATATAGCATCTAAATATTTTTAAAAAATGCCTACATATTCCCTTTATTTAATATTTACTTTGAGAACTTTTCGTTTGAAAATATTCCCTACATTTTCAAAAAATATTTATTGGTTTCAAGTCGATTGAAAAAATATTTGTGTTTTTTTTAAACTGTTAATAATTTTTTTTAAATTATAATACTGGAAATATCTGCCAGTTTGACTTTCTTTTATGTTACTAGAATATTAATTGACAAGCATCTGTCTAGATCAACATTTAGGAAATATTGTTCAGGGAACGTTTTTCCTAGGATTAGAAAATCATTCCATTACTTTTAATATCATTGTCCTAATATTTTATGCGTTATTTGTCACATTAGCCATTATGTTAATATTATTTATTTTTTAATAATCTCCCGTAGAACTTCAATCATGTCCCACAGCGAAAAGATTACTGTTTTTATTGAGATATTAGTCACTTTTATCTTGAGTAAGAATAGCTCTAACGTGTAAATATAATTATTGGCGAAAAATTCCGGCAAATTAATCAAATGTTTAGGCAAGGAAACTATTGCATGTAAACTGGGTAAATCAAAGCCTAACTGCTTGTCAAATTACGCGTTATCACTGCTTTCAAAAAGTTATCGGTTGTCATTGACATTTATTTTATTGTATTATTATAATGGCAACTTTCTAGAGTATTATTAATTCATTTGGATACTAACAAAGTTGATTATATCTAGACGTAAAGAAAAAAACATTAAAAGTTAGGAAAAAACCAATGTTGGTACACAAATAAAGTCTTCTGAAATATTTAAAAATAAAAGTTTAATGACGATTGGTAGGATACTTAGTGTAATAAAGAATTTTTACATGGATTGATTTCCCCTTTGTTTTCCTTTGATTATATGAACTTGAAATTTACCACTGAAATTTCCCAATAACTACTTTAATATAATTGAAAATATCGCAATTATAAAATCCTGTTAGGTGTAAAATAATAAATTTAAAATTCGAGTCAATCAAACGAAATTTATTCTTCAGGTTGAAACTGAAGATAAAAGGTTGATACAAAAAAGTTATCCAAAATTTGCATATATTATAAAAAGTGCAAAATATATAAATAATTTAGAATAAGTATATTGTAAGCAGCAAAAGTTTTGTAAGTAGAATTGTAGAAAAATATTACAAAAATAAGAAAAAATATAAATGTTAGTAGAATTTATAAAGCATTTATAAGTAAGTGAAAAATTGTACAGGGTAACAGAAAATATGAATTAAAAACAAAGGTGTTAAAATAAAAGTTAAAGGCTATTTTTGAATGGTTTCCAAAATTTTAGGGTTCGATTTATTATGTAAGTTAGCTCCATTAACAATACAAACATATTTACGGAAATTAGCATCGTGTTTAAAAATATTGATGTTTATAATATGAATATAAATATATGACACCTACTTTTCCCTACCTACTTTTTTAATACCTACTTTTCCCAGGAACTACGGGTAACACTGGCCAAAACATAATAAATTGACAAAAGCAGTGCCAATATCAAGATATAAATGCAACAAGATTAGGACAATTGGGCGTAACGAAGAAAATTTTAATTCTAACATGGCAACAGTTATAAACACACATAATATAATCATAAGAGTATAGTTAATTTTATTCAAGTTCTATATGGCTTTAGCTTAACGATGTGACGAGCAAAGGTAAACAAAATTGACGTGAAGCAGTCAAGTGTCTCATATCAAGTGCCATTATCTCGCAGTGTTAGGTATTGCGTTTTATGTATAATTCAGAATTAATAAATAGTTTTGTTCTATTTATGTATCAGTAGGATAAATTTAGATCTGATTTTAATACATTTTTTTGTAAATATTCTTATATTTCCCAGTTCCATTTTTTACAATATCTCCTTAAGTATAGAAACGTACATAATGTTGAAATTAATGCTATGAACGTGTCTATATATATAGAAAGACTGTTAAAAATGAAACTAGGAAAGAAATATTGAAGAACCATTTGACGTACTTTGTGCATTTGGAAAAGCCTTAGTTGCATTGCCATAGTATGTGGTTCATATTACATTAGTAACCCTCCCTGATTTCGTAGGGGCGCTAGGAAATTAAATTAAATTAGACCTACGAGTATATAATAATAACGTGTATTAGTAAAATCATGTAACGTATTTGTTGAAATAATGTTGCGAAATAAAATGTTCTTCTAAATTCAATGCTTCAAGTTTTTTTGAAACAGAGAATTCACATGTAATAAGTACTGCCATTGCCTCTACGGCAGATATGTTATTCTGATTTTTCGGAAAAATTGTTGAAAAATCTTCAACTCTTTCAACATTTATAAATTTCGCTCATTTTCCATTTTGCCTCAAAAATTTTATCATAATTCTGAGTTCAATAGGCCGCAGCTCAGTTGGATGAAATTGTTGATAAAATGGAGATGTTGACTATATGCCAAAAATACCTTTTATATTGTAGATCAATTTACAGCTCTACCCGCTATTATCTAGGTCAACGTTTTGATACTATTTTTACGCTTTTTGTCGCCGAGTATAATATCTACTTTCATGACTACGTCAGATTCTTTCATCAGATTGTTATAATTCGTTCAAGTACTAAAAATCATCTTAAAAAATTATACCTCCTCTAATCTTGCTGTCATAATCTGCTTTTTTCATATCTCAATTAAACTTCTTTTTCCTCTCTCTTCATCTTTCTCACTCCTGGTCTAAAATCTCCTGGTCTTGAATTAATTAATCATATTCTGCTATTATCACATTTTATTAGCAGCTGATATTTTAACATTTTAAAAATAGTGTTATTTTGGTTGACTCACAGAGGTTACTTCTGTATAAATAAGTTCAGACATATTTAGCCAAGTAAATTAAAAGGAAACATAAATAAATATATAAAGTAGATAATTGTATCACGTTCAATTCTAAGACGTAATGTGATTTTTAAAGACACTTTTTCATGGTATACACGAGATAGGTAATGAGTTAGTCTCCGACATACGAAGTACACTAGCAACACTCATGTTCACATGTCGTCTCGAAAAGTAATTCAGTATCCGTTCCTTTTCTATTCATATTTCGTTCCACTCTCTTCTACCTCCGAATATTTGTCTCCAAATATATATACGAATTAATATATATGTAAATGAATTCAATACTTATTTATGCCAAATGTCACATAGTGTTCATATAATCGATTTCAATATGTTATTTCGTGAATTATTTCACTTAATAATTATTGTACTAAATTATAGGTAGTTGATCTTGAACTAATAATTTTATCTTATCTATTTAAGTATTTTTATTTAAGTCGTAAAATTAATTTATCAACTAAGCACAAGCTGCTAAAACATTCAATATAATAAAAGCTAATCCTTTCATCATCATCATACATTCCCACAAAGATTTTCCATGCCACCTATATTTATTAGCTTCCCACAACCTTTAGCAGTTCATCTGTGTACCTGGCGGGAGACCATACTACTCTGCATCTTCCGGTAAGACCACGTATCGGAAGATACAGAGTGATCTTTACCAATGGTCGTCGATTCTATCAGGTCTATTATTTTATTATTAGCAGGATGAGGCAGCGCCTCATCCTGCTAATCCTGTCAGCTATTTTGCCAACTTTAGTTCTCCAACAGATCTACTCACTACATATTATGTTTTGTAAACAAATCTTTAACGTAGCCCTTTTCGTAATCCTCTGGGTAGCTTGGATTCTTTTGCGTTACCGATAGTAAAGAATTACGACTTACTTCCGTATGCCATTACCGGCAATACATAAACAAGAAAATATGGTGTGCTGTCCTTAACGCTTTTCAGTTGAATTGATTTACCTATTTCTTAAAGTTGGATTTACCTGATCGGACATGTTGTCTTGTCTTATTGTAACGATCAGAAAATTCGAAAGTAATTTTTCCAACATTTACGGTTATAGGTGATAAATATAATATGGTAGGTAAATATAACTAGATACAAGCGATTTTAAGTAAGTCTTGAGATATTTATGTGTAACATGTAGTCATACTTTATATTGTCAAATTTTAAACCTTGAAGCAATGTTGCCAAGAATGGGATGTGATATTGTATAAATATATTTTTATATTCGTTGTAGACGTAAAAATAAATAAAATATATTAATTAATTATTTAATATTATCATAAATGTACGGGCTCTTAATTCATTACTCTTAATTTACTTCAATTTCTACAATATTCGAAACTTCTTGGGTTTTCTATATTTCTTTGCTCATCTTAATGTAAATTTCGTTTAATTTTGAAATGAAATCGTAAACTTACTTTAACGGGATTAATAAATGGCATGGAAGTGATACAGAGCCACCTCATCTCATCACATTATACGTAACGAGCTAAGTAATTATGTTCATGATAACGCTTCATATTTTTGCGTCGCGGGATTCGTCTATGGTAATGGACTTGATCTACTTCTGTTAATTTTTAATGAATTACCATGCTGGCCAATGTTGGAAAATTATTTAAATTTGTTTCTGGTAAAAAGTCATCGCTACAACTGTGATAAACTTTATGAGACGCTAGCTCTGTCGTGCAATAGAGTCTGAACAATACGCTTTATTTCAATATCACCAAGTGTGCAGTGGCGACTTTTTCTCGTCCCCGAGTTGACCCAGATGAAATTAGGGATAGCTGTTTTTATTTAAGATTGCACTAATTGTACTTGATAATTGTATTTGTAATACAGACATATTTTAAAAATTACTGTCACCCCTTGTATATCTTGAATTTTCTTGAATTTTCTTAATTCCTTATTGGAAATAGTCTCAGTTTTTCAAATTCCTACTGTTTTTTGAATAAATTTCTTGGCTTACGACCTGCTCATTTTTTATAATTTATGTTTTTTATTCTTTGCATATCTTTTATTTACTAATTGTTTGTGCTAGTCAATATTTTTAGTATAATTTATAAATAGTATAATTTTATTAAAACTGGTCTTTAAGGACGAATAAATGGAGTTGACGAAATTGTATTTTGGTTTTTGCTATTTTATCCTTACCTGGAAAAAACGGCCAAGTGTGAATCTGGCTTGCACATACTTTCTAGTGAAATTACTTTATATATCGTGTTTCATTGCTAATATGGACTTCGAAACTCAGTGAATATTTAATTATACTTAATACTGTTAACTAGAAGTTGAATATATCACGGTGAACATACTTTTCGTAATTTTTTTAACTTACTTCTACGAAAATATGTCCTATACTACATATGGAACTATATCAGTTGTCTTTCGAACATTTATTTGCCCGCTCTAAAAATTTCATAAAAATATTTTGAAATGTTAGGCTGTGAAATGTATGCAAGTTAATACGTGAGTGACTTCATAAAAGTTTCGTTTTTCTTTTTGAAGTACGAAACCCTGAAACGGGAGTAACAAAAACTCTTAAGCTTTTATTTTATCATATTTCAGTTTAATATACAGATTCACTCAACTAACGATAAAATTATATATATATATATATATATATATATATATATATATATATATATATATATGTGTGTGTGTGTGTGTGTATTACTATAATATGCAGATTGCGATCGTTACATTATTAAACGTTTCATGTATTATTTAGAAAAACGTTCACAATTCTTCATTCAACATATATTTGACACAAATTTTGAAAGTAATATAATTTGTCAAAGCAGAATATTCCTTAAAATAAAGACAGATTAAAACATATTAATATGAAGAAATTAAGTCAAGTATATTCCAATAGTTTATGTAAATTTTAATTAAAATACACTAGTATATAATATTTTAATTGGTCTTAATGGATCATACAGATGACTGCTACTAACGTGTGCTTGCTAAAAATTCTGTTTATAGTATAATTTAGTTAAAACCGTCCCCTGATATTTCTTTTATTATCTTATCGATAATTTATGTTTTAACACTTCTTGTACCATTTTGGTTTTTTGAATGTTAGAATATATTATCATTATCCTTAGAATATAGTTTTAAATATATTTGACTGAAAATAAGTTTAGGGTTTACCTGAAATAAACAAAATATTATCATTCAATAAGTAACTCTATGTAAATGTAATTCCAACATACAACCAGACGTCAGTAGCCATAATAAAGCTATATTTAAGGCTAACACGATCGTTATCACGTAGTTAATTAGGCCTAATGGGCTCACATCTACGTCCTTTCTCCTTTAGTCGCGGTAGAGACCAATGGAATAATGTCATAATTTTAGGCAAGGAGTCTCATGACCGAGTTTCAAGTGGTTCAAATGTTATATCTTATAGTATCCTAAAAGTTCTATATATAATGATTGGAAGAAAATTATTGTGTCACTTTTATATCTTAATAGCATATTTTGGGATTACTTATTTATTTTGAGTCGATAAATAAAACAATTATTCAGTTTTTACGAGCCATATTTTACCATAAATATTTCACACATGATTTTTGACGATAGTATAATTGAAATTTCTAACTCTGCAGAAAAAAACTGATTTCAGTAACTTAGTACTATTCATTTCGTCAAAGTTCCACGGTAATAAAATGTGGCTTAAGTATTGTTTACGGACAATTGAAATATCAATATCGTGATTTTTCCAGGACAATAGGAACTGTTTTATAATGTGATATTTTTGTACGCCATTATAATACAGAAAATAAAATGAAATTTCGCTACTAAAAGCTAATAGGAGTGGATCATAAAATCATAAATAAATTCAAATTTGTCTTTATGTCTCCTGTAACTACAGCATATTCAAAAAGAAAAATATAAAAAAGAACCCTAAAATTACGTAGTTTTTTATAATAAAACTTAAGTGGCAATAAAAAATCCACTTGAAAATATAACTCGTCTTTGAAAAATGAAATATAAGAGGCAACTTCAACAATAATGAAACATAAGTCATCGCCAAAATTTAATGTTTTTTCTTCAACTAATTCTAATAAAGTTGTGAAGCTGTTTTCAGCACGGTATTGACGGTTGCTGACAACATATCTTACTTCGTGAAAGCGACAGAAGTTTAAACTCTAGTAGTGTTTTCCCGAAGTGGATATGATAATATCCTCGAGGAGAATGAGACATCGGATATAAAAGAAGTCTTGAACCGTTAAATTGTTTCAGCGCTCTGTCTCTATATTAATTACGAGTATTTCTCCTATAGTTTTAAAGATCTATAACTTGATAGAAATCCAATATAATGGTAAATATTATGAAAGTGAGATAATGAACCATCCTACAAAATAAAATCAGTATGTATTGGTCTTCAGTAAGATAAATAATTTGTATGTTACATGGAATGTTAGCTGAATTATACATGCCATTCTTAAGTGGAGTAAATGATGTGGAGTTCGAATCCCATGCAAGAGCAACCGTCAATTCCAGCACTCGGCATTGCTGGGATTGACGGTATGAAGGCGATCTAATACTCGATATTTATTCACTCCCTGATAACTCAACACAGGTTTCTTTGATATCACTGGCTGCTTTCCCACGTGTGACACGTCAAAACCTCATTATATAAAACAGTCCTTGCAAAAACCTCGACTCAGTACAGTTCGAGAAACGCAAAAAGTGGTGTTTTTCGTGAATTTTTGACACCATAAACACCACTTTTCTCCGTAAAATTTATTCTTTTACTATTATTGAGGTATATTGTAAAGTGCACAACAAGAAAATATCTTTTTTGATAAGAAAAGCAGGAAATGCACTAAGCTACCTCAGAGCTGCAAACGTACGGTCTTGTGTCGTAACTCATCGTTTCATCAAGATCTTCAAGAGTGGAAGTTGCCTAGACAGAAACTTTCTTGACTTAATTGCAGACATATTTAACCGATTTCACAGAATTTTCGAATCAATAATTATTTGGCCCGAAATTAGAGTGAAATTTTATGGAACTATACAATTATTGTTAAAATAAATTTCTCTGATTTTGGCAGTAAAAAATAGTATCATTATCGGCTGAAAACCGACTGCTATGCTATGGATATCAATTTTCTCCTGTTGGCGTTTTTTTCTATTTTTAAATATTCATAGGTATTTGTTAGTGCAAGCTCCATCTACCATGTAGTTTGAATTCTAAGGGCAAGATCAAGGCTATGATCAGGTACTTTTGTGTTTATGAACATTGGGGCTATATTTTTTTCAAAGCACATAAGAATATGGACTCGATGGAAACCATATTTATCTCAATTTAAGAATTCTCGTAATTGCCAAATATACTACTATTAGTGCCAAATTAATTAGAAGTGCTTTTAATTAGAACTTTTTTCATAGATTTTATTTCCACCTGGAAAATCCTCACAATCTTGACGTATTTATAATGAGATTTTTGACCTTGCTTTATGAACCTATCATCTAGAGACCCTCATTTATTTATTTATCATCTTTTATGTACAGTACATATGAAGCACTTATTGCTACATGAGCAATCTCTTCCAGTAAACCATAATAATTGGTATTGAAATTTAGTTGTAGACTGTCAAAGATTTTACAATGAAAATCCTTTATAGTACATGAAATGAAAAAAACATTTAAAAAAATACAAAAGGACAAATAAAAAAAACTATTGACATGATTTGGGATGGAAAGACTAGGAGACAAAGGATAAGGTTTCAGGAGAAAAAGGACTTTTTCATAATGTAACATGATCAATTAATGGTAAGAAGAGTGTTTGACAAAGGTAGATTTTTGTTTTAGTCGGTAGAAAATTTTGAAGACGTTTCAAAGTATGTGTCCTGTTGTAAAAACGAGGATTAACATCATTTATTTGAGGCCGCCAACTAAGATTTCGATCGATCAGTAGGCTCAGGTTTTTAACAGTTGACGGATATTGTATTATTGTACATTGAATAAAACAAGAGACTATTTAAGTTACAATTTAATCGACAAACGTAACATAAGAAACGAATAACCATACGAACGCACGAACAAAATAAGTTCTTGAATCGAAAATTCCTAGTGAAAAAAATGAAATCGACTCGTCTTAATTTACATAAAACGACATATGTTGCCTTTGAAATGTAACATATGTTACGGTAAATCGTTGTTCTTGCTTAGTATTGATTGACATTAAATAACCTATTGCTCAATTTTTATTGTGAATTTGCAATATTTCGGCAAGTTTTATTTAAATTCTCTCTTCGTGAATTTTAAGAAGTGTTCTTATTTAAATGGAATCATTCAATTTCAAATTGAATTTTAATTTATAAAATTTTACTATAAGCTTTATTTTACCATGTAGTTTGTACAATAAAGCTGCATCATTTGTTCCTGAGAATATCATACTCTTAACTTAAAAAAAATTTTCATACATATTTTTATCTTCTATTTTACCCTTTTTGGGGATATATTTGCAAAAATTCATAGAGATATTTTCTTTATTTTTACCTGGGAACTTAAACACAAACTATCAGGTTCCTAACTACAAACGTGACAGTCTCCTATACAAAATCTCATCTCTTGTGTTATAAACCCTTAAGGAATGTATATTGGAAAATCCTTTCTCAGACATATTAGGTTATATATATTTAGAATGAAAAATAATATTAATACATGAAAATAGTTTAGTAGAAATACTAAATGTTCTTTAATATTTAAATTCCATATGGACGTAGGTACGTATCGCAAGTAGTGCATATTTTATGTGTACCTAATAAATTTTTCTCACGTTTATCTAACGAAACTGCCATTTTCCATTTAATATGTAAGTGTACCGGCACTAACCTCTGCAATTATGTCCGTGCCCTTTTTTAAACTATTTACTTTTCATCGTTTTCCGAAATAAACTATTAATATAATTTTAAAGAGAAAGACGTATAATTATTGCGTGTTAATTTTAATTCACCTAAATAAAGTCTCATCAAATTATTAATAATAAAAAAGGAAATACAAGTGTATCAAGGATATCCGGCATTTTTAAAGGACTAACAAGATGGTTATCACGTAGTCAAAATAAACAGTACAATCGCAGAATGGATTTAATTCGGTATTATTTTATAAAAAATATTAAAAAGAGATCCTCGTATTTAAAAGAACAAGATCCTATAAGAGACGCAATAAAGGTAGGAAGGGTGTTGTGTGCCCGAATGCCATCCTGCTGTTTAAACTGTTTGATATTGAATTTATTTCCATGAAGTTCTGTTCGTAATAATAATAAAACTAGTAATATTTTTTTCAGATATTGCTTAAAAATATGTTTTTAAATTTATAAATTATTCACCTACACATATTGAACATATTTTGTTTAGATTAATATAAGTTATTTTTCCAGATATATTTATTATGGTAATTGTTATCATTGCTCTGAATAATCAGGACACCGTACGCTACACTTGGGCATTGATTAAATTTATAGGTATTATTAAGTAAAAAGTTTAATATATAATTGTATATAATATGCAAATATCACGGAGGAGTTTCACATAGCACTGCGTTTCTAACTAAACATTTTTAAGAAAAGTTAGAATTGTTATTGTTAATTTATACTAATAACCCATAACTTAGATATTATCAACATGATTGTCATAAGACTAATAGATAATTCATATAATAACAGATATTACAAAAAAATATTATATGACTTTGAATGATTTTTATTAGAGTAACACAAAAATTTGTAAACTTCTAACTTATCAGCTTTTTAGACTCAAATTTTTATTTACATCCGAGGAAATCTAGTCTAAACCTTGTCACATTTCATGAATCATATGTATATATGCCTACTCAAAAATAATACTCCAAATTTATTAACATCAATAGATATTTTCTATGTATTATAATATTCTTTATTAAAACAGGTAGAAAAAGATTCGTTTATAAAGTAATATTATTACAGTAAAAAGAAGACTAAGGTAACGTTTTATTTCCCTTCTTTTGCAAATACTTCTTATACCACATGCTGGGAAACTGTCTACGTGACTTGTATCAGCAAAATTGCCAATCAATGGTGGATGCAGCAGGGGCAACTTTAAATTACGTCACCCGCTGCATTCACCGGTAATCCCGTTTCTAATTAACACTTTGATGGTCTTCGTTTCTCTCGCTTACGCTTGTTCTATCTGTAAGTCGGTTCAATTACTGGGAACTATGTTTTGACCTTAAATTAAAGTTAACGTTCGTCACATTTATTCTTCTCTATTTTTTATCAATGCAAACATTATATGTTTAAAAAAGATTTTCAAGTGAATGCTTTATTTCAATATGATTTCTATGATAACTTGTTGTGATCTAACAAAAACATTGAGAAAGGCAATTTTATTAATAAATTTATCGCAGGAACAAATCTATGAAAATTTCAATGTGATCTTCTTCGGCATATCAATTTATATACAGAAAAGTGGAAGACATTTGGTTTAAAAATAATGAAAAAACAAAAGCCGTATGAAATAGCCTATAACATCTGATACGATTACGTTAATAATGTGTCTATGCGTAAGAAAACAGGAAAGAACAAAGTCTATAAGAAAGAGGCATGTATTATATTTAGTGAATTATCTTCTACAGATTTTAATAATATGTGGTGGGAAATTTATATGAATTTATGACGTAATATATATATATATATATATATATATATATATATATATATATATATATATATATATATATATGTATATATATATATATATATATATATATACATATATATAAATATGTACATTATTAATTTTCGTCATGACATAATTTCACAAGGACGAAGGTTTTTAACCATTTTAGTGAAAATGAAAGGACTGACCGTTTCCGAGCTATATACTAGAACTTTCAAAAATGAAGAAAAATGGAAAAGGAGGAAGGAGCAAATTGAAAACTCGAATTTCTTTTTTAAATTTTATACATAGTGTAGGATATCTTTTGAAAAAGCTAGTAATGAGAGGTTCAAAGATATTTTATTCTTAAATTTAGATAACATGTCTTCAGATATATACTGAAAAAATTGCAATATAATCCTACTCCTTTATTCCGAAACCATCAAATTAAATTAGAAGTAACATAGGGCTTTTAAATAGACTTATTTTCTGATAAATTCATATTTGCAAATAGTTTAATAGAAGTACTGCGTATCATTTAACGTTTATAAGGGTTTAGTCTTGAACAAGACCCTCACAGCGGGAGTTTTGCGCATCCTTGATAGATATTTTATTACAAAGTCACTTTAAAATACTTCTTATATCAAATTTTAATACTCCCCTAAAATAAAAGTGCAAAAACTCTTGAGTAAACCATTTTTAATATTAAATATTATTGTTAAGCCCTGTTCATCATTTATATATATATATATATATATACACACGTATGTATATGTTTTCTCGCACTTTTTTTATTTCAAAGACACGTCAAATTATTGAATAAAATATATTATTTTTAATTTAATTTTTCAGTCAATCTCTATTATATGGGTATAACATATTTTTCTTCACTGGAACACGAGAACGCAATATTTCATCACGGTCAGCCAACTTCACTCACTTTCCTTATCAATCCAAGCATATTAGTAAATATTTGCCTATTTTCCACAGCAACCGTGTAATTTTATTGCTATGACTGTGAGTTGGAAAATATTTTTATACACAAATCTACTTAAGTAGATATAGCTATGTATTTAGTTTTTATGTATAAAAATCAGAAATGTGTTAATTTCGACAAATAAAACTAAATATAACGACACGTTTAAAGGTTTTTAAAAATTTTGCTCATTCATCGGGTATTTTCTAAACATTATATTTGCGTTCACAGCGTTATTTTACTTAATTTAACTAGTTTCTGGTGACTGGTTTCCTGTTTACTTTACTGTTCCAGGTGATACTACTTACGAGTGCATTCATTGTGTTCGCCAGTAATTGGTTTCCGCTAATGCATGTCATTTTCCCTACGTGATCTGATTTTGCGATCATTTTCCTCAATATCTATTTGTATATTACTTTATAATGCTAACGATGTGATGTAGCGTGATATGGATATCTAGAAAATGAGTTTGGCAGCAAATAAAATCTAAACTTGTAATAAAACTGTAATAGGGTGAAATGTGTACATAAAAAACATTTAAAAAAGTGATAACATTAATAAAATTACTTCTGGCTTCTTTTATCGTTACATTAAAAAAAGTGATTTCTGGTTTATTTTATAACTCGACACGTTAAACTATAACGTATCGAATGACAATAGAAGCGAAAAAACTTGTTTTCACAATTGTTTTCTTTCTGCTTGTTTATATTATTCAATTACGCAAAATCTACTAAACAGATTTTTATGAAATTTGCGTTGGTAAAACATTTTACTGTCAAGCAAAATTTAAGAGGATTTTTAAATGAATATTACAAGTTTAAAAAAACCCTTACTTGGTGAATATTACCATATGGACATTGCCAACGCTACTATTAGCGTTTTTAGCAAATTTTATACTCATAGATATTGTAAAAAAATACGGAAAGTGATAATGAGCACTATTTTTATAACTTTCTTCTTCTGAATTTTACACGAAATAAGTCCCAGGATTAGCTAGTACGGAGATAAAAGAACATTGTGAATATACCTTATATTAAATTATGTTTAGTACTGTTCAATATTTGTAATAAAAATTACTATTTACGTAACCGATTAAGTGTATGTTGAGGTACATACAAAGAAAGGTTCAGTTGTGTGCACATTTATTTAAATTGTTGATTCAAGTTACTTTAAATATTCAAGTTACTTTAAAATTGATTCAAGTTACTTTAAAATATCTAAAATTTTCAAAATTTAGCTGACAAAACAAGAAGGGAGAGGTTACATTATTAGAGGTCATTCTGCAGTTTAATATTTTTCAAACAGCCCTTTAAAATGAAAGATTCAAATTTATTGAGCAGATGTCATGAAATGAGCATGCATATTGTGAAACCGCGATTTTTGTCAATAGATTAGATATTTGGAAGAGGCATTCAAATAAGTAGTTCAAGTCTAGATGTATGCTTCTCATATCGATACTAAGTATTCAATAAAGGTAAGGTGAAAATAATTTAAACGAGTGAAAGCAAAAGTTTTATTAAATTTTGATATACTTTTTTGTGAAATGCTTATACAAAATGACGTTTTCAGGAAATACTCTTGACAACGAAATTTTTTTTCTTTTTACAGTATTTTTTCTTCTTAAATTTTCCTAAATAGAAAACGGTTATCTTATATGAGAGTACAATATTCAATTCTAAATTTATATATATATATATATATATATATATATATATATATATAGAATATATGCATTCTTTTACATGTGAAAACGTAAATAAAATCAGTAATATTTTTTATTTATTAAATGTTAATTACGAGAAGAAAAAATTAGGAACTGAAAGTTATGCTTCTTGCGAACAACATAAATGGTATGGACGCAGGCTTAAAAGCTTGTCTGTTAAACATCACATATACTGATATATATTCCAAAAGTATTATAATTATTCTTATGGTTTGAAATCCCCCAAATAATAAAATCGTTAAAAGTTCAAAGGTTCAAAGTAATCGCATTTGTACTATGGAAATTGTAAAATATATCTTAAAGACCCGCTCCAATATTGTTTATAATTTGTATAAATACTTCCTAATTGTCTAACCATAATTTTGTTTCATTATCTGGCTGCAAAAAAAATACTTCTCTAATTGGAAATGGTTTTATTAATTTAAAATTTATTAAAATTTTAAACACTTAATGCTCGCAGATTAATAATAATAATCAACAATAACACGTCAGATAAGATAGAGAATAACACTTCACGTTAAGGGTAACAAAAGTTTATAATAAATTAAAACTCAATATCGGTATTATTTAAATACCGAGAGGGAGAGAGAGCAATAATTTTCTTACTTAAACCTCCACATTGCATCTTGTAAATTTCTGCCGACGGGAAAGTCAATTTGTAGTAACATCTATGATAGTAAATGTCAAGAACATCGCTTCGGGATATGAACAAGCTTATAGGCTGTTCCAATTAAAGTGTAATTACTAATCAAGTTACGCCATGCCGCAGGAAAGCTTCCTACTGAAACAGGTTTAAAGCCACTCGAACACGGAGCTCTTTAGAAGGGTGGAAGAACAGAAAGCGCACGTTATATACGTAGATGTATTTATTGAAAATCGCTTCTGTATTTAAAACATATAAATTAAAGGAAATTCTTGATAAAAAGTGCGAGTATGGTTATCACATCATATCATAAATTGTAAATAATAATTATCTAACTAGGACGAAGCCTTAATAAAGATAATTATAAATATATCAACCACATCCGGATGTTCCGTCGTAGCTTCTGCGCTATAAAAAACAATTTTATGGCGTAATAATTTTTGAATCATTTCAATATTGCTGATAATGTAATATACAAAAATTTTCAAAAGAAATAGTTACCATAGAAAGCCACATAAAAGCTAAAAATTGAACCCATGGTGAATAGCATCAAATCAATATGCGTTTAAAAAGATAGTCATAAGAATATGCGAAAACAATATATTGCAGAATACATTTTTTTTTTCTTTTTGAATATTTAAGTCGAATGTCGCTCATTCGTTGAAAATAAATATAATAGGCAAAAATAATATAAATTTAAGAATTGAATAAATTGATGTGAGAACAGCTATTAAGTCGTAATATTTATATATATATATATATATATATATATATATATATATATATATGTATATATATATATATATATATATATATATATATATATATGTATATATATATATACATATATATATATATATATATATATATATATATATATATATATATAGGTAACTTTGCTTTAATTCTTTATCGATTGCAATTTAAAAAAAATCGATTTTCAGTTTTTATAGAAAACCTAATTAATGCTGACTATAGTTATAGATAGCAGCCTGCTTTGATTCTATTAAAATAATTTGTTAGATTCAAGTTTCAGAAATATTTTTTTTTTCGCCTTAAATATAAATTGTTTATTTCATTTATTAAAGAATCTTATGCTAACATTCCTGTGGTAAGTAAAGTCATAAAAACACAAGAGAAAGTTGCTTAAAGTAGTTTAATTTTATCCTAATCATATAAAATCAGCAACCATTACTATGCGGACGACTCCGGGCTGTGTGTCATTGGACAGGGAGCTTGCTGAATTATTTCAGAGAGTAGAGTACGAGTTTGAACTCGGCAAACTCATTATCAAAAAGTCGACGGCAAAAGTCATAATCGTCTGCAGAACCGGTCGACTTCTAAGGACTGGAGAGAACTCGGATTTAGAACTTCTTTACCTCGAATCGTTATTGGCTGGCCAGGGAGAAAGTCGACGAGAAATCTAGAGACGCACCCAGATGTCCAAGACCATAATTAGCCAACTGATGTGTCTGTCGTAGGAAAAGAAAGTCTTCAGTATCTTCGAAGTGTCATCGGTCCCGACTATGGTCTTTTCTATATTTCAGTATGGGTCAGAATCACAGACGATCCATTTAGTGGGACAAAGAAGAGTGAGGCTTTTGAGATGTAGTGTTGGAGAAGCATGCTCCACATATCTCAGATCACCAAAAGAACAAACAAGACGAACAAGTAGCTAAACATCAAAACTTGACTGTCGACGTTCTGTTATCAAAAGATTCTTAGTTTTATTGGTTACATTGCCCGCCGACAAACATATGATTCCGACAAATTGGTTGTGGTGGGCCAGGTGAAAAGAAAGAGAGAGAGCGGGATCTATCATCGAGCAATTGATGGACTGGTCCACGTGTCTTTCTATATCAACCGCCCTGAATGAAACTAAAAACCGTATGTACCTTCAGGAACGGAGAAGACGACCAAGAAGGATGCAATGATAAAATACAATTTATGCATAAGTATAAAAAACCATATTTTAATATCGAAAAAATTTCTCACTTATAGCGGCATTATATCGCTTACCAACTAACAAGTATCATGACGTATAAAAAAGTACTTCTGAAGATCCAATAAATTAATGAAAATCAATTGTACAAATTTGTAATTATCTGTTATCACTAGTGACTAGTGATATTTAGCTTTACATTGACTACATTAAACTTGAAATTTTATCTTTTTGCGGATTATTTCATAGTATTAAGTTGCCTAATTTGAAATGTAAAAATGATTATATTCCAATTATTATATAGAATTTATTGACATAAAATACGTTACGTCACTCAAAAGCAAATCATAATTACTCATAGTTATGAAAAAGGTATATTTTTTGAACAACCGATTTCTTAACAGCTTTGAATACCAGCCAAGTAAATTACAATCTAAGTACGTTGATATCTATTTATTACAAAGTTAATCACATTCATAAAAATAATTTGCATTAACACAATATTAAGGAAAGACTTAATAATGATATTGTCTTATTATTTAAGAGCGTTAACAGGCGTATTAAAAATATCTTCAAAGTGTCATTGGTCCGGACTATGGTCTTTTCTATAGTTCAGTATGGGGCAGAATCATAGGCGATTCAGTTAGTGGCACAAAGAAGAGTCAGGCTTATGAGGTAGAGTACTGGAGAAGCATGTTCCACATATCATAGATCGCCAAAAGAACAAACAAGACGAACAAGTAGCTTAATAAACTCTTTAAACTTGAATGGGACAAGTGATTTCTTTTTCGTTCTCATTGCTTTCCTCGACTAAAACACGGAATACAAAGAATATTGATATAATGTTAAAGTTTTCAAACTTAAATGTATACATAAATACACATTTGTTGGATTTATGACTAAAAAGAGCTTAAAAAAGGAAATTAATAATTAAAAATGAGAATCAGAATAAGAAATAGTTCGACAAAATTTTGTTTTCAATTTGACGGAATACAGAAAAAATTAAAATTTTAAGGTAACGGAATCATAATAGAAAAGTAAGGAGCGGAAAACAAAAATAATTTTTAGAAGAAGGATTGTTTAACCATCTTTATAAACATTTGTAGAGTGCGTTGTTAGAATCCCGTTGATATATGGTTTTTTTTTCATATAAGAGTATGTTAGGTAAGTACATATAATTTAATATATGAGATTCTGGTCAATATTTTTGCCTTAGGCCATGTCATTCTTTTTTTTTCAATGAAATAATACATCATTTAATTTTTAAATATTATTCCCATTTTAATGTAACAACATCAACAATAAATTATCATTTTTGGCTTTGGTTGCGTTAGTTCTTATTATTTTAATATGGCCCATTTTCTTATATACTTTGTTTTTCCGTAGAAATTTTTGAAGTAAAAATTGTATTTATTGGTAAAATATAAACGTTACCATGTCCAATAATTTATTCTCTAATCACAACGATACTAAACGATAAAGCTGCAGGTTACTTTTGTGATAATATTAGTTTGGGAGAAATGTTATCCTAGTTAACAATTTATATGAAATTTAAGATTAGACGTTAGTCGTGACGGTTGTCATAACACATTAAAATTTATTTACATGGGAAAAAATTGAGTAACATAAAGTTATTTATAAAAAAGGAAATTGAAAAATAAGATATTTGGATTGATCACGTAAAATGTTAAACTATTTTTGACAGCTGGGATATGAGAACTAATAATAATTATTTTCATATTTAAACTTTCTAAAGTGATTCGTGAACTGAATATGTTGGTACATTAGTAGCAAAAGTTTATAGGTACATTTTCTAAAAAAAAAATTTCCATAAATTTACCCAAAAAACTAAAACCTAAACAAGTAAAACTTGTTAAAAATGTGAAATTATTTCCCAAAAATAAACGTAATTTACATTTAAGAAAAATATTTAACACTATTAAATGAAACTACGTGATGTAGTAATATTTCTACTTTCTTTAAGTTCTTTTCCACTAACTAGGTTTCGTTGTATTACAACATCTCAAGATGTTGTAGCCCACCTGAAGATGTAATACAACGTAATTGTGTTAAATATTTTTCTTAACTGTAAATCACATTTATTTTTAAAGAACTTAAAGAAAGTAGAAATAATACTACATCACGTAGTTTTATTTAATTGTAAATAATGAATTTCTACAAAATTAACGCCAAACATATTGAACAATTAAACAATTTAAAACGGTAAGTCACGCATTCTGTATCTACAGTCTAGATTCAAAATGAGTCTACAAATTTTCACCAGTTCGGACGATTATCGTCATTTCGATGAGCACTTAAGTATTTTAGTGTTTAGTTTGGAAATGGAAGATACATGTGAAAATAATTAATCTTTTAACACTTTTAACCCACCTAAAACTTAAAAATTATAGGTTAAATCCATTTATCGTAGTATTGATTCAAGATAGGCCGCATTAAGATAGCGGTCTAGTAACTTTACAATGTTCAAATATGTGCGTGCTTTATAAGATATATAACTTAGAAATAATTTATAAAATATATTGTTCTTCCTTAAATGGACTATACTAATAAACTTAAAGGAAAACTGACATCTTTTAATATAATATCGGGTATTCTAAAAAACACTTCTTTTGAAGACAAATTTTCGTATTAAAAGCGATCTCATTTAAATCTCAGCAATTCATATAAACTACTAAACAATTCTACTACATAATATTAATAAAATGTAATATGTATTAAAAGTAATGACTTTTTACAAAGAAATGCCATTTTGAAAAAAATTAAAAATAAATGTAACTGCATTTTCAAATTTTATCTACTATCCCCACATTATAAACAATTTTCGTAATATGGAAAATATCCCAAAATTTTTTTCTACAAATTTGTTGACCTATTTAAATTTTGATGTATTTTTGTAGTTGATAAGTATTTGAGCTTTAGCTATAGCTAGTATTCAATATAAATGTACAGCATTTTGTATTTAGTAACATTATTAAGTAATAGTAACATTATTAAATTATATCATTAGACGGGTTAAAAAATATCATGGTCCTAACATAATCAAAAGTATACCTTAATAAGCGCGTAAATAAATTTACAAAACAATTTATCCTTGCGGAAAAACAAGAAAAATATATAATAAATTCTGCTTTTGAATAATTTATATCAATTTAATGCCTTCTTTGGTATGTAATGAAGTATTTTGGTATGACACAACTTGACGGATGTAATTCGTGCTCCCGCGTATAATAATATAAAAAATTGAGGAATTATATTTGAAAATATATTGAAAGCTTGATTTTTGTCATAAATTAACAAGTCTGAGCACGCATGACTCTATTAAAAGTAATTATGTCTGCTTATCGTACCCGAGTATGTGGTGTTGACGAGTTACTGCCGAATAAACACAAAATGCTATTAATAGAGGACTGCGTGATGATAAGCGGTACATTCTCTAAACTTATGTAGAATAAATATCATGTTTAAAATATATCTCCTCACAAACGTACAGACAACATCATTAAAAAATACTTTGATTATTTTAATAGCGATGACGAAAAAAAGAAATTATCAACAATAAAATGTATAATAGATTATATTTAGCATTCAAATGAAACTACGCAATGTAGTATTAGTTCTACTTTCTTTAAGTTCTTTACCACGACCTAGTTTTCGTTGTATTATAACATCTTCAGGTGGGCTATTATCTTTGCTAAACCTAGGTCGTGGTAAAGAACTTAAAGAAAGTAGAAATAGTACTACATCACGTAGTTTCATTTAAATGTCAATAATGAATTTCTACAAAATTAACGCCAAATATATTCAATAGGTAATATTTCAGTGCATGATTTTCGGTTTATGAGAGAGGCATATCTGTGGCAAGAAACCAGTTGGCTCCGGACCAAGTCCTTGGAGCTATTATAATAATGATTCTGGCGTGTTTATTATCGAGTGCGAACATTTTTGTGTGCGATACACAAAAATGTTACAAAATTTATCAAAATTTTGTTCTTTAATTCTTGAAGCAAAGGAATTATATGTTAATTTCTATTTGTTTGTTTTGATGTATCATATGTAAAACATGATAACACTGAAATCCACTAGACAATTGTACAAATTTCTTTCGTCTGGAATAATATTTTTGGCTATTGAATTTAAAAATTAATATATTAATAAGTTGAAAAATACTACCATGAAAATCAAAAGAAATGACATTTAATGATATAGGTAACTATTTAAAACAAAACTTATAATAAATAAGAAAATCAATATTGGCGGTTGCCTATTTTATAAGAAGTTTTATCAAAGCTCATTTTCATGTTAATATTGTTTGCATTTATGGAAGGATGTGACAATTAATAGATAAAAAGTTGTATCATGCTACTATAGTAAAACTCTGATATACCTAACTTTTTTTACATCCATTTGTTACTTAAATACTTATTTATAGTATTAAAATGTACAAAATTTACGGATAAATCGTAAGAGGAAGAGCGGGGCCTGCTCTATTTTGCATATCTTTATCAATATGTGTAGTATGTGTGTAGAATATCTTTCTAATCACGTTATTTAAATTATAAAAAACGTCTAATTTTATTTTCCTCATAATATGTACTTTTAAAATTATACTCGACATGATATACAAAATTAAATTTACATAATTGGACCCCTGTTTAATGATTATATAATTATTTGAAAGTATTAACTGCAAAGAGTGATAGATTTAGACTCAGACCCGTGCCAGGACTAAGACGAAAAGTTTGAGGAGAGGTTAAATTTCATTTATTGAATGTTCCGATGAGCATAAAAAAATTTTAGATATGTTTCAAAAAATAATTTTTTTCTCCCAAAAAACTATATCTTAACACGGTTACGTGTCTATTTATTGAAATGCAAAAAAAATACCCACCAACTGTAAGTTTTGAAAAATATAAAAATGTAAAAAAATCGAACAGATTTTTTTAAAATCTTCCTCTTGCAATATCAATTACTTTTTTTTTTAAAAAATATTTGTTTTTCCTATGAAAACCATTCCTGTAGCAAGAATAATAACTGGAGGGGGGATAATTTGATTTTTGAATACCTCGACCTTAGCTCAGCGATACATTTTTAAAGTGTTCAGAAAGGTAAGCGTTGGTATAGCAACAGAAACAGGTATTAAAATATTAACTAATCATTAAATTCTTCTACACTCAAAGTTAAATGAAAGTAGATTATTTGAAATATCACGCCATCTCTCCAAATCCACTCCCTAAATATAGATTTTATTGGCAGAAAAAATATGTTAGTAATTAAATAGTGCCATGTAATGGACTAAAATTATTAAGGAATTAAACTAATAGCCGTATACGGCATAAGTTTTCACAAATATATTTGCAAGGTATTTATGGTAACTTGTGCCATATACGGCTATAATTTTAATTCCTTTTAAGCATGCAAATTAATATGTGGGTCACAAAGATACCAAAAACATGAACAAGAATTATGTTGAGAAGAAACTTTTCAACAAATTTTACAAGGATTAAAATTTGATACTAAGATTAATCAAAATTAAAATTGAGCAATTGATTTATACATGATCTTGTTCTAGTTAAAATTAAATTTCATGTTATTAATATGATTTATGAAATATTACCCAATGTTTGGATTCTGGCATAAAAATATAAGTATTCAAAAAAAGAGCTTTCATAGATATATTCCTCGATATTATATGGCGAAGCCTATATGATATTGTCAAGTGTGACATTTCTGAACGTAGTATGTTCAATAAATATTAACGGAGTATATGCAGTAAATTTTAACTTGCAGCATTGCAAGTATTGCGATTTCACTAGGAGCCAGCTCTTTAGGGGTCTCATTACCTCTAATAATTTCATTCACATATCTTTTTAAGTCTCTAAATTTATAGTAAAAAAATAAGAAGTTGATTTGACAGTTACGTAGCACATACCTACCTTTGTTTTTTGTTGAACCATATACATAGTATATTTGTCTAAATTCAATATTATATATCTCCGTGAACATAGTTATGATATATCTTTATTATAATATTCTAAACGATAGGAATTGAAGTCGTGTTTGAGAAAAAAAACTATATTGTAAAACTATATTAATTTAAACTGTACTTAAAGGGGCAAATGATATTCGTAATTATCTTCATTTATTCACTTTGTGTAATTAAAATAAACAGCTGTAGATAAACTGGTTGCAATTACATAATAATAATAAATTATAAAAAGTGTTAAAATAAATATTCAAACATAGTTACAAAACACAACTTAGAAAAACCGTTTATTAATTATATTATTATTATGGTTGTAATCCCATAATAATAATATAAATAATAAACGGTTTTTCTAAGTTGTATTTTGTAACTATCACAAATTACCTCAATTATCTATAGTTTAGGAATGGGACTATTTTAATTATTGGGTATTACGAAATAGTAATTATACGGTAGAATATTCAAAATTATGAATTCAGAATTTAATTATGAATTTCAATTTCATAATTAAATTCTAACACAGATAATAAGCTTCATGTATCTTTTTACGTATGTGCTCACCATTACTCGTCCATTGATACCCTGAACACTCGCCTTGACGCCTACTCCGAATTTTTTCTTCATAACTTATTTCTCTTAGTGTAATTTACTGCATACTGTAAGTTACTTACTTAATATATATTTTTGGATATCAGTACTTCAAAAGGGTATGGTCAAAACCCCTATTGTATCGCCCACGTGTCCGTCCATCTGTACGTCACAATCGTTTTCAGGAGCGGGTTGACTTAGAAATTTGAAATTTAACTTAATGAAAAAATTTGAATTTTTTAAAATTTTAATTATGTAGTTACAGAGGAATTATTCAAAATGCCAACAAAAGATATGAACAATTGCTGTTTTCCTCATTTTTATTTCCAAAACTGCTAAAAGTGAAAACTGGAGGAATTATTAAAATCATTTGACTATTGCACAGTTATTAAGAAATTCATTCTACTTTTAAGCCTGTAAAAAAATTACAGGGCCTTAAATTGTAAATACAACTAACTATGTTCAGGACGGTTAAATGCATCTAAATGTATGTGAAATACGATCATACGTATTAATAATGTTGCATGGTCTGAATGTCTGAATGTGTATGCGTATATTCTAAAAGTGTATGTGCGTGGTAACCATCATGGTATTAGTTTTACGTTCGTTTTACTAGTTCGTTCGTGCGTTCGTAGTAATTCGTGCAACTCGAAATAATTCGTCTTCCAGCCAATGAAAAACAATAATATTACGTAAGAAGACCTCTTCCAATTTGCTCACTATTAAAATATTGCTATAACATGTCCTGGATCTAACATAATAGTATATTTCTTTATGTAAAGGTAGTTTTAGAAGAAATAGGATTTCGCCAATTTTGAACGATAGAAACTTTAAACTAGTAAAAATATTCTGTTGATTGTGGATAATCTTTGAGTTAAGAGAGATTAAATTCATTCACTCAAAAACGACGCTACGTCTATAATTACGCAAGTTGATACATATTTTCCGGTACTATATTCGAAATATCATGAGAGAGTCTATAATTAAAACTTCGTCGAAAACAATTTATTGCAGCAGTTTTAAAGTCATTTCTCATATTTAAAATTATCTTTCTTTTAAAATAAGTTTTCTGTTAAAGTAATTTTACAGGAGCAGCTTAAAATTGTTTAAAGTGAGCACCGAATATTCCATCACCTACCCATATCCGGGTAGGTGATGGAATATTCGGTGATCACTTTTAGCAAAATTTAAATGTGTGTCATCTTGAAAAGTTGCTTTTGATAAATTTAAATTTGCAATGTGTGCTTTTGCTTATAAAATTTAACAAAAGAACTTATTAGATACATACCTATACATAAAAAGTTACAAATCACCACGAAAATAATTTGATGTCCTAAGAAATATCACATGCAATTAAAATTACAATGTAGGGTTTAGAAAATACGTACATTTGTAAAGTGGAAAACTTAATAACATATGGTGGTTGCCTCGCGCGGTAATTTCCGGTTGGACACACCTCGTGCGGTAATTTACGTATGAAATACTAAATTCCATTATTAATATTTGTCTTAATTTTAAAGATTATTTAGTTATTTATTTATGCTGTTTATATAAAATATAATTAAATGTTCGATCAATAAAAATAGATATATTCCAAAAAGAAAATTCAGAATTTATTACAATGGAAAACAAATTGAATAAAATTATGATCAACGTACCGAATGCGCCATTAATGTCAGTATTTCACAACTGGAATAAATGAATTCTTTCCGGTAATTCAAGTTTTATTTAAGTAGCTAATATTACTTTAAAATTAAGCGCAATACAAAATAAAATTTCTTTTATGTTGAAATTATTGTTTGAGAACACAAAGTTTGAGTAAAAAACCAACCCTAACCAATATAAATTTGAATATTGAATATATTTAGCGTTAATTTTGTTGAAATTCATTATTCACAATTAAATGAAACTATGGGATGTGGTAATATTTCTAATTTCTTTAAGTTTTTTACTACGACCTAGGTTTCAATCTATTATATCTTCAGGTGGGCTATTAGCAAAGACCTGAAGATGTTGTAACACAACGAAACCTAGGTCACGATAAAGAACTTAAAAGCAAGAAATAATACCATATCACGTAGTTTCATTTAATTGTGACCAATTTGAATATGTAATTCTCAACCCCCAGTGGTGTACTAATGAAATGAATAAATGAACGAATATAATAACATTACACTCTACTAGAGAAGTGCCAATGATTTATTAAATGTAACATATGGATATGATGCTAAAACATAACCGCCAAAATAAATTTACGATAAGTGAATGTATTCAGAACTTATAATGAGACAAAAGTACAGACATGCGAAGAGTCGTCATTACATTGAGTGTGCAATATAGGACGGTAACTCATTTTATATATAAAACCAATGAAACCGTTTAAAAGCTAAAACTCGGGACTGTAAAGGTTTAACCTAGAGGAAATTTTAAAACTCAATATAAAACAGGTCTTGCAAATATTGGAGATAAAAATCTGGAAGTTTATGAAAAACACCCTAACTTTCGATATTGCGGAAATTACACACTTCATTTGATATTCGCTTTTTAGGGCGTAGCAGTACTACACAGTACCGCGTCACGTGGAATGCGTACTAAATCTGAACTTTCAGATAAATGTGTATTTACGTTAGAAAATTTCGTTTCGTATTGTGAGAATAATTTTGTGATGGGAAATAGTAACACTTCTAAATAATTATTATATTCATAACTAACAGAAATTATATAAATAAATACGGCGAGCAAGGCTTTAATCGCATGTTTGATTGTTGTATAGCTTTAAAATCTGCTGTTTTAATAAACAAAATTTGTCACATTATTTTTGTGTGTATATAAACATTTATATATATATATATATCTATACATATATGTAGGTATATATGTATATATATATATATATATATAGGGGAGGGGGAGGGGTAGGTGGAGGGGAAGGGGAAGGGGAAGGGGAAGGGGAAGGGGAAGGGGAAGGGGAAGGGGAAGGGGAAGGGGAAGGGGAAGGGGAAGGGGAAGGGGAAGGGGAAGGGGAAGGGGAAGGGGAAGGGGAAGGGGAAGGGGAAGGGGAAGGGGAAGGGGAAGGGGAAGGGGAAGGGGAAGGGGAAGGGGAAGGGGAAGGGGAAGGGGAAGGGGAAGGGGAAGGGGAAGGGGAAGGGGAAGGGGAAGGGGAAGGGGAAGGGGAAGGGGAAGGGGAAGGGGAAGGGGAAGGGGAAGGGGAAGGGGAAGGGGAAGGGGAAGGGGAAGGGGAAGGGGAAGGGGAAGGGGAAGGGGAAGGGGAAGTGAGGTGTAGGGGTATGGGTAGAGGGAGGTAAAGGGAAGGAAAAGGTGATGGTGAAGGGGAAGAAGAAGTGGAGGAGGAGGACGGAGAGTGGAGGTAAGAAGAAAGTGAATGGGAAGGTAAGGGGAAGGGAAATGGAGAGGGAGTGGAAGGGAAGAGGAAGGTGAAGGGAAGGGAATGGGGAAAGGGAAGGGAATGGGGAAAGGGAAGGGGACGGAGGAAGGGTGGGAGGGGGAGAGAAAGGGTATGTAAAGATGGAAGGGGAACTCCCTTCACCTTAACTCCCTTCACCTTAACCCCCGTTAAGGTGAAGGTAGTGGAAGAGAAATGGGAAGGTGGAGTGGAAGGCGAATGGGAAATCGAAGGGAAAGTGGAAGACGAACGGGAGGGCGAACGCGAACGCCAAGGCAAAGGCAAACGCGAAGGCAAACGTGAACGTGAAGGCAAAAGCGAAGGCGAACGCGAGGGCGAAAACGAAGCCAAACGCGAAGACGAACGCGAAGACGAATGCGAAAGCAAACGCGAACGCAAAGATGAAAATGCGAAGCTGAACGCGAACGCGAAGGTGAATGGGAAGGCGAGACCGAAGGTCGTACCCGAAAACAAAGACAAAGGGGAAGGGAAAAGGGATGGAAAAGCAAATCTAATACTAAATCTAATACCATGAAACAAGCAATTTCACTTTCCTTTGGGAAACTCGAAATATACCGAGCATCGCTCGGTCAGCTGATACTATATATATATATATATATATATATATATATATATATATATATATATATATATATGTATATATATATATATATATATATATATATATATGTTTATATTTAATGGGAGTAAATGATTTTCATTAAAACATTCGTTAGGTCTCAATCAACTAGAAAATTATGATCGACTTTGATTATATTTTTTGCCAAAGCCACATGTCGCTTTATTTCTTACAATTAGTTTAACGAGTTCAGGAATAATCGACCAATTTCAGTGATAATCTGTGTGAGGAACGTTCCTCAACTACGACAACTGAAGGTAATATCAATACTATGTAGCTCATGTTGAAAACTTACAAGAATGAAACTTAAACCAACATATAAATTTGTCACAACTACCAACAGTTTCGAGCTAGTTTATATGTTACTAAAAGTTAAGTATGCAAAATTATACTTTAAGGTGTCAGCAAGTTCCGTTTTAAGTCAATACGCCATGATTTGGCTGAATATTGAAAAAACCAATGCAAAAAAAAATTCTGCATTTCATATCGTCACGGGTGGTGAAAACTGGATACATATACACAAACCCGAAACTTGTGTGGTGTGTTCCTATTGAATCGATGAAATATTGATGATGACCGCTCCATTTTTTGGATGGACGGGACATTATGGGGCTATTGTTCTTGATATAAGGGAGCAGTTTTTGCAATGACCTGCATACCGGCAATTATTTGCATATTAGTTTTGGTAAAAAAAAATTTAGAAGCAACGCACTTGCTACAAAAACCAAATATATATTGACAATCCCAGCCAGCTCATCCATGTGAATGATCGAATATTTGACTACGTCGGGTGTACAAATTATGGGTCATCCGCCATACAGTCCCAACTCCGGACCGTGCGATTTCTATTTAAGGTTAAAAATATATACTTCGAGGTACATGATTTTCTGATCCGCGGTCACGGAAGAGACCTTCACAGAAGAGTGGACCTATTGCTTCTCTTAGTGGTTCCATCGATTAAAACGATGCATAGTGTGTCACAGATATTATTTTGAAAAATAATAAATACCTAAATTACAAATTTTCTAGTTGGTTCCATTATTGATATTCTAATAAATTTCACAGTTACATCTTGCAAAATAAAAATATGTCCCCTTTTGTATACTTCCGGCTTTGAAATTAACAATAATTATGCGAGAAATATGCCATTCGCTTGATGTTATTTTTTCATTTACAATAAAACAGGCTTCAATTCTTTTCAATTTTTACATTCAGCGGCGGTAAAAAGTGTAATTAAATTTATTAGGTGATTAAAAATATATCCGATTCTGCCTGCAGTACGTTCTGTAAAAAGGAAATCAAATGAATATTTACGGACTTTCTTCCTCCTTAGATGAACGTCAATAGACATATTAACGTCGTTAAATAAACTGAACACAGACGAACATTAATTTCATTAAACTTTCCATTTTGGTGAGTGATGGCGGAACTCGCCATTCACATTTAAATAAAAGCTTAGAGCGAGCTTCAATTACTTACGCGAATGAGATTCGAGACCTAACTCATTTCAAATGTGATAAGCGTATTCAAAACTGGTTGTGTGTTCATATAATTTTACGAAAGTATTTTAATTAAATAAACACCTATAGATTACTGGGATTAGTGCAGGTATTTTTCTCGGATCCATAATATTTTATGATATTATTTATAAGAATATTTTGCCAGGCTTGCCAGGGTGAACAAATTGTTATTTTACTAATGCTCAAAATAGATTAATCCTTTTATTATGTTTTATGTGCCCGACTGGTATACCAGTGCGACACAATTGTTTTTCTCAGTATCAATTTGATGCATAAACCCGATACTTAATTTTTTTGGTTTAATGATGAAGCGTATTAACTGGAATTTATTTGATCTTTAGTTCATTGAATTTATTATATAATAAGGCAATACTTCCACCTTTCTTATGATAGCGCTACAAATAAAATATTAAATGCTGAAAGTTACTGTCTCAAAGATATAAAAATAATAAAAGTAACTTATGAAATAATATAGTACTTAATTAAGAAAAACTTTTTTCAATTTTCTTCCATTTTAAAACAATACTTTCACATAATAAAGTGTTCGTTCTAAAATTTTATTTTATGTTTTAAAAATTAAAGTGTTTTTCAGTGTATATTATAAAGTTTTCAGTACATATTCTTAAGTTATAAATTGAGTATACAATTTGTCTACCGTATATTAATTTAAATGTTAAATTTTTGAAATATGACGATAATTTTACTTATTTCCTTTAGAAACCACTTCAATTGAATTTATAGGATATGGGAAAAATAGTCAAGAATTTCAATTAATCTTGCAACGTCATAGAACTGTAAATTCATATATATATAAATATATATAAATATATATATATATATATATATATATATATATATATAAGATAACAATGCAATAAATATCATTTCGGTTATAAGTTATTATCGCTCGAAAAAATATATCGTTCGAACAAAATATTTGAAAAATATTCCGTAAGGCGAAGTTAACGTGTTTTAGCGAATTGTCCTCATATTAAATTATGTTTTACATGATTTGAAGTTCATCCAATAATATGAAATAATGATATTGTATTTTCACTCTTGCATATACATATCGTAAAAAGCTTAATAACTATGAAATTTAGTACCATCACTATAGTTTTCCGGTAAACGTCAGGTAAGTTATCAGGACAGCTATTTTTTCGTAATTTTGATTTTAGCCGTTTTGGAACGTAATTTTGGGATTATTTTCAACAATAGCTCAAAAACAAATATTTTGAATAAAGTTATAAAAAACAATATTTAAATATTCATGACTTATTAATTTGATATTTCAAATAATAAGAATGTGAAAATAATGTTTTATCACTGTTTCAAGTTTCTATATCAAAGAGTAACCAAGAAAATGGTTGTGATAGATATGTGGAAGAATTACTGAACGATGTTATAGGTTTAAATTTTCTTTTCTTTTTAGGTAAAGAAGTCTATTGTTGGACTAATGGAATTAAAGCTGATATTGACATGATTTTAAATACGACTTTAGAAATACGCAAGTTATGCACTTTCAAATTTACGATGGTAATTCTATAAAAAAATGACTATTACTTAAATTATCATCACAGTTCAGTATTGCTATCAATGCCTATATGTTAATTTTAAAATTGCAAAACTCTGTCAACTATTAAAATGTACTCTAATGTATATCAATATTTTAAGATCATACGTAAATAATATAATTATTGAATATATTTGGCGTTAATTTTGTAGAAATTCATTATTCACAATTAAATGAAACTACGTGATTATTTCTACTTTCTTTAATTTCTTTACCACGACCTAGGTTTCGTTGCATTACAACATCTTCAGGTGGGATATTAGCAAATATTTTTGCTGATATCCCACTTGAAAATATTGTAATACAACGAAACCTAGGTCATGGTAACGAAAGTAGAAATAATACTACATCACGTAGTTTCATTTAATTGTGAATATAAATATTGTAAGCTTTAAGTAAGTGTCGCTGTGATAGATAAATGAAATAAATTATAATGAGCAGACAATAATGTTTTTCCGATATGCTATAGGTTCCATGAATATGTTGGGAGACAGGTCCATTTATGACAACAAATTTTTGACTATTAATTATCTAATGACGGATAAATAAAATTAATAAAACTGAACAGATGCCAAATTAAACGATATATTCTAGGTCATTTGCATATATTGAAAGGTAAATAAATTTTGATAAGAGCTTATTGACTATACTCGCGTAAGAAATAATGACTAAATAAATGAATAAAGAGAATTAACAAAATGAACGGAGGAATAATTTATGTGATATATTATAAATTATATAAATATATTATGAAACAAATTCATTTAGGATAGCAGTTACTTGACTTTCAATTATTTAAGAAATTACGACTAAATAAAATAAACTAAGCTGAACAGATGCTAAATTTAAACGATATGCTTTAGGCCACTCGCACATATTGTAAGATAAATTTATTTATGATAAGAGCTTGTTGAGCGTACATGGGTAAGAAATAATGAATAAACAAAATAAACAAAACGAACTCATAAAAAATTGTGTAATGTTCTATAAGCCACTTGAACCTATTATAAAACAAAATATCTTTATAAACAAATTGCCATTATTGATATTGGGTGTAAATATTTGCAATATAATAAATTTATTCACTTTATCGTGTTTTATTTAATTTTAAATTTTTTATATATAATGGCAAATATGCTATCCAAAATCCATTGACCCTAGGAAGTACAGGAAATAAAATAAAAAAAACGTATTGATAATGAGGGAATAATAAGATCCATAAAATAGTTATAAAACAAATTTCGTAAATGCAATATTAAATATATTTGATGTGAGGTTTTATTGAAATAATGTAGCTTGGTAACTTTTATAACTTAAACAGGAGATAAAACACGATTGTTGAAAACCAGTTTATGTACAAAGTAAGATGATTAAAATTTATTAAAAGTGTCCAGTTCTAGAGACAAATAATTGCCACGTTAACTAAATGTCGTGCAGAGCACTCATCGGGCGTCGCACGGTAATATCAAAATGTTACAACATGACACGGCGAAATACAAATAAATTTCTTATCTTGGTTTAAGTATTCAGCGATACGAGTATAAATTTGCAGGAAGAAATATTGATTATATTTGCCATTCAGCGATTTTTTATATTTTAAACCAGTTTTGTTAATTTTAATGAATTATTTAAATATAATTTTCATTAAGAAAGTGTTGAAAGAAAACTTTGCTTTATACGAACAAATATATATCATTTGCAAGCTAGAATTAGTGGATGTTCACGGCAAGAGAAAGAATTTGAAAAATTTAAATAATTTCGTTACTACTAAAATTTGTTTTCACCTGATATTTAAAAAATGTTCCTTTCATGTGTGATGTGCAGTTAAAAGTATATCATCTGAAACCTTAAATTTTTTGTTAATTAATTTTTGTGACGTAACATGTATTCTAAATGTATACCTATTCTACTCAAAGCCGATGGAAGCTTAACCAAATCCTCATGTAATCATGATCGCTAATATCTATTTCACGCTTACTTTATTTTTCCTATACTAACATATTACGACATTATTAAGGTTATAAATGAATCAGATCTATTTCTTTGCGTCATGTGTAATACTCTGGTATGAAAGCAATAATAAAAGTGTAGATAAATTTGTAAGGCTAGATTAAAGAACATTAACTTGATAGTTGCTCTAATTAGTTGTTTCAGAATGTTGTACCAATTACGTATTTAATTACATAGCACATAATTACTCTATCAAAAGTTAGGTTCTTTGCTAGATTTAATTGAAATAGTAAATTGGAATTGCGTTGTAATATTGCTAGGCACCAAAGTCCCGATATCGGGCCTGAACCTGAAGTCTTTAGGAAAAGCCTCAGGTTTAAAATTGTTAGTCACAATGTAAACTTCCAACTCTTACCAATGACCTACTGTATGTTTCACGATAGACGAACAAAATTATCGCAAAAAATTAAATACCTTGAATGAGTAATACGATCAACTATTGAAAAAATTTAATACACTGAAGAACCTGATAAAAGAAAAAAGCAACATATAAAAGAAAAAGTTAAGATCATTGTCGAATCTATGTCAGTCATCAGACCCCAAACAAAGTTTAGAGAAAAGATTGATATATTTTTAAAAACGTTACTGTAACCATCATTAATATTGTAGATACAACATTCAATAAATTTAGATACAACGCTTCAACTTGTGCATCTACACTTTTCTGGTCAAGTTCTACAAGAAAGTAGTAGCTTTTATTTTTATTAATTTTACGGTTATTTTATGTAAAGTGAAAGTCATTTTGTGAAACAGAACAGAAAAGAGAAAAAAAGAAGTCCGATGATCGTGCCACTTTTTTATATCATAGACTATCAGGATTACACAAGAAAAGGTGACATTGCTATAGTTTAATATTCTGAAATCCCCACCTAATTAGAACCTTCCTGAAAGGTGTGTTTTTCCTACACAAAACCAGTAATACAGTGTTTTGTTTCATCTTAAATTACATCGACAAATATCTGACTTCACATAAATTTACATTGGCTAAATTACATTCCATTTACTTATCAAGTATTGACAGATTAAGTACACAAAGCCATTTTACATTAATATTAAAACTTATGTGATGCTTCTTAAATTTGCCGGTATGAACTGAAGTCTGTCCTAATTTCTGGCGCATAGGGGTCGTCCGAGGTCAAAATTCGTTTGATATCAGTCATTGCCACTTTCAATAAAATAATACATAAAACTAAAAAATTATGTTACATTGTAATAATTCCTTTTATGTGCACGAAAAATATAAACAACAATTAAACGTAAATATCATTAAAGAAATCAATTATCTCATAAAAATTTATGTCACCGTTACCTTTTTGTGGGACATCTCAATTCTGTCCGCAAAATACCCAATTGAAAGTATCAAAGGTATGAATCGAATGTAACAAAATTCAAATTCTAAGAAGTGAAGCAATTACTTTCTTTACAATCCTGAGCCCTTTATGCAGAACGGACTGAACAAAATAAAGGTGGGATATTAGTAAAGATGCTGAAGATCTTTGCTAATTACCTACCTGAAGATGTTGTTATACAACGAAACCTAGGTCGTGGTAAAGAAATTAAAGATAGTAGAAATAATACTACATCACGTAGTTTCATTTAATTGTGAATAATGAATTTCTACAAAATTAACGCCAAATATATGCAATATTTGCAATGAAGTTGTTTATTTAAATGTGTAATGTGAATATGTAAAATTCAATTATTTTAACAATAAAAACCACGTATAAAAGAGACGATTTGATGACGATTAAAATAAGATGGCCGCCATTGCTGACAAATAAACGAGTTTTGATTCATTTACGAATGTCATACCGAAAAAAAACAATCATATACTACTGTAAACTAATAAATTAATGTTTCTAACAATTTAAGCTAAACAAACAAATGTATAAAAAAGCAAAGGAAATGATGAAACATACGTATGTAAAATTTTACGCACACCGATTTCATAAAGATTTTAAGCATGTAAGCTCAAATAACGGAAAACACCATTAACAGAATTGCAAGATATGCGAATATGAAGAAACGCCACCAGTGCGTTATTTCAGTAAAACAGCCTCAAGTCCTAATGTTTCAATGGAAAATTAATTAATGAGATCCGTTGTGAGTCTCATTGACCAAGTTTAAAGGATTACCACTCATTTTCCATCCGAAACTTCCCGAAGGAGAAGCTCGTTTTATTGTTAAAGTTGGTACGTTGTATGATCAACGAATGGACACGTGGTTTGCATTGTTAAGCTTTTAATTCAATATTTGTCTTCGCGTAAGTGATATATAAGCAATGTATGTGCCGTTACGTAATTGGAAAGTTTGTTTTCTTAGTTTATTATAATATCTGGTTTAAGATAACTGCTTTACCTTGTTATCAAACTATCGTTGAGTTGAATAATAAAATGACGATTCTCCTGAGAGCACAAACTGAATATATTAATTTGTGTTTGTAAGTTGGATCAAATTTAGAACACATATAATATATGCATAATAATAACATATAGGCTATATTCTGCTGCTTCACTATTCTTTTAGTTGAACCCGCATAAGTTTATCATGTATTTTATGTACACAAATCAAAGAAGGCTATTTCTCTTGAAACGGAGGGATAGAGAAAATTAAAACTTTATGAGTTATGAGACAAAATTATAATTTAGTAAGTGATGCGGAAGGTATTTCAATAAAATATTTGATAGGCTAAATGTAAAAAATTATCTTATTTTCTTTTAAATTTTATAAGAGTACAAATTGTACGGCCATTCTATAAGAATTTCAAAACGATAATATTTTTTAGAATTGTATGTAATATACTTCAAGAGATATTTTTGGAAATATATACACAACACGAGTACTTTCCTTGAACTGATCTTAACTATTGCTTCCATTAATTTATTTCCTTAACTATTACTTCCATTAAAAATATACTTAAAAGGTAAATTTATTTGCATGACGAAAAATAATATTAACTAGCGTGACCCGTGCGAAGTCTTCGCATTATTTATTCCATTATGAAGCTCAGATGACAGATCAAACAAATATTTTACTAAAATTGACATATAGAGGCGCAAGTATCAAAAGCATTGAGCTAAAGCGCCACTTTATTTATACGTGAGTGGATTTGAAATTAAACAAACATTTTACCGACCGTCAATCATATTGACGTTGAGCCGTTAGATGGCAGCATTGCTGTTTTGTGTATATAATTTTAATAATTAATTAATTTGCAAAAACAATAGCAATAATACATTTTTTAGTTGTGGATGCCGGTGGAGCAAGCAATTATCTATAAAATGATATATAATTTATGTGGATTAGTTGTGAGGTTTTTTCTAAAAAGGGAGAGTAACATCTTAACATCTTAGCGTATTAATATATGTGATGATGATGTTTGTAAATAGTTTAATAAAAATACTGTGTACTCATAAATGTACATTTGTGCCCATGGATATTAAGAATACTTGCATTACGAGTTTTACTTATATTTTTTATTGATTCGACTATACAAATTAATTTTTTTAATGTATTATGACTGCGCCATGTGTTTTATAAATTTCATGACACTCACGTAGGTGTAAGAATTGTAAAATGTATCTAATATACGAGAACGCTATAAATTTGATCGAAATTTAGAGCACATTATTGACTTTAAAATGATAATGGTGAAAACACATCACTTGATAGGCCAATTACTCAGCAGCGAGGGAAAAAAGATGTCTGCCTCACAATGCCATAAATACTTTGTTTTTAAATTAGTCTTTACTGGTACCTATTTTCTAAATAACCTTGACCTTGGATTTTATGTAATTGCAAAATAAACAAAGATGAAACGATTAGTGCAACAACGACATTTAGTTCAGTAATATTGTTGTTCTTCTTTTGGTAAAACTACGTATTGCGTTTTAGGTCATTTTAATGTTTAATAGCTTACCACGGAATCTTGTAGAGCAAAATTAGTGTAATTTACTTAAATGCAGTCTGCAAATAATAGTGACGATGGCAGTTTGGAAAATTAGTAGAAACGTATAACGTAACTTGAAATTTCGAAGTCCGAAGTCGTGAAGTTTTATCTGTTCGGATAATTTTTAAGGTTTTAAATCATCGTTTTTAATGAATTAAAAGCACTGTCATTCAATAATATCGGCAACTCAAGAACAATTTTTTTTCACTTCCAGTGACGATAAAATTCAACTTAATGCGTTTAACTAACCATGGTATAAATCACGCCCAAATAATCACCAAATGGAAAAAAAACTACAGATGAACACTCCAAGCCAAAGAAAACAAGAAGAGGATCGAAAACTAAGATAATTGGAAAATATTATTCTAAACAGGTTAAAGACCTATATACAGTCTATGTCAACCTATGTCCAGTGGCAGATTTCAAAGTTTGAACAAACATACTTTCTGAACGCAACACATAAGAGGGGCGCGGGGGGCGTCGTTAGAAGCGCAAGCGGTGCAGATATTTTAGTAGCCATGGAACAGTGGAGTGGAGAGCACCGCGCTTTTGCCGTCGAGGCGTACATTTCGAGTGGATTTTCGCTGTCTGTAGCACGCCGTCGATTTAATAACCGTTACAGTATTCGTCGATTACGTGATGGACCATCGATCAACCTCATTCAGTCATGGGTAGCAAGGTTTAGAGCTACAGGATCGATATTAAATAGGCCCAAACCAGGACCTACACCTTTGGTAGCCACGGATGAAATGTCGAGCGTGTTATGGTTTGTGTCGTTGAAAATCCCCGTTTATCACTGCGTACACGTTCATCGATATTGGGAATTCCGAAATCAACTTTACAGGTAATAATGCAAAAAAAGCTCAAGTTTCATCGATATAAAATTCAAATTGTTCAAGATTTACACGATTCTGACTTTGAATTAAGAAAAACTTACGCGGAGGTGATGTTGAGATTTCGTACTGCTACCTTAATGGGCAACATATTCTTTAGTGACGAAGCTCACTTTCACATTGGAGGATATGTGAAAAAGCAGAACTTTCGTTACTGGGATGTCCATAACTCAAGACAAATGCATCAAGAGCCTTTACATAAGCCTAAAGTAACAGTTTGGTGTGTCTGCATCTGCAATCATAGGGCCTTATTTCTTTGAAAATCAACGTGGCCAAACTCTAACTGTGAATACGGGGAGATATGTCCAGATGTTAAATGACTTTTTCCGAGTAGAACTACAGAATAGTCCATCCTTCAACCAAAACACATGGTTCCAGCAGGACGGGGCCACAGCTCACACTACTAATGTGTCCATGAATGCAGTGCGGCAGTTATTTCCAGAAAAAAACATATCCCAAAACGGTACCGTACCGTGGCTACCTAGGTCACCCAATTTAAGCCCATGTGACTTTTTCTTATGGGGATACTTAAAATCCGTTGTTTACAAAACAAATTCGAGCACTGTGACACAACTTACAGAAAATATTCGAGCCGAAGTCAGTAGGATACCCCAGTCGCTCTGCAAACGCGTTTTTTAAAACATGCGTGCTAGACTCGAAGAGTGTGTCAGACTCGATGGCCGCCATTTGGAAAACGTGGTTTTAAAAAAATTAAATCCGCATTTGTTGTTATAAAGTTAAAATAAACCTACTTTGTATTAGAGGTGTAGTTTTTTTTTACAATTTTTCAAACATTGAAATCTGCCACTGGACATCCTGTATTAAAAAAATCTGGACTTCCATATTTACGAAAATTTCATGAGGGGCTATTTTTTTATTTATGTGGGTCAGATTATATTCTTTTATGCATTAAAATATTGTGTCGGTGTATTATAATTGAAAGTTAAAACAAATCATCTAGAAATCCAAAAAACGTTACTATATAAAGAAGTAAAAAAATATGCAAAACTTTATCGTCCAATACACGGAACAGACAAATTATTAAAGCTACAAACGAAAACGTTGGTTTTGTCTCGAAAATGAAATGACCGCAAAATATGTCCGTCTTAAATGAAGAAATCAAACAATCTATATCAAATCAAACAATCTTTACAAACGAAAGCGTCGGTTTTGTCTCGAAAATGAAATGACATGCATCAAAATATGTCCGTCTTAAATGAAGAAATCAAACAATCTTTATTTGATCATAAAAAAATAGACGAAATCCACTACTTGAGAGCTAGTACTGATGGATAATTTGTTGATGGTAGTTTCATAGTCGCATAAATGCAAGTAAAATATGAAAATTTAAGAAGAGAAAGTATGTGTTCTCTGTTATTTGTATATTTTCAACACTGAATTTGACATTGGTTACATCTTTAATAAAAAGGATGAGTATTGGCTAAAAAGTTGATCAGGAAAAGTTATAGTACCTCTAAAACATAATCATAAATTTCTCTTAGAAAAGAAAAGTTTAAACCAAATTAAAAAAAAGAGACACGTGGAACAGACAAAACAATGATAATTGGATTGTGATTACATTTAACCGCAAGCAGCTTTACCAGTAGGTGATCATTCAACTTTTATTTTTTGAAAAAATAACAGACATTTTAAAATATTACTGTATTTTTGCAATGATTATTTTTTATTTTATTTATTTATTACTTTTGTTTTTTTATTCCAAAATAATTTTTAGTTTTTGAGCTGGCCGATGTGGGGAATGAATACTCAACATTTTTTTTTACATGAGAAAATAGAAAGTATAGGTACCGATAATATTGGATTAGGTATCAATAAATATTTGGAAGAATTGATCATTTACCAATTTTGACGTCATCTTTATTCAGATAGTAGTTATTGCCTATAAAATATCAAGTAAGCAACCTAAGTTGTTCATAACTATTACTACTTTTTATTTTTCATACTGAACTACAATTTTCTTTTTCATATACATTATTGCAACCTAATGTTACATTATCGGGAATTTCGACATAAACCTTATTAAATTTGTCATGCGCGACTATTTCTGGAACAAAAGCGAAACACCCTATTCGTAGAAAAATGCTTGTTCTATGCTGGTTCTATTATAATTAAAAAATATTAAAATAGAGAGAAAATCTTATTCTTTTTAGGTCTCAAACCAGTATGAATTATCTATCAGAAAGACTAAAATCTGTAAATTATTCACAATGTGTGAAATGAGATGTAACAAATTTATGACCTCAAAATGTTAGCAAATAGTATTAATCTGAATACTTTGAAAACTAATACTAAAGGCTTAATCAAAATGAGTGATTTAAAATTTGTCAATGCAGAGTATCACATAAAAGTTAAAGGTAAATTCAAAATAAGAAATATATTTAAAAAACTCAAAGTTTACCTCCAGTCCGAAGTAATACTAATAAAATAAATAAAAATTGCAGTCTTTTTTTTATATTAAGTTACAGGTATATAATAAAAAATATCGAGATATTTTGCAACTAATTGAAAAAAACTTAATGCCACATCATTACGCAAACTACAAGTACTAAAAAAATATTTAATTTTTGTAAAAGCTTAGAAGACTTAATTTTTATTGGTTGGTTGACATGATACATGAGTACAAATTTTATACCAAATTGATATTAAAATTATTATTATTTATGATTGAAGGTTTGTCGCAAAGACTAATAGTTATTATGTCCGTACCGTCCTTAATTGTATTGTTCGATAATATATTAAATTACCTGATGTAAGAAGTTAGAGTATAGTTTTATAAAAGCTAGTTTTAGCAAAGTACATGTTTTGATTTAATATTTATTCGATAAAGCTCAGTAATTGAAACGTTCCTATTTAGTTATTCTATTTGCATGTTGAATAAAATCATGTAATATTAGCATTAATAAGAGGAAAAAAGATGATTTATTTAGAATGGAATTTGTTAACTACTGCCTGAATTTTTGTTTTGTTTTTAGAATTACCTGCTTCGTTTTTCTTGATAAGGTACTCACAAAAAGATATTATAAAATGGTTTGCATTAAATTTTGACCTTACTTATCTGATTAATTATCTAACTGTTTTGCGTTGATAGAATAAGTCATTTCTAGATATGTTACAAAAAGTACAATTATAAAAATGTTTCAGCAAGCAAAGTGCAATCAAAAACAAAGAATATGGCAGAGATGAGTTTAAATATAATTAAAACAAAAAAAGGTAACAAGGAAAATGAACATACTAATAAAAATGTTTAATTCTTGTAAAACCTTATCCAAAACATATTTGCGAATAGAGAAAGCATATAGTCAATATAGACAGTACTACCATTTTCAAAAACAAGTAGTACTATTTCCTAAACCAAATTTACCGCTAAGTATAATTTATCTTTGCTCCTAAAATATTGCGGAGAAATAAGTAACGTTATAGTTTGCAAACATACGAATGTGAAAAGATGGACGTAAAATTGTTTGGTCTTCATTTATACTTACGAAAATTTAAAAAAACTACATAGTCTTTTTTCTTTACTTGACACATAGTCGATCACTATATAAAAACTTTTAATTATAGGTATGATTTAAAAATGCTTACAATCTTGGTCCTACGAAGAAAAAAAAATTTTTGTTAAATGAAACTCTTACCCAAGCCAAAATCTTAATATCGAAGACAATAATGTATTTGGAAGAATAAAAGCAATACAGAACCCTGGCAATTTAAAAAGCGAACGACATTGTAAATAATATAATTCACTCCCGATGAAACGATTGCTTTGTCTCAAAAGTTCGTTCCTTTCCTCCCATTGTGCAGGACACCGTCTGAATACAGTCATGAAACTTTAACTTCCCATTATCTTTTTTTCGGTTTTTTGTAAACTTTTATCCAAACTTTTATCGCATTTTACTTGCAATCTCAGATCCTTGCAAATATCATAAATCGACGATAATTAAAAATATTGCATTTCTGTATAGCAATTTAAATATGATTTATTATAGTGAATTTTTTTTTAAAGTTATCCACCATTATGCCATCGACTAAAATAAAAAAGTGGCAATTTACTGTGCCATATTGCTCGATTTAGACGCATACGTCCCTTTCATCCGCACTAAGCGTACCTAACTTTCGACCAAACTTATTCCACAGGATATTTTCCCAATGAGTCTTAAACCAGTTTAGGTTCATCTATTAGATCAGATGTTATCATATTGCCTTTATTTATTTTAAAATATATAAAAATCCTTAGTGACTTAAGAATTTACCTGTATTATGAGCTAAACGAAATTTTCTTATGCTTTAAATATTTCATGTTTTTTTCTCATTAAATTATGTAAACGTTACGTTAAACTTTTCATTCTTCTTCTGCATTTCTTTCGTTCTTTGGTATTAAAAAAATATTCATTTGAATTCTAACTAAACTAATAAAATATCAATCGATTTATTTCCGTGGATTGCGAAAAAATATTTACTTTTATACATTTTACCTTCAAGCAATTATATAATTTTCAAAAATAAATTATATCTCATACTTTCCTTGACGAAATAGTTAATACAGTTAAATCAATCTTTTACGGTACCGGTTATTGTAGTTAGAGACTTTTAATAATAATATCCTGAAGTACACATCCTTGCTATATGATGTCCAGAACGTTAACAGTTTAAATAGAATACTTAAAGTGGTTAGTATACTTTTCTTATAAGGGTCCGTCTATAATATAGATATGAAATAAACAGAATTATTTATAGATCTTTCTGCAACCTATAATGTCTTAATAGATTATTTTGACATACTTGTCTCTAATGTAATTAAAAAGAGACACTTTGTCTTGACGATTAAGTATGCTATTTATAACTCATATTCATATTACGATAATCAAAATATTGCTTACGTATTTTGTGCGATATAATCATTGTTATATTTTATCCGTGACATTTGTTATTATTCATTTATTTATTAACCAATATGTTCAATGTTAGACGCGAATTTATACAGTAACGTAATATCCTAATACCTAACCTATTCTTTAGTAAAATATCGTATGATGATTATTTAATACTTGCGGTTGGCAAATGAAAAAAAAATATTTGAAATAAAATTCGCAGAAGTGCAAGTGCAATTATGGAAATTTTGATTCCTGAATTGAAATAATATTCAGAATTATTTGTCACCTTTTTTGTAAACGCAATACTTGCGCACATTGTTCAGCGCCGCTACATGCGCACATGGCACAGCGCGCACATGTCTTCGCAGCCGTTCGCGGGTAATAGCCCGCGAACGGCTGCGAAGACATTACCCCTGTGGGTAAACCTCCACATTCCGGGCATGTACTGAGTGTGTTAAAAAGAGTTTTGTGTTATATTTTTTTCAGTTAATTAAAAAAAGGGCGTGTCTTCCGTTTTATTTAAACGACAATTCATTCCTTTATAGCCGAATAATCGCGTCGTTCTTTGTTCGACATCTATTCCCCGGAAAAGAAAATTTAGGAAAGAATGCACTCACAATCTAGGTTTAGTCAGCAGGTGGACATTTATTCAATACTTATGTAACATAACTTAATAACATTTATTCAATTTTGATGGATTCAAAATTTGTTTAATATTCATCTCAGAATAAGAATACACAGAGAGATACATTTGTTGTAAGATTAATGTTTAGTGAATATTCAACATGCTTCTAGTCTGTTTATAGTGTTTAAAAAGTACTTTTTAAATATAACAACTTTTGCACGACATTTATTTTCATCAGTTAATACATAAAAGAAAGACACACAAGACTGCATTTCAACCTTGGTATTTTCTATATATTACACAACGTCATGAAAAAGGGAGTTGATTTCATGATTCAGTATATTCACGAACAAATAGCATATTAATTATAATTTAATTTATATATTTTTCTTTTTATAAGGTATAGTTAGGTACGCCATCCAAAGATATAAAAAACATCGTACAATAAAATTAAGCGTGGAAAAAGTTACATTAGAAGATGACGTTTTATTACACACATCAAAAAATTTTATAATAATGCACAATTTTTAAATAAATGAAAAATATTTGAATATACCACAGGTAATCCGGTAAACCGGTAAGAATTATAATATTTACCTTTACGAGTGGGACTTACCACTACCATTTTATTTAGATCCTGACATCTGCACGTAGTGTAATTTTATTTCGATGGAATATTATTTTAATTCACCCAAAGTTCCAGTCCATGAACCGGGATAAGTCAACCCAATTTTCATTTTAATATTTAAGTTAGATTTAATGTTTTAGTAATATTTCTACCTGATAATACCGCTAATACCTTTCCCTTTGCCCTACTAGTCTATATCTTTAAATTTATGCCTATATAAAACGCATATTTAAATAACGTCATATTTTATTAAAAATAATGTTTCTGTATTAATTATATAAAATATGAGGTACAACGTTATTTTACACAGTAAATAAACAAGTGTTATGTCCTCTAGAGATTCTAAATTACAATCACTAAGGCGCAAATATCGAATATAAGTATATCCTGCATTGAGATTGTAACTTTTTTTAGACTTTTTTACTAATGTGTATCTAGTACAATTATAAATTGAAACTTTTATTTTTTCTTTAACACAATGAATGTTCACTAGGCCATCTACGTGCACGGTACTGCATTACCAATTTCCGAGCCGCAATTCCGGACTGCATTACCCAACTGCATATTTTACTCAAACGCTTCGCAGCTATTTTTATATCTCCACAACTCAACTTCAGTAAATTAAGGAAGTCCATTTTTTAGTTTTAGTGTGACATTATTACTAATTATGACATGTTCTAAATTTGAAAGTTTTATTCGTAAAAACGAAAGATAAAACTTTATCGCGGATTTGTTTAAAGTTGGGACAGACATGTAATATTCAATAAATTTATTTAAAGAGAAACTTGTTTTGTTATGAAACTTGATTCGGTGTTTGATTGTACAATTGGATTCGCAAGACGGTATGTACGGCGTTCCTTATAAAGAATTTGGTACAGAATGAGATAAATTTCGTTATAATGTGTCTTATATTTACATTACATATGCTAAGTTTATTATAAATATATATGTTATCAGTTTTTATTTGCGGTTTCACTTCCACGAAAAACGGAAAAAGGTTTTTTTTAAATGCTAGTGGTCATTTTTAGTCAATATACAATAATATGCACTTATCGTAGCAAATATTTCGACCTTATTATCACACTCTCATCTATAATATGTGGAGCTATTTTAATTAATAATGAAATATTTTTTTCGGAATAGAAAATATTCTATATCATATCAATGTATTGATGTATACTTATGCCATTTTATAACATGGCATATGTGCACGTACACCAATCGATATATTCAACCAGTATTCAACTAGTCTATAAACTGTAACATTGATAGACTGGTTGAATAATTGAGGCGAGAATACGAGAAAAAAATATTACCAGCGAGGACTTATTTCATATCGTTTTGGTGCGCAGTTGGTAAAAATGGATAAGTTAGCATAAATATGTTCGTCCACAATTCATATATATATATATATATATATATATATATATATATATATATATATATACATATAAACATATATATATATATATATATATATATATATATACATAGTTGTGAGGTATGTATGAATAAATTTACGACCAAAAGAAACCCAGTGAAGCGGGTATTTGCTGCAAGTAATATATAAAAAGCCATTTTGACCTTATGTCAGTATTTCTTTTCTATAATAACTCATACTAGAGTCTTTAAAATTTCGTATCAAATATTAATGGTACATGCTATGATATTTTATATAAATGCAGTTTTTTAATTTTTTTTCAAAATAAACTATTAATCTACCACTTTTTAAACAAACACTCAATGTTTTTAAATTTGTTTTCAAATAATATTTAGGCCAAGATCCAAGTCTAATACTAGTTTTATAATAATATCTTGCTTCTGTTCGTATTTAGGAACCTTTCATTAATGTCAACTCTAATTTAGAAGTTCCTCAGTTTAAATTTTTATTTTTCCTAATCAGTGATTACCTGTCTTTAAAGATTATAGTTTGTTCAAAATTAAACCAGATACAAAATTTAATTCAAAAGTTTAAAATCTATACGGCAATCCTTTTAACGTCCAAAATTAATACCTTAAGCTACAGCAATTTTATTAGATTAGCTTGTTGACTTGAAGGGAATGTAGTACACGTCAACTTTTAAAATAAACTTTTTAATTTTTCGTTAATTAGTCAGAATTTACAGGTTTCGTCAAGCTAAATTTGGAAGTTTTTCAAAAGAAAATTATATATTAAAAAAAATATATATATTTATATATATATATATATATATGTATATATATATATATATATATATATATATTTATGTACACACATATGCTGTAGGATATTTTCTTGTCATATAAGAATTTAACCAACGAAGTCACATCACGAAGATATGTTTATGTATTGATAGAAATAAAGTTCAATTTTCCCTTATATATGTATATATAAGTGTGTGTACGTGCGTGTGTTCGATGTGTGTGTGAGTATGTGTGTGAGTGAATGCATGCACACCTATGTCTGTGTGTGTGTGTGTACACAAAACGCGTAAGCGCATATTTACACTCACCCATGCACGTATTTGCTAGAACACGCACAAACGTGTAATGCGTTGTATCGCTTTATAGTTTTCTAAAACGTTCTTCAACATTATATGTTATATTAGAACAAAGTGTATTTAATGAATTAAATAATTATCCCTAAAGCTTGCGTTTGTGGACTTCTCCATTTTAAGAAGTAACGAAAAATATTATGTCGATATATTTTTACTATCTACGTATGTGTCAATATCATATACTTTTTATTATTAAACATTAAATTTGAACTTTCGATTAAAGAAATTTTTTTTGTAATGTGGACATACAATCGTTAAATTGGGATCAAATCATTCAGAAAAATTAATTACATCCTAATTAGTCCTACGTAATAATGTGAATTTGAAAGCAAGTTTGCTTGCTTCTTTATACGTCTTTCTTTCAAACCTCGATTACTCCACTAAGTTTCCAAATTATTTAGAAATTAATAAAATCTCATCTTTGAAGGTAAGAGCTAAAATATAAATGGTTATGCATATTCACTTAAGAAGTGGATATGTCCTCTTAATTAAAAACATAGTAATTCACACCACTTTTTTCACTTTGTTTGCGAGCGAAGCTACGAGTCAAAGTTAGTTGGCAATAAAACACGCTAATGCATGAAACGATTACTTTGTGTCAAAAGTTCGTTTCATTGTGCAGGGCATTGTCTGAATACAGTCATGAAACTTTAACTTTCCGTTATCTTCTTTTCGGTTTTTTGTAAAGTTTTACACAAACTTTTATCGCATTTTACTTGCAATCTCAGATTCTTGCAAATATCATAATTCAATGGTAATTAAAAATATTGTATTTCTGTATAGCAATTTAAATATGATTTATTATATTAAAATTTATGTGAACGATATTGACTAAATTGCCATCGACTAAAAGAAAAAAGTGGCAATTTACTGTGGCATAATGCTCGATTTAGACGCATACGTCTCTTTCATCCCACAATAAACGTAACTGTATATATTTTTATACGATAAAAAGGTGATTTATTTTGTTCTCTTTACTAATCTAAGTTTCGATCAAACATATTCCACTGGATCTTAAACCAGTCACCTCACTGAGTCTTAAACCAGTATAGGTTTATCTATAATATCAGTATATATAAATTCTTAGTAACTTAAGGTTTTATTTGTTTTATGAGCTAAACGAAATTTTCTTATTCTTTATATTCAAGTTTATATTTCAAGTCATATTTCAAGTCTATATTTCAAGTTTTTTCTCATTAATCTATGTAAACTCTATATTAAACTTTTCATTCCTCCTCAGCATTTCTTTCAATCTTCGGTATTAAAAAATATTTATTTGAGTTCCTACATAATAAAATATCAATCGATTTCTTTCCTTGGATTGCGAAAAAATATTTACTATTATATTATATATTTTAATTTCAAGCAATAATATAATTATCAAAAATAAATTATTTCTCATACTTTAATTGACGAAATAGTTATTGGTTAAATTAATCTTTTACCTGACCGGTTATTGTAGTTATAGACTTTTAATAATACTATAGCATCTCATGAAATATACATCCTTGCTGTATGATGTCCAGAGCGTTAACCGTTTAAATGGAATATATAAAATGGTTAGTATACTTTTCTTATAAGAGTCCATTTATAATATAGATACGAAATAAACAGAATTATTTATAGATCTTTCTGCAACCTATTATGTCTTAATAGATTATTCTGCTATACTTGTCTCTAATGGTAATTAAAAAGAGACACTTTGTCTTGACGATTAAATATGCTAATTATAATTCATATTTATATTACGATAATCAAAATATTGCTTACGTATTTTGTGAGATATAATCATTGTTATATTTTATCCGTTATATTTGTTGTTTTATCAACCAATATTAATTTTTTTATCAACCAATATGTTCAATGTTAGATGCGAATTTACACGGTAACGTAATATCCTATTACCTAACCTATTCTTTGGTAAAATATCGTTTGATGAAATAAAATTTGCCGAAGTGCAAGAGCAATTACGGAAATTTGTTGTATATATGTTATATTATTGCATGGTTATATGTTATATTATTGTATATATGTTGTATTGATATATGTTATATTACTGCACGGTTATATGTTATATTATTGTATATATGTTATATTGTTGTATTGATATATGTCATATTATTGTACGGTTATATGTTATATTATTGTATATATGTTATATTGTTGTATTGATATATGTCATATTATTGTACGGTTATATGTTATATTATTGTATATATGTTATATTATTGTATTGATATATGTTATATTATTGTACGGTTATATGTTATATTATTGTATTGATATATGTTATATTATCGTACGGGAATAAGTGTCGGACAAAGAAAGTTGTAATTTCCTCGCTGAAGAATAGTTGATTGTCGTTAAAATTAAATTTTATGGATGAGTTTTTTTTAGAATATTTAAAATAATATTCATGATTATTTGTCACCTTTTCGTAAACGCAATATTTGCGCACATTGTTCAGGGCCGCACGGGAGAATAGCCCGCGAACAGCTGCGAAGACATTGCCCCTGTGGGTAAACTTCCACACTCCGGGCATGTATTAAGTATGGTAAAAAGAGGTTGGTGTTATATTTTTTCAGTTATTTAAAAAAGGGCGTGTTTTCCATTTTATTTAAAAAACAATTAATTCCTTTATAGCCAAAGAATAGCACCGTTCTTTGTTCGACATATATTCCCCGGTCACACACACACACACACACATATGTGTATATATATATATATATATATATATATATATACATATTACCTATCATAATATTTACCTTTACGAGTGGGGCTTACCACTACCTTTTTATTTAGATCCTGACATCTGCATGTCGTATAATTTTATTTCGATAAAGTATTGTTTTAATTCATCCAAAGTTCCAGTCCATGAACCGGGATGAATTAATCTAATTTCCATTTTAATATTTAAGTTAGATTTAATGTTTTAGTAATATTTCTAACTGATAATACCGCTAATTTTACTTGGCCATACTATTCTATATCTATAAATTTATGTCCGAATCAAATGCATATTTAAATAACGTCATATTTTATTAAAAATAAAATCTCTGGATCAATTATATAAAATATGAGGTACAACGTTATTTTACACAGTAAATAGATAAAGGTTACGTCCTCTTGAGATTTTAAATTACAATCACTAATGCGCAATTATCGAATGTACGTATATCCTGCAATGAGAATGTGATTTTTTTTAAAGTTTTTTTTACTAATGTGTATGTATAAATTGAAACTTATTTTATTTTTTCTTTAACAGAATGAATGTTCACTAGACCATCTACGTGCACGGTACTGCATTACCGATTTTCGAGCCGCATTTCCGGACTGCACTTCCCAACTTCATATTTTACTTAAACGCTTCGTAGCTATTTTTACATCTCCGCAACTCAACTTCAGTAAATTAAGGAAGTCCATTTTTTGGGTTTAGTGTGACATTATTAATAATTATGATATGTTCCAAATTTTAAAATTTTATTTGTAAAAACGAAAGAAAACTTTATCGCTGCCTTGTTTAAAGTTGGGACAGATATGTAATATTCAAAAAAACTAGAGGGAAAGCCAAAATTACCTCATCTTCACTCCTCTACCAAAGCTTTACAAGACCTTGGTTGCTTTTATTTCTCTATATTTTTTATATAAATTGCACCCTTTTTACAGTAATATTTTTGAAGGAATTTACATTGTCTTTAATCTAAAAATATGGAACAGTATGGCTAACGTTCAATTGAGGAAATTTAGCGTTAACTGAGTAAATTTATTTAAAGAGTTTTACACTTAAGATATATTCATTGCTTAGGGCCACAATACATCAAAAGACCGACGAAAAGACTGTTTAAAACAAAAGAGTTAAAACTGTTTAAACTAACAATAGTGAAAATTAACTAATAAAGTGTCCAACCAATGTGCATACAGAGCACATGTGTGACAGAATAACTTTTACATACCGAAAACGAGGAAAAGGGAAATGCCAACGAAAATCACCCAGGCGGACTGCAGTCGCGTTTGAATTGGAAATGGTATTTCCGTTTCTACGCGCCTTAAGTCCAACACACTGTTTGGAGCGATAAAATACTTGACCAGCTTAGAGTGTGAGATCAAAGATACATGTTTGTTAGTGAAATTTAACTTGCCTGATATTGTTTTTCATAATAATCTATATTATTTGCACAAATACTAATATATAGAAGACCAAGGTGAGTGTAAAATGGCGATAAATAGTAAAATTGTAGTAAATAAAACATTGAAAATTTAAATAGCTTCTTGTATTTGGAGAGTCCAGTAAATAGAATAAAAATAAGGTAAATCAAAAAGAAAATACTTTTCCTTATCAAAAATTTTCACATTGAATTCAATATCTTTATTTGGTCTTAAAATTTGAATTAATTTCAATCATATATCATTAAAAAATATTGTGTCTAAAAATGAGCCGACATTTTCCTTTCCTTCTTGTATTAATGTAATAATCCAAGGCGGGAATAATTATTTAGGACAACAACAGAAACTATGTTTTTTAAATAAATTTAATTCTAATAGTTTATTATAAGTAGTTTAGTCATAGTTTATTTGAAATAAAAAGAAATTTTTCCTCAATTTCTCTGCAGACACTATAATGAGATAGGTCCCGTAAAGGCTATTAATACATATCACCTGTCTGCAAAGAGTATTTAAAAGTCGACGTCGAGGAAAAAGTTTATTGAATGTGTGAATAAACCTTTTCTTTTTTCCCATTGTATTAAGACTACAAACATTGAAAATTTCAAAATCCATTAATTTGATATGAATTTTTCCAAGTAATATTATTTTGGTTCATCTAACAATTACAATAATATCTATGGTCATAGCTCGGTTCCCTATAAAAATATAGTGATAATTTGATGCTTCTTGACAAATATTTTACCATGGATCCGTTCATTTTGATTTATTTTCCAAAAGTACAATTTAGAGTAAATTTAGATAATTCAAGAAAAAGAAGTTAAATATCAACTTGTTACTGGGAACATTAAAAATATGCTCTAAATTTTGTTGACATTGATTTATTTCTATTAAGTATTAAGATGAACTTATTCACTGTATTATAAATCCATTTATATACTTGTTCCAGTCGAGTAGATGAACATAAATTACTTTATTCAATTTTAATAAAAAACCATTTATAGTAAACGTTTATAAGCACACCTTGACAGCAAATGACGTTATCATATAATAAGAAATATTTATATGGAATTAAATTTTGAATAAAGCGTTACTTGTGTAGATTGCACTATAAAATGCTGAATCAAATTTAACAATAAAACGATTTTGAACGAAAAATGATTGGCGATGGTCTGTAACAATTATTCGACGAATTGTACGAATTTCTTTATCGGTTTAAAGAAATTTCGTCGAATGGATTTCTTTGTGTATAATCGTTTCGTGTCTCTTCATGAAAGAAGGATTTCTTTCAATTCTAGCGTTGTGTATATGTTTTCAAATAAAATAAGTTCAGACGAAGAATACCTATGATTACTTAAATTGTGATATGTGTATACCAGAACACAGATGTCCTTCATTCTGTGTTTCTTATGTAGTTATATTTATAATTGTTACATTAGACATTTAATCAGTTTAAGGAATATTGTTAGTAAATGTAATTATTTTTTTTACTCATGATATAGCAGACATTTTGTCCTTAATTTAAGCAGAGCATGAAAATTGGTTAAATATTTAAAAAATGTAATGAAAAGTCTTACAAAATAATCCATAATGGTTACAAAATATTCATCATGCGTAATGCCTTAAAACTATCAAACTTTTGGAAAATATTTTATTTCTAAACTTAACATTTCATTACAAAATTCAATGGTGATAGCGAAACAGAGACTTTTCTTTACTGATTTTCTATGTGTCTGTGAGCATATGAAAGCACCTCATTGTATGAAACAAGAATTAGGTCGTTGAATACATATTTATTTGCATAAAATTGTTTTTTTCATGAGGGAAACTTTACATTGAAAAACAGGTAAAACTTGTTGAATAAAACACAAAAAATTTGAGTAATATTTTTTACGAGCTATAAAAAATTATGCAACAAATTTTCCCTATTTTATGTAACAAATCGTATATGCTCTATTTAAAATTTTGAGGATTCTGTCAAAATTTAAAACAAGCACATTATTACATTTTTTAAACCACATGTCTTCTTCATTTTCTAAAATTTAAATAAAAAGAATGGAGTCAGAATATTGTCAAAAATTTCTTTAAAAACCTATTACTTTAGTAATTCTTTATTTCTAAAGAAAAATTTTTTTTAAAGGAAGAATTGAGAATGCAAATATATTAAACCATCTGCCTTATATTGTATGCTTAAACTATTTTGGAATGGCGATCGAAAATTCAAAAAATCAATTGACGGCAATATATAGACTAACAAAAATTACAAATAATAATGATAATTCTTTTAATTCTTCTACTCTATCTTTAAGAAAATTAAAGTTCAAAAAATACTATATCTACTCAAAATATAGATTTCATATTTATTATATTTCATATTAAAATATTTCATATTATTATTCAATTATTCCATATCTATTATAATTTATATTATTTCATATTTCATATTTCACTTTAATATTTCATATTAAAGTGCTGCTTCTGCGAGTGAATATTTTACAATTTTTGTTTGTTACAATTTATATAAAATTAAATAAGGTTTATAAGAAATACGAAAAGTAAATCTAGCAGTATATCATCTATATCCACCAAGAAGTGTATGGAGAATTTACGTACATACGAAATATTATATATTCAAGTAGTAGAGGGTCAACTTCCAGTCCTATCTTGACATTTAGAAAAAATTACTTGTGGTTTGGGATCTCTAAGCGAACAAGTTGGAACTTACTACCAAAATAACAGAAAACAAAAAGTTCTAGATATGAAGTGTTTCAATATGTTTTTCATATTTTTCTGTTAAATATCTGCCCATTTAAAAAAATACCATTTGTGTTCGCATCGTCCACTAAACGGGGCCATGGCACTAGAAATACTTACTAGTCCCCTTTGTTTAAATTTTCTAATAATTTTGTGTTTTAATGTCGAATAAAACATAATTTTTCTATTGTTACCTGAATAATATAAAGAGAAAATATCGTTTCACTCGAGGTTACAACGAAATATTTCTTTAGTGAAGGGTGAGCTCTAAAGATGAAATACTTACCGATAATGACATTACAAGGTAATACTTTGAAATTGTATGAGAATTAACATAATCTTTATCTCTGAATACCAATATGTTAGTAAATAACTAAAATTTTTAATTTTCAAAAACTAAAACACTCGTTCTTTTAACTAAAAGACCCACGGAGGGGAATAAACGAGGCCATACTCACTGAGTTTATTGCTAAACACAGAATTTTCCATAAGTCTCTCTCACCTGCCTCATTAGTTCTCCTAGTTACAATAAGATTCAATGATGACAATTAAAAGTGGAAAAAATCGGGTATCCAATATCTTTACATCTTAAGAAAATACTGTGAAAAAAAAACTGTGCGGTCGGGGGACCCCCGTCAAGATTGACGTTCCTTACATTATTGTTTCAACTCTAAACGTGATTTAATATCTAGGTGTCTATTAATTATATTAGTGTATTTTTGTCACGCGAAAAAGCACAGATCTCTTTCATTCAACTCTTTCTTTCTAATTTGTATATTTTATTTAATGTTATTTTTGGTAATTTTTCAAAGCAAAAATGTAAAGTAAGAATTTAAATAAAAAAATTTAGTTAGAAAAATAGTCATTTATTAAACACATTTAATATTAAACGGTGAATTATAAATCACATGTAAGAAATTTAAGATTAATTTAAACATAAAATTTTATTATTCTAAAAATGTAATATTTTTTCATTTTATTATTTTAAAATTTATTTATTAAACAATTCAAATTCTAAGTTAATTTTAAATTTGAATTTATTTATCTTAAAAATTAAAATTTCATTAGTTAAATTTTTTTAAGGTTAATTATTCTAATATTTTTAATAAATTATTCAAATTTAAAATTACTTTTAGAATTAAATTTAGTTATGCAGAAAATTAAAACTTACTAATTTTTATTTTAATTATTTTATTTCAAATTTAATAATGAATTGTTAAATTTAATAAAACAATCTAAATAAAGTTTAATTAAGTAATGAAGATAAATGAATTTGAAGAATTGTTTTTGTAATTTATAAAATTTTTAATATTTAGTAAATGATATAACAATAATTTATAATTTATAATGCAAATAAATACATACCCTATTGGAAACGATCTGGCAGATGATTGGCCTACAATAGAAAGCCAGTGAATATAAAAAATGAGTTTAAATAATATTTATACATGTTTAGAATTGAGGTTATACAGCTAACCGGGCACAATGTTTGCTGCTCGAATGTCGATACTCGCACGAATACACACACATACAATCGTATATAATAGAAAGAGACAGGGAGAAAGAGAGGGAAAGGTCGCCTGGAGGGGGCATAATGCTTTTTCTATACGTGACGATTTCTATTAGTTCGCTCCACTGTAAGCCGCATAAAAGAGCTTCGTTCCAATAAATTTATTTTTGCATTTTCCACCCAAAATAAGTTAAATGAAAAACCTTCGCCATCAACTCTTTAACTATGTTAGAGCTTATCATAAGTCGAATCATTTTTACTAATGCTTTTGTTTCATATTTATTAACCAGAGCTATGCGGAATTTTACTTTCAGTTCCGCTTTACATCATATTTTATTTAACTAGTATTTACTTAACTTACGACTGGCTCTTCGACGTTGGAAGTGATATGGAAAATAGTTATCGAAGCAGTAATCTGAGTGGTAGAATTAGTTTGCACATACTTTAAAAGATGATAGTATAACAAGTGGTAAAACAAATTTAATTGGTAAATTTCTTCCCTCTTTCATATAGGAGTAATGGTACAGAGTTTGATGTTTGATTTGATATAATTCAGTTGCCTATTCTACCTTACAACAAAGGAATAATAGTAAAAGTCTAACAAAGGAATAACAGTAAAAGTATAAGAAATTTAAATAATATTTCTTTATATATATATATTTCTTAAAAATAAAATATTTGATTTTATTTGTTTATAATACAAAAATATGAATCAGAATTATATTGCTAAATAACTACATTCCATCTCAATCATTGCTCTATAAAACGTATATTATATGTGAGTAGCTAGTCCCGGGTTAGCTAAATTTTGAACATTATCTATAATTGTTAATAAGAGTCACGTCTGATGGTAAAAACATGCTCGTACCCTTATTTTACCTTATTAATATCTATTTAGTTATAATATTCAAGGATATACTCAAAAGAATTTAATCAGAATTTACATGAATTTTAAGGTCGCTTTACAGTGAACTAAGGAACGGTTTAAAAAGAAAAGTTAAACGGACGGAGCTAGTAACGTACAAGATCAGAGTAACAACAAAAAACTTACCTGTAATATTTGTCATAAACTTGCTTAAAAAAAATAATTGACCCATTGAAAAGTACGTGTCCATTTTAATCTAGTAACTTCTGTGCCAAATTTTAAAAAGCGAAAGCAATTTCTTCTCGTTTATTTAAATCAAAAAAATACTTTAACTTCGCAAAATGTTTATTATTAACAAAGTTAACCACGATGTTGTAAAGAATTTTCTGAGAGGATATAATTTGATTCGTTCAACTAGTTAACTGAATATTTTCTTTAAATGCTAATTAATGTTTAGTTTTGGCAAACAAAGTTTAAAATTAGTGACGTATCGACATTTGATCAAATAAATAGAAATTTAAGTAAGAAAAGTTCGTGATTTCATTCAGCGAAATACGGGAACCTCATTTACTGAATAACGTCGATAAACGATTGTTATTTCGGACTCGAAAGAAGTACGAATAAATGATACCGTAACTTTGCTTTATTAATCATGCTCATTAGTGATATTTAGGCGAATATATTTAGTTAGCCTTTATTTACGAAGATATACGCTAAAAGAACAATAAAATCTAAGTTGATAACGTATATGCTTTACATAAGTTGATTTCGTATATGCTTTACAATTTAAAACCGTCATATTAAAAAAAAAATACAAAACCAAGGCAAGAAAAGCTGTATGTTTCACAAATAAAGTTAGGTAACTCAATTTCTACTTAAGTTCAGCAATAAAAAGAGTTTCCCATTTAAGAAGTTTTGGCTGGAAAATCAGTCGTAACCCCTTTCAATTTGATCCGCTGATTATATGGAAAATTTTGTTGCCGGGGTTGACGACTTTTGCCTTTCTCTGTTTTGTTTTTATTGCATGCTGGTTATTAAGTTGTTTAATATTTGTGAATGAAATTGATTTGGAATATCATAAATACTAATATGTATTAATTTAATAATAAACATTTTCGATTTAAATAAACAAAATATTGCTTTCGCTTTTTAAAATCTGGCACAGAAGTTACTGGATTATAATGGACACGTGCTTTTCAATTGGTCAATTATTTTTTTAAAACAAGTTTATGACAAATATTCCTTTTTTTTATTACAGGTAAATTTTTTGTTGTTGCTCTGATCTTGTGTGTTACTAGCTCCGTTCGTTTGATAGTAGACTTTGCACGGCAATCCTGCGTAGCCACGCGTATCCGTGGCAGCACGGCGGAATTATATTTAGTTAAGTGAGCACTCTATTTCGCCGCTAACTACTGTCGCACGCCTATGTACTGCACTAATATATATAAATAATATAATTTGAATTGAATACTATAATTTTGCTAATAATATAACACAAATTATGATGAAACGTTATTATTTTCTTCTTGTTTATTTCAAGTATATACACCAATATATCAAATTAATAACCTATGGAAAATAACAAACAATATACCTATTGATAGTTTGGAAAGAAATATAACTATAAATATTATTAAAAACTTGCCAAACATATTTTAAGCGTATAAAAATAGGTATTTTTACAAGATGGATAGTAATTGAAATTCGATAACTTTTCTTATAAATGACCGGTGGGGATGCGAAAAAGGAATGAAGGATGCATTCAGTTATGGAGATTATGGAAAAAGAGGAAGGTTTCTAATGTCGCCAAGAAGAGTAATGCAAACATATTTTGTCTCTATCTTTCTACACTGGTTCAAATCTTGGACCATCCATATAGTGGACAGTGAGTTGAATTCTTGTGAGATATAGTTGGGGGAGAAAGTATATGATACGTACGTGCCATGAAAATAAATACGTACGTGCCATGACAGACATATAACAAAGAAAAGACTAGAAAATCATATTCGATCAATTTCAAATTAAGACCAAATTATCAAGCATCAACAGTCAACCAGCTCTCAGTTACTTTCGTAATTGACAACTAGATAACCTAAGCAAACTCGTTATTGTAAATAAAGTACGAAAAATAATTGTGCAAAAAGTGCAGCAAAAGATCTCATGGCCATATTTTAGCCACTGGTTAAAATCATAATGAGACCTCCTGTCACTGTCGGTCTGAAATAAGCCAGGGTAGCATAAACGCAGCTTGTCTAGCAAAAATAATTCAATACAATTCTCAGGCGCCCCGTGAGAATCTATTATTAACCAGCAACTTAGAATATAATAACATAGAGCACCAAAAAAATATTTTTAAAAAATCCAATATTTATTATTCACTCCATGGAAAATAAAGTTTTGCGATAAAAAAGTAACATCGATCGATAAAACAGAATTACCCCCACCAGACTTCTTAGTGCTCTTCTTTTCTTCACCAGATTTACAATTTCGGTATTTAAATAAAACGAAGTAGTTTATATTTTCCCATGCATCAAAACATTAAATTAAAACCTTTTTCTATTTCAAAGTAAAGAAGTAAAGACAATGAAAAAAAACAGTATTTGTTGTAATTAACGGAAAAACGAATTCAGTTCATTTATTTTTACAAAATTACCATTGATAATAAAAATATAATAATTAACCAAAGTAATGTGCTTTACTCTCGAAATGAGTCTGATATTTTCATGAATTGAAATACATAAACTAATAAATTAATTAACAGTGGTGGATTATAATATTCTTGACAAAATACTTTTGAAAGAAACTTACGAAAGGTCCATTCAGTTATTATTTTGTATATTAAACTGTTGTTGATAATTTGAATAAGATTGTGAAATATACACGCAGTTCATTTAATGACTACATAAAAAAATGGAACTGAAATTAAATACATTCCGATAATCACTTACTCTTCGAAAATATTAATATTGTGTGAAAAAAAATTGGTACAAACCAAAACGAAAAAAATGCCTCGGACGACAATATAAAAGTTGACTGAGGAAACTAATTTGCTATCGGATGCGGAAACGGATGAATACATTGTTCAGTTCCATTAATTTTATTCCAAAAACGCATAGTTTTTTGTATCAAAACAGGAAGGAGGGAATACTCGTTCATTCTCCACTTCTTTTATAATTAAAAAAAATACTTTATGACTGAATATACTTCTGGAGTTGATGTGATCACATTATATTATTGAAATTTTATTAACGATGGAGTCATGCGATAGAAATGTGTCGCGCAATTTCCCATTTCATTTATGTAAACAGTTTCAACAATGCGCTACATCGAATAACGACGACACGTTTTTCCATATTATGCTTTCCTTGCCCTAAATTTATAAATGTCCACTCAATTACCCAATTTATTAGTCGATTTCTATTAGTCGCTTTTTTATCGTCACGCAGTCAGCTTTTCCGCGTGTAAGTTTGCAATAATATTCTGGATATCGAAACTCCGTTATGTACTCCCTAGAGTTAAAAATATTTTATAGTTTACAAGTTATTTTATCACTTATAAATCAATAAACCAAATATCGAAATTTGTTATTTTCCCATTAAAATATTTCACAATTTAATGTAACACACTGTTCAATAATCTGTGT